>CM032454.1:195426042-195561042 GCA_019049505.1 Pachyrhynchus sulphureomaculatus
CCAAAGAAAAAAGTCCAACCGCGTTAAATCGCGTGATCTGGGCGGCCGATTTTGATCACCAGGAAATGACTCATGCAGTAATTGAATTGTTAATCGGGCTATATGGCATGGGGCACCGTCTTGTTGAAACCCACATGTCGTCCACAATCCACATCTTGCAATTTAGGCCCAAAAAACTGGATTATCATATCGCGATAACGATCACCATGAACTGTTATTGCCTGGCCGCATTTTTGAAGAAGAATAGTCTGATGATGCCTCCAGCCCAAAATTCGTACCAAACAGTGACACGTTGTGGATGCATTTGTTTCGTAACAGTCACGTGTGGATTGTCTGAACCCCAAATGCCACAATTTTTGTCGATTAACGAAGCCATCAAGATGAAAATATGCCTCATCGCTGAAGATGATTTTCTTCGAAAAATCAGTATCCACTTGTTGTTGTTCCATAATCCATTCAACGAACTCTCTTCGTTATGCGTGGTCAGTAGGCTTCAGTTCTTGAGTCAATTGAACTTCGTAAGCATGAAGATGGAAATCTTTCATGGAATGCGCGGCAGAGAGCTTCTCGAAATGTCCAATTCTTGACGACGGTGCCGAATTGATATTCCTGGAGTCTCAGCAACACTCTCACGAACTGCTTCAATGTTTTGTGTCGAACGACTTGTTGAAGGACGGCCAGAACGTTTTAAGATCACTAATTGATTCAGTCTCCCTGAATTTTTCAATTAATCTCTTTACAGTTGATGAGGTTAAATCACTATTCCGACCATATTTTGTACGAAAATTCCGAACTGTAGCTGCCAAACTTTAATATTTTTGAAAATATTGCTCGACAATGAAAATACGTTGTTCTTTCGTGTAACGATAACGATCACCATTATTTGTTGTTGTTCCATAATCCATTCAACGAACTTTCTTCGTTCTGCGTGGTCAGTCAGCTTCAATTCTTAAGTCAATTGAACTTTGTAAGCATGAAGATGCAAATCTTTCGTGAGAATACGCTGTAGAGAGCTTCTAGAAATGTCCAGTTCTTGACCACTGTACCGAATTGATGTTCCTGAAGTCGCAGCAACACTCTCACGAACTGCTTCAATGTTTTGTGTCGAACGACTTGTTGAAGGACGGCCAGAATGTTTAAGATCACTAATTGATTCAGCCTCCCTGAATTTTTCAATTAATCTCTTCACAGTTGATGAGGTTAAATCACTATTCCGACCATATTTTGTACGAAAATTCGGAACTGTAGCTACTAAACTTTCATAATTTTTAAAATATTGCTCAACAATGAAAACACGTTGTTCTTTCGTGTAGCGCTCCATTTTTAATAACCCTGAACTGTCAGCTATCACGCTGTGGTTTTTGTTTTGTTGGCAACACTTTACCATACAAATGGCGCCAAATTCAAATCTTGCGTGAATTTTGGAACACCCTTTATATATTATTCCAACGATCCTCCAACATTTAAATATCTTTCATATAATTCGATTTGACGAACTCTCTAAAATAAACTCCAGTTTCCCATTCGACTTCATTTAAGTTAAATCTCTTTTCCTGAAGCCCACTGTTCAAATTTGAAGAGGTAATAATCCCTGGAGGCCAGATCCGGTGAGTACGCGGGATGGGGAAGCAATTCGTAGCCCGGTTGGTCCATTTCAACATCGATTTATAGACTTGTGAGCTGGTGCAGTATTAGTCCATGCGCATCTCAAAAAATACGTTCCAGCTGATATTTGTATGCTGTGTATGCTTTCATGCGGTACTAGCCACTCTGCGGACTGCCTGTTGGACTCAGGCGTATAGTAGTGAATCTAGTATTACGAATCGACGCAAAAACTCCTTTAGATTACGCCGAAACAGTGCCAAACAGAGTGCTGAATCTTCGACACATCGCTGTTTTTTGATTAATCGTGAGGGTGCACGAGAGCCATCGTTCACATAGCTTTTTCGAATACAAATATTCATACAAAAACGCCTCACGCCTTCTGTTGATATGTTCACGGTGTCAGCTATCTCTCTCGCTTTGACCTTGCACTCATTCAGAGCAATATGGTGGATTTTTTTTGTGGTTTGTGGAGTGAATTTGGACGGCCGCAATGTGTTGCATCATCGGTGCTTGGACAACCGCATTTAAGTTCACTAGACCATCGAGATATAGTTGTTTTAGACAGAAAAGATGTGCCATAACACTCAAACCATTCTTGGGTTCTGGCTGTATTTTTTGCAATTAAACGGTTTACACCAGCTTGAGATTTTCAACAAATCGATTTTTTTTTTTGCTATATAAATTGTTTATACTTTTAAGAATATTTTAGACGTTTAACCATTTCAGAATTCAAATTATTTCCGAAGTTATAGCAATTAGAAGTGAGCGCGGCAGAGAGTCGGCCCGAAACCCGGTTAAAACCTTGACAAAGGATATTGTTCTTTTAGTCAGTCCTTTATAACAATAATTCCGATAGATTAACTGATACCGATTTGTTAGAACGCTGTTTAGAAGGATACACTCAGAATAACAACGAAAGTCTAAACGCTGTCATTTGGTCTATGGCTCCAAAAGGGCATTACAGTACCACCAAAAATTGTTGATATTCCATCTTATATTGCTCTTATATTGCAGCTAGTATATTTAATAATGGATATACTAGTGCAGGGGTCAGCAACCTTTTAACTAAGAGGTGCCAGTTTACATCCATATAACATTTTGCGTGCCGACATAGGCACTTACTACAGCTAAAATTAATAAAAATTAACTTAAAATATTGCTTTTAGAAGGTTTAATTACAAAAAAATTTTAACATTTAACAAATAATTTTATTATACTAGTCATAGGACCTAGTGTGAACCCTGTGCTTGAAGTTCTTTAGAGAGTTTTCTTATATCCGGTTCATATCTAGTTATTTTCAGTGTCACACATGCTTCCGAGTTGTCTGTTGTCAGCCTGCTTCGGTACGGTTTTAAAATCACTCTCATATGGGAAAAAAGTTGTTCACAGATATAGGATGATCCGAAAGCTGTAAGCATGGCAAACGCTACTTTCTTAAGACAAATAAATTTGTCTGGTAAACTCATCCAACAACTGAGTATCTCGTTTGAATGGTTCTGGCAGTCACCTTCTAATACCCTTCTTACTTCTACAAATTTCGTGTTCCATAACTCGGAGCTTTTAAATTCAATGTATTGAAGATCAAAATCATTAATGTCCATCCATGAGAAAAGAGATATGTCAAAGCAATTGCTGGAAAAATCCATTAAATCTGGTTTGATTAAAAAAGGGAACATAGGACCATGTTTATCAAAATCCTGACCCCTCTCGATAAACTCCCCTTTTAAATTAGTCATATATTTAAGAATTTCGTCTATTAGTGCACCATCGTCGACACTGGATATATAAGTTTTTAAATTTGGAAAATATTTATATGTGTTTTTAGTAATATCGCTGATAAATAAATCTATTTTTAATTTGAATGATTTCCAGGATTCGTATAAATCCAGAACTGTTTTGCCTGAACCTTGTAACTTTAAGTCGAGTTCACTGAGACGGTTTGTAATATCAGTAAAAAACATTAACATACAGATCCAGTTCTTATCTTCTAGTTCAGGATAAGCATCCACTTAATTTTTTCCAACAAGAACGATTTAATTTTGCCCAGACATTGCACAAATCTAGAGAGCACTTTACCACGGCTGAGCCAGCGCACATTATTGTGCAATGGTATATCTGGATATGCACTTTCTAATTCTTGCAGAAACGCCTTAAATTGTCTATGGATCAGTGAAGAACGACCGACAATGTAGTTAACTATTTTAACCACCGTATCCATCACGGATTTTAAACTTCCAGCGGAGATTTTGGCGCACAAACTCTCTTGGTGAATTATGCAATGGAAATTCAAAACTGATCGACCCATGCGTTCAATAAGAAGGGAAACAAATCCTTTATGTCTCCCAATCATGGCAGGAGCGCCATCTGTCGTTACGCAAAAAATTTTATTTAAATCAATGTTCCGCTTTTCAAAATGTTTAACAAATTCTGAAAATATATCCTCTCCTCTTGTAGTTCCCTGCAATGGGAGCAGACAAATCAGCTCTCCATACACACTGCCATCATCGAAGTATCGCCCAACGATTGCCAGACGGGAAGTATCATTAATATCGACACTTTCATTTAATGCTACACTAAATACAAAACTCCGTTTGATAGCGTCTCTCTGCTGTTTTTGGACATTTTGTGTCATTTCGGTAATTCGTCTCTCGATGGTCCGCGCTGATGCCGGTATATCCCTAATCCTGGCCAATATTGTATCCTTATTGGGCAAGTCGTCGAATAAAATCTCGCCAGTACTCAAAAAACGCTTGCTTCATAAATTCTCCGTCAGTGAACGGCCTTTTGTGCCAACGATTGTGCAATTTTGAAACTGCATTCAGTTACCTGATTTTTTTCCTTGGAACACTTTGCTAAAAAATGTTGACTGTTTCTCGTATTGTTAACTTGCTCTTTGTATTGCCTCCCTTTTATCAGCGTTATCTTTAAATGACGATTCATGTTTTATCTGGAAATGTCGTTGAACACTAGATGTCCGGAAAACTACGCTTTCCCGACATAGGACACAAATGGCCCGATCGTTTTGCTGTACAAAACCGTAATCTGTTGTCCATGAAGTTTGAAATGATCGAACGTCTACCTTCTGTTTCTTCGCGGCCATAACGCAACGTAATTTTAATTTTTAAAGTTTTCGACGACTATTGACTGGAACGGATGTTACTTCTATACTAAATGATCCAAACGTGTAGCCGCTTGCTATATTTAGAAAAATAATGATTCCAGAAAATTCCAATAATTACGTTTATTAAATTTCTTAGAACAAAAATTATTATCTACAACGCGCCCATTGCAATCAAAGGGCCGCCTAGAAGTTAAATGTAACAAAAACTAAAGTTCGGCAATATAAAAAGAGTTGCGGCGCGCGTCGGAACGATTGAAGTCAAGTCAAACAAAAAAAACCGTCTTATAGCGGCTTTTTGATCTGAGTTGAGGACGTTTATTTGTGTTTGCCTAGTCTTATCTTTTGAGGCTTGCCGTCTTTAATACTTGCCGAAATTAAAGCCAAACCAATGCATTCAGTAAAATTATAAATTACGAAATACATATTTTGTAGTTTTTCGTAATAATACCTAGTGACCTATATAATATATCGTTTTTGTTTGTATCGTTAAAGTAATACTGTCTTCGATTATTTACTTAATTTCGAAACATGTCACAGATTACAGAATTAATGTGTAAACTTTGTATAGGTACGCGTGCCATTCAAAATTGCTTGGCGTGACAGAGATGGCACGCGTGCCATAGGTTGCCGACCCCTGTACTAGTATATTACAAATGATGCAATTATTAAACCTTGTAATTGGCTGCTCAAAAGGAGTCGGAGGATATGGCGGCAACAATGGAACACCCCATCTACGATCCAGGAATCGCAGATTGAAGGTAATTTAAAAAAAGATTTGGTTTTAAGACGCTGACGCCGTACTGTTTTTTTTAACGTTTTTTCGAAACTAATTTTTTCAAGCTGGTGTACAAGATATCTTAAGATCTACTTAACCCATTTTGTTAAAATTTACAAAACACATATTCTTTATAATATTATCTAAGATGTAGCACAGGATTTTTTTGATTGGGTGCCACGTTGATAAGTTATAAATTTTTTAAACTCAAATTTCGATAAAAAATCAGAGTTTTTTTCAAACGGCTGCCATTTCTACAAAAAAAAAAATAATTTTTTTTTTCATGTGCTACATCTAAGCTATTACCTTTCTAAATAAGAAAAAATTTTTTTTATTTTTCAGATGATGCCTCACAGAGAAAATTAGTACACCATCAGCAAGGATTTTCAGAAGAGGGTCCTACTTTATGGCTCATTTCTCCATCATGTTTTATTTTTTTTTTTTATTCGTTATTATTTCAAATTATTCATAACACTACTATTTATATGTGTAAAAGAAAAATTATTTTATATATTTAATGGCTGCGTCAAATTTTTTTTTTTATTTTTATACCTATTTTTCCGAGCGCCAAGATGATGTAACCCCTTAAAAAGCAATATTTAATCAACAAAAAGCAGTATCACTCAAGCAGCTGTAACTTGCAAACTAATAGACAAAATGTCATTAAAATTTTACACGAATCTTCTGAGAGTTTACACTAACTGAAAATTATGTGTTTTTTATTTATGCTGCCATCTCTCGGAAAGTCTCGGGACTTTTCACCCCATGTAGTAAAGCAGTAAAGCAATAAAACCTAATTTTTTATGGACAGAGTAAACGTGCTGCACGGAAATCCCTAAAGCACTACAAGAGCGACGCGTGTGAGAAAAAATGGATTCACGCCGATCTTAAATTGCGACTATATTGTTCTCCATAACACAATTTTTGAAAAAAGTAGTTCAAGACATAATAAGCTGAACCTCAAAAGGATGTGACGTATATTTCTAGCATGCATCGCTTTGGAAGAAATTAAGCGGGCTCCATACATCGAACATTTTCCATGGAAGTACTTACAGAACAGGGTCAAGTTGCCAACAGTTCAGAATCTAGTTTTCTGGTTAGTTCCATTTCTTCAATGAGGCGAAGAAAGCTTCTGAACAGAATCCAACAAACGCAGTCTATGTTTGGGAACACAGCTCAAACATGGTAGTTTGGAAAGTTAGTGACAAAAATGTATGCACGGAAAAACTGTGACTTTATCAACAGAAGGTCAAAGGAGTGCTTTCTTAGAATGCAACGCCTACAACAAGCCTGTTATATTTTTAACAAAACCTTAAAAAATGCGTTATATCTCATCATCAAAGTTATAAAATATGATTCTATGACTTGGTAATTATACTGTTTAATCGGTTTATGGGTCTGATAAAGCCTGCCATTTTATTTTTCTAAATAATTTCAATTTTATCATAATTAATTCACAATATCCAAGATACAGCCCGTCGAGTAAGAATGAGTCCGCGATAATTCATTCCGGAAAAAATCGGTAGATAGAAACTTTGTCTACGGCGCATTTTAGTAAAAGTTTCAGCCGATTCCGAACTTTCGTCGAAATCACGAAAAATCCAAAATGAGTCACTTGTATGTGAGTCGGTTCAAGGCAGTCTTTCTTTGTTCTCATCCAAAGGGGCCTAAAATGATACATTCCGTGGCAGCTAAATATATTAAAAAGTCGGTCCCGTTTCTGGAGAAGTGAGTAAATCGTTTTAACGAGACGAAAAATGTCGACGACTTGCCAAAACGTGGCTAGGTAGGCAAGGTCATTCCGAAAGCCAAAAAAACGAATCGTATCTTTGTTTTCACGGGGCCCGAAATTGACGCTCCGTCAAGAAAATCGGATTTGGATGTGTCCAATGAGACCATTCGACAACATCTTCGTGCTCATGATGTCTAATTCCGAAACACGACGACCTTTGCTGGGCGAAAATCACGTCGCGAAGCGGCTCGCTTGGGCCCACGATAAGATACTAGAATGGCCCTCACAATCGCCGGACGCCAACTCTATTGAAAACGTTTTGGTCCCTTGTAAAGAGAAAGCGTTCAAAGCAAAGACTCCGAGGACCTTGACTCAGTTGTCTCGCGAGATTCGAAAAATTTGGAGATCATTGCCACGCGAGCATGCAGAAAATCTCGTCGACAACAGGAGGCAGTAGGACAACTTACTAAGGTAATTGCGTCATTGTTAGTACACCAAAGAATACATTGATGGCAAAAAATGTTCTCGGGACACTTAGACTATAACAACACTCTAAGGAACTCAACAACTTATTTTTTAAATAAGGTAAAAAAGTATTGTCAATCTAATAAAACCTATAAAAATCGCTATAAAAATCGCTAACCTTACTTTTTGTTCATGTTTCGTGTACATATTAAAGAGCTGATAACGTTTCTATGGCCTCCTTTAGTTATTTTTGATTTTATCTTTATATTCTATAGATGTTATCACATCATGTTAGAAATTACATATTAGGGCATGGCTTGAGTAACAAATAATGTAATCATTTCTTGTTAAATAGGAAGAATATACTATTGTATTTCAATAGTTCCGTAACACTTGTTTCTAATTAAGTAAAATATTGCAATAATTGTTAACCAGCACAGGTTACACTAGATACATGTAATACAATTGTCACCTTATCCATAATATTTAACAACTGAGCTCCATAATAGCCATAGTCGGAGACTGATATGTTTGTCTTTTAAGCGGTGTTATGGAAATTTTAATATTTAGATTTTTTTTTTAAATTTGCTTAAAAGTATAAACCATTGGCATAAACATGTTGCATATATAGCAAGGAAAGCTCAAAAGCTGGGAATATTATTTCGTACTAGAAAGCTTTATACTCCATAAGAATTGTTAATTTTGTACAAAGTTCAAATTCGCACAAAGCACAGTGGGCCAGGAATCTGATTTTTCGTTCAAAATTGTCTAAAGCCTTCAATTATTAACGAAATCAGAACATTTTTTTTTTAAATACTCGTAGGCGAATTCCGGAAAAACGTAATTAAGCCGAATTGCAAAATATAAACCTCAAAATTTTTTAAAATTGCAAAAAAAAAACAGCACGAAACCGGGAAGTGAAATTCCAAACCTCACGTGATTTCAAGTTTACGCGTTCAAAACTGGTTCATTGGGGGTTTCTGGGGTCACTGAATCTATTTTCATCATATACCAGGTGTACGAGTATGAAATGCGGATTTTTTTTCTAAAAAAACATGTTAAATTCGGAAGAATGATGAAAAGTGTTTTATTCAAAGTATGCTTTATCGCTTGTTATACATTTTTCCCATCTTTCGGGCAATTTGTGAATACCACGTCAGTAAAAATCTTCCCCTTTTGCGTCGAACCATTCATCGAGCCATTTTTTCACATCTTTGTACGAACCAAAGCGCTGCTCAGCAAGTGCGTGACCCAATGATGCAAACAAGTGGTAATCGGGAGGAGCCAAGTCTGGTAAGTAAGCCGCATGGGGTAGAACTTCCCAGCTGAGTGCTTCCAACGTGTCGCGAACTGGTTTTGCCTCTTTCGGTATTCTGGCCTTTTTCAAGCAGCGAGAGGTTCAAATCGGTCAGTTGTTGTTGGTAACGGTTAGTATTAACCGTTTCCCCCAGGTTTTAACAGCTCATAATAGACCACGCCCCTCTGGTCCCACCAAACACAGAGCATCGTCTTTCTGCTAAAGCGATTCGGTCTTGCGGTCGATGTGAATGGTGCGCCTGGGTCTACCCATGATTTTTTGCGCTTGAGATTCTCAAAATAAATCCACTTTTCATCCCCTGTAACTATACGATGCAAAAACGACTTCCATTTGTACCGAGCGAGCAAAATGTCACACGTGTTTTTGCGTTTTTCGTTCAACTCATGTGGTACCCATGTACCGGTCTTCTGAATCTTTCCATCTCTCGTAGCCGATCGGAAACAGCTTGTTGACTAACGCCCAATTGCTCGGCGAGTTCTTTTTGTGTTTGCGAGTCATCCTCGTTCAACAGTGCTTGCAATTCCACATCTTCGTATTTTTTTGGCGGTTTTCCACGTTCCTTGTCTGCAACATCGAAGTTGCCATTTTTGAAACGACGAAACCATCGTTCACAGCAGTTTTCTTTAAACGAAAACAAAAAATTAATGCTGTCCGCGAATGCTCTTTGCTCGGTATAAATTTCGACATATTGAACACAACAACACAACACTATACACGCATTTTTCTAATTTATCACTCGTGCGCGTCTGACACTTGTTGATGACACAACAAAATGGCGTGTCAAATCTTTATAGCACACACTGCATTGGTGCACCATCCGTTATCTGAAATCCGCATTTCATACTTGTACACCTGGTACACCCTTTTAAGGGGTGAAAATGGGTGTTGGAGGAGAAGAAATTACGATATTTCCCTGAATTAGAGTTTCGCGTTTAAAATTGGTCCCTCTGGGTTTCTGGGGTCGCGGACTCTATTTTCAGGGTTATTTTGATCATATGCACCATTTTGAGTGATGAAAATGAGGGTTGGAGGGGGAGAAATTACGATGTTCTCCTGAATTAGAATTTCGCGTTCAAAACTGGTCCTTCGGGGGTTTCTGAGGTTCCTGAATCTATTTTCCAACCCCCACTTTTACCCCTCAAAAGGGTGTATGTGATCAAAATTACACCGAAAATAAATTCAGCGGCCCCAGAAATCCCCGATGAACCAGTTTTGAACGCAAAACTCTAATTCAGGTGAATTTCGTAGTTTCTCCCTCTCCAACTCCCATTTTCACACCTCAAAAGGGTGCATATTATAAAAATGACCACGAAAATAGATTCGGCGACCCCAGAAACTCCCGATGAACCAATTTTGAACGCATAAACATGAAATCACCTGAACATCGAAATTTCACCTCCTGATTCCGTGCTGCTTTTTGGAATTTTAAAAAATTTTCAGGTTATATTTTGCAAATCGGCCTCCTTAGGTTTGTCCGGAATTCGCTTACGAGTATTTAACAAAAAATGGTGCCATTTCGTTAATAATTGAGGGCTCTAAAAAATTTTAAATGAAAAATCAGATTCCTGGCTCACAGTGCAACGATGGAAAACTGTGCCCACGTTTGTGGCTCTGCTCCCAAACATACACTGCATTTGTTGGATTCTATTCAGAAGAGAGCTGTTAGCCTGACTGAAGATCCAGAACTTACCAACAACCTTGATTCCTTGGAACATCGAAGAACGAATAACAACTTGAATCTATTCTACAAGTATTTTCATGGAAAATGTTCGATGGATGTAGCCAGCGTAAGGCCCCCCCAGAACGATGTATGCTAGGAATACACGTCACGCTGTTTCTCATCCGTATGAGGTTCAGCTTGTCACTACTCTTACCCCTTTTAAGCAATCTTTTAGATAGAGAACTGTATTTCCCACCAAGTATAATTTACAGCAATTCAAGACCAACATGAATCGCTTTTTACGCACACGCGTCGCTCCCGTCACCCTTTAGAGATTTCCCTGCAGCATGTGTGCTATGCTCATAAAAGAAAATTGCGAAACGACCGGAACTGTTCATGCAAAGGTCTAAATTTTAAATTCAATCAATTTTTTACCGCTTATCAGTATCGTTTAAGAAGAAGCTTATGATATGATTGGTATAATATAGGAAAAATCCCAGCTCAATCCTCTTAATACCTCACACATCGCACGATCTTTTGTGTCAAAATTACTAACATAAATTACACTATTAGCATAAAAATATAACTTTCGCAATTGAAAGACAAACATGTGAAATGAAACGTCGCCGCAAAAGGAAGCTAGCTGATTATCGCCGACATGTTGCCTCGTGGAGTTTCTCACAGATGCCGCGCATATTTTTCCCTATTATTGCTACATACAAAACAACTTCTACTTGCGCGACTTGTCTGAGAACCTCCACGAGACACATGTTAACGTACCGACAGTAGCAAGTCGGCTTCGTTTTGTGGCGACGTTTTGTTCCATATGTTTGTCTTTCTGCTATATTTTCTGCGCTATTAATTATCGTCCCTAAACACTCAACCCTTCAATTCAATAAAATGAAATGAAATAAGCGTTCTATTAAGTGAAAAAATTTATTTCTCCAAAATATAAAAAATTGTTACATCTTTCTTTCTGATAAAATAACTAACTTGCCATTTATTTAGGACAAATTGTGGTTAAAATGTCATGCTATTATAAATTTTGTTTACAAATAAATAATAATTAATTATCTCTAGTAAGTAAACTTAAAACTATTGGCACTTTCTTCATTACTGGGTCAGTCTTCAACATTTTGGTGAAATTATTATATTAACTGAAAAGAAATAAATACTATAAAACAAACTAACATAAACGAAAATTTATTTATTCACAATACTGTGTTATTATAATACTACCAAAAAAACTAAAATAATTGATACTTTTTAATAAAATAAAAAAGTATCTGTTTAGAGTATCAAAACCATAAACAATAAGGAAAATATTTGAAGGTAAAAGCACAACCCTAAGACATTTTAAAAAAATTATGCCAGGGGGAATCGAACTTATTATCTCAGGCTATACACCCCTGCAATTTACCAACTAAACTCAGTTACCTTAAGTTCGTGGGTTCGATATTCACCAGCACCCAGACTCTTTTTTTAATTCTCTTACTTTCAAAATTTTTTGCAGAATTGATATTAACAAATGTTATAATCTAGAAAACGAAATTCTAAAGTCCTTTCTTCATTATTATTTTTTATTACTACCAATTGTATTCGTGGAGAAATCACTCTAGAGATTAACATATTTCGCTACGTTTTAGGGTAACCAAACCATAATAAAATATATTTTTTAATTTCTCTCGGTCAGCCTTTCTATCTGTTGATATGATGACTCTCTAAGGAAGTGAGCAGCCCCTCTAACACCCTCCCCCATTCATTTAACCCCTTATATGTTTGACTACATCTAGTATCGAAATAATAATTAAGTGAATGTCCTACCAACAGCAGAAAGTGAACAAATTCTCTCCCGAAACAATTAAACTCATAGAAGAAAGAAAATCTAAAGAAAAAGGTACACATGAGTATGAAACATTGAACAAAGTAATAAAGAAAGAAACAAAAAAAAGACGATAAAAAATACAATACAAACTTAATAATTAATACCACTGAAGAAAACAAAAGTATGAAAGTATTTAAATCCAAGATCTCAAAGATAGAACTAAAATAATAAAATTACGAGATAAATAGGTAAAATAATAACTGACTGGATGAAAATAACTGATGAAATAAAAGAATTCTACACAAAACTCCACTTCTCGACTATACCAAATCCAAATCGGCAGCAAAAACATATTCTTAACGTTGGTTCGGAAGAAATTCCTGAGGTAAGCCAAAGTGAAATGGAAACTGCTTTAAAACAGATAAAGAATAAGAAATCTCCAGGGGAAGATAAAATAACATCAGAAATATTGAAAATGGGAGGAAATCCGTATAGCTTCAAAACTATACGGATATTACTCAACAAATGTATTGCAGAACAAAGAATACCTGTACAGGGTGAGTCAACGATAGAGTAAAGTTCATTCAGGAATCACGAAAAAATGTTAAATACAATAGTTTTAGGGAATGTTAAGGTGCATAGTTTAAAATTATTTTTGAGTATACAGGGTACTTCAAAAAAGTGTGGCCGATACAACATATATTTTTTAAAATGGAAAATCTAGTTTCCAGTTTTGTAAAAAATTGCCAGTAGCGCCATTGTTTCTGAAGGTGGAATACTCATAATTGGTACGAGCGTTCTATAGAGATAATAAAAAAGATATATGTAAAGAAATTTGGGTTAGATGCTACAGGGTGTTCAAAATAAATTTATGCATTTCGACTAATTTAAATCGAAAAAATCTCAAATTTTTTAAATGGCACACCCTATATTATTATTTTTTTTGATAGATTTTGCAAAATCCTCCAACTTTTATTAGGTATGTCATATATCTATTTATAATAGTTTTCGATTTATTTTGAATTCTTCAATTTTTACCCTTGTTTTTAATACACTATAACACGCTATAACATCACAGTTGCCAAGACAAAACAAAAAATGTAGGAATTGTCAAATTTTGACATGTCTATTAAGCATCTAAAAACAGTTCAATTTGTTGTAATAAGTGACGTATAAAGATAATAGTTTTGGATTTTCCTAAAAATGAATTAAATGATATGGTTTATATACTGGGCGAGGCGGGAAAAAATTCTCTTTTGGCAGTAAGGCTTTACCGAAAGAAGTACCCTAATAGACGTATACCATCTAGAAAATCTTAATGGAATGGTTTGATGGTAGTGGTAGCGTTGAGTTTACGAAACGGAAAGTAGTAAACCAGAATGCTACCAATGAGGAAAAAAAAAAATGGAGATTTTACTTCATGTCGAAGATAATCTCCAGGTCAGCAGCTGCCAACTAGCTGACTTATCTGACACATCCCAATATATGGCTAATCGCACCACGAGAAAATACAAGTATCATCCCTTTCATATGAATCTACGCCAAGAACTTCAAGACCGTGATTTTAAACGACGAGTAAACTTTTGTACTGCCATGAATGGAGCAATAGAGGCCGATCCAATTTTTTTATACAAAATAATGTTCTCTGTTGAAGCTACTTTTCGCAGTTAATAGCATGCATTTTTATTCAGCAGTTAATCCAATACTAAATTTTCGAATTATTCATCCATATTTTTTCCACTAACCGCTAACCGAAATATCTAAATTTTTTGCTAAACGAATTACCCCAGCTTCTTAAAGAAGTTGAGAACTTTGAAAGGGAGCAAATGTGGATTCAACAAGATGGAGCTCCTGCTCATTACCACCGGGAAGTATGGAAATGGAGATGGATTCATTCAGTGGTCCTCTAGATCATGTGACTTAACACCTTTACCCTTCTTTTTGTGGGGCTACATTAAAGATCGTATTTATATATCGTATACCAGTAGATATGGAAAATAAGATACGGGATGCGTGCAGAACAATAAGGCCCTTTATCCTAAGGAAAGTGAAGAAAAATATAGTAAAATGACTACTAAACATGTGTATTCAAGTAGACGGGCATATTTTTGAACATTTATTACGTCATAATAATTAATCCTTAGATAAGTTAAACTGTATTAAAATTATTAACTATTTGTTTATGTTTTCACAATTGCGTAAGTGTATTAAAAACAAGGGTAAAAAAAATTGAAAATAAATCGAAAACTATTAGAAATAGGTATATGACATACTTAATAAAAGTTGGAGGGTTTTGTAAAGTCTATCAGAAAAAATAATAATATACAGAGTGTGCCATTTAAAAAATTGAGAATCTTGAGAACCACCGCTGTACAAGCTTCTTGCTAAAATTGTCACAAACCGTCTAACAAATAACTTCGATAACTACCAATCAGACAACCAGGCGGGCTTTCGCAAGGAATTCAGAACAACAAATCATATCCAGACGCTTCGCCTTTTAATAGAAAAAGCGACCGAATATAATATTAAGCTGCACCTAGCTTTCATCGATTATAAGAAGGCTTTCGACTCCCTGGAACATTAGGCAATTATGCATTCCTTAGCTCATTCCAGAGTAGACTCAAGATATAGCGAGCTCCTAAAATTTATACATAAAAATGCGACATTAACAGTTTAATTAAATGAAGACCGAAAAATAGTACCAATAAGGATCAATAAAGATGTTAGACAGGGCGACCTAATTTCACCAAAATTGTGAGTGGGAAGAAAAGGGAATTAAAATCGATGGCATATATTAACATCACCTGCGATTCGCAGGTGATGTAGTACTGTTTAGAGAAGATATAGAAAAACTCAAAATCATGATAGAACAATTTAATCAAGCTCCACAAAAAGTTGGACTCAAGATGAACCTCAAGTAAACAAAACTTTTAAACACAAAACACAAAAATTTAGATCGGCACCGCAGAGATCGAGATCGACATAAGATTAGATTGGATAAGAAAAATCAAATGGCGAAAATACCATGGCGAATTGGTCTCAGCTGGACCGCATTTCAAAAACTGGGATTCATTGTAAAAAACAGACACATCCCCATTACCTTAAAAAGAAAAGTGTATGAGAGCTGCAGACTTACAGTAAGTACGTAAAGGCTAGAAACCATGACCCTTACCAAAAATAGTTTTTACCGACTCCAACGTACTCAACGCACCATGGAAAGACAGATATTAGGTGTTAGTTTACAAGAACGCATTAAAAACTAGGATATCAGATGAACAACAAGAATTACAGATATCAGGGAAAGAGTGGCAAAATTAAAGTGACAATAGGCGGGGCATATGGCTAGACGAATGATGGTAGATGGACAATAAAATTTCTTAAATGGAGACTTTGGGAGAGCAGACGAAGTGTCGAAAGACCAAAGAAAAGATGAAGTGATGATATCAGGTGAATGGCGAGCAGTGGATGGCCCCCTCTTGCACAGGATAGAAACAATTGGAAGAAACTTGAAGCGGCGTATCTCCTGGCGTGGATAAGCAGTGGCTTATGAAGAAGAAGAAAATTTTTGACTATAAATAATTATGCTTGCAATGCAACTAATACCGAGAATAATTCTCATTATACAGTCAACTTCCACCTCTTTCATCTGCTTCCGTTAACAAATAGGCAAAGGAAAACAGGCAAAAATGCCGTTATTTCGTGACTTAAGGACCCTAAAAAGGGAGGGTATATAAAAATTTAGTAATATAGGAGGCCTTTTGAAATCATTTAAACTTTTAATTTGCGCTCCACACACGTTAATAAGTTATTGAATCCCAAAATTCCAGATATCATTAGCGACCACTTCAGTGGTATTAGTAGGAAGTCGATTAAAAAAGAACATTTACAGTCCTATTTTCAATATGGCGGCCCAATGGTTGCACCCCCACCCCATAAACTCAAATTTAATGTTAGGTTGGACCCCTCACACATGAAAAATAAAATCGCATCCTACCCAATATGCATGGTTGACCTTTTTTAGTGTTCTATACAGAATACTTATAAGATCACTTTGGTTTGTCCGTCCGTTTGTCACACCCGATTTTCTCCGAAACTATTTGATATAGAAAATTGAAATTTGGCACTAACATAGGAATTGATGGTCCCATCGAAGCCGTGTGGTTTTGAAAGTTAAATTTTGACTTAAGGGGTTAGTTATGGGGGGGTGAAATCGGGAGTAAAAAAAAAATTACCAGATCATCGAGTGGGGTATCAAATGAAAGCTTGTAAAAACACGGGTGCAAGAATATATGTAATGTAATACTTGCGCACACTATCCTTTGTATTATTTTTAAAAAATTGCGGTCCCACTCTTATCTCGAAAAGATAATTCCCGATCATTTTATGTTTTTCTGCAGAAGTAAGCCCCCGAGAAAGGGAAGCTAAGAGAAAAACACGAACTAATATTATAAATTTATAAAGAGATGACGGCAATAATATTGTACTGGAAACCGGTTAACGGTATTCAATAAGAGGTTATTTTTTATTCAGTTTAACTCAAAAGGACTAAATATAATTTTATGTTGACTCTTTTAAAATAGTATTATGAGTACCTAAGTGCAGTAAGTACATACTGAAGTAAAAAAAATTTCCTATTTTAAACAACCATTGCTCTTACCATCTAGCCAAATGGGCCAACACACACTTATCCAGCTTAGAATCATATGCTAAGCCAGGAGAACATTGTATTATTTCCGCTACACCGTCCCTACATCGGCATGCACTCGTGCACTGTGGGTTGAGTCGAAACACTGATCCTGGGATACATTTCTGAACTTGCGATAATACATCTTAAAAAAATTATATCGATACAGTAATTATGTACACATTCACCAATTTGACAAGATTTCTCTCAATAACAACAAGAGAAATATTTCATTTATTCACCATTTTAACAAGAAATTTTTAATATTATTACCACTTGATATGTTTGGTATGACCATATTGTTACTTCCTATTTCATATCCCTTAGTGGATGTGTCACACTTAACTTTTTCTTCATAGTCACATACACCTAATTCCTAAAATAATTATAATTATTCTTTAAAACGTTTTGAAGAGCTTTAATACACAGGCCAACATTTTTCAAACTCTGAGACCAAACTACCAGGTGTACAAGTATGAAATGCGGATTTTTTTTTCTAAAAACGCATGTTAAATTCGGAAGAATGATAAAAGGTGGTTTATTCAAAGTATGCTTGTTATACATTTTTTCCGTCTTTCGGGCAATTTGTGAATACCACGCCAGTAAAAATCTTCCCTTTTTGCTGCGAACCATTCATCGAGCCATTTTTTCACATCTTCGTACGAACCAAAGCGCTGCTCAGCAAGTGCGTGACCCATCGATGCAAACAAGTGGTAATCGGAAGGAGCCAAGTCTGGTGAGTAAGCTGCATGGGGTAGAACTTCCCAGCTGAATGCTTTCAACGTGTCGCGAACTAGTTTTGCCGTATGTGATGGAGCATTGTCATAAAGAAAAAAATGACTTTGTGTTGCGTCTTTCGGTATTCTGGCATTTTTTCAAGTTGGGAACGGTTCAAATCGGTCAATTGTTGTTGGTAACGTTTAGTATTAACCGTTTTCCCAGGTTTTAACAGCTCATAATAGACCACGCCCCTCTGGTCCCACCAAACACAGAGCATCGTCTTTCTGCCAAAGCGATTCGGTCTTGCGGTCGACTGGGTCTACCCATGATTTTTTGCGTTTGGGATTCTCAAAATAAATGCACTTTTCATCCTCTGTAACTATACGATACAAAAACGACTTCCTTTTGTACCGAGCGAGCAAAATGTCACACGTGTTTTTGCGCTTTTTCATTTGCCTGTCGTGCCCATCTACCGGCTTCTAAATCTTTCCCATCTCTCGCAGCCGATTGGAAACAGCTTGTTGACTAACGCCCAATTGCTCGGCGAGTTGTTTTTGTGTTTGCGAATCATCTTCGTCCAACAATGCTTGCAATTCCACATCTTCGTATTTTTTGGGCGGTTTTCCACATTCCTTGTCTGCAACATCGAAGTCGCCACTTTTGAAACGCCGAAACCATCGTTCACACGTATCTTGCAATGGATCATGTTCACCATAAGCTTCTCGAAGTAATCGGTATGATTCAACAGCAATTTTCTTCAAATGACAACAAAAAATTAATGCTGTCCGCGAATGCTCTTTGTTCGGTATAAATTTCGACATATTGAACACAACACCACAACACTATGCACACACTTTTCCAATTTATCATTCGTGCGCGTCTCACACTTGTTGATGACACAACAAAATGGTGCAGTGCCAAATCTTTATAGCACAAATTGCGTTGGTGCACCATCTGTTGTCTGAAATCCGCATTTCATACTTGTACACCTGGTATACTTTTTCAAAAGTCTTTGGTGCATTGAATCCAAATCCAGAATTGCTCCGTCACGTTTTCGATATATCCTAAACTAAAAATGCAAAAAACACGATTTTTCGCTATATTCGGGATTATATTACACAGCGAATTATTTTTTCTCTAGAAAACTCGTTGGGGCATCTGAAAGTACTACCGTTTCCCTTCAAGATGCTTTTTGAATGTTTCAGATATTTTATTTCTTCTCGGAGAAATCGTCCGCTGAAATTAATTAGTTTGGCGTTTTCGTACAGCCATACCAAAAGTTGATCCGACAAGCGAGAGTAGTGTAATTATATGATTTTTGGGACGTTGAATCCGAATTCGTTGCCGCTTTAACCCCATCGAGTCATGGTTTGTCCCTAATCTTAAGAATTTCAAGATGGCGGAACCGTTATGACGGGTCGGAATTCTGAAGAGTCTAAATTACTATCGAGAAAAATTGTGTATTTTTGCTAGAGAAACATGATACCGTCATAAAAAAATATGACAATTTAAACAATCAAAGCTGACCTTGAAATTATTTATAATTTATATTATTTTATTGCTCCTTCAAAACTTTTCAACTTTGTCTGAAACTTTTTTACTAAAAGTTGACATAAAAAAATTAAGAAGCCTGGTACATTAAAATGGGACATCATGTATGATAACAAATAAACAATGTTGCTACTAGAAAGATGATTTCTCCGAGAAGAAATAAGATATCTGAAAAATTCAAAATGCATTTTGATGGAGAAGAGTAGTACTTTCATATGCCGCAACAACTTTTGTGGAGAAAAATTATAATTCCGAATATAGCGAAAAACCGTGTTTTTTGCGTTAGAATATCTCGAAAACCTGATGTGATAGAGCAATTCTGAGGTCGAATTCCGATTAAACACAAACCCCTTTGGGGGAAGTATACTTTGGTCTCAGGGTCTGGAATTTCATCCAATTTTGTCGGCCTGTGTAGATATTTATATGTTCAGGGCCAGATCATAAACTAAAAAATAATTTTAAGGAGTCTAATATAAGTGATTAGCGCTGCGTGACAATAAGAATACGCTGAGAAGGCTAGACGTTATTGCCTCCTCTTCAAAGAAAAAAAAAAGTTCTTTAGAAACCATTTACGCACCAATAATTCTTGAGCCTGTCACATTGTCAATTATCTTCTATATACCTATTTGCAATAACCAGCTTTATATGGCGTTGAGCCCTGGACCTTTAGAATACGCTAAAAGAATTGTTTGGACTCTTTTGAGTTGTGGGTCTCCTGAACAGATCATCTCAGGAGCGAAGTGGCGGATGGGTAGAGAGAGAGAGAATTGCTATCATTTGTTAAAAGACAGAAACTCGCTACTAAAGCCATAACTATGGGCGTCCAAGATATTCGCTTCTCGGGTTGTTGATGGAGGGCAAAATTAAAAAGAAATAAGGTCCAGGACGCTGGCTGAAAAATACACGAGACTGGACACTGATACCTTATTAAGAATTGCACAGGATAGAGAAGAATTTGTCCACTTCAGTAAATGAGATGGCACTATAAGAAGACGTTACCTTATTTGCCTTTAAACAATCTCCAGTGAAATTTTTGCAAAACAGGCCAGAAGATATTTTTTACTGAAAACAACATTTTCCGAACTAATGCCGAAAATGCAAAGTGATACCTAGTATTATAACAGGACTCGAAAGCTTTCTTATTCATCTTGCTAAATACTACTTCCAAACTTGACACGTAAATAATTATTGTTTTTAACTAATATAATACATATATGTTTTTGGCAAAAAAACCGTTCTGTCTACGAAGTATCAATGAAGTAGCCAAGGAGGACCCAGAGGGAGAGTTTGCATCTCCGCTCTTATGGATGTAGAAAATATCGTTCTATATACACAGGACTTGTTTTATTGGCCCTTTATTTTTATTTGACCTTATTGTTCCTTAAACTTGGGTACGCCACTGATACACACATATACTAGGGCATTCGCTAATTAAAGAGAAAAAAAATGACAAAAAAAAGCGATTTATTCAATGACAATGAAATCTACACTACTTTTCAACCTAGTCTCCATCAACATTTTTTCACATCGTTCTGTGAGCTTCCGAATTCCTGTAGTGCAGTTCACTTTGCTGTCTGAGCAAGGCGTGTACAGCTTTTTTGACCGCTTCGTTATCTTGGAACTTAGTGTCACGTAGAAACTCTTTAAGAGGGCGGAACAGATAAAAATCGGACGGTGCGAGGTCGGGACTACAAGGTAGGTGTGGAACACTTTCCAACCCGACTTTTTGATAGTGCTTACTATTCACTGCACATTGATCTTTTAAATAATCACAATAATTTGGGACTTGAGAATCCCATAGCACCGACACTTTACCGACAGACGCGTAGGTTTTAAATTTTTTCTTTGCGGGAGAATTCGGATGTTTCCAGTCAAGAGAGAGAGAGAGAGGTTCAAAACAATGAATCCACGTTTCGTCGCAGGTTATTACACTATCTAGAAAGTTACTATCTTCCGGTAAAAACCGTCGTTTGAGTTCAGAAGAAATATGAGTTAGGTTGTCTTTATGCTCCTGAGTCAGCTACCTAGGAACCCATTTCGCATACGTTTTGCGATAGTTTAGCTTATCATGCATGATGGAGTACACTGTTGCAGTACTGACAGTACACATTTCAAAAGTGGTCGCAGTTTTTATACTTCTCTCATCCCTGCTAAGGTCATTTAAGCAATTTTGCAGCGTGTCAGTCGAAATTTGAACTTCATGAACGATAAAAATCGAAGTCACTTATTCTGCCTGAATTAAACTCTTCAATCCACTTATACACGTTTCCATAAATTAAACACTTTTCACCGTACTGTTTCAACATCCTCTAGTAAATTTCCGCCGGTTTACACCTTCGGATAACGAAAAACCTTATCACTTTCCGCGTACACGATTCGAACTAAGCTGATATTTTAAAAAATGAACAAATTAGGTTATGTTTTCCCACTTTTGTTCTTTGTCTCGTTAATTATTGAACGCCCTTCGTATATGTACTATATACTCATGTAGTTTACCTATATTTTTACTCACATTACTAAATTTGAATCCACTAGGACATACGTAATTTGCAACTACTTTTCCAGATTCACAAACATAGTAGGAAGAACAATTGTTTTGATCTCGTACTAAACCATTTTTCACAGTACAATGGCTATCGTCTATAACAGCTGAAAAAAAGCAAGTTTGTCTTAGTAAGAAAACAGAATTGACAAATGCACGTGATCACTTGATCAACTGTCAACAATTATTATACTCTTCTTGCCGAGGAATTACCCAATAAAGAATAGTAATCCTTATAAGAAAAAACAATTTATTGGTTTGTTCAGTAATTTACAGTCCGTCAAGTAAGAACTGACAGCTCATATTCTTGATAAAATGTGTTTCGAGAACATTTTTTTCCATCAGTGTATTCTTTGGTGTGCTAACAACGGTGCAATTACCTTAGTAAGTTGTCCAATCGCCTCCTGCATCAATAATCGCCTAGTATCTTCGAGGCATGCTGTCGACGAGATTTTCTCCAAATTTTTCGAATCTCAAGAGACAACAGAGCCAAAATCTTCAGAGACTTTCCTCTGAGCTTTCTCTTTACAAGAAACCAAACGTTTTCAGTAGAGTTGACGTCCTGCGATTGTAAGAGCCGCTCTAGTATCTTATCGTAAGCCCAAGCGATCCGCTTCGCGACGTGATTTTCACCCAGGAAAGGTTTCTTCAACGTGCTTCGGAATTTGACATCATAAGCACAAGGATGTTGCCGAATGGTCTCATGGAACACATTCAAACCCGAGTTTCTTAATTTGTCGCTCCTTGACGCAGTGTCAATTTCCGGTCCCGTGAAAACAAAGACACGATTCGTTTTTCGACTTTCGGAGTGACTTTGCCTACCGAGCCACGTTTTGGCAAATCGTGGACATTTTTCGTCTCGTTAAAATGATTTATCTACTTCTTCACAAACGACACCGACTTTTTAGTATATTTAGCGGCCGCGGAATGTTTTGATGAGAACAAAGAAAGACTGCCTCGAACCGAGGCGCAAACAAGTGACTCATTTTAGATTTTACGTGAATTCGACGAAAGTTTGAAATCGACTGATACTTTTACTAAAATGCTTCGTAAACAAAGGTTCCCTCTACTGATTTTTTGTTGAATCGCTAGAATCGCATCTACTAAAAACGAATTATCGCGTACACGTTCTTACTTGACAGACTGTACAGGGTGAGTCAACGATAGAGTAAAGTTCATTATCTCAATTGTTTCAGGAATGACAAAAACATGTTAAATACAATAGTTTTAGAGAATGTTAAGGTGCACAGTTTAAAATTATTTTTAAGTATACAGTGTACTTCAAAAAAGTGCGGCCGATATAACATATGTTTTTTTTTTAAAAATGGAACATCCTATTTTCTAATTTATTTTTAAATTTTGAGTAAAATTTTAACTTTTTTATTAATATTGTTATATATCTAAACCTAGTAGTTTTTCTAATATTCCAATTTTTTCAAAAAAATACTAGTTTTCAGTTTTGTAAGAAATTGCCAGTAGCGCCATTGTTTCAGAAAGTGGAATACTCATAATTGGTACGAGCGTTCTATAGAGATGAAAAAAAGATATATGTAAAGAAACTTGAGTTAGATGATACAGGGTGTTCAAAATAAATTTATGCATTCGTATTTTAAATTGAAAAATCTCAAATTTTTTAAATGATACACCCTGTATATTATTATTTTTTGTGATATATTTTACAAAACCCTCCAACTTTTATTAAATATGTCATATACCTATTTCTAATAGTTTTCCATTTATTTTGAATTTTTCAATTTTTATTCTTGTTTTTAATCCACTTACGCTATAACACAGTTGCCAAGACAAAACAAAAATGTAGGCATTGTCAAATTTTGACATGCTTATTAAGCAAGTAAAAATAATTTAATTTGTTTTAGTAAGTGACGTATAAAGCTAATAGTTAAGGATTTTCCTAAAAATGAATTAATTGATATGATTTATATACTGGGCGAGGAGGGTAAAAAATTGTCTTTTGGCAGTAAGGCTTTACGGAGTGAAATACCCTAATAGACGTATACCATCTAGAAAATCTTTTCAGTGCTTGATTGTAGTGGTAGCGTTGAGTATACGAAACGGAAACTAGTAAACCAGAATGCTACTAAAGAGGAAAAGGAAATGAAGATTTTACTTCATGTTGAAGATAATTCCCAGGTCAGCAGCCTTCAACTAGTTGACTTATCTGACACATCCCAATCTACGACTAATCGCACCACGAGAAAATGCAGGTATCATCCCTTTCATATGAAACTACACCAAGAACTTCAAGACCGTGATTTTGAACGACTAGTAAACTTTTGTACCACCATGAATGGAGCAATAGAGGCCGATCCAATTTTTTTAACCAAAATAATGTTTTCTGATGAAGCTATTTTTCGCAGTAATGGAGCAGTTAGGAACAAGGGTAAAAAATTGAAAAATTCAAAATAAATCGAAAACTATTAGAAATAGGTATATGACATACTTAATAAAAGTTGGAGGGTTCTGTAAAATCTATCAGAAAAAATAATAATGTACAGGGTGTGCCATTTAAAAAATTGGAAATTTTTAAATCCAAAATAGTCGAAATGCGTAATTTATTTTGAACACCCTGTAGCATCTAACTCAAATCTCTTTACATGTATATTTTTTTTCATCTCTATAGAACGCTCGTACCAATTATGAATATTTCACCTTCACCACAATGGCGCTACTGGCAATTTTTTACAAAACTGAAAACTATTATTTAAAAAAAAAATTGAAATATTAGAAAAACTACTAGGTTTAGGTATATAACGCTATTAATAAAAAAGTTATAAAATTTTACGCAGAATTTAAAAATAAATTAGAAAGTAGGATGTTCCATTGAAAAAAACATATGTTATATCGGCCACACTTTTTTGAAGTACCCTGTATACTCAAAAATAATTTTAAACTGTGCACCTTAACGTTCACTAAAACTATTATTTTTAAAATTTTTTCGTCATTCCCGAAACAAATGAGATAATGAACTTTAATCTATCGTTGACTCACCCTGTATATAGTAGCGACGCTACTTCCTAACTCTTTTGGATGTAAAATTAAAATTAGGAAAAAATAAAGTACCTGGTTGTGAAAGGTCTGGATGGGCAAATGCATTAAATGGAAACTCGTTTCCTAAAAAACAAGAAATTGTTTTACATATTTTTTTAAGGAGAGAAAGCCGTTACTTAAACTATTAATGTATAAAATTCCTGTAAGTAAAACAAAAACGAAGTTAATTTTTTCTTTAGTAAATAATTAAACATATTTCCGGCAAAAAATTTTTCTACCGCTCTTTATAACATTTTTTCTTTGATTTTTGCAATAATGACAAAATAATCTACAACTTCAACTAAAATTAATAGCAAAAAGTTATCATTATATGGCAGTTGCAGAAAAAACACTACTGTATTCCATTTTATTAAATTGTTTTCGTTCGTCTGATGATACATTTTAAAAAATAATTAACTACCTTTGAACATGTGGGAATTTTTTTGGTATATTTGTGGTTCCTTGCTACAATCCACTCTGTATGAATAGTCACATATACCTAAAAGCTAAAGTAAAAACACAAGGAATAGTAATTTTTAACGTTGCCCATTCCAAAAAATAAAACTTTCTTGATGGTAATAATTACCTTAAAAGAAGGTTTTTAGAATTCTTCAAATTAAAAAAAGATAATTAAACTCACATCACTAAAACTTAAGCCTTCGGGGCAGTTGTATCTGGCAGCCACCTTATAAAACGCGCATGTGTAAAACAGGCTACAATTATTTCTGTTTCTAAAATTACCAAATTCTAATGGGCATTCGCTATCTCTTGTTTGTATGTCTAAAAACATAAATTTAAAAAATCAAAAGCTAGTGAAAAAATGCCAGTACGCAATAACGTTTTTCATATGATACAGATGGATTGTGATATTAAAAATCCAAACCGGCAAAAACGTAAACGTATTGCTGAAAATATCAATACTGTGAATCAAAGTGTGAATAAAAATCCAGAACAATCAATTCCACGCCGTTCTCATGAACTTGGACTTTCTTATGGCACTCCATGACATATTCTTCATCAAGATTTGCATTTGAAGGCGTATAAAATTTACCAAGGTCAAACTGAGCATTTATTGCGTAGAAATTTTGCAGCTTGGACTTTAGAGTAACTTAAAACAGATCCATTATTTCATGAAAGTATCATCTCCATTGCTGAACCTCATTGCTAGTTAATAGTAAAAAGCAAAGTAAATAAACAAAATTGAGGCTTTTGGAGTAATAAACACCCACATGCTGTTCTTGAAACACCTTTACATCCAGAAAACTTAACAGTTTAGGGTGGTTTATAGTCTGAAGGTGTAATTGGACCGTACTTTTTTTGAAAACGAAAATGGCAATGCAATTACTGTCCATGACGAATGCTACATAAACATGATTACTGTTTTTTTCTGGCATTAATTAGATGATTTTGATCTGGATGGCATATGGTTTCCACAAGATGGTGCAATATGCCATACATCTCGTGACACAATTTTATTAAAAGAAAAGTTCAGTGACCGTGTAATCTTCTAAACCAAGAGGGCGACCCAAAATTTTGACCTGTCGACTAAACGTCTGCCTAGTTGTTCTTTCTATCGGGCGAGTCGAATAAAAGCCTTTAACGTGGATTTTGCTGCTCTCGTACATTGGAATGCCCAGATAAGGCCCAAAATGTTACATCCAAAAATGGACTGTCGTTTAACCACTTGAATCAAGTACTATAACACCCAGCTTTAGGACTCAAAAATGGACTGTCATTTAACCATATAAAATCAATAAATTTAGTTTTCGACTGGAAAAAAAAAGCGGGTCCAGCTTCGTCTTCCGGTATTGGCGGTGCCTGCCTTTCGCAGGTTCCCTCTTATTTTCTTAAGAACAAACTAAATTTAGTGATTTTACATGATTAAATGACAGTCCATTTTTGGGTCGACGTTTTTTGGGCTCTAAGGCTGTCGCTCTCCTGGTCTATCAAGAATGATATGTACTGGCCATCAAGTTTATGCGATGTCACTCCAATAGACTAATATTACCGATGGTTATGTTAAATCATTGATTTACTCCAATAAACTAGAAACATTCAATGATCTTAAAATCAACATTACTCGTGTCATTGGTGTAATAAGTGGTGATTTATGGGGAAAGTGACCAAGAATTGGAATTATCGATTACACAGCCCCACAAAAAAAAAAGTGATGTATACTTTTGATGCGATATATCAGATTCGTAGTATTTTTGCCCGCTGATCACGAATCTGACGTCAGAATATCGCCATCACATCTCAATTTTTTTCTAACCTCAAAAAATAGGTAAAAATTAGCAAAAATTAAGAAAAATATACTCCTAAAAAATTGATTCAAGCTTTTTCATGAATCCAAAGATGTATTAATATGTATTCGGACACGCTAAGCTAATATTCATCGGTTGGATTAAGCCATACAGTTCTGTTTTCTTTCTAACCTCAATAAATCAGACAGATATAGTGCTTCTCGAATGCAAAAAACGAATTTAAATTAAAATTCAACCGATTCTTACCAAATTTGGTACACGGGGGTTTTTTGGGTTGCTGATCATGAATCTGAGGTCGGATTTGCAAAATTCAAAATGGCGGATCCAAGATGGCGGACAAAATTTTTGAAAACCAACCGATTCCTACCAAATTTGGTATACAGTTGGGGAATCCTCAAACCTGATACTCTTAAACCCTAAACCCTGAAACCTTAGATTCCCACACCCTGTAACCTCAAAAAATAGACCTCAATAACCCTGTAACTTTAAAAATGAGACCCAATAAACTCAAAACCAGGACTTTTAAACCATATACTCTCAAATAGTAGACCCTTAAGCCCTAGAATTGCGAAGGTTAGACCCGCGCCTAACTTTCCTTTTTTTGGCTGTATCTTGTTCTTTTTTCCGCGAATGACCTATTCGAAGGCTTTCTGCCCAAACGCTTTTGAGGACTTGTTTCTCTTTTTAGCGACCAGCAATAGTCCGCTAGCATATGGTCATCCCATCGTCCTTGATACCGATTTTCTATGATTTTCAGATCTTGGTGAAAACGTTCCCCTTGCTCCTCACTGTAGTCACCAAGATTATCTGGGAAATCATCGATGTGGGAGTCCAGGAAATGTAATTTTAGATTCATTAAGCAACCTAATGTTTGAAAATTTTTTACCATTTTCTCGATTATTTCTTTGTACTTAGGACTTTCATTATTTCCCAAAAAGTTTGTTGCGACTTCTTTAAAACTAAGCCAAGCAACTTTTTCAACTTTATTCATTTTAGTAACAAATAATGAATCTTGAAACAATTTTCTTATTTGTGGCCCGTCAAATACGCCTGCCTTAATTTTAGCTTCAGAAAATTTCGGAAATTTTTTATGCAAATATTTGAAACATGGGCCGTTTGTATCTAATGCTCTCGTGAATTGCTTCATAAGTCCAAGCTTAATGTGAGCGGGGGAATAAGAACTTTTCCTGGATCTACCAATGGTGGAAACAATACATTATTTTCACCAGGAGTGAACGATTCTCTTGTTGGCCAAATTTTTTTCTTATAATGACGTTCCCTGTCTCTGCTATTCCACAGACATTTATAACAGGGATAAAGTGTAAACCCTGACTGTTGGCCAAGCAATATTGTTACAATTTTCAGATCTCCACAAATTTTCCAGTTATGATCAGCATATTTTATTTTTATCAAAAGCTGCTTCATTTTTTCATATTGCTCTTCCATAACTGTGGAATGAGCAATCGGAATGGGAGCGTAAACGTTGGTATTATGCAGCAAAACTGCCTTAATGCTCCGTTTAGAAGAATCAATGAACAGTCTCCATTCTTCAGGATCGTATGAGTTATTTTGAAATTCATCATCTCTGTTTCTATAATAAGAAATCGTAGCTTCTGGCTTAAGTAAATGTCTTTTCTTTAAAAAGGAAGCAAGATGCTCTGAACCATCTTTGGATAAGCCTAAATCTCTGACTAGATCACTAAGTTCTGACTGTGATACGAGTATTGGTTCTGGTTTACGGTTGTATGGTAGAAATTCTTTATCTGTGTCACTAGTATATGATAGGTTGTCACTAGAACATTCATTAGTACCAGTGTTTGAATCTTTTTCGACAGTCTCAATGTTTTCGGCATGAACTGATAAGGTGAAATCATTTGTTTCCATAACATCAGCATCAAGTGGTTCAGGAGGCGGAATTAGTTTAGTTGGTCTTGTTACTGTCGAAACATCGTTATAAGTAATAGTGCTTTTATTTTTTCGGTTATGCCTAGATACAACATTCATACAAAAGTAGCAATCATTTTCACTGTATGGTCTATTCCATATTGCTGGTCTGGAATATTTAATCGCCTTCTTATTGATGTACAACATTATTTTGCAAGAACTGCAAATGATGTGGGGAACCCAGTCTGTATCCTGGTGCTGTATTTCAATGTTAAAACAATCCTTATATAAGGTTTTAATCTTATCCGTTATCGGTGACCCCATTTTACTCAATACGTGTTGACAGCAAATATAACAAAATGAATCACTGTTTTTATCGCACTTATGAAAAGTCCTTGTACCGTGAAACCGTTTTCTTGTAGCATTATACTCTACATGAGCCAAGTCACCCACACATGAAGAGCTACGGTCACTGGATAACGACGGCTGCGGGCCCGCTTTCCCACCCTGACCAACCGCCGATACTGGGTTTCCGAGTCCCTGCATCGTAATTCTCTTTCTTCTACGTGCTATGACGGCATCTAAGCCGTTATCCAGGGACTCTGCCGGCTAGTGGAGTAACACCGTTGCCCACCGTCACCACGTGGAGGTGCCCTGGATGCAGGTAGAAGAATAAAAATCGACCGATGAATTTTCTCGGCGTTCAAAATGGCGCGAAAACATCTGCCATCTTGAATTTTGCAAATCCAACCTCAGATTCGTGATCAGCGACCCAAAAAAATCCCGTGTACCAAATTTGGTAAGGATCGGTTGAATTTTAATTTGAATTCGTTTTTGCATTCGAGAAGCACTATATCTGTCTGATTTATTGAGGTTAGAAAGAAAACAGAACTGTATGGCTCAATCCAACCGATGAATATTAGCTTAGCGTGTCCGAATACATATTAATACATCTTTGGATTCATGAAAAAAGCTTGAATCAATTTTTTAGGAGTATATTTTTCTTAATTTTCACTAATTTTTACCTATTTTTTGAGGTTAGAAAAAAATTGAGATGTGATGGCGATATTCTGACGTCAGATTCGTGATCAGCGGGCAAAAATACTACGGATGTGTGTGTGGGGCTATGTTATTTAAAAAAATCCAGAAGTGGTCATTTACATTCAATAGTTTTTAAATAAAAATGTTATGAACCAATCTTCAAATGAAAATAATTTATTAACTTATAATGTTTTAGAATCCCCATTGCCGAAAAAAAAAAATTTTGTATACAGTCAGACAATATTGATTTGTTTAAAAGGAGTAACAGGGTATGTGTGTTCTTTTCGTCTATAAAACTACGGAGATAGTAAAACGAGATCCATACTTGTGCCACGTATTGAAATAGTCCTACCCTTAACCACAGAAAATATAGCTGTAATTTATTGTCATTAATATTTATGACCTAGAATTTTCAAAAATATTTGTCCAATAAAAAGTAGGTACTGGAATAAATAGGTCTTGTCATGCCAATAGATGGCATTATGACAAAATATATAATTGAAAAAAATGATTGTGAATTGTCTCGCATTAAATGTAATGATATTGATTATGCTGATTAGAAGGAGTTTGAACATGACAAGATCTATGTATTTGCCGCCCTCCTGAATGTGCCGCCCGCGTGCGGTTCACAGAAAAACAAACTGGTGGATCAAAAATGTAGCCGCGAATTGACGCCGGCTGGCAATCGCTCGCGTGTTATAATGGACCTCATCGAGTTTCTCAGGAATGCCGTACATATTTTCTCTTTTATTGTTACATATAATACTTGCTCGACATCCCTGAGAAACTCGACGAGGTATATTTTAACGTGCCGGCGGTAGCTAACTAACTGTTTTATTCCACGTATAGTATTTGTCTTTCTATTGCGATAGCTATATTTTCTGTGCCTTAACCTTCAAGTATCTTGAACATAACCCGGGGACGTCTGATTAACAAGAGACCGTTTCAACTGCTGACTGTTTATTTTGTAGCTTCGCCGCAAACAGGCATGAATTAGATGATTTTGATCCGGATGGCATATATGGTTCAAATGACATGACATGATGCAGCATGCCATACATCCCGTGACACAGTCAATTTATTGAGATTAAAGGTCAGTGAGCCTGTAATCTCAAGAAATGCCAATGTGAACTAACCACCAATAACATTCCATGTAACCCTTAAGACCTTATTTCTCTGGAGTTTTATTAAATCATTGGGTTACTCCAATAAATCACAAATACCCAATGTCCTTAAAACCAACATTATTATGTCACTGGTAAAATATGGTATTTATGGTATGTGGAAAGTGACCAAAAATTGATGCCTTCCAAATAAATAAATCACATGGATATCTTATATTGCTTTCTTTTAATTGGGTCAAAATAAGTTTTACTTATTACTAACCTGAAAAATAATGTTTTGTTTGATTGGGCAGTTAATTATTTTAAAAATATAAGCTTCGATTTTTGTACAAATGAAGATTGTCAGGCTCGCGAAAACGTTTATCAATGGAAGCATCGTACTTGTAAAGCTACTATATACGAGGTATATCCACAAAGTAAGTTCCGTTTGGTTATATAAAAAAACGTGTACAGATACAGAAAAAATATTTATTGTACAAAAATCTACATCTGTTAAACTAATTTTCTACATAGCTTCCGAAATTTTGTAGGCACTTGTCATAGCGTGGCACAAGTTTTTGTATGCCTTCTTCATAGAAGGTTGCCGCCTGTGTTTTCAACCATGTGGTAACATGTTCTTTCAGTTTTTCATTAACAATGTCATGAATTAGTGATCGTGAGATTTGCGGAAATTCCATAGCAAGAGCACTAATTGTAAACTTACGGTTTTGCTTAAGCTTCTCTTCAATTGCGTGAACCAGTTCATCAGTAACCAAAGACGGGCGTCCACATCGTTCTTCATCGTGCACTTGATCACGTCCTTCCTTGAACTGTCTGACCCATCTTCTAACCATTGAATCACTCATAGCAGTTTGTCCGTAAACCTCACAGATTTGCCGATAAATTTCACTTGGTTTAACTTTCTTTACATTTAGAAAACGAATCACAGATCTGATTTCACAAGCGGCGGCATTTTCAATTAAGGCTGACATCATAAAGAAGCACTACAAAGAACACGTCGGCAGCAGCGATCTGAAAATGGCGTACATTTCTTCTGCTTGAGTCAGAGTAACTGCCACGCATGCTCGGAACTGCGATCGCAGCGCTGCCGCGGATAGAAATAGAAACGGAACTTACTTTGTGGATATACCTCGTATCTAAGACTCGCCAATTCCATGCGTTTGTACCAAAAGAAAATAACCAATTGATTTGCAAAATATTTTGTAGTTCTGAAGAAGGAGTAACCGTTAATGTTTGAAATAATTTAATATATATTATATAATTTTTACTTAATTGTTCATTAAATAATAAATGCAAGAGGTCTTGATATTATTATTATGATTCCTTCGTTAAAAATTAGTTTTTTAAGAGCGTTAGTGTTAGCAGCTTGCATGTTAGAGTCTACGAGCGCGTTGAAGGCCGCGCGTCATTAGAAAAATATTAATAACTCTTTAATATAAGAGGTTACTAACATTTTATTTTAATTTACTCAGTGGCGTTTTACGCATTAAAAGAGTGCGATCTTATTTTCGAGTGAAACCGAGAATATGGTTTAATTCGCAATTATTTAAAAAAAATGTTTATAAGTTTAACAAATTAAATTTTTACTACAACCGCGTGAATTCAATTGAATTTATCTTCATTTTTTTTAAAAAAATTAACTCAATTATCTCTATGAAGTATTGCAAAAAAATTAAGGGGGTAAAAAAGTACTGGTACCTCTATCGATAGTTACCTTTGAAATTCGACAAAAAAAAATTTCAGGTGGTAGGTTTTACTTATTTTGACCCAGTTTCAAATTAAAAATATATAACTGTTATTTAATAACCCTCAATTACAAGTTTGAATAGTGACCAGCGTTCCTAATTTTATTGTTCTGTCTGATGATCTTTGAGCTTATCGTGACTAGACAATTTCATAGCCTTGTTTCACGTCTGAATTTTTCCAATGGGATGCCCTTTAGGCCCCTAGTGCGGTTTCAAGCCCGCATATTTCCTATTAAAGCTCTCTTTACATGGTGATAGATTTTAAAAGAGACATAGTTACCTTGCGAGTTGTTAGAATTTCTTTGATATATCTGGGGCTCCTTGGTACAATCCACTCTATACGAATAGTCACATAGGCCTAAGAGCTAAAACACAATGAATGTTATTTTACGCTTTCTGATGATAACTATTTTAAAAGAAAAGCATTGTGAAATATTCCATTTTAATAAGCAAATTGAACTTACATCACTAAAACTTAATCCTTCGGGACAATTGAATCTTGCCGCCACTTTGTAAAATGCACATGTATAATATTCACTGCAATTATTGCGATTTCTAAAATGACCAAATTCTAATGGACATTCGCTATCTCTCGTTTGAATTTCTGAAAAAACATAAATTATTTAAAAAAGAAGTAGTAAGAAAAATTCCTCTTTAAACTAACATTTCCCATGCGTGACTTTTGGCACCATGGCGGACTGGAATATGTGAGGCTGGCTCTGATGATCATTTTGTGAATTGTCAACTCAGTGCGTGTTGACAATTTACAAAATGATCCTCATGAGCTAAATGACCAGTACAACTAATGAATCAACTCATTCTATCTCTCTGTATATTTTCTCTCTCTCTCTCTCTCTCTCTCTCTCTCTCTCTCTTTCTCTTATTGGCTTATTTCAAGACACAAGTTTTGTTTTCCCACTTGTAGTATAGCTGTTTTCGTTCTTCTGCCCTTAATATACCAAGATGTTGTGACACTTCCTTAAGACACATCTCTCCGCATAGAGACACACTTTATAAGTAAAGTGGACTGTCTTTCTATGCGAAGAGATGTGTCTTAAGAAAGTGTCACAAAATCCTGGTTTATTAAGGGCAGAAGAACGAAAACAGCTATACTAGAAGTGGGAAAACAAACTTATGTCTTGAATTAAACCAATAAGAGAAAGAGAGAGAGAGAGAGAGAGAGAGAGAAAGAAAAAGAGAGAGAGAGAGAAAAAGAAAAAGAGAGAGAGATGGAAATAAAATATACAGAGACATAGAATGAGTTGATTCATTAGTTGTACTTGTCATGACGATCATTTTGTAAACAGTAACACGCACCAAGTTGACAATTTACAAAATGGTCATCAGAGCCAGCCTCACATATTCCAGTCCGCCATGGTGTCAAAAATCACGCACACACTGATCGACTCTTCAGACTGTCCAAAACAGGACCCTCCAGATCGTCGATAAAGCCCCATTATTCGTCCGGAACACCCAGATTCATCGACACCTCCAAATGCCCACAATTCGGAAATTCAACAGGGACGCTCAGCTGAAATTCCCGAATAAAATCCCACAATCAGTAACGCCTATGGCCTCCACCCAACATCCTCCGACCCTCTGCCGCAGGATTAAGTTTAAGTTAGTCTTAAATTAATTTGAACTTTAATTTCAAGTTTACACTCATAAAATATCTTAGGTTCCAATATCTTAAGTACTCTCTCACCACATTTATATAAAATCCGTTAAGCTACGTTATTTAGGTTACTGATATAAATATAGACCATTTCATGTATTAGTAGTTATAGCGTTAGACCCTACCTAATTAGTCAATAAATGATTCTAGATTCTAAAGGTCATTTAGCATGTGACCCTGGCATCACGTCATTATGATAGGCTGAGATAGAGAAGTATTTACTTATCTAAAGAATATGCAATTCGTTGAGGATGGAACATGAGATCTGGTTTCATAGTTAATTTGTAATGCCTTCCGAAATTTGTGTTATAAGGTTTTATTAGTCCATTATATTAGAGAAATTTTGCAACCATTTTTTCAACATGCCTTTATTATTATCGTTATTAAAACACACGCAATATAAACACGGTGGAATTGTTCATAAAAAAAATTTCACAACTCTTAAAATTAGCCCTCCCTTATTGTGTGTATTTGTATCACGTCAGTCAATAAGTTTTGAAACCGACACCTATGGAGCATCACTTGAACTAAATATTGAACACCATTTTGAAGCTTCATCTGTTATATGAACACACCATAAATTTCAAGTCGATCTGTCAAGTCATTCATTGTTTATCAGCTAGCGTTTGAGTATTTTTTAAAAATGGAAAAAATCGAATATCGTGCTGTGATAAAATTCTTTGTTTTGAAAGGTTTATCGGCAACTATAATCCATGTAAAGTTAGTTAAAGTATTGAAGGAGTTTGCTCCTTCATTTTTATCTGTTCATAGATAGATTCTAGAATTTAACCGTGGTCGTACAAACGTCAATGATGATCCACGTTCAGAACGTCCAAAAACTGCATCAACTGAAGAAACTGTTGTCTATATACAAGATATGGTAATAGAAGACCGTCGATTAACCATGAATGATTTAGCTGAAGCTATAGGCATTTCACATGGATCAGTACATGAGATTTTAACTAATATTTTGGGCATGAAAAGCTATTCTCAAGATGAGTACCGCTTTTGCTAACATCGGAACAAAAACGCACTCGAGAGAAACTTTCTAACCAACATTTGGTTCGTTTCACAAAGAATAAAACTGATTTTACGCATCGATTTATAACTATGGATGAGACTTGGGTTTACCAGTATGATCCTAAACTGCGACAACAAGCCGCACAGTGGACTGAGCCCGGTGGTTCAGCTCAAAAGCAGCCAAAGTGGTCAATGTCGTCGAAAAACATTATGGCATTAGTTTTCTGGGATGCAAAAGGAATTTTATTAGTTGATTACCTACAAACCGGTGAAACAATCACAGGAGAGTATTATTGCAACCTTCTGGATCAGCTGGATGAGAAAATTGGTTAGAGAAGGCCCGGTTTGCAGAAGAAAAAAACATTTTTCATCATGACAATACACCTGCTACACCCTACTCGCCAGATCTCGCTCCGTCTGACTTCCATCTGTTACCTAGCCTCAAAAGATTTCTACATGGGAAGCGTTTTTCAACAAATGATAAGGTGATAGCATCCATAGATGGATATTTTGAAGGTCTTCCGGAAAACCACCTTAGAAATGAATTGGAAAATCGCCGAGAAAAATATATTGAGCTTAAAGAAAATTATACTGAAGAATAAATGCATTTCGACTCATTAATTCATCTTGTTTTATTTTCGGTTTCAAAACTTATTGACTGACTTATATTAATAAAGTAGAGAAGTGAACATTAACTTTGCCATTAAGAATGACAAAAATTATTCACTTGATACATTTAAAAAATCCCTAATTCCCTTCAATATACACTCCTTCTTGATCCTTACACCGCTCCATACGACTTTTCCATTGTTGGAAGGAGTGCTTGAGGTCGTCATCTGACAGCTTCATCATGACCTCCGTCACTTTTTCTTTACTACGTTAACGGGCTCAAAACGAGTTCCTTTCAACACACTTTTCACTTTGGGAAATAAGAAAAGTCACAATACGGGGATTCCATGTTTCACCAAAAACTCCTTGATTAAAACAAAATTTTTGCTGATGCATTGTCTTGGTGGAGGATTCAAGACCAATAATTCCACATTTCAGGTCTCTTCCTTCTTACACGTTCACGAAGGGTGGTCAAAGCCTGTTTATAGTAAACTTGATTTACAGTTTGACCTTAGGGCACCCAATCAATGTGAACGATCCCACGGATGGCAAAAAACACGATCATCATTGCTCATCATTTGCGCTTTCTTTTGCCTCTGTGAGTTTGGGCTTTTCCAATGCATGGATTGGCGCGTGGTTTCAAAGTCATAAGTGAAAAACCGTAATTCATAGCAAATTATTATCCTTTCTAAAGGTTAAGGTCCGATTCAATATGTTTCAGAGTGTCAGAGCAAATAGTCATTTGAGCTTGCTTTTGATCGACAAAAAGAATTTTCGATATCATCTTTGAACACGTGAAAACTGTCATCTAAAATTTGTCGAATACTTTCTTTGTCAATACTTGTTAACTTGTTAACTCACCGACAGATTTTCTCTAATGACCATACTGATTTTTGTTGTCGTCTGTTTTTGATGTTCGTCGACGCCCAAGGCGGGGATCGCCTAACCATTTCGTATTGGTTTGAACGTAAAATTGCCTGCGGCGCGCTACAGCAGACAAATTTTCATATTTTAAAACTCAATTTTTAAATAACACAGACAATGTGGGTATTTTTAATTATTCTTATATTGAAACTTAAAGTATAATAATGATATAAGCACAAGGATTTTTTTTTGAATATTATATTTTATTAAATATTCGTAATTTGCTGTATGATCGTTAAAATCATGCTAACAAAAATTTCGTTTTAAGTTTTACAAATTATAAAGCAACAAAAATAAAAACTATCAGTATCATAGGAAAGCTGAAAGTCTCCCCTTCAAAAAGCTCTCTTTTAATTTTTTTTTTACACTCTTAAAACAAGTAATATTGATTAAACTTCGAGCGGTGCACGTAGACTTTAAAATTAACTTGTTCTGCGCGCTACACTTTTTTAATCACCTATCCAAATTTTTAATAAATTCTCACACTAATAAAAAAAATCTGGAAAAAAACTATATACTATTTTATTTAAGGAGACCTCAAAACCTCTGGTGACTAGGCTATATATGGTACACAAGTAGAAAAAAAAATCGGGCCCTACAGCGATAAGAATAAGGAATCTCAAATAAGCTTTGTTATTATTTCGTTAATAAGGGAGATACTTATCCTTAAAAAATGAATTTTTATTTTGTTCTAATACTGTGCAAGGTGCAAATGGTGGGTTCCAATTAGACGTCATTGTTATCCTTTTAATTACAACATTCATTGTAGTAAGTAGAGGAACAATTCCGCAATTTTAGGACTGCGCACGCTTCAAATAACGAAAACAACAATGGCGTGCCAAAATAGGCGTGCCAAAATAGGCGTTACAAAATCTCTCTATTATAGCAACTCCCATAAAATATTAAACTTTAATCCTTAGAATATTTAAATTTCTTTACTTGCAAGTGTTTTTCCCCTGTTATTTTGATCATCGCAATCAACATTTTGAGGATAATCGCAAAATCCTTCACTGTTAAAATAGAGCCCTGTTGGGCAATCCTGCTCGACTGCATTGTCGTTCCAGCAATTGATGAATTTACCGCATGTGCTTGCAGGAAAGAGTCCTGTAGATCTTAAGCAAAATTTTCTGAGTGATGGGTTAATATTTACAGTTACTGAAAAATAAAATCAATATAAGAAGGGATTTCTTCAAGGTTATACATTTTTAGTTACTTTAACCGAATTTATTAATAAACAAAATACCAATTTGACAACCTGCTAACAAAATTGTTTGTGGCTATTAATGAATCTAAGATTAAATAAAATATTTGACCAAAGATTTTAAAAATAACTGGCCAAGTGCAAGTCGAACTTGCGCAATTAGTGTTCCGTACGTTGATTGCTTTTAAAATAAAAATTTTTGTTACGGAGATATAAAATGATTTCACAAAACACACCCCAAATGAGTTTTCAACAAAGTTTTTTCCGATCTTTACTAAGAACTGACAACCTTGTAATTTTTGTTTTTTTTATATATACCAGATAAATTATTAAAGGTAATGTACTCGTGTTCATTTTCGTTCAATCTATACCCTGTGCATAATATTTCAGAATTTTTTCAAAATTTTTTGATCAGTATTTTTCGAGATAAAGAGGGCACAGCGATTTTTGGAATTTTTTTAAAAAACAATACAATGAAAAGTGTGCGCAGGTATTCCATTATATATATTTTTGAACTCGTATTTTTACAAGCTTTCATTTGACACCCTACTCAATTACCTGGTAGAATTTTTTTTTTCATTTCCAATTTCACCCCAAAACTAACCGCTTAAGTCAAACTTTAACTATCAAAATTACACGGCTCTAATAAGGCCATCAATTCCTATATTAGTGCCAGATTTAAATTTTCTATGTCAAATAGATTCGGAGAAAATGAGGCGTGACAGACGGACCGATAGATAGACAGACAGACAGACACCGAAGTGATCTTATAAGTTTTCCATACGGAACACTAAAAATAATGAGAAAAAAAATGTCATATTTCGATTCCTTGACTGAAAGAACCCCAAAAAAGATCTAAAACAGTACAAATACGAAGCACTCCTCTACCTTCCTTTTCCACCCCTTTGGCGCCTTATATGTTTCAAAAAACATGGAAAAATGCTCATAATACTATTGAAACTGTACATGATTCTCCCATCTCTTTCACCCCTTCCCTGCTCTTTCCTTTAGCAAGAAAAATAAAAATTTTACGAGGTTTAAGAAACATATATATTTTACAACATCCATACTATGAAACTTGACTTAATTACCTAGGTTGTAATAAATTTTTAGTATTCCGTACGGAACACTTATAATATCACTTCGGTGTCTGTCCGTCTGTCACACACCGATTTTCTCCGAAACTATATGACTTAGAAAGTTGAAATTTGGTACTAATATAGAAATTGATGGCCTCATCAAAGCCGTGTAGTTTTGAAAGTTAAATTTTGACTTAAGTGGTTAGTTTTGGAGCGTGAAATTAGAAGTGAAAAAAAAAAATTTTACTAGGTCATCGAGTGTGGTGTCAAATGAAAGCTTGTGAAAACACAAGTAAAATATATATATATATATATATATATATATATATATATATATATATATATATATATATATTGTAATACTTGCGCACACTTTTCTTTGTATTATTTTTAAAAAATTGCGAAAAATCGCTGTCCCCCCGCCTTATCTCGGAAAGTACTGATCAACAAATTTTGAAAAAATTCTGGAATATTCTCCACGGGCTGTAGATTGAACGAAAATTATCACGAGTGCATTACCTTTAATAATTTATCTGGTATATAAAAAAAAAATAAAAATTCAAGGTCATCAGTTTTCAGTAAAGATCGGAAACAAACTTTGTTGAAAACTCATTTGGGGTATGTTTGTGAAGTCACTGATCATTTTATACCTCCGTAACAAAAGTTTTAATTTCAGAAGCAATCACCGTACGGAACACTAATTGCACAAGTTCAACTTGCACTTGACCGGTTTTTTTTTTTACTAAATTAAATGTTAAGTAACATGGAGAGTTTTCTATTATGCGGCTGAGTGAGTGTGAAGTTACCATCAGGCTCATTAGGGATTAGCTACCATTAGATCGACAAATCAAGATTCCAGTGCAGAAGTACCCCAAACTATAATTTTCGAGATTGTACATGAAGACTTAGGAACGAAAAAATTTATGATGGATTCTCAAACTCCTTGCTCTAGAGCAAAAACTGGCGAAGAAAAAAGTTTTTCAAGAACATCTTGCTGATTTAAAGAACTATGAGAGTTATTTTTCGTGAATTGTCACAGGCGACGAGACATGGGACTCTCCCACGCATTAGGAGTCTATACAATCGGTACATAAAGGCTCTTCACCTCCAACGAAGAAGATAACTAAATTAAACAGTGCACAATTTGTTGCCATTATTAAAGTCACTAATTTAGATTCCCATACACACTTGCCCAGCTAAACAGATTACCTCAATTCAGCCGCCACTTTACTATAACGTAATTTTGTCATTATTAAAAGTGAAAGAAATGCCTAATGTTGTTTCTTGGTCGTCGATAAATCCGAATTTTCTATTTCTATAAGATCAAAAAGATTCTCAGAGTTGTAAAAACTTATTTTTTTTTACTTGTAGAGTTCGGAAGTTTTATTCATATCGAAATATTCTGTAATTCTATTACAATCGCTGATAACACTTGCTTCATTTGTAATGAAACTTTGTCGAGTGGTGCGATCGTGGCTGTTGTTCGCGGTTTAGAAACAATTAGGGTGATGAACATATCGATTATTTACAAAGCGTAACTAAATACTGTGACTGTATATGTTGAGCATCGTAAAAAACTATACGAGAAATTAAAAACTGAATCATATAAGGAACGTTGTATGAGTAGATCTCCTTCAACATCTCAATGTTGTCCTCGTAAGCATAAATCAACCTTGACTATTGATACGTTGTATATATTTTGAAGATTAGGTCTACAGGGGACACCATGTAAAAAAAACGGGCCTTGCGTTCTACCTCTAAGATGGTGCGGAAACGAATGCATCGTAACGCCCAAGTTTTCTCAGCCTCATATCTCGAGAAGTATTAGTCTCACGTAAATTTTGTGTAGGACCTTTTTTATGCAGATTTATGGTAAATAAATTTTATAACAACCAAAATTTACGTAAATCCAATAGTTTACGAGATATTTGAGAAAAACTATTTTGGCGACCTTTGATCTTCGATAACTTTTTTTTGGGGCACGATTCGCCATGGGCTTTTGACACAATATTTCTGATACAAAAACAAAGAAGGAAATCTTCACTTGGATTTTTTTCAGAAGATTGGTCACTTTTTTGTATAATATTAGTGTAAGAAAAAGTCGTATCCCCTATTCCGCCTTGTCTTACATTCCTTTACATTACATTAAATTCCTATTACGTATACCTTGTTCCTGAAAAACCTTAACAAAACAAAATACGATGGTGGATCGATAAGTCTAGTACATTTCTATGAAATAGCGGGGAATTGTGTTAAGCGGAATGATTGTTGGTAAGCATAATTCTTGTAACGGGTGTGTTGAAAGTTTCAAACAGATGCAACGAGCAGTTGTGTGCAGCTATCGTCAGTGATCTGTGTTACATGTTTCGTTGAAATGGATAAAGAGGAGTATAGTGCAATGATAAAACAATTTTAATTATAAAAGTGGACTGCGGCTCAGATAGAAACTGAACTGAAAGAAGGTAATGAGGCCTCTGCGCCAGCACTCAAGGCCATTTATTACAAGAAAAATGAATTTAAACGTGGCCGACAGTCAAAGCAGTGAGTTGGCGAAAGTGAAAGTGCACTGGAAAAAGCAAAAACAGTTTTATCGGCATTAAAAGTGATGGCAACTGTTTTTTGGGTCCTACAGAGTATCATCATGATTGACCATTCGGAAAAGTGTAAAACAGTGGCTGACTCTTATTACACAACCTTATTGGACCAATTGCATAGTCAGTTGACGTAGAAGCGACCAAGATTAGCCGCAAAAAAGTATTCTTTTTCCAGGACAATGTGCCTACTCACACATCGGCCGTTACAATGGCAAAAGTACATGAGCTGGGCTACGAAATAGTTTCCCACCCACCCTACTCCCCAGATTTAGCCCCAAGGGACTTTTTTGGTTTCCTAACCTCAAAAATTGGCTTGGGGAGGAAGAAATTTTCACCGAAGAGGTTTACTGTTCTGTAAACGAGTATTATGCAGAGTTCAAAACAATTTTTATATTCTGAGGGAATAAAGAAATTGGAATCTCACTGAACCAAATGTATTGAACTCAATATAGATGATGTTGAGAAATAAATTTTTATTTTTGACAAAAAAAAATGTTTATCTTGTTTTTACAAGACTTTTCAATCCACCCTCGTACATAAATAAAAATCAATTTAGTTACCTGTTGATTCAATATTAGATGTTGTAGCCTGTGTGGGAGTTACAACTGATGAAAACGTAGAAGTGGTGCTGCTTGGTAAAATCGTAGTGGAATCTGGTGTTGCTAAAAATTACAAACATAAGTTCTATGATAAAACTATATTTGACTTTTTCATGCTAAAGAATAACTTAAAAAAGGGATTATTTTGATTGATACTTTATAGTGAAATATTAGTAAAGAAAAGTTACGGGGTTACTTACACCTGGGCTCTGAAATAAGTATGTATATTTTAAAAAAAATATATTTTATATATAATACAAAAGAATGGTGATTATATATTTTTATTGTACTTTAAATTACAGTACAATCCCGAGTATTCAAATCGCGATTATCTGAAAACCGGCTTATCCGAAACAAACTGTTAAAAAGCAAATTGTATTCTCATTAAACCCAAAAATCTCCATTGTTCGAAACAGACCATGAGTGGTTTCCTTAACGCGTCGGGGACTCCCCGACGTCTAGAATTTTACCGCTGTCTATGTTTCGGTTAGTCGACGAATGTTATAAGTTACTCGTTACGTCTATTATTATCGCAGAGGTAATAGTTTCGTTTTAATAGATATTTTACAAAATGGAGCGTCATAATAATAAGCGTAAACTTTGCTATTATCTTAAAAGGAAAACTTGAAGCAATTCAACGTTTAGATAATGGTGAACTTCTTAAAAATATAGCGAAGGATTTAGGTGTAGCCGTGAGTACTGTTTCAGAGGGGAGAAAAAATCGCGAAAAACTTGAAAAATGGTATAGTGTTTGTCATCGCCCACACAGGAACGAAAAAGTGAATACCCAAAAGTGGATGATTCTTTATTTTTATGGTTTACACAGAATCGAGAACGTGGAATACCAATTTCAGGAACAATTTTAAAACAAGGCAGTGAGTTTAAGCGAAGAGTTGCCGGTTATTGAAGCGCCTGTAAATTTTTCTGCAAGTGATGGATGGCTAGACAGGTGGAAAAAAAAGACATGGTGTACGTCAACTGAAACTTTGTGGAGAAAGATTGTCGGCTGATGTATCTGCTGCAAAAAAATTTGCAGAGAATTTTGAGCAGCTTATGAAAGAACATGGTTTACAACCAGACCAAATCTATAATTGTGATGAGACAGGCTTGAATTACAAAATGTTGCCGTCAAATACCTTAGCTTCAAAAACGGAAGCTGGAGCACCTGGTTACAAACGTAGCAAAGAACGTATTACTGTTCTTGCATGCAGTAATGCTTCTGGAACATAAACTCCCATTATTATGTATTGGTAAGTCAGTAAATCCGCGAACCTTTAAGAATATTCGTCGCAATGCTTTTGTATAAAAATCAAAACAATGCCTGGATAAACGCGACTCTATTTACTAGATAACGCCCCCACTCACCCAAGTGGGGAGCAACTTGAAAGTCGGGAAATAAAAGCAATGTTTTTGCCTCCTGCTGTAACTTCTCTCATTCAGCCTATGGATCAGGGTGTAATGGAAAATTTAAAAAAGCAATTACAGGCGTTTGTTATTGGAGCATATTTTAGAAGAAGTAGATGAAGGTGGCAATCTTACTGATTGTCTAAAAAAGATAAATTTGAAAAATGTTATATATTAGATAGCTTCAGCCTGGAATTAAGTAAAGAATAGTACTCTGGAAAAATCTTGGTCAAAATTGATTCCACAAGAGGAGAGTCATTACCCAGAGGCAGAAACAGAAGATAATGAAAATTTACATCAAATTATTACAAGAATATCAGGATGTGAAAGTGTTACGGAAACCGACGTTTGTGAATGGTTAAACAGTGATAGGGTGGAAGATGAAATGACTGACCGAGAATTAATTAAAAGTGTATGCAAAAATGCTAATAAAATAGACAGTGATGACGATGATGATAACGAAGTAGAAGCCACTGACGATATTCCAGTAAAAATGTCACATTCAGAAGGACTAGACACCCTAGAAAAAACGTTAACTTATGTAGAACAACAAGAAAATGCAACCGCCGCGGACGTATTGCTTATCAAAAAACGTTGGAGAGACACTGAAGCCAAAAACGGAATTAAAGCAAAACGAGTGCAGTTAAAAATTACCTCATTTTTAAGACATTAAAGTTAAGATGAAACTGTTTTATTTTCGAATTTTCGTAGATATACATAAAATAAGTAAACTAATTGATCTATTCTTTGTTTTAATAAATACCTATTTACGTAATAGCATATCCTATAAATGCTTTTAAGTCAATCTGCAATGTTGTATTCATTCTAAACTTCTGTTTTATAAAAAAATTCGGATTAACCGAAATTTCGATTATCTGAAATCCCTTTTTTTCCATATTATTTCGGATAATCGAGATTTTACTGAATAAGATTTTTTTTTTTTTGTTAAAATATGTTTCAAATATTATCATAATTTTTTACAGGGTAAAATGGACCAATGATGAAAACTATGGCATCTCCTTGTCTGCAGGGTAACTTCACAAAAAATAATCCAATATGCAAAAATAAATATTAATCTTCTAAAATAATATAGTAGTTAAAAATTGTCGGAGGAGTTTTCTTTCGAAAATAAAAAATTTACGGTGTTTCAAATTTTCGCATGCAATTTTCGACCAAAAAAATTTATGTTTAATTATTTGTGAACTCCAAGAAATGTTAGAACTAAACAAGGCATCCAAACGGATAGGACTTAAAATAAACATGAACAAAATAAAGTATATAACAAATGAAATAGAGGAACAAGAGGAGATCAGTCTGGAAGGAAAAATAATAGAAAAAGTGGACGCGTTTGTATATCTGGGGCAAAAAAAATCCAACTTTCAAAGAACAACCTGACAGCAAACTTACAAAGAAGAATTTAACTGGCCTGGTCAGCGTTCGGAAAACTACAAGACGTACTCCAGTCGGAAATACCAAACACGCTGAAAGCAAGGACCTTCGACCAATACGTGTTGCCAGTTTTAACGTACGGCACAGAAATTTGAGCCCTCAATAAAAATATCGTATATAAGCTCCAGGTAGCACAAAGATCCATAGAAAGAAAGATGCTAAACTACTGAATACTGAAATACGAAGAAGATCCAAAGTAACCGATGTAATAGAAAGGCTGTGTACCCTAAGACGGAATTGGGCTGGACACGTGGGGAGAATGCAAGATAACAGATGGATGCGTAGGATCATAGAATGGAGACCCAGAGAAAATAAGAGAAGTAGAGGAAGGCCGCAGATCAGGTGGACGGACGACATAAAACGGATGGCAGGGCACGATTGGCTGGAGAAAACACACAATAGAGAAGAATGGAACAACTTGAGGGAGGCTTACGTCCGACGATGGACAGAATAAGCTGCAAAGGAAGAAGAAGATTTATAAAAAATTGTCTATTAGAAAAATTTAAAAAATCTCTCGACATTTTGTAGAAAAAGTAATTATTAAGGTTAAAAAAAAGTTAAAAAATATTACATATTGACTGAGTAATATTGCAGACAGTGTCTGAAAACAAGTAGTGGTCCCAATCCGACGCCAGGTCTCATTTAATGCTGCAACTTTGTAATGGAATGGAATTTTCTTAAAAAACTTTTTTGAATAGTTCTTAAAAGTATAGAGAATAAAAATCGTAAAAAAAAATCGAATTTTTGAAAATTCGAGGTGTATGTAATCCCTTTTAAACAAAGGAAGGGCTTTTGTTTAAATTACAAACGAGGGAAAAATAAGATGGTTTTCAGATATCTCGACTCTAAGAACCTCGAAGAGGACGTATAATACAATATCTACCAAGTCATCTCTAAACTTACTTCTTATGATAGGTCTTCCTTGACAATCTACATTTTCAGGATAATCACAATATAATTTTACTGGATTAAAACGAAAATTTCCCAAACATCTTTGTTCGGCCGCAGCTCCATCCCAGCAACTTATATATGTGTTACAAGCATTGCTTGGGAATTGTCCTCTGGGTTTCAGGCATTTTTTAAGTAAATCATTTCCTTAAAGAAAAATAATGGAATACATTATGTATAGTGTCTTATAAGTAAGTTTAAATTAGTTAGGCATAGGCGGTTTTTTAGTATTCCATAAGGAACACTTATAAGATCACCTCGGTGTCTGTCCGTCTGTCACACTCGATTTTCTCCGAAATAGAAAGTTGAAATTTGGCACTAATATAGGAATAGATGGCCTCATCAGAGCTGTGTATTTTTGAAAGTTAAATTTTGACTTAAGGGGTTAGTTTTGGGGTGTGAAACCAGAAGTGTTTTTTTTTTTTTTACCAGGTCATCGAGTGGAGTGTCAAATGAAAGCTTGTGAAAACTCGATTTCAAAAACATATATAATGTAATGCACACACTTTTCTTTGTATTATTTTTAAAGAATTATATCTTATCTCGAAAAATACTGATCAAAAAATTTTCAGAAAATTCTGGAATATTCTCCACCGGGTGTAGATTGAACGAAAATTATCAGGAGTGTTTAATAATTTATGCTCTTATGGTATGTCTGAAAAGTTCTGTTTGTGGCTCTCATGTTTCCTCAGTGAGCGTTCTTTACGAGTGGCAGTCGACGGATTTCTTTCTAACACCTTCACTATCAACGCCGGAGTTCCCCAAGGCTCCATACTGTCTCCTACTCTCTTTCTCATTTGCATTAATGATCTGCTGGAAAAGACCGGAAATCCAATCTACAGCTTTGCAGATGACAGTACGCTTATCTCTTCATTCACTTTGAATGCTCGGACATCGGCTACTCAGGCGAATATCCGCAGACAGCAAGAGGTCGTTCAACTTAACAAAGACCTGGAAGAAATTCTAACTTAGGGTGACAGTTACCAAGTGGAATTTAACGCTACAAAAACCCAAGCGGCAGTTTTTTCTAAAAAAGTTAACGTTGCCGAACCCGACATAATCATGTCGGGACACTCCATTCCTCTAGCATTTCACTTTGTTTGTTGGGCGTTAATTTGAGAGCAAATAGGTCCTGATATGAACATGTTGCAGGCATAGCAAGGAGAGCTTCTCAAAAGTTGGAAATATTATTTCGAACCAGAAAGCTTTACACTCCACAACAACTGTTAATTCTTTACAAATCTCAAATTCGCCCAACTATGGAATATTGTTCCCATGTTTGGGGCTTCGCTCCGAAACACACACTGCATTTGTTCGATTCTCTTCAGAGAAGAGCTGTTCGTCTGACTGGAGACCCGGAACTAACCAGCGGCCTTGATTCGCTGGAACGTCGAAGAAACGGTTGGCGACTTGAGTCTGTTCTACAAGTATTTTCATGAAAGTATTCGAAGAATGTAGCCCGCTTAATTCCTCCCAGAGCGGTGCATGTTAGAAATACACGTCGCGCTAATACTTCACATCTGTATGAGATTCAGCTTGTTACTCCGCGTACAACGCATTGCAAGCAGTCTTTTATATGGAGAACATCATCCCTTTAGAATAATTTGTCCAGGGCTGTGTTTCCCACCGAGTACAATTTGCAGCGATTCAAGAACAGCGTGAATCGCTTTTTGCGCACACATGCCGCTGCTGGAACGCTTTAGGGACTTCCCTGTAGCACGTGTGCTAGACCTACATAAAAAAAAAGAAAAAAGCATAGGCAGGTTTTTAGTATTTCATACGGAACACTTATAAGATCACTTCGGTGTCTGTCCGTCTGTCACACTCGATTTTCTCCTAGATTATTTGAGGTAGAAAGTTGAAATTTGCCACTAATATAGGAATTGATTGCCTCATCAAAGGTGTTGAAGTTTTGAAAGTTAAATTTTGACTTAACGGGTTAGTTTTGGGGTGTTAAATCAGAAGTGATTTTTTTTTACCAGGTCATCGAGTAGGGTGTCAAATGAAAGCTTGTAAAAACACGAGTTCCAAAATATATATAATGTAATGCACACACTTTTCTTTGCAGTATTTTTAAAAAATTATATCTTATCTCGAAAAGTACTGATCAAAAAATTTTGAAGAAATTCTGGAATATTCTCCACAGGGTGTAGATTGAACGAAAGTTATCAGGAGTGTTTAATAATTTATGCGATATACAAAAAAAAAACAAAAATTTCAAGGTCATCAGTTTTCAGTAAAATCGGAAAAAAAAACGTTGAAACTCATTTGGGGGTGTGTTTTGCGAAGTCATTGATCATTTTATCCCTCCGTAACAAAAACTTTTATTTTAAAAACAATCAACATATGGAACTACAATTGCGCAAGTCCGACTTGCACTTGGCCGATTATTTAAAATAATTTGTATGATTGGATAGGTCTCAGCCTGCCCTACTATTTTGCATGAGCAGATAAAATGATTTAAACTCGCTAACGTAAGTAAAAGTAATTTTACAAAATATAAAGAGAACACACAACTTTGACGTCCAACTTTCTTGTGCACCACTTATGTACAACTGTGTGTCTAAATGAAAACATTTAATAACTATACTCTTTCTTCTGTATTACTGTGTTCCAAAAGCAATAATATCACTTACAGTAATACTATAAGTTTTATACCACATAAAGGGTTGCCGAAAAAATATTGAATTAAGCTTTTTGTTGTTTATATTTTGCAAGAACCTTATTAAACTAAAATTCGAAGACCTAATGAAACTAATTTAGCACAAATGTTCTGCAGATGCCAAAACAATGGTAGTCTGACAGTAAAACGTCCGGAATATACGGTGGATGCATTAAAACTTCCCAAGCAAGCTCTCTCAATTTTTGCCGAGTCAACAAAGAATGTGGTCTGGCGTTATCGTGGTCGAAGATGACACCCTTTCTGCTGACTAGATCCGACCGAGTTGTTCAGCCGCTTGCTTCAATCTTGTCAACTGCTGACAGTAGAGTACAGAGTTAGCTCATGGTTAACGATTCCCTTCCAATCCCAGCCAACATGCAGCATCACCTTTTTTGGCGTCAATCCGGGCTTAGCCATCGTTTGTGCAGCTTCATCTTTTTTCGGCCACGATTCTTTTCGCAAATTATTATTGTATATGATCTATTTTTTACCGCCCGCAATCAACTGCTTTAGAAATGGCTGGGTTTCGTTACTGTTCTATGGAGACTGGAGATGGAAATTCGATCGAGTAAATGTTTTAGCTTCAATCATATGGCACACAAACATCGACCTAATTTTTGTAGCCAGCTTTCTCCAAATGGTTTGTAAAGTATTTAGTGACAAATATTTAGTTCCCTGGCGATGTGATGACTACTTAAATGCCAGTCTTGCTCGACTTTTCCTAAAATTCTAACGACTTTTCTGTTATTTGACCAGTACGAGGAGTATTTTTGATATCGCATTTTCCAGAGCGAAACCATCTTTTGGCTGTTAGCTTTTTGTTAACGTATATTGGCCATCAATAGTACAAATTTGTTCATAGGCCTGTGTAGCTTTTGTACCTTAATTGAAAATTGTGAAATGTAGCGAATTTTTGCAGAAATTTCACTTAGCTTCAAGACGTGCTAAATTAGGTTTGAATAGACGAATTCCAACAGTTTTTGCACGACTGCTACTATCAAATAGCAACTTTTAACTGCCGTTAATATATGAGGCTAAAGCTATCTATGAGGAAAGAACTCAATACTTTTCCAACAACCCAATATATACAATATAAAATTAATTACCTCTGGCCTTTATTTGATCTTACATAACAGTAATATTTTAGTAAAGATACTAACCATATAATATTTCAGGTGGCTCGATGGTAAAAATAGGCTCTTTTGTCGTAGTATATTTCTGATTGATGGATGTGATTATTGGAGATTGAGTAACAGGAGGCTGATATGTTGGTAAAGTAGCAGCAGGCCTTCCTGAAAATTAAAATCAGTATAGTCATTTACCCGTAGTTACAAATTATGTATTTGTTCCCAATTTTGTTTATGTCATTAGCTATCACTGATTTCTGATTCGACTTCAACATTTTTTTGTTCAATATTAATAAAAATTAAAAACAATTTTTTAATTTGGCGGTTGCAAATATTTATTTTAAACATTTTGCTACGTAGCTTAGTTAAAGGTGGTGTATGCGTGTTTTGTGTTAAAAATGAACACTAAAACCTAATATTTTTAAGTTTTTATGATAAATGTAGATTCAGAACATGTAAAAATGTCTGAAATAATAATAATTTTAATGATTACGAGTATACAGTTTTACATTATTTATTAAAATGTATTTTTTTCAATTTAGTAGTTTTCTGGCAACTTGATGTGTATTTTCTGAAAAAAAACCTCACGGTGGACGTCTTTCTAATGTTCCGTATGGACCACTTATAAGATAAATTCGGTGTCTGTCTGTCTGTCTGTCTGTCCGTCTGTCTGTCTGTCACCCGATTTTCTCCGAAACTATTTATCATAGAAAGTTGAAATTTGGTAATAATATATGAATTGATGGCCTCAATAGAGCCGTGTAGTTTTGAAATTTAAATTTTGACTTAAGGGGTGTAAGGAAGTTTTTGGGGGTAAAATCGGAAGTGAAAAAAAAAAAATTATTAGGTCATCGAGTGTGGTGTCAAATGAAAGCTTGTGAAAATACGAGTAAAAAGTATATATATATATATATATATATATATATATATATATATATATATATATATATATATATATATATATATATTTATATATATATATATGTTATACTTGCGCACACTTTCCTTGGTCTGATCAAAAAGTTTTGAAAAAATTCTGGATTATCCTCCACAGGGTGTAGATTGAACGAAAATTATCACGAATGCATTACCTTTAATAATTTATCTGGTACATAAAAAAAAAAAAAAAATTCAAGGTCATCAGTTTTCAGTAAAGATTGGAAACAAACTTTGGGGTGTGTTTTGAAAAGTCACTGATCATTTTATACCACCGTAACAATATTTTTTATTTTAAAAGCAATCAACGTACGGAACACTAATTGTGCAAGTTCAAATTGCACTTGACCGGTTATTTTAGGATTTTTTGGATTCAGCATAAAAAAAATCTGTGTGTCTCACTTGAAAGGCAGAATTTTTTTGTATACTTATAAAAAATTGTATATTAGAAAAATTTAAAAACCTCTCGACAGTTTGTAAAAAAAGTACTTATTAAGATTTAAAAAAAAAGGTTAAAAAGTATTAAAAATTGACGGTGTCTGAAAACAGGTAGAGATCCCAATCCGACACCAGGTTACATTTAATTCTATAACCTGGTAAGGGAATAGAATTTTCTTAATTTTTTTTTTTTTTTTTGAATAATTCTTAACGGATAAAAATCCGTAAAAAAAATTGAATTTTTGAAAATTCGAAGTGTATGTAACCCCTTTCATGGTTAATAACATACATGAACTGCCAAGGCACCCGAGAAAACTTTTTTTCTACTCTTTACTAAACCTGTCTTTCCTTTTTTACAGTTCAACCACTATCGCGACACGCCCTCCAAACAAACTGGTCCGCGTAATGACATACATTACACTTTGTTAGTGGAGAATACACCGTCTGTCCAAAAAGTTCCCGAACTACCTTAATAAAAAAATAGAAAAATTAAAAGTGAACATTTTATTACTTCAGATGTTCTACATAGTCCCCTCCGACCTCAATGCAACGTTCAGAACGTTCATATAACAACGTGAAACTGTTAGAAAAACCTTCTTTTGAGACCATAACTCGCGCGTCTTAGTGGCTTTGATGTCCTCCAAATCGTCATAGCGATGCTGGTGATGCTTGATTTTTGAGAATAAAAAAAGTCACTAGGGGCTAAATTAGACGAGTAAGGGGGGTGGTAGAGTACAGACACTTGTTTTTACGCCAAAAACTACACCACAATCCCAACCGTGTGAGCGGGATCGTTGTCATGAAGCAAGAAGAAAATCTTTGCGTTTCATCGTTCCGGTCGAATTCGCTGAATCCTCTTGCAAAGTCGTTCCATGATACCCACATAGTACCTGACGTTCACTGTGGCACTCTTGGGAACAAATTCTTTGTATATAATTCCTTGAGCTTCAAGAAACGCGCCGAACCACTACCGAACCAATACGCACTTTGCCATTTTGTGGTAGGCTCGTACTAGCAACACCACGTCTCATCGCCCGTGATCCTCTTCTACAGAAAAGAATAGTCCACATTTTGCATTTCGATGGAGTTTTGGCCGGCGTCCACTAGTTGCTGTTTTTGTTCGGATGTCAGGCTGTGGTAAACAAACTTCGCACACACCTTCCTCTTGTTCAGTACATTCTGAACAATGTCTTGAACTTTTGATTTAGAGATATTAAGCTTTTCTGCCATCAACCTACGTGAAAGGTGACGGTCAGTTTGCAGAAGTTGACGAATTTTTTGCGTTTACATCGGCCGAACTTGTGCTGGGACTCGCTGACCTTGCATCATCCTCGCACGATTTCCGTCCTTCCTTAAGGACATTTCCAAGGAGCAGTCCTGCTCAAGTTACAGAAAAATCCCTCCTATGTAAAGCGGCCCATAGACGGTCAATATTATTGCGCAATAATTGGGTTTGTGCAATATAATTGAACGTGTGTAGACAGTACTGAAAGGTTGTGCAATAGATTGTACGAAATCAAAATTTGTTGAAATATATTGCGCAACCTGGAAAATACTGTGCCGTCTGTGGGCAGGATTTTGCAATATCCCGTCAGTCGGTATCAACAGGTGGTAGCCAACGCGTCGTGATGGCGGATAAAAAAATTGGATAAACCGTTCATTTTGGAATTTATCGAAGTTTACCATGGACTTCCGGCTCTATGGGATGTTAAATGCAAACATTATATGTACTAATCGCGTTAAAAAAGGTGAGCAAAATATAAGCTGGTAGAGAAATATCGCGAAAAATACTCGGATGCCAAGAAGCAAGATGTTGTCAAAAAAGTAAATTCTTTAACTAAAAAACTGTTTGGCCCATTTCCTTCGTGTCTTCTTTTTCATTTTTTCGTACTAATAACGCCCACAGCAATTAAACAACAGAGTTCAGTGTCACTTCACAAGACCGGCGAGGACTGACAATATTGTCAAGCACATTGTACGTCTGTACTGATGATTTCGCAAAATATTGCACAACCATCAATATCCCCTCCATATGATTCTATTTATTGTACAAACAATGATAGGAAGAGCCGACATCGAAGGATCAAAAAGCGACGTCGCTATGTGCAATAATATTGAACGTCTATGGGCAGCTGTCAAAATATTGTGCAATCCATATTCCACAATAATATGGACCATCTATGGGCCGTTTTCATCTCCATGTGTACAATAAAAAATAGTTGAGGCGCAGTGCGTTCTTTCGCCCCGTCCTATATATGCAGAAATACAAAAATAATCCCCTACATCGTTTTTCGGATCTGGCAACATTACATTCTTTCTCTGATCGAGACACGAGTTGTTTATGTTGGGTTTTAATGTTTGGGAGTATTTTTCGGTTTTTCGTTATATTGGAGATTTTTAATAGTGCATAAATAATGACTTCACGATTAAAAATGGCAGATTTCTTAAAAAAAAAAAACTACTGAAGCATTAGCATTATGTCTGATGCAAAAGAAAAAACAGGAAATTCAAACAACAATTAATGAAATAGTTCCATCTAAAATTCCTGAAGAGAATAGTATAGTTTCATTGAGAGAATTAGCTAGAAATCTGAAATGCAACTGTGGCAGAAGTCTTTTAGATATGGAAAAATTGAGTGATTTCAAAAGGGAAGGGCTTCATTTATAGTTCAAAATAAAATGTGACAACTCTACTAAATGTAGTAAGTACTGGAGTGATAAGAAACCAAGTCTCTGATATTAATTAATATGCTACTTATTTATGTTGAATACTAATAAATATTGGATTTGTTATAAATATCGACATTTTATTTACGGTAACTCATATTTTCTTATATCGATAAGCTACAGGCATTTAGTAAAATCAGCTGTGCATTGACGGTATTTCAACCTTCCCGCATAGTGCGACGTTGCCAAGTCGCGAACTTTTATTTTTCAAGTTATACGAGGAAAACTGAAAATGATCAAAAGTAACTCGCTTTCAACATTTTTTTATAAAAAAACGAATACCGCTTGCTATAATTTTCTTTACAGAAACATATTTGTTATATTTTTAATTATTGGTTCTAAGTTTTACAAAATAATGGTAAGAAAATTAGCATTGTTATATAATAAAACATTCTACATAGCTCAGGGTAGGGTTTGTACGTTAAAAATGTAAATTTTAACAGCCAATATTTACAAATTTAGTGCCGCAAGGAGTATTGAAATTTTTTCTACGTATAAAGGTCTCTAATAAATATGTAACACATAGGCTAAAAAGTTTTTGGTCTGACACATAGATGTCGCCAATTTCAAATAATCCATATGATTTTTAGGAAGTACCAACCTTCAAACGATACGTGTCAAAATTTCATGACATTTCGACGATTACAGGGGTTTTAGTGACGCTACTTTTGATATTATGATGACGGTAAAGTGAAAATGCGTGAGATAGCTGACACCCTAAAGATATCAAAAGAACATGTTTGTCATATTTTGCATGAACATTTGGACATGAGAAAGCTCTATTCGAAATGGGTACCGCGTTTGCTCACAGTGGACCAAAAACAACAACGTGTTGATGATTCTGAGCGTTGATTGGACCTGTTTAAGCGCAATAAAAAGGGTTTTTTCTCTTGCGATATGTGACAATGGATGAAAGTGGGATCCACCACTACACACCGGAATCAAATCGGCAACCATCTGAGTGGACAGTAGCCGGTGAAAGGCAAAGCGACCAAAGACACAACAGTTAGCTAGGAAGATTTTGGCCTCTGTATTTTAGGATGCGCATCGAATAATTTTCATCAACTATGCTGATAAAGGAAAAACTCTAAATAGTGAATATTATATAAAGTTATTGGTGCGTTTGAAGACAGAAATAGAAAAAAAAAAAACGATCCCAAATGAACAAGGGAAAGTGCTCTTTCATCAAGACAATGCACCGTGTCACAAATCAATGGTCACGATGGCAAAATTGCATGAATTGGAATTCGAATTGCTTCCTCATCCACAGAATTCTCCAGATTTGACCCCTAGCGACTACTATCTCTTCACAGACCTCAAAAAAATGCTCGCGGGAAAGAGATTTGGCTCCAGTGAAGAAGTTATCGCCGAAACTGAGGCCTATTTCGAATGAAAAGACAAATCCTTCTACAAGAAAGGTACAGAAATTTTAAAAAAAGCGTTGGATGGATTGTATTGCTCTTGAAGGAGACTATGGTGATGAATAATGTCGAATTTTGCAAAAAAAAATGAGTTTTAAGTAGACCAAAAACTTTTCAGCCTACAAGTTATATTCAAATTTTCAAGACAGTTGTAAGAAAATTTATTTTCTTGGGAACGTGCCTAACCACTCAAACACTAGAAAACGCGACAAATAATCATTACCGTAAGCTTTTTTCAAAGATGTCTTCGTAGCTGTTTTACCCAGTTTCACATGAAATTTGATCAATGTTGCTGCTCCATCACACTTCTGTGACACAACAACACATACATAGTTCACATGTCTAGTACTCAGCAGTGACTGATCACTGTTGTTTACGAGATGTCGTTCTTTAAAGGCCGGGGAAAAAATCAATCCGATAACTTTTTGGACAGACGGTGTACATGTTAGTTTAGGTCAGAAACTTGAGACCAATGTTTACGAAAATTAAATATTTATGGTCATTCATTATAAAATTCCAACCTTCAAAGAGATAAAAATAAAATCCCTCAAGAATGTCGTTAATAATTTCCTGCCAATACTTTCGTTTTTTTAATGATTCAACACTAACGAAGTATTAGATTTTTAGAAGTATTTTTCCTTATGCTGAACTCATAAGGTTAAATAAGGAAAATACGGCAAAAAATGTTTCCTGTATTTTTTGCCATTCATTTAATGAGATTTTATAAATGAGTAAATATTCAAGAGGTGGTACCAGAGTTGCCGCTGAAAAAGCCCACCTAAAAGAAAACGCTACCATCTCATTGGTTCTCTTCACACTCCGGGAAAAAAAGATGCGTAAAAGCATTCAGAGTTGAAGCAAAGTTTAAATTTTTTTTGAAATAGTAGAAACATTTCGCACTAAACGTCTTCCGCGAGTTTTTTGAGACGTTATAGCATATTTTTGTACTATTGAGGGAAATATGAGCACATCGAGTCCTGAAACATCATTTAATCCTGGCAAAAAATTCATATAATCTCTACACGTTCGAGAATGTGATGATTCCTTTGTTCTGTGTAAGAAAATCTCATCCTACTAAGTCAGTTAATAGGTTTTGAAAGCGACTCCTATGGAGCATTACTTGAACCAAATATTGAACACCATTTTGAAGCTTCATCTGTCATATGAACACACTCTAAATTTCAAGTCGATCTGTCTAGTCATTCATTAACTAAGTTGGGAATGTGGAATCTTTGGCACAATGACACTCCTCAGTATACATCACCACTACACCAAACACTTTATTTTTGTACTCGACGCGTGTTTCGCTAACCATGTTACAAATCTACCCTATTTATATTTAGCCTAACCCTTGAATTACTCAGGAGCAACTAATGGCATAGGCAAGGCCATCAGTTCCGGTCAAGTAACCAGTAGAGGGGACTATAAGGAATAGGTCCTCTGTCTTTATTGAAACTACTTTTACATTTTAAAATTTCCATACGTTCGTACGCGTTCAACAATCTCTTATCAGATACATTTTTAATTAATCTTAGATTATCTAATGTTACAATATGATCAGCTTCAAGGGCATGTTCGGCAATGCTAGACTTTTCTATTCTACTGTACTTTAAGTGTGCTAAATGTTCTTTAAATCGTATTTTGATTGACCTTTTAGTTCGCCCAACATACCTTTTGTCACAATCACTTGCATTACAACTAATTTCATAAATTCCACTTTTCTCACAATTAGGAATCTTATCTTTGGGATTTTCTAAGATATTCCTCAGATTGTCTGATGACTTCTAGACTAAGGTGAAGCCTACCTTATTAAATACCTTATTGAGTCCCTTGCTATATTTCGGATTATATGGTATGGAGACATACTTGGTGTTATTTACTTCGCGTGTAAAAAAGGTGGAATTCTGAATATTTAACCTGAACTTATGTCTATTTCACATCGTCATAACCATTAACTCTAAGTATATTTCTTTCATTATTAAAGTTTACTCTATTCAGAGAAAAAGTGACCATACGATGAACTAAAAAATGTAACTAGGCTAATTTGTGTTGTTTGCAATGAAACGAATCGTTAGGAATATATCTATCTGTTACTGTGTCTTTCCTATAGATATCAAATTCTAACCTATTATTATTTTTAATAATTAAAATATCTAGAAAAGACAGATGTCCTTTGTTCTCAACTTCGTAAGTGAATTTAATGGAATCATATCGGCTATTTAATTTGGAAACAAAGTCATTAATATTTACTTTCTTTGTATCAAAAATCGCGAAAATATCGTCCACGTACCTATATCATACCTTTGGGAAGTATTCAAATTTTGACTGGCTTCGGTTTCAAACTTATTCATGAATAAATTAGCTATGAAAGGTGATAAGCAATTGCCCATAGCTGTTCCTTCTTTCTGAACATAAAATTGACTATTATATTGGAAATCATTTTGTTCCATACAAAGTTTAGATAATGTTAAGTATTCAGAATAATTTCGTCCTCAAAATCATTCATCCTAAATAATTCTTCGAGATATTGTAAAGTTTGTGGTATTGGTACACTTGGGAACAAAGAACTGACATCAAAAGAAATAAGGATTTCACCTTCATTAAGAACTAGATTTTTTGTTTTATTAATGAATTCTAACGAATTCTTCACTGCGAGAGTATGTGATAGTAAATTCTCAAGTTCTTTTGATAACCATTTGGATATTAAATATGTGGGTGATCCGGCCGATGAAACAATGGCTCGCATTGCTTTTCCAGGTTTGTGAATTTTGGGTAAGCAATATAACTTTGGTGTGGTCGGATTACTCACATTTAATTTAAATTTTAGCGAATCGGAGATAAGGTTCTTATATTTCTCTTAAAGAATCTTTAACCTCCGTTATCATTCTCGACAATGGATTTCTTATTACCTTTTGATAATGGCCAGATTCGATAAGATTATCTACACGTTCAAAGTAATGTTTCTTATCCAATATTATTTCCTTTATCTGCTTTTCAGTAGAAGACACCTTTCTTTCTCAATCCTTTATTTACTTTTATGTTTTTTTATGAATTAGAATTTGTGTTGTTAACCATGTTTTTCGATATTTGATTGCGACATGCTTCCTTAACAAATGATTTACTATTTTCTGGAAACGTACTAATGGAACTTTCAATGTGAGCAACTATTTCTGATAAATTGTCTCTAGGAGGGGGTACTGCAAAGTTAAGACCTTTGTTTAAGATGCGAATTTCATTGTGTCATCAGTGTAAAGGATTGAGATGAATGAATTCTACAATATTTAGGAGTTCCTGAGGACTATTCTTTTTCGGTAAAAGCTTTTTTAATTTTTTACTTAGATATTGATTCAGTTCTTTATTCAGGAAGGTTTATCGGCAACTGAAATCCATACAAAGTTAGTAGGAGTGTTAAAGGAGCCTGCTCGTTCATTTCCAACTGTTCCCAGAAGAACACTAGAGTTTAAACATGGCCGCACAAGTGTCAATGATGAACCACGTTCAGAACGTTCAAAAACTGCAACAACTAAAGAAAGTGTTGTGCAAGTGCAAGATATGGTAATGGAAGACCGTCGATTAACCGTGGATGATTTAGCTGAGGCTGTAAGTATCTCACATGGATCAGTACATGAGATCTTAACTAATGTTTTGGGTCTAGGAAAGCTATTCACAAGATACGCTTCGCATCTGCTAACATCGGAACAAAAACTCACTCGAGAGAAACCTTCTAAACAACATTTGGCTCGAATGAAACTGATTTTGTGATTCACTTGTTTGCGCGTCGGTTCGAGGCAGTCTTTCTTTGTTCCCATCCAAAGACCGCTGATATATTAAAATGTCGGTATCGCTTGTGAAGAAGTGGGTAAACAAGACAAAAAATGTCGACGAGTTGCTAAAACGTGACTTAGTACGCAAAGTCACCCCGAAAGTAGAAAAACGAATCGTGTCTTTGTTTTCACTGGACCCGAAATTAACGCTGCATCAAGGAGCGGCAAAATTAAGAAAATCGGGTTCGAATGTGACCCATGAGACAATTCGACAACATCTTCGTGCTCATGATATCAAATTCCGAAGCACGTTGAAGAAACCTTTTCTGGGCGAAAATCACATCGCGAAGCGGCTAGTTTGGGCCCATGATAAGATATTGGAGTGGCCCTCATAATCGCCGGACGCCAACCCTATTGAAAACGTTTGGTCCCTTGTAAAGAGAAAGCTCAGAGGAAAGACTCTGAGGACTTCGATTCAGTTGTCTCGCGAGATTCGAAAAATTTTCAGAGTATGCAGAATACCTCGTCAACAGCATGCTTCGGAGATTATTGACGCAGGAGGCGATTGGATAACTTACTAAGGTACTACGCCGTTTTTAGCACACCAAAGGCAAAATGGCAAAAAATATTCTAACACGTAGGCTGAAAAGTTTTTGGTCTGGCACATAGATGTCGCCTTTTTCAAAAAATCCATATGATTTTTAGGAAATATTAACCTTCAAACGATACGTGTCAAAATTTCATGACATTTCGACAATTAGTATACAAGTTACAGTGGTTTTAGTGACGCTACTTTTGATATCTTCAAAACAATGGAAAAAATCGAATTTCGTGTGTTGATTAAACACTGTTTTTTGATGGAAAAAATACCGTTCAAACAAAGCAATGGTTTCCTGAATTTAAACGCGATCGTACAGCCACAAATGATGCTGAACGCTCTGGACGCCCAAATGAGGTGGTTACACCGGAAAACATCAAAAAAATCCACAAAATTGTTTTGGATGACCGTAAAGTGAAATTGCGTGAGATAGCGGGCACCCTAAAGATGTCAAAAAAACGTGTTTGTCATATTTTGCATGAATATTTAGGCATGAGAAAGCTCTGTTCCAAATGGGTACCACATTTGGTCACAGCGGACTAAAAACAACAACGTGCGCTGTTTGGACTTGTTTAAGCGCAATAAAAAGGATTTGTTCATGCATTATGAGACAATGAATGAAATATGGATCCACCATTATACACCGGAATCAAATTGACAGTCAGCTGACTGGATAGCAGCCGGTGAAAGCCGCCCGAAGTGACCAAAGACACAACAGTCGGTTGGGAAGGTTTTAGCTTCTGTATTTTGGGATGCGCATGGAATAATTTTCATCGACTATACTGAGAAGGGAAAAACCATCAATAGCGAATATTGTATAAAGTTATTGAAGGCAGAAATCGCAAAAAACAGCTCCAAATGAACAAGAAAAAAGTTTTTTTATCGCTCACCTCCTCGCCTCAGTAGGGATTTCACTCTTTTTCCTTATCAAAAACATCCCAAACAACAGCAGACCAATAAAAGAAGCATCGGACGAGCCACGTAACGGTCGAGGACGTCGCGTGAAATGGTGGCTCGACCAAAACGATGAAGACCGGGAAACTGAAAATGGACCTGCCAAAAGTGTTGTAACGGCGAGGACGTCGTAATACCCGTCAACGTTGACCAAGTGCCGAAACATACATTTTTTTTTCACGGCACCTTTTAAACAACGCCGTAGTTCTGCCACGGACGTTATTTGCATTTCTGCAAACAACTACTACCTATGTACGTGGCCAGGCGAAATATCCTTAAATAAATTAATAAATAAGTATACCGACCTGCAAGATTGAACCCTCGACCTTCTGCCCAGTAACAAAGTACTACGCCGCCGAGCCACAGCCAGCCACTCTCCCCAGTGCTCTTTCATCAAGACAATTCCCCGTGTCACAAGTCAATGGTTACGATGGCAAAATTGCATGAATTGAAGTTCGAATTGCTTCCTCATCCACTTTATTCTCCAGATTTGGGCCCCAGCGACTATTATCTATTCGAAGACCTCAAAAAAATGTTCGCGGGAAAGAGATTTGGCTCCAGTGAAGAAGTTATCGCCAAAACTGAGGCCTGTTTTGAAGGAAAAGACAAATCCTTCTACAAAAAAGGTATAAAAATGTTAGAAAAGCATTGGACTGATTGTATCGCTCTTGAAGATAGATGAATAAAATCGAATTTTGCAAAAAAAAGTGTTTTAAGTAGCTCACTTTTCAGCCTACGTGTTAGAAACACATTTTTCAAGAATACGAGCGGTCACGTTCTAACTGTATATAACGTTTTTGGAAATAAACTTATCCCACTTTACAAATTTATAAATGACAATAAATTAAAACACTGCTATAAAAACTAGAAGTAATTTATAAAACAAATAGAAACATTAACTTTGGGTCATTAAACGCCTAAACAAACTTAACTTGAATTTATTTGAAGCATTTTAATTAGAGTAAATGACCAATCCACCAAATGAGATTTTTCCAAAAAGGATTTATGAATAAAAATCTGCAACTTGAAATTTTTATGGAGGAGAATTTATAATAAACAGGTTACTGCCCACTAAAGTTTCGAATGTACTCGGGTTCACTAGACTTATAGGTGTTAATAAAATTTAAGATAAAATAAGCAGTTTTTACGACAAATGAGTGTTAATAAATTCTCTAACAGCAATAATAAAGATAAAAATTGTCCACTACCTATCTATCGGTCAAGTAAGAACGTGACGGCTCGTATTCTTGAAAAAATGTGTTTCGAAAACATCTTTTACTATCAATGTATTCTTTGGTGTGCTAGCAATGGCACAATTACCTTAGTAAGTTGTCCAATAGCCTCCAGCGTCAATAATCTGGCATCTTCGAAGCATGCTCTAGACAAGATTTTCTGAATACTCGCGCGGTAATGATCTCCAAATTTTTCGAATCTCATAAGGCAACTGAGTCAAGATACTCATAATTTTTCTTCTGAGCTTTCTCTTTACAAGGGACTAAACGTTTTCAATAGGGTTGGCGTCCGGCGATTGTGAGGGCCATTCTAGTATCTTATCGTGGGCTCAAGCGAGTCGCTTCGTGACATGATTTTCGCCCAGAAAAGGTTTCTTCAACGTGCTCTGGAATCATTATGAGCACGAAGATGTTGTCGAATGGTCTCATGGGACACATTCGGGTCCCCTGAAAACAAAGTCACGATTCGTTTTTCGACTTTCGGAGTGACTTTGCCTATCGAGCTACGTTTTGACAAGTTGTCGACATTTTTCGTCTCGTTTTAAAACGATTTATCCACTTCTTTACAAGCGATACCGACTTTTTAATACATTTGGCGGCCGCGGAATGTGTGATTTTAGGTCCCTTTTGATGGGACAAAGAAAGACTGCCTCGAACCAACGCACAAACAAGTGACTCATTTTGGATTTTACGTGATTTCGATGAAAGTTCAGAATCTGATACTTTTATTAAAATGTGTCGTACGTCTACTGACTTTTTGATGAATCGCTAGAATCGCATCTACCAAAAATAAATTATCGCGGACCCGTTCTACGTGACCGGCTGTATCCTATTTATTTTTAATCCTCTTCATATTAGAAATTTTATTACTATATAATATTGAAATTTTCACATCAAATAAAGTAAGGCTCTTAACTCTGAACAACATTACACGGATTACTTAAAAAAAATATTTTTACTCATATACGAGGGACATTAACGATACAAACAGCAATAATGGGAAAACTACTAAATATTTTTAAGTAAAACTTGGCGACGGGTTCAATTAGTTGTTTAAAAAAATAGTAAGTATAACCTTATTTGTTGATTTCAAACTGCCAGCTTCGCTCAAAACCTATATGTCGGAAAAGCAACGTTCAGTGATAAGATTTCTGTTATTCGAAGGTGTGAAACCGGGCGAAATTTATTCGAGAATGTTGAAAGAGTATGGTAAAAAAGTGTTTAACCTGCGGAAACGTGTACAAATGGATTGAACAGTTTAATTCAGACGGAATAAGTTTCGACCGACATACTGCAAAATCGCATAAATTACCTTATCAGACATGACAAATGAATAAAAATTGCGACAATTGCTGAAATATGTAATGTTAGTACTGGAACCGTGCATTCCATCATTCATCATAGGCTGAATTATGGCAAAACGTGCTCGAGATGGGTTCCAAGACAGCTGACTCAAGACCATAGAGACAACCGAATTGGCATTTGTTCTGAACTCAAACGACGCACTATGGGACAGAATCGTGCGTACCGTCTCAAAAATAGGTTTTGCGAATGTTCGATATTAATTATTTTGTTAATGCACATATCTAAATAAATGTCTAATACATGTTATATAGAATTTAAAATAGATTATTTCTCATTTTTTCTTAATAAAACTTAACTTGCAAGTTGACGTTCAAAATAATGTCGATTATGTAGAACAAAATTGCACCAGTTTACGTGGTCATATTTTCATTATTTTCAATGCAAATATGTAAGTATGATATATGGTTAGAATGGTTATTAAGTACCTTATTTAAAAAGCATTTAAGTAGACATTTACGTAAAAACTGGAGAGGTACACGATTGTTTTTGCAGTATCTAATATCCTAACCTTATTAGAAACTTTAAATAGACTTTTGACAGTTAGCGATGTCTACCGATGTCGTAATTTTGATACCATCACATAGAGCAGCTCATATAAAAGTCAAGGCAAAAAAAAAAAAATTGCCCGAATCTGCACCCTTTTAAATGGGACGAAAAATACCTGATGGGGAGGGAAATGCAAAATATTTAAAATAATTTTTTAAGATTTGATTCAGGAGATTTTTCGAAAAATAAATTATTTCTGACATTTTATTGTTAAATAATATTGTCTACTAGCGTCTATAGCGGACATAGGTAGGCAGGTAGATATGTAGGTAGGTAGGTAGGTACAAGGCAGCTTTACCAGGTAATATCACTAGAACAGGTGACTATTGTTTACATCCCAGCAAGTTGTCAAAATTTTGTTCACAAACTACCGCATTGAACTACATACATACATAAAGTGGTTGTTTTTTGAGAGAATGAACTACATACATATATAAAGTGGTTGTTTTTTGAGAGAATGAACTACATACATACATAAAGTGGTTGTTTTTTTTTTGAGAGAAGCTCTCGTGATTTTTGACAATGTGGTGAATTTTCTACCAACAAAATACATGTGATTTTTTTCGGCTTTGTTGCTATTGCCGAACTGCTACTACCTGGTAGAGCTGCCTTAGGTAGGTAGAAACATTTTTTGTGTTTTATATATAAAGATAGATTACTACCTAAATTAAAGTTTAGGTAAGGTGGAAATACTGTTATTGGAAATCATATCATATCATATAAGAACGCGATAAATATGTGACCCGCAGATAATAATATTTTTCTCACGGAATTGAAGTATAAAAGTTATTGATTTAATTGTCATTTACCAGTACTTTATTGTGCTTCGACATAGAGTCTTCACCAACCTCGGTAAAAACAATATTTGCGAACTACCTATACAACAAAATGAGTGAATTTGTTGTGCCTCGACGAATTTTTCATTGACCATGGGACAAAAAGAGAAGATATTCAAAAATACTTAGAAGAACACCATCATTTGTCGTCTTCAAAAAGTGAATTAGTTGTGAAAAGTATTCAAAAATCGCTTATATCAGCTTTTAACAATCGCTGGACCACATCTAACCGAACTAAAGAACGTTTCTTTAATAAAAATACAACGTGGTTAGACGGTGAATTTAAGGTACACTTCAACGAAATACCAATGGATATCAAACCTACATCTGGAGAACGTGGACGTCCATCAAAGTCTTATGAAGATCTGTCAAAGAAATCGAAAAAAAGGAAGAATATGGAGTTAATTCAAGAATATGGACTCGAGAATATACATAACGCATACGTCCAAGGATTGCGGTCTGAAGGTGAATTGGAAGAAGCTTTTGTTGTTGCAATGATGCGGAATTGTGATAGAGATGAAAAAAAAGATCATAAAGGAAAAAATTGTTGCATGAAACTCGCAATGCAACATATTTTATGGCGGATGAAGCTTTAAGTCTTTTTGCTGATTTAGATCTTTCGAAATCACAATACGGATTACTTCGAACAAGTCTGATTAACAAAAACTTCGATATATTGCCGTCATATAATATATTAGCATTGAAATAACCGATACAGGCGCTAAAGTAAATCTACAAGATTAGCTGGATCACACTACTGCCCGTATCTTAAAAATTGAAAATATTTACAACCCAACAAGAAGAAATCTTAAATTGTTTACCAAATGGGGATGTGATGGTTCATCGGGACAAAGTGAATATAAACAAATTTTAACAGATGAAACTAACTTGGTCTCAGATGCAAACTTATTTATAGCGTCTTTGGTACCAATAAAGCTGATTGATACAGAAACAAAAGAGGTTCTTTGGCAAAATCCGGCTTGGTCTTCTATTCGATATTACCGACCAATTCTGATGGAATTTGCAAAAGAAACGCCCGAGAAAACCCGTTCGGTGGTCGGTGATATTCGGGGTCAAATTAATAATTTGAAAATTTCTGAGATACACATGGGGGACCAGCTAACTGAAATAAGTCACGAGCTGTTCCTAACTATTTAAGTTACACAAGTTCTAACTGACACAAGTTCTGGAGCTGTGTGTACGGTATGTGGGACTAAACCAAGCGATATGAATAATTTGAAGAAGATTGAATCAAAGCCAGATAATATGAATGCTTACGAGTACGGTTTGCATGCATGGATTAGGTGCATGGAGTTAGTTTTACATATTTCATATAATCTTTCGTTTAAAAAATGGGCTGCGAGAATTCCGGAAGATAAAAAAAGTAGAGAAGACAAGAAAAAACTTGTACAAAGTCTATTTCGAAGCCGAATGGGATTGCATGTTGATAAACCCCGGCAAGGAAGTGGAAATAACAATGACGGGAATACAGCTCGACGTTTTTTTGAGAACTACTACTGCTCTTCAGAAATAACAGGAGTTAATGAGGATCTTATTAAAATGTTTTATGTTGTTCTTCAGACTTTGGCATGCGGTATTGCTGTAAATCCAGAAAAATTTGGTGAATATACTCGCGCTACTGCACAATTGTACGTTACACAATATATGTGGTATAACATGCGTTCTTCAGTACATAAGATCATCTTAATACATGGGGAAAGTATAATTAGACATTTTGCTGTTCTGCCTATTGATAATTTGTCTGAGGATGGCCAAGAATCTCGTAATAAAGATTACAAAAATATCAGATTATGTCACGCTAGAAAGTGCTCTAGGTCCGCAACGAATGTAGACGTATTTCATGGTCTTTTATTTACATCAGACCCATACATATCAAGTATCAGAAAACCATCAATCACTGTTGCCAAGGAACTGTTAGATGAAACCAAGAACCTCTTAGATATTTAAATTGTAGTTTGTATATCAATTTTTTTTTTTTCTATTTTATGTAGTGGATTAATAGATCATTTATTATATGCTATTTTCATATGTAATATTAACAAAAATACGAAATAATAGTGTATATCATTAAACTGTATAATTATCATTCAATAAGTTAAGTAAACTATGTTTTTGTATGAAAAAGTGTCAGTTTTATTTTTGTATTATTTTTTTATATATTATAAATAAAATAATTCTCGCAAAAAGGAAAACCGACTTCCTCCCTCCAATTTTGATAAATTTTCAATAGAGTTATCTAAAAATCAATATTTTGGACGGACAAAATATCCGTCCGATTTCCGAAATTTTTTTATGTGTTCAGCCTGTTGACAAATTCTTTCAAAAAGAAGAAAGAATTTTAAAAATCGGTTTATAAATGGCCGAGATATTCAAAAATTAATTTTTTCGGACGGACATTTTGTCCGCAATACCTTTCAAACAAAAAAAGAATTTTTAAAATCGGTTCACAAATGGCGGAGTAATATTGGAACAAACATTAAAAAAAAAAAACAAAAAAAATACACACGTGAAGTCGGTTAAAAATTAACAACGAATGTACCATTATTTGATAGTATATACATTAGAGATACTACGTACCAAATTTCAGCTATTTACTTCAATAAACGACAAAGTTACAGATTTTTGAGACGGTACGCACGATTCTGTCCCATAGTGCGACGGTTTTTAACGGAATGTGTGACTTTCTAAATCGTATAATAAACTGTGGTGAAACATGGATTCATCATTTTTGAATCTGAATCCAGACAACAAAATCTTTAGTGGAAACATTTGAAATCTTCCATAAAGAAAAAAACTCAAAACCTACAACCTATGCGTCTCCCGATAAAGGCCCAATTTATTGTGATTATTTAGAAGATTAACGTACTGTGAACAGTAAGTACGATTCGAATATGCTTCAGCCTAAAGTAAAATCCGCAATAAGAAAAACACGTCAGGGTTCTCCCTGTTATAAACCACCTATTTTTTATTATTATATTGCTATATTGTTTTGCCCTTTAGCGACGCCTATGAGTTTAATACAAAACCATAGTTTAACAATAACCAGTTCTCAATAAAAAATATACTTTATACGCTTACTAATAGCTCAGTTAAACAACTACTTTATACAAATAATTATTTTCTTTGTAAACTTCTTGAAGGCGCCGAGAAGTCGCCAAACTCTGTAATCATTAGGATGATAGGTAAATATTTGTTAGCTGAGCTTAAGACTACGCCTATTTCAAGAATACAAGCCAATAAAGCATTCTGCTGCTTGATGACGTCCGCCCTCATACCTCTCAGAAAACGCGAGAGAGGACGGAAAAGTTGGGTTGAGAGGTGTTGCAACACCCACCCACTCAACCTCGATCTCGCATTGTCCGATTTTTATCTGTTCGGCCCGCTCAAAGAGTTTTTACGTGACACCATCTTGGAAGGCAATGGACCGGTCAAAAAAGCTGGCTCAGACATCAAAGAGAACAATCTTACACGAACATTCGGAAGCTCACAGAACGATGACAAAAGTGCCTAAATGTTGATGCAGACTACGTTGAAAAGTAGTGTAGATTACATTGTCATTGAATAAACCGTTTTTGTTCACAGCCATTTGTCGCGTTAATTATTGAGCGTCCCTCGTACATACTTTTATTACGTAGGAAATAAATCTGCAGTCTAGGAAAAGTCATGTATACCTTTGACTATGAAGATTAGAGAAATTCCTAAAATATATTCTTCCTTTACTGGATATCTCATGTGCACACGGCATTTCTGCGTAATTTCTTCAACTTTAATATTATGTAGGTACTTGGCTTTTATATAAAAGACACATTCCTTGCAGAAGCGATTTGTTTTACTTATCTGCAGTATATGTCTTAAAGTAAGCGAAACAAATGAGTTCCGGGGATTCCGGGATTTTTGCTTTTCTTCACATTTTCGGGTTCCTAGATCACGAAAAAACATATATTTGTATTTTAATAAGTTATATATAACCAACTATTAAAATTATTAAATTATAAGTAGCAACACCGCTAAGGTATCAAAAGCGATTTTTACTACAAAACAACCGGTGGTCATTTAGATTTCTTTCAGCGTTGCGATGAACACAATAAAGTAACTTCTTACTTATCATTAGGGCGCGCTGAACCTTGAACAGAGTTGCAGTTCAGTTCAATGTTACCTACCTATCCGTATAGCACTGAAATTACAAATGTATCATTTGTTGGGAAAAAATTGTATTAATGACAAAATTTATCTTGGACATGGAAGTCTGTTTATGACCTTAAGGTCTGGAGATAAGTATTTAGTGACGATATTGTCCCATAGTTTTCTCAGATAACTTATGCCAGGTTCTCAAGAATTGGAGAGTACTAACGAATCTAAGCGATTTATAAAACTAAGACAGACGGTTACTAGAATGAACTATATCGATGAATAGTACTAGAAATTTTGATGGTCATTGCTACCGAAAATACAAATAAAAAATGTCCATATTATGGAGCACTGTTATTGAAAAAATGCAGTTATTATTACAGGAGGTGAGTTATAATATACATAATATAAACATAATTTGTCTTGTTAATAATTGAACATCCTTCGTACATACTTTTGTTTATGTAGGAAATAAATCCGCAGTTGTAATAGTCTAGGAAAAGTCATGTATACTTTTGAATATGAAGATTAAAGAAATTCCTAAGATATATTCTTCCTTTACGGGATATCTCATGTGCACACGGCATTTCTGCGTAATTTCTTCAACTTTAATATTATGTAGGTACTTGGCTTTTATATAAAAGACACATTCCTTGCAGAACCGATTTGTTCTGCTTATCTGCAGTATATGTCTTAAAGTAAGCGAAATAAATGAGTTAGGACGGTATTTGAAATAAGAAATGCTCACAAAAGACATTAAGAAAAGGAAAAGAAAAATTTCGTGCACAAGACTGGTATATTAAACGAATTTTCTGACCGATATTGAGGTAACATCCGAGAAAATAGTCCCTTTTTATTTTCCTTACTAAAGAAAATTATTATATTCGTCAAAAAATCGCATTCCGAGATTTTTGCTTTTCTTCACATTTTCGGGTTCCTCGATTACGAAAAACATATATTTGTATTTTAATAAGTTATACATAACCAACTATTAAAATTATTAAAATATAAGTAGCAACACCTCTAAGGTATCCAAAGCGATTTGTACTACAAAACAACCGGTGATGGTTTAGATTTCTTGCAGCGTTGACATGACGCAATAAAGTAACTTCTTGCATATAATAAGGGCACGCTAAACAGAGTTGCAATTCAGTTCAATGTTTCCTACCCATCCGTATCTCACTGAAATTTCGAATGAACCATTTGTCGGGAAAAAGTTGTATGAATGACAAGATATATATTTAGTGACGATATTGTCCCGTAGTTTTCTCAAATATCTTCTGCCAAGTTCTCAAGAATGGGAGAGTACTAACGAATCTAAGCAATTTATAAAACTAAGAAAGACAGTTAATAGCTGGATGAGTAAACTATAGGGATGAATAGTACTAGAAATTTTGATGGACATTGCTACCGAAAATGCAAATAAAAAAAGTCCATATGAAGCACAATTACAGAAAAAATGCAAATATTAGTACAGGATGTGACTTATAATATATAGCCCAGTCGTCAGAGGCAAATTTTGATGAAAATCTGTCACTAAATGTTAACAGGCTGCATTTTTGCATACAGGTAGTTTTTTGTACGTAGAATATGATAAGTATTGCTGCTCTAATGTGTACGATAAGCCTACAAAATCGAAAATAAAATGAAAAACTCAATTTTTCGCAAATATTTCGAAAAATAAAAAAAATATCTAAAAACTAATAGCATCACGTGAAAGAACGGAAAATTTTACAAAAAATAAGTACAGTAGAACCCCGGTTATCCTAGGAAACGTGGGGGGCACCCTCCTCGGATAATTGAAAACTCGGATAATCCGGATTTGTTTTTTATTCATTCAAAAAATAAACATCAATACTTTAAACCGATGTATTAACGTTTTTAACATATAAATAGGTACATATATTATAAAACAGTGAAATAGGTATCTATGCGCTTCTGTTTCATATTGCATCTTCTTTTTCTCTCTGCAATGTTTCTCCATCTATTAAGAAGAAGCAAATCCGCAGGGGTTGCCTCTGGTTGTTGTTCGATATACCTCAAAGCTTTTTCCAAAGAAGCAAAACCTTCTTGATGAGAGATCTTAGTGGGAGAATGTTCATCCACCGCCGCTTCGTCATCGCCATCGTTTTCTGATTTTTCGGTTTCCTGGAAGGCATTCGTTATTTCTTCAATACTCATTTCTTCTTCTAAACCATCTACTGTAATCTATTCAAGAACATCTTCTCTTGTCACATTTTCGCAACCTTTTAATTTTTGCATTAAGTCAAATAAACTTTTTTCTTTTTCTTCTATTTCGCTGTCAAAATTTGAACAGGACATTTCTCCATAGCTTCTCAATTTCAAAGCTAATTCATTTAATGGAGTATCATCTTCACTGTCATTATAGTCCTCAAAATCAATAACTTTTGGCCAAGATTTTTGAATAGTGGTAGTACGCACAGAATCTCAAGCTTGACTTACCCAATAAATAACATTTTTCAGTGTAACCTTTCTGATCCCATTGATAATATCCTCCCTTTCTGTGTATTCTAACAGATGTTCAAGATATAAACGCCTATAATTTTTTTTAATGTTTTCGAGGATGCCTTGATCCATTGGTTGCATTATGCTGGTTTCATTTGGAGGAAAACATTTTACAACAATTTCGCCCACATGAAGTCCTTCTCCAAATTTAGTCACAGATGGCACGAACTCTTCTTCAAACTGAATAAATAAGGTCGCATCCATCCATGCGCTCTTCTGACTTTTGTAATAGACTGGTAGGGCTTTGGGTGAGATGTCTTTTAAAGCTCTTGGACGAGCAGACTTGCCAATCACCATCAGTGGGATTTTGTGCTTGCCAGATGCATTAGAACATACCATTATAGTTAATCTTTCCTTACTTCGTTTGTGCCCAGGAGCTGATTTTTCCTGTTGAGATGCCAATGTTTTTGATGGAAGCATTTTATAATTCAGACCAGTTTCGTCACAGTTGTAAATTTAATCACATGTGTATCCACAATCATCGATTTGCTTTTTAAAGTTCTGCTTAATCTTCTCAATTGATGACACATCAGCAGAAAGTTTTTCACCACATACAGTCAGTTGTCTTACACCGTACCGTTTTTTCCAGCGGTCAAGCCATCCAGAACTGGAGGTAAACTGATCTATCTCTGCGAATTGCCTACTAATCATTATTGCTTTCTGTTGTAAAATTGGACCTGACAGAGGCACACCTTTTGATCTCTGTTGGTTAAACCACATGAATATAGCTTCGTTAACCTTTTCATAGTCGCCGGTTTTCATTGATTTTCTTCCTGAGGACGAGGAGGCTTGATTTATACATCACTCTTCTATTTTCGTGCGGTTTCTTTTCCAATCTCCAACTGTTACCTGACCTACTCCATAATCTCGTGCAACAACTTTAATTGTCTCTCCTGCTTCAATTCTTCTGATGGCCTTTAATTTTTTCTTCAATAGGAACGACGATTCTTTTACGCTTGTTTTGCTCCATTATACTCGTAATACGACAAACAAAAATTCAGACAAAGGAGTTCGTATTAATTACACTTAACTACCAGAACTCAAACCAAATAAATTATGTGAGTATACTCCTACTTCTCCGTAGTAAGCGCTATAACGCACTGCATTCACGCAAATTTACATGCTGAAAGAGTCCAAAAACATAAATAGGGAACCCCTCACACGGGCCAGGGGGATTCCCCGAAGGCCCCGACGATTTTAAATGGAAATATGTACATACATATTTTAGAAGCTCGGTTAATACGCAGCATAGACGCGCATACCTCGGATAATCAGATTCTTAGATTGGCTCGGTTAATCCAGAGCTCGGATAATCGCGACTCGGTTAATCGGGGTTCTACTGTATATAGATTTTTTTTTTAATTTTACCGTAATTTAAAAAAATTATTTATTATTCAGTGGGCATCATGCTTCCAATCTCATTTATGATTAAATTAACGTTTCTGAATACTGCTTAATATTTTGAAATTGGCTATTAAGGCTTTCTCGAGGTGCTGATTAAGAATCCGATGACAGATTTGAAAAATTCAAAATGGCGGATCTAATATGACAACCAGAGAGTACGCAATTCATTTAATTTCTTTGATTAATTTAAAATTTTTGTTTTTTTTCAATAACTGTTTTCTTTGTACCTGGATGTTTAAATGAAATAAAAATACTTTTTATTTGAAGCTTAAACTTTTATCTTTTATTTCCCACCTTTAAATATATTTTTTTAATTTTAAGTTTAAATTGTATGATTAATAATAAGCAAAAAATACGTTTATCATGAACACTTTTTTAAGAACAAAATTACAAAAAAAGGGAAAGTTTTTTTAGTTTTTAATGATTTTCTAATATCAAATATACTTTCAACTGTAACTAGAAAAAAAAATTGTCCGACTTTTTTTGACTATTTCGTACCGCTTTGAACGTAAAATTGCCGGCGGCTAACTACAGCAGGCAAATTTTAATATTTTAAAACTCAATTTTTAAATAACATAGACAATTTGGGTATTTTTAATTATACTTATATTGAAACGCAAGGTGTAGTAATGATATATGCATAAGGATTTTTTTTTCCAATACTATATTTTATTAAATATTTGTAATTTACTATATGACCGGTAAAATCATGCAAACAAACATTTTGTTTAAGTTTTACAAATTATAAAGCGAAAAAAATAAAAACTATAGCATCATCGGAAAGCTAAAAGCCTCCTCTTCAAAAATGTATCTTTTAATTTTTTTTTACACTCTGAAAACAAGTAATATCAATTAACCTTCGAGAGGTGTCCTACACTCTTTAAATCACTTCTCCGAATTTTTAATAAATTCTCACGCTAATAAAAAAAAATCTGGAAAAAATCTATATACTCGTACTGTTCCTCTGTAAATTTTCCCCCCTTTCACGTGATGCTCTCAGTTTTTTTAAATCTTTTTTATTTTTCGAGATACTATCGAAAAATCGATTTTTTAATTTTATTTTGGAATTTGTGGGCTTAGCGTACATCGAACTTTAGAAAACCTTTTTTTATCGTATTCTACGTTCAAAAAACTACCTGTATGTCAAAATGTAGCCTGTCAACATTTAATGAGAGCTCAAAACCCCTAGGGGAACATACATAATGTAAACATAATTATATTGGAATGCCATATTCAAATAAAATACAATGACAACGGTCTTTTTAGGTATAATTATAAGATTCGGTATTTCGCTGAAGTAACCGGTGTATTAGCGAAGAGAAAATGTATTTGATGATTCTACCGAACGAGTGTAACTACCGTACTTTCCCATACTGATTAATAAAAGCTTTTGTATTAACTGTGGTCGATACATGCTTCCATATTAATACCAATATTATTAAAATAAGTTACAAAATGTCCGTCAAAGCGTACATTCTTATGTGACTGGCCGTTTACCTTCTCACATAACAATAAAAATTCATTATGGCATCAATAAATTTTGGCAATATAAAAGCATATCAAGTAGTGTGTGGGAAAAATAACGAGAACTGGTCAGTTCATAAAATTGACTTTTTTTTTATTGACATAACGTTTTAGTGGGATGGTAATTTCGTATCTTAAAAGGAGTAGCAGATATTTAGATTAACTGCTGGATTTTAACTGTTTTTATTTTTGTAATTAAATATACAGTCACCTGGCCTACACAGTTTCTAATAACTTGCTCGAAATGTTTGTGATTTTTAGTGTTCCGTACGGAACACTTAGGTATCTGTCCGCCTGTCACACCCGATTTTCTCCGAAACTATAAGACATAGAAAGTTGAAATTTGGCATTAATATAGGAATTAATGTCCTCATCAGAGCCGTGTAGTTTTGAAAGTTAAATTTTGACTTAAGAGGTTCGTTTTGAAGGGTGAAATCGGAAGTGAAAAAAATTTTTTTTACCAAGTAATCGAGTGGGGTATCAAATGAAAGCTTGTAAAAACACGAGTTCAAAAATATATATAATTTAATACTTGCGCACACTTTTCTTTGTATTATTTTTAAAAAATTGCAAAAAAATCGTTGTCCCTCCCCTAATCTCGAAAAGTACTGATCAAAAAATTTTGAAAAAATTCTGGAATATTCTCCACAGGGTGTAGATTGAACGAAAATTATCACCTATAATAATTTATCTGGACTATAAAAAAAAAACAAAAATTCCAGAGTCATCAGTTTTCAGTAAAGATTGGAAAACAACTTTGTTGAAAATTCATTTGGTATATGTTTTGTGAAGTCACTTCATGGTATGATATTAGTCACAAGAAACAACTGAGCAAAAAAAGGACATCTGTTAGAATTGAAATTAATGAAAACGTAATATAATTTTTCGGTTCCTCGACTTCAGAAACCCTGAAAAGCACCCACATGAAATATTCGAGGTAACCGATCTTTTCTCCCCCTCCGCCACACGTTTAACCCTTTATATATTTAACAGTAAATCATCATGCTTAAAATCTTAAGGGGTTACATACACCTCGAATTTTCAAAAATTAAATTTATTACCCTGACTGCACCGTACGTGGCAAGCACGTCACTGTGATGTGCTAACTCGTCGCATGTGACGTTACAGCGACGTTGCAACTGGTGTCAAATCGTAACTGTCATGTCGCTGCCACGTGACTAACAGTCATTTTCCTGGTGACAGAAACGTTGCAGTGACGTGTAATGTGTGACTTTTGCGATGAGTTGAGCACCTATTGGCAACCTCAAAATAATTATCCAATTTTAAAAAATTAAGATTGATTTTTACTGTATCATGCACATTGAATACTTGACAGATAAAATACATGATTGTACTTTGTTGTATACTTGCAGAATCATGTATTTTGTTTGTCAAGTATTCAGCGTATCATATGATAAGAAGCAATATTCTACATTATTTTTATATATGGAATACAAACGTTATGTATAGCACGATAAGATAGAAATCAATTTCATCTGTTATTAATTTCTCGAGAAATATATATTATTCGAAATACTCTTTTTACGCAGGGATGACAGGCGGAATGAAACTCACTGAAATTTCCGATTATTTAATAAATTACTTAATTTAATAAAGTATTTTAGTTGTAGGTTACGTCGTGGTGACGCGCAAAACACGAATCATAAATTTTGTGGCTTTGCGACCAAAAGAGCACGTCTCTATCACGTCCAGTGCAGTTAGAGTACGGATTTTTATTCTCTATACTTCTAAGAATTCATATTTTTTTTTTTTTAATTCGATTCCATTACAAAGTTATAGCATTAAATGTGACCTGGCGTCGGATTGGGACCGCTACCTGTTTTCAGACACTGTCTGCAATATTACTCAGTCAATTTTTAGTATTCTTTAGCCTTTTTTTTAAATTAATAAATTTTTCTATAAAATGTCGAGAGGTTTTTCTAATAGACAATTTTTTATAAATATTTACACATACATTTTTTGGTCGAAAATTACATACTAAAGTGTGAAACACCGTAAATTTTTTATTAAAAAAAAAAACCTTCGACAATTTTTAACTGTTACATTATTTTTACAAGATTAATTTTTATTTTTGCAGATTGGATTGTTTTTTGTGAAGTTATTCTGCAGACAAGGAAGTACCATAGCTTTCATCAGTGGTCCATTTAAACCGATAAAAAATAATGTTAACATTTAAAACATATATAAAAACAAAAATTTCTTATTTTAAGTAAAATGAAAATATATATTTGCTATTCTTTTGTATTATTCACTTAATAACCTTTAAAATATATTTTTTTAAAATATACATACTTTTTGCAGCGCCCAGCTGCCCAAGAACCAAAAAAAATTTTTGTAATACTATTGAAACTATACAATACTTAAAAACGTCACTTGTTTTACCCAGTTCCCCTAAAGCGACATTGTTCAAAAACTTTAGGTTGCTTTCCTCCTTTGAGTATAATATGTATATCAAATTTGATATTTATATCTCATTTCCTTCACGAGTTATCGTACCAACAGATCGACAGACAGACCAACGGAAATGAAAAACTATATTATTGTGGTTTTCTTGAAGTGCCATACGGACGTAGGCGACTCTCTTGCCTTCGCCTGTGGTTGATGCCTTTTTAAGTGTGCCACAAACAAAAGGCACCTACAGTTTAAAGCCAGTTTAATTTATTATTTTCCGAGCTGAGATTCGCACTCGGATCTTCGGCGTAGAAGGCAGAAACCTCACTCATGCTATGGCCTATGGCCGCCTCTTTTTTATGATCTAGGAAAACTGAAACGCAAATATCTCAAATACAGCACTTTCCTTTAGCAAGAGAAGCAAAAAAATAGTGTACTTTATTCGACGTTACTTTTCTTAACGGGCAACCATAGCTGTTAACTATATGAGCCTTTTCTTAAGGGGTTACATACACCTCGAATTTTCAAAAATTCGATTTTTTTTACGGATTTTTGTTCTCTATACTTCTAAGAATTATTAAAAAAAAATTTTTAAAAATTTCATTCCATTACAAAGTTATAGCATTAAATGTGACCTGGCGTCGGATTGGGACTGCTACCTGTTTCCAGACACTGTCTGCAATATTACAGTTAATTTTTAATGTTTTTCAATTTTTTATTAAATCTTAATTACTTTTTCTACAAAATGCCGAGAGGTTTTTTTAATTTTTCCAATAGACAATTTTTTTATAAATAATTAAACAAATTTTTTGGTCGAAAATTGCATACTACAGTTTGAAACACTGTAAATTTTTTATTTTTGGAAAAAAAAAAAACCCTCCGACGCTTTTTAATTACTACATTATTTTACAAGACACATTTTTATATTTACATAAAAGACTATTTTTTGAGAAGTTATCATGAAGGCAAGGAGGCGCCATAGTTTTCATCAGTAGGTCATTGAACCCGATAAAAAATAATTCCTTATAATTTAAAGTACAATAAAAATATATAATCGCCATTCTTTTGTATTATTCACTTAATAACCTTTAAAATATTTTTTTTATTATACATACTTTTTGCAGCGCCCAGGTGTATGTAACCAATTAAAAGAAATCACGTTTAGACTTAATAATAATACTGTAGTTACTGAAATGGAATCATGTTTAGTACAAATACTACTGTAATTACTATTTTATTTGTATAATCTGGATATATGAAAACTGAAACCGCATTTTTTATTACATTACAATCTCTTCAGCAACAAAAGCATTTTTGTTTTTGGGTTCAGTAACAATTCTGATAACTAAATATTGCAGCTGAAACAACAAATATTCTAAGGCAATATTTTATTTCAAGTTAAAATGCAAAGAGCAATATTATTTTGCAATTTTTCTCATTTTTTATATCAAAAAAATAACTTACCTCCATTTAAAAAAGGATTATTTTCATACGCCCCCTCCACATTTCCAGAAAATTCTAAAAATATCACCAAAATAATTTTGAAAATTACACATTCCTGAAACGGCATCTTTCAGATCTTCAATTTTCAGAATATATGTTCAGACCAGTTTACGCAATATCGCGAATTCGTTTCAAGATCATGGTCATTTCAAGCTTTTATAGGTAGAGCTTGGCGATTCTTGCTTTGTCCCCACTATCGAAAGAATTTATAAATGAAGCCTTTTTCGGAATAATTTGCAAAAGAAGTTTTAAAAATCAAATTAAAAAAGATAGCTGCTTACTAAGCAGTCGTCGAAATTTTTTATAACTATATATTTAGAAGTTGTAAAGTATTACCAAATATCTAGTTAGATAACACAGGTATGGAACAACGCAATTGAACATTTTGGAGAATCTAGAGCGGTTGCGTTTGATATATCCATGGCATTCGACTGTTTGGCATGACGGATTGTTGGTTAAGTTATAGTATGTCTGAACGGTTTTGTTTATAGCTTTCGGGTTTCCTTAGAGAGTGACAGTCGATAGATTTCTTTTAAATGCCTTCATTATCACCGTCAGTGTGCCCTAAGGCTCCATACTGCCTCCTACTCTCTTTTCTTATTATTAACGATTTGCTGGAAATAACCAGAAATCCATTCTACAGCTTGGCAAAAGACAATACACCTATTTCTTCATTCATTTTGAACGCTTGAACATTGGCTACTCATGCAAATATCCGCAGACAGCAGGAAGTCGTTTAACTTAACAAAGACACGAAGGAAATTTTATCTGATCGCCAGAGTAACTAAGTAGATTTTAATAGTACAAAAAACCACGCGGCATTTTTTCTGCAAAAGTTAACGTTGCGGGCGTTAACTTCACAACTTTTAATTCTGTACAAAGCACAAATCGACCAACGATAGAATAGTGCTCCCATGTTTCGTGTTCTGCTCCCCAACAAGCATTGCATTCGTTAGATTCTATTCAGAACATTGCACCTGATTAAATATCCAGAACTAACCAGCAACCTTGATTGCTTGAAACATCGAAGAATAATTTGAAAAGTATTTGAGGACAATGCACTGGGCTGTACGCAAATGTTGCAGTTAGAGTGATTTTTGCAATTTAAGAGCGATCAAACCTCGGAGGAAGTTAGTTAGATTTGTTTAGAGACGCATCAACTGCTAGGGTTATTTTGTGCCACTGTTGTTATTATGAGGTATAAAATGATTTTTTTAATGTTGGTTGAAATGGTTTCAGGATCAAGTGTTGATTTCAGTGAATGTGGAATAAGATATTTGTTTCTAATGTCTTCATGTATGGGATCCTCGAATAAGTGTTTTACAGTTAGTAATCCATCACAAAGACATTTTGGTAGAGCTTCGTTTTTTAGTAAATGGATGTGGGTTGCATAGATGTGACCCACAGACAATCTGCGCCATAATGTGTTTTCCCTTCTGGTGAGTGTTTCATTGTGAAAAGGTGGATAAACAAGGGGCTTTACCTCCCAGGGTTTATTTGAAGTGTCTAATAAATCCCACTGTAATTGATAGAGATTTCTATATGTTTGATTTAATAGGTTATAGTATTCAGTGGGATGATTTTCTTCTTTTATGTTCTGCCCGGTTATTGTGGCTCTTTTTGCCAGTGAATCAGCTAATTCGTTTCGGAGGAAGTCAATGGACGTTCCAGTAGACATTGGCAAAATTCAACAAATGATGACCGTCGCCGTCGTCCAACAGTTTTGAGCGTTTCTAACTTTCTATTGGTTAGAAAATGGCCAAGCTTTGGAACGAGAAGTTTCCTCCTGCATCACAGCAATGAATAGTTCATTCTATACGTAAGAGTGACTAATTTCATGATCGTCATTCCCCACCCTCTCCTTATTTGCCTGATTATGACTTCTGGCCGTATCCTTATTGAAGATAGACGAGTAGAGGGGGTACAATGCGAATCGCTAGCGGTGCTGGAGGCAGTGGTAGCACCGACTGTTCAAAAAACGTTCGATCAGTGGAAAAATTGGTGAAAGCCGTGCATTTGAGTACGGGAAACTACTTTGAAGGTAACGAGAATCACGAAGCCTAAAAATTAACTAATTCAGTTTTTATATCGTTGGTCCGGGAACTTTTGAATCTTTGCACTAGGACTCAACTGTTAGGAAAATAAGAAACCAACATTTTTTACCAAATATCATTTATTTCTTCAAATTAAAACAAAAAAAAGATACAAAATATTATATACACCGTAACTACTTCTTAATCTAACCAAATTTGGTTTGCGAATTTAATACCTAACGAAAAGGCCTCACAATCAGCACACAAAATTTCCTTGCGTATACAAAAATAAATGCTTTTTACGATCAGTCAATGTATACGTACACGGCTACATAAGATAAAAATTAAATAAATGTAGGTTGTTTTATTTCGGTACAATGAATTTGGCAAATATATGTCCCAACTTTGAACTGCGGTAAAATTCCCACTCAACTGAATCTCTAGGTATAGTTATAATTATCTGTTATTAACATGATGTCAGCAGCTTTGTGTCTTTAAATGTTAATTGTTTTAATCAGATAAATTGTATACAATCGTCACCTCTTACCGAATACCGACATTATCATCAAATTTTTATTCAGTAAACTAAAGTCGAAATGAGAAGCGGAATAGAAAATTAAAAAACAAAAAAAAACATTAAAAAGAGCGCCCTCACGGGAATTTATTGACATCTGCACTGAAAATTTTAAATAATTTCATTATGTAAGTGATTATGAATGAAATAAAGTCGCTTCGCCAAATAAAACAATTTAAAAGTTAAATAATACTGATCTCAATAAATTCCCATGAGGATACAAACTATTAAACTATAGTTTTTTTGTTTTAATTTATTATTCCGCTTTTCATCTTAACTTTAACTTTTGTTTGTTGAATAAAAATTTTACTTTTATCAACTGATAAAGGCGACAGTTTCGTGGTACGGAGACAATATAGGTATTCAGTAGAAATTGACGATCGTATGCAATTTATCTCGGTCAGACTAACTACAATTTTCGAGGTGACTAAAGCATGTTTTTGGGAATTTTGAAAGGTCTATCATAATTAGTTTTTCTGGAGAAAAAATCAACATAAGAATGATTACAGTAGACAGATAAATGGCTGATGAAACTTACTTTCAGTCACTATTTATATCTGAGGAGAGTGGGGCAAAAAAAATACCGGCACCACAAATATGAAATTTTAAATTTTTTTACTACTCATATATTTTCCACGATAAGTTCTTTAATGCGGTATTTATAGACCAAAATAAAACAATTACCACCGATTAGTTGATATTTTTTAAGCTATTATATGATAAAATTAATATTTACACCTTAATATTACGTTACATAACTTACAAAAATTAAATAAAAATTCACTCTTATTGTCTGCTATGGTGTTATATTAGCCAGCCCTATCTAAAGGGTGCTCGATTATTTGTAAAAATTGCCAATTTTAATTTTTTTTTTTGTCCGAAACGTATCTTTTAATTCATTTTTGTAATGAAATATTAAAACACTAAGCAAACTTTTCTGCTGACGCATTAAATTAACTTTATGGTTTCTATAATATAAATGATACACACCCTACCAAAAAATACAACTTGTAAAGTGAAAATTTAACCCGTCAGAGTCAAAATTGTGTTCAAAAGCAACGGCACCGGAGAGTCTTGTGCTAGCTACAAAACTAACAGGGTTGAACATTATTGGCAGAGGTGTTATTATTAGTTTATTTTTAAAATCATTTAGGACAAGTTTGCTATCGTTTGTATTGTTCTGGTGAAAATTCAGATCGAGAAAAACGTTTAAAAAAAAATGCTAATCCTTGATATAAAGTTATTAATAACAGTAGTTCTAAAATATAGGATATTCTATTAAAAATTTGAAGTTTGTTTCTTATATCAGGTTCACTCGAAGTTATAAAACATTACGACAAATAATCCTCTATAAAATAATTCTATTAGTTTTCTGAATACAACTTAACTGTCAATCATCGTGACTTTAACAACACAGGCAAACAGGAAGAACAAGAATAAAAAAAAAAATAAATCACCTCGACAGAAAACATGCCGTTGTGTGATTTTTCTAGTTCTGACAGGATAATTTTTAAACTAACTTAAAAGAAAATTCGGTTGTAAAAATAGTACATAATTCTTAAAATAATAAATTCTGTTTTTTCTGTACTTGTGTGGAAGTGTAGTGTGCTCGGAGATCTACGTATGCCAACCGTAGCTCTATAGTAAAATTAGCTAAAATTACAATCAAAATTGGAAACAGACATGCAGGTAACAATAAATCGTAAAAGTTCGCAATAATTTAAAATCTTCTATCTCCCACATCCTTGGCCATATCGGTCTACGCTTTTTCTACAAGTACTACATGAGGTGAAAAGTTCCGAGACTTTCCGAGAGAGGGCAGCACAAACAAAAAACATATGATTTTCAGTTACTGTCAACTCCCAGAAGATTCGTGAAAAATTTTTATGATTTTTTTGTCGATTAGTTTGCAAGTTACAGGTGTTTGAGTGACACTACTTTTGATTTTTGCAAAATGATGGAGCAAAAAGAATTTCGTGTGTTGATTAAACATTGCTTTTTGATGGAAAAATACACCAAAACCAAGAATAGCTTGAGAAGTGTTATGACACATCTGCTCCGTCGAAACAACTATATTTCGATGGTTAATTGAACTTAAATGCGGTCATACAGGCATCGATGGTGGCCCACGTTCCGGACGTCCCAATGGGGCAGTCACTCCAAAGAACACAAAAAAAATCCACCATATTGCTCTAAATGGCCGCAAAGTGAAAGGCAGAGAGATAGCTGACATCGTGAACAAATCCACAGAACATTGCGTGAGGCATATTTTGCATTGATATTTGCATATGAAAAAGTTGTGTACCTAATGGGTGCTGTGCACTCTCACGATTAATCAAAAACAGCAACAATGGACGAAACATGGGTCCACCACTACACGCCGAAGTCCAACAGGCAGTCCACAGAGTGACTGAAATCGCATGAAAGCCGACCAAAGCACACAAAACACAACCATCAGCTGGAAAGGTTTTGGCAAATATTTTTTGGGATGCGTATGAAATAATACTAGTCGACTATTTTGAGAAGGTGGCGAACAATCACCGCAGACTACTTCGCTGGCTTATTGAAGCGTTTCAATGGTGAAATCAAAAAAAAAAGGCCGCATTTACCAAAGGAAAATGTGTTATTTCACCAAGACAATGCACCAGCTCACAACTTCATAAAATCGATGGTGAAATTGGACTAACTGGGCTACGAATTGCTGCCTCATCCGCCGTATTCGTCAGATCTGGCCCCTAGAGATTATTACCTCTGTCCAAATTGGAAAAGGTGAAGGTGACTCCAGGGAAAAAAGATTTGCCTCAAATGCAGTCGAATGGGAAACTGAAGCTTATTCTAAAGAGCTCAACAAATCGTACTATACGAAAGGTATCCGAATGTTGAAAGATCGCTGGAGTAAGTGTATCGCTCTTGGCGGAAACTATGATGAAGAATAAAATCGATTTTTGGTAAAAACATTGTTTTTTTTTTCAAGTCTCGGAACTTTTCACCCCTCCTCCCCTTAGTAAATGATGCTTATTTATAATAATAATCCCTTTTTTGAAACTTCTACAAAAGCCCGACGCGAATCGCGGAATGAAGTCTAAATATAGGGCCGCGGTAGACACTTTAAAAAAAACACCGCGCTAGTCACTTCTACGTAGGACACCTCCAGTATTGGTCTAATTTGGTCTCTCTTGTGTATGTCTAGAACAGAGTGTTAGATAAAAATCTTGTTCGTGCAGTCAATGTCAAATCAAAAATGCTGTGTGTAGTCCACCAATCACATCGCTACCGACTGCTGTAAGAACAAACTCAAAATTAAGTACAAAAACGGGTTAAATTTTCACATAACAAAATGATCCCGCTTTAAAAATCTTGCATCTATATCTCTGCATCATCACTTGTACCCAAGGCAACAGGAATTTCCAATTCAATCGAGTGGCCAAATAGGTATGTAATCGCTGATACGATAGTGACGGTGCAAGGCCGCAAAAGCTTTTTTCACAATATGCGTGTTTGAACTTAATCTAAATTAACTTCATTAACTGTACTATTAAAAATTACCTTATACAAGGGTCACTATGTTTAGCGACTTACACTAAAAGAACCCAATCACAATTGAAGCACCGGATTGTATAACTGCCTCTACACGTGACCATTATTTCCCTAGTAGACAGAAGAGAGGATAACGTTGTGAACGCGAATTTTTTAGGCTTGTGCATGGATATAGTCATTTGATAATATTGTTTGTTTAATTTGTTATAAACAATGAATAAACTTTACGCTGAAAAATTTCAATATTAATTAAAAAATTGGCCAAAATGAACATTGTCGGCTTATTTTAACATACATTTGCGAGAATTATATCAAAAATTCAGATTAGTATGTTCATTTCTGCAGCAATGATGTGGATAAATCAACAAACATGCAAGAGCTCTTAGCGCACGGGCGTGTTTTCATGCAGCTAATTGTAGTGAAAAATTTGTTTTTTGAATACCTTCAGCTGCCAAAAAGACATTTCGTTTTCTTATTTGGTTATTTCATTTGAAAATGAAATAACCAAATAGTAATGTTAATTTGTCGTATCAAAATCAACTAAGAAAACTAAATGGTGTACAATGTACAATTATTGTAAAAACGATTTTGAAGCGTGCGTACACCTTTTTTTTAATAATTTTTACTTTGAAAATTTATATCTACACAGTTACACCATTTAGTTTTCTTATTTGATTTTGCTATGATAAATTAACAAATTAAATAATTCATTTTCAAATAAAATAACCAAATAAGAAAACAAAATGTCTTTTTGGCAGCTGAAAGCATTCAAAAAATAAATTTTCACTACGATTAGCTGCATGGAAACGCACGTGTGTTGTAAAAATTAACATACTGACCTGAATTTTTGATATAATGCTCGCGTGTGTGGCGAACAAAAGTATGGAAACATTTTCTTAATTAAAAATGTAAAATACAATTTTTTAGGAATAAAAAAACTAGTCTTGTTTTGCTGCCAATTTTTTTATAGAATTTTATTATTGACTATAAAAACTTTGGTTACCTTTTCTGGCAGAGAAGGTTTTTAAGAAACGCGTTTTGTCCGTATCGGAAGCATTGAAATAATTTTATCATTCTGCTTTAAGAGTACATTATTGTTGATACGAAGAAATTTGGTAGCACTGTTTCAGAGTGCGATTTTTGCCCAAATGCCAAAGTGCAAATATTACAGTTCAGATCTGAAACATAAAATTATTTCTCTGTATCAAAGTGGAAAGAAGCAAATTGAAATAGCAAAATCTTTAAACGTGCATAGGGGCACTGTCAGCAAAATTGTTAAGAAGTTCTCGAGAAGGGGCACTGTTGATCCGGCATTTAAAAGTGGTGGACCTCGAAAAACAAGTAAGAGAGTAGACAAAATTATAATTCGAAAAGCGAAATATGATCCCAAGAAAACTGCTGTTGATATTAATAAAGAAATAAGGCAGGAATATCAGGGTGTATTGGTGTCAGACATGACTAATAGGCGTCGTCTGTTATCTGAATATTTTCATGGTAGGCGTGCTGTTAAAAAGCCACTCCTTACAAAGCGTCACAGAAAAAAAGAGATTGAAATTTGCTAAGGAATATAAAGACTGGACTCAAAATCAGTGGTCTCTAGTAATCTTTAGTGACGAAAGTAGGTTCAATATCTTTGGAAGTAATTCTACTAGTTATGTAAGAAGACCAGTTGGTCTAAGATATTACCCAAAGTACCTTGTACCTACTGTCAAACATGGCGGTGGAAATATCATGGTATGGGGTTGTTTTCGACGGCCTGGTACGGGGCCATTGGCAAAGATAAATGGCAGAATGCATGCTCAAATGTATCTTGAGATATTGGAAAATAATTTGATTCCTTATGAAGATTTGCCACTGTCATGGATTTTTCAACAAGACCCAAAACACACATCTCGTTTGGCCAAGAATTGGTTTTTTGAACAAATGATTCGGGTGATGCGCTGGTCTTCACAGTCACCTGATTTGAACCCGACAGAGAATCTTTAGCAGTATCTGGATAAATTAATTTAGGAAAAGCAATATAAAAAACCGGGACGAACTTTGGATCGCATTAAAACAAGAATGGGAAAAAATACCACCCGATTTTTGTGCTAGGCTTATTGACTCTATGGGCAGAAAATGTCAAGCAGTGACTGACGCAAAAGGATATCCCACTAAATATTAAATATTTTCGCTATCTTAGTCGTCTTAGTAGAATTTTTATTTTATAACAAAAATGTTTCCATACTTTTGTTTGTGCATAATTTTGTTACGTTAAAAACTAAGCACATTTCTAATAAACAATAACTGTTTTAGTCTTCAAAATGTTGTTAGCATGTACACGATTAATAAATAAATATTGTAATTGTAAACCGTTTAAATGTTAAGACTAGAAATAGGAATTTAAATGTTTCCATACTTTATTCGCCACTGAAAGAAAAATAAGCCAACATTGTTTATTTTGGCCAATTTTTTAATTAATATTGAAATTTTTCAGCGTAAAATTTATTCATTGTTAATAGCAAATTAAACAAACAATTTTCTCAAACGACTATACCCATAAGAAGCGCACAAGCCTAAAGAGCGTTTCTAGGCAAAAATCAACTCGAATCGTTAATTATTAACAGAAAAACGACGAGTTGATTATTGCGTTGTAAACTGATTTTGTCCGTCGATCGACGCAATCACAGCGTTATCCTCTCTCCTGCCTATTATGGAAACAGGGGTCACGCGTAGAGGCGGTTCTACAATCCGGTGCCTCAATTACTCCGCCAGATATCTAGTCGGTCAAGTAAGAACGTGTAGTCCATAAAAGAAATTCCTTTTTTTTTTAAGTTATTGTTGGCATTCCTGCAAACAATGCTTTGTGGAAACTTATTTATGGTGAAATAGTACATTATCAAACATGAGTGCTTCATACGCCTCGCGATTCAAGGCTGTATCGTAATCATCCAAATGATCCGAAAATGACACCTACAACGACTGCTAAATATATGAGCAAGTAAAGGGCATTCGTTAGCAAGTGGGTGAAATGATAATTTCCATTAAAAAATGTTGATGATCTACCAGAACGTGGTTTGAGAGGAAAAGTGTCGGACAAGAACGAAAAATTGATTATTAAATTGATTATTAACGTGTTTTCTCGAAATCCTCAATTAATGTTGCGCCAAGGGGCCTTAAAAACTAAAGCAGAAAGGTTTGGATATATCGTATGAAACGATTCGCACTCATCTCCAATTTAAAATGGCAAAGTACAATCAAGAAACCATTGCTGAGCAAAAAATACAGAGGGAAATGACTCGTGTGGGCAAAGGAAAACAGATCGAGACTGAAACGATGTAATTTTCCGATGAAGCATCATTTATGGGGTAATGTTAGCACCCCACGAGCCTGGTCAATTTCCACTAACCGATTGGTTCAGCGGACCGTGAAACACCCTGTAGAGAACATTGTTTGAGGATATTTTTCGGTTTTAGGGGACTCTTCATCTTTATATATAATTTGAACGCTGAAAAAATGCTCCAGATTTACAAGACGTTATTAGTACCGACTGTCGCCCGATGGTTTGCCGATAAAAATGAGGAGTGGATTCTTCAAAAGCCAGTCGCCCTATGCAAACCCAATCGAGAACGTGCGATCATACATCAAGCAGACTTTGTAGTAAAAAGGTGTACACAGTGAAACAGCTTTTACAGCAAATTCGAGCAATTTGGAAATCTTCGAATACGCGGAAAATCTCGATAAATCAACGAGTATGCCCCGAAGATGCCAGGCGATCATCGACGCTGACGGGAATGGACTAACTACTGAATTATTAGCATTTTCTACCCTTTACTGCCCAATGATGTAAACTTTTAAATAAATACACGTTTTTTAAGGAACGATGCACGACACATTTTTGCTTGACCGACTGTAGAACGCCTAAAAATATATTATCAGAAGTTGTTTTCCAATATAATTAAGAAAAATTCAATACAAATATCACCTAAAATTTCATAACAAAACTACAACGAAAATTACTTAATTTATATGACACTTTGGTAGCCTAGACAGCGCTTTAGTATTAAGCCCGTACAGAAAATATATTTCCTCTTATTACACAGTTTTAATACGAAAAATTACTAAATTACACGCCTATTTCAAATCAGTTCTTCATAAACTCACTGGAAAATTACTAGGGCAAGCCAAAACCGCAAACTCCATTTAACCGCGACTGACTCATTCAAAGCTGCGTAAGTCGCGTAATTTGTTACTTTATTTCCATTCAAGGTTGTCAGTTGCTTATTACCAGGTCAGTCAATAAGTTTTAAAAGCGACACATATGTAGCACCATTTGAACAAAATATTGAACAGCATTTTGAAGCTTCATCTGTGATATGAACACGCTCTATATTTCAAGTCGATCTATCAAGTCATTCCTTGTTTATCAGCTGGTTAAAGTAGACGTGTTTGAGTAATTTTTAAAAATGGAAAAATTCGAATATCGTGCAGTTATGTTTTGGGAGGTTTATCGGCAACTGAAATTTATGAAAAGTAAAGTGTTACAGGAGTCTGCTCCTTCATTTCCAACTGTTCATAGATGGACTCTAGAGTTTAAACGTGGTCAAGCGTCAACGATGATTCACGTTCAGGACGTCCAAAAACTGTAACTACTGAAGAAACTGTTGTGCAAGTACAAGATATGGTAATAAGGTAATTAACCGTGGATGATTTAGCTGAGGCTATAGGCATCTGACATGGATCAGTACATGAGGTCTAATTAATGTTTTAGGTATGACAAAGCTATTCACAAGATGGGTGCCGCATTTGCTATCATCGGAACAGAAATGCTCTCGAGAAAAAACTTTCTAAACATTTGGCTCGTTTCACAAAGAGTAAAACTATGGATGAGACTTGGGCTTACGAGTGTGATCCAGAACTGCGGCAACAAACCGCACAGTAGACTGAACTCGATTGTTCAGCTTGAAAGCAGCCAAAGTGGCCAAAGTCGTTCAAAAATATTATGGCATCAGGATTTAAAAGGAATGTTGTTAATTAATTACCTTCAAATTGGTAAAACAAGCACAGGAGAGTATTATTGCAACCTTTTGGACCAGCTGGATGAGAAAATTCGTGAGAAAAGACCCGGTTTGCAGAAGAAAAAAATCTTTCAGCATAACAATGCACCTGCTCACGAAGGCGCTTTGGCAACGGCAAAACTGGTCAAATTAAAGTACGAATTGTTGGAATATACACCCTATTCGCAAGATTTGGCTCCGTCTGAGTTTCATCTACTCCTGAACCTCAAAAGATTTCTACGTGGGAAGCGTTTCTCAACAAATGATAAGGTGATAGCATCCGTAGGTTGAAGGTTTTCTGGAAAACCACTTTAGAGATGAGGTAAATGAATTGGAAAATCACTGAAAAAAATTTATTAAGCTTGCCTATGAAAGGCGGCTATTTACAATGAGGCAAATAAAATTTTAAAGGCAAAAAAAGAAATAATTTCTTGGTAACAAGCGAAAACAGCTGAGAGAGGAGAGTAGGGCAAATCGAACCCTAAAATATATTATCCGCTACAGTAAAAATCTTTAACGCTGATGAAAATGGATTTTCCATCTTCCAAAACAAAAAAAAAACGCAAAAAGTTTTAGGATCAAAAAAGCAGAAAAAGCGCAATCATAAGCGGAGACAGAAGCTTTGTGTTATGGCTGGATAGTTTGTGCCACCAATGCTTATGTTCAAAAGAATGAGACAAGATCCTGAATTGGGAAACGGCACACCTTCTGAGAGTGTTGTAATCAGACGCTGGCTATGATTTGCAAAATGGATGAAATATTTTATAAGCATCGTAAAATTATGGCGCACTCCAGTGTTGACATTGTCAATTTATTTGCGAAGCACTTTTCCAGTGTGTATATTGACAATGACTGTCGGGTGCCTGACTTCGATCAGCACTGTTTTAATGACATATTGTTAAGGAAGTTCAGTCTATCTGAGATTTTTTCCAAAGTTGAGAGGCTGCCAGATGAAACTAAATGTGGTCCAGATAATATTCCCAATATGTTTATAAAGCAGTGCGTTTATTCAATCACCTTACCTCTGCAAATTATTTTCTATAAGTCTCTGGACTCTTGTGTTTTTCATCTAGGTGGAAGCACAGCTTCATATCTCCCATCTTCAAATCGGGTGATAGGGAGGATATCAGCAACTATAGAGGAGTGTGTATACAGTCTGTCATGCCCAAACTATTCGATAGTTTAGTGTGCGACTAGTTAAACTGGTCCTGTAGGGGAATGATCAATCCCTACCAGTTTGGCTTCTGTCCTGGGAAATCAACCACAGAAAATTTGGCACTATATGAAGTTGCTCTGCTGGAGGCGTTGGAGAGGCGCGATCAGGCCGATGTTATCTACACTGACTTCTCCAAAGCCTTTGACAGAGTTAACTTTAAGATCTTATTGAGTAAGCTTTGACTGTTTTGAGAGTGTTGTATTGTGCTCTTGTGAAAGCAAACTTGGAATATGCGACGGTAATTTGGTCTCCATTTTATGAGTTGCATAAGGGAACAATCGAAAGAGTGCAAAATAAATTTTTAAGATTTTCGCACTCAAGTGCAACGGTACACTTGTAAATTATCATAAGACTGTCATGCGGAGGACCTTAGGGTTACATACTTTGGAAATGAGAAGATCCCTTTACGATGCATGTTTTCATCTTCAAATTTATTAATGGAATCACTGACTGTTCTCAGCTACTCGCTAAAATAAATTTTAATATATCCAGAGGCAATCTTCGCCATCATGATCTCTTTTGCATCCCCTTCCATCGCACGAATTATGGGAGGCACTCTCCCATTCATAGAGCTTTTAGGACTTGGAATTCATTGGATGGCCGGCTCGATATGTTTAACAGCTCTATCTCGGGATTTAGGTCCCAGCTGCTGAGGGTTCTGTAGAGGTTCTACTTGATCAGTGTTTACTATTGTTAATATTATTATTATTTTTTTTTTTTATTATTTTTTTTTTTTTATTGGTCTAGCACACGTGCTGCAGGGAAGTCCCTAAAGCGCTCCAGGAGCGGCACGAGTGCGGAAAAAGCTATTCACGTTGTTCTTGAATCGCTGTAAATTGTACTCGGTGGGAAACACAGCGCTGGGCAAATTATTCCAAAGGGATGACGTTCTCCATATAAAAGATTGCTTGAAAAGCGTCGTACGCGGAGTAACAAGCTGAACCTCATACGGATGCGAAACACCAGCGCGACGTGTATTTCTAACATGCACCGCTTTGGGAGGAATTAAGCGGGCTACATCCTTCGAACACTTTCCATGAAAATACTTGTAGAACAGACTCAAGTCGCCAACCATTCTTCGATGTTCCAGCGAATCAAGGCCGCCGGTCAATTCCGGGTCCCCAATCAGACGGACCGCTCTTCTCTGAACAGAATCCAACAAATGCAGTGTATGTTTGGGAGCGGAGCCCCAAACGTGGGAGCAGTATTCCATAGTTGGTCGAATTTGGGCTTTGTAAAGAATTAACAGTTGCTGTGGGGTGTAAAGCTTTCTGGTTCTAAATAATATTCCCAATTTTTGAGAAGCTCTCCTTGCTATGCCTGCAACATGTTCATGCCAAGACATATTTGCTCCTAAACTAACGCCCAAGAAGTTGAGCGACGATGCTAGGGGAATGGAGTGCCCCGACATAACTATGTCGGGTTCAGCAACGTTAACTTTTTTAGAAAAAACTGCCGCTTGGGTTTTTGTAGCGTTAAATTCCACTTGGTTACTGTCACCCCAAGATAGAATTTCTTCCAGGTCTTTGTTAAGTTGAACGACCTCCTGCTGTCTGCGGATATTCGCCTGAGCAGCCGATGTCCGAGCCTTCAAGGTGAATGAAGAGACAAGCGTACTGTCATCTGCAAAGCTATAGATTGGATTCCCGGTCTTTTCCGGCAGATCGTTAATGTAAATGAGAAAGAAAGTAGGAGACAGTATGGAGCCCTGGGGCACACCGGCGTTGATAGTGAGGGTGTTAGAAAGAAATCCGTCGACCGCCACTCGTAAAGAACGCTCTCTGAGGAAACATGAGAGCCACAAACAGAACCTTTCAGACATACCATAAGAGCGCAACTTAGCAAACAGTCCATCGTGCCAAACACGGTCGAATGCCTTGGATATGTCAAGAGCAACCGCTCGAGATTCTCCAAAGTGTTCAATTGCGTTGTTCCAAACATGTGTTACATAAGTCAGAAGATCTCCTGTTGATCTATGTTTACGAAAACCATATTGGTGATCGCTAATAATATTGAATCGTTCAAGATATTTTAGAAGATGCTCATTGATAACCTTTTCCATGACTTTCGATATTATTGAAAGCAGTGCAACTGGTCGGTAGTTATTTGGCAAGGTCTTCTTACCTTTTTTAGGTATCGGCTGAACCGTGGCACATTTCCAGCAGGACGGAAATATTCCCTTTCTGTAGGATAGGTTAAAAAGTCTACAGAAAACTGGTGTTAGTTCCCTTGCACAGTTTTTGAGAACTATGGCAGGTATTCCGTCAGCGCCAGAAGCCTTCTTGGTGTCTAGCTTCATTAAAATACGCTTAATAATTATTGTTTTTATATTTCTGAGGTTAGTTCTTTTATTACCTGTATCTATTTTATATATTTTGTTATTGAGGATGTTTATCTGTTTGTTGAATATTTTTACTTATACATAGTCTTTGTCACGTGTTTGTCTTTTTAATTTTTAATATTTTTGTATCTGCATTTGTACCTGTTTTAAAATTGTACTACAATGGGGTTTTCCGTAAAATTTGTATAAATAAAAATAAAGCCTTCTACTCGATGGAAATACAACGCTGGGAGCGCTGAACATAGTAAAGGCTAATGGGATATATTAAAGTTACAACTGTTAGGCCTTACTACTCACGGCTTTAGCCACTCGACTGTGTGTCCCACCAAGTACAATTTACTGCGATTCAGGACCAACGTGAATCGCTTTTTCCGCACACGCGTCGCTCCTGTAGCGCTCTAGGGATTTCCCTGCAGCACATGTGCTATATCCGTAAAAAGAAAGAGCAGGTGCATCTTTAACATAGAAATTTTCAGAATAAAAGCGAGCGAACCATTTCTTGACTGCTATTTTTAATCTGGTAAACACCATAATACCACAAATTTCCTCAGGAGCCTGTAAAGCATTTTTCCCTCTATCGTAATAAAATTTTAAAATATGGCGTGCGTTTATCACGCGAGAACCGCTTATCTGATTTACGTGTCTTTTGTTAAATTCATACTAATATTCTTTGGCAAGGTTATATAATAATAATAATAATCTATATCTATAATACATATAAAATACGACGTCTCTCTGTCCGTCTGTCTGTCCGTCCGTCCGTTAGTGCGCTTATCACTGGAGAACTACTTATCCGATTGACGTGCTTTTTTTTTAAACATATATATGTTCCCTGGCCAGGTTATAGACTATATTTTATTACGTTAGGTAACATGAGGAATAAGCAGTGACGATAATAGTGAATCAAATCGGAAAAAAGTTTGCCGCTAGCGCGTTCTCTTTCAATACACTACCTAAACCACTAAATATGGAACAATATCATGTAGCAAAGGATATCTATAATATATATAAAATGCAACATCTCTCTGTCTGTTTGTCCGTTTGTGCGCTTATCACTGGAGAACCACTTATCCGGTTTACGTGCTTTTTTTTTAAACATAATAAACCATTAAATATGGAACAATATCATGGAGCAAAGAATATCTATAATATATATAAAATGCAACCTCTCTCTGTCTGTCTATCTGTCCGTTAGTGCGCTTATCACTGGAGAACCACTTATCCGATTTACGTGCTTTTTTTAAACATACGTATCTTCTCTGGCCAGGTTATAGGATATATTGTATTACGTTACGTGAATCAAGTCGAAGAAAAAGTTTGCCGCTAGCGCGTTCTCTTGCAATACATTGCCTAAAGCATTAAATATGGAACAATATCATGTAACAAAGAATATAATAGATATAAAATGCAACGTCTCTCTGTCTGTCTGTCCGTTAGTGCGCTTCTGACTCGAGAACCACTTATCCGATTTACGTATTTTTATAAATTTATACATATGTTCTATATAATTCGATATAAGCCTAGATAATGGGAGATAAGGTGAGATAATGGGAGATAAGGAGAAATAATGGGAGATAAGTCGAGATAAGCCTCGATAATGGAAGATAAGGTGAGATAATGAAATATAAGGTGAGATAATGGGAGATAAGTATAAATCATGGGAAATAAGGAGAAATAATGGGATATAAGCAAAGATAAGTCTAGATAATGGGATTTATGGTGAGATAATGGGAGATAAGGAGAAATAATGGGAGATAAGGTGAAATATTGCGAGATAAGTCGAGATAAGCTTAGATATTGGGAAGTAAGGTGAGATAATGGGAGATAAGGGTAAATAATGGGAGATATTTTATTACGTTGGGTAACATAAGGAATAAGCAGTGACGATAGTAGTGAATCAAGTCCACGCGAGCGGAGCCGCGGGCCCGGCTAGTAAACAAATAAAATAAAATTATTGTCTCTGTTGTCTCGGTACATAAGCGACACTCGACAAGATATCAGCGATGTAGTAAAAAGTACATTAAAAAACGTCCACCATATTGCCAAGGCGCTTAGATTTTTTTATACCAGACAAATTATCAAATATAAAGGAATCGTAATAATTTTTGCTCAATCTATACTTTATGAAGACTATTCTAGATTTTTTTTTAAATTTTTTGATCAGGGGCAGTGAATTTTGGCTACTTTTTTAAAAATAATACAAAGAAAATTGCGCGCAAGAATTATATCACATATTTTTTTGAACTTGTGTTTTCACAAGTTCATTTGACACCCCACTCGTTGACCTTTCAATTTCACCCCCCATAACTAACCTCTCAAGTCAAAATTTAACTTTCACAACGACACGGCTCTGATTGGGCCATCAATTCCTATATTTGTGCCAAATTTCAATTTTTCCAGGAATTTCACTTATTTTCAAGACTTTGTAATTTAGGACCGAATCAATAAATATTATAAGTTTTTTTCTCATTTGTTCGCTGAAATGTCATTTTTTAAACACGTGTCAGTATAACCAAATCCAATTTATATTACCGAAGGCGACTTGAAAGCAATCTAGTGATACTTTTTCGATAAGCGTTCAATAAAATAACGGGCAGGCGGTAACCCCCGCTTTTATTACTGTTATTAAGATGCTTAATAAATCTGACTGATTCCCCCAAACTTTTGTTTATAAAAATTAGCACTTGAAGCAAGAACATTGATGGTATCTTTTGTAGAATGTTGATGTTCCGCTACAGCTCACTCTACAAGTTGTTTTCTTGGGTGCATTTTTCTTGATCTTCAATTCGATTGGATCTAGTTTTGCTGACACGCAATGTAGCACTAGGACGGAGAATTTTGAAAACACCTTCAGCTGACAAAGCTAAGCTCAAACAGTTCCCAATTTCCTTACAAGTGGTTGAAAATCGTGCGAATATTGGATCTTTTAAGTAATCCGGACAAACTTCTCACTTCACCAAAGTCATTAACTATATTTAAAAATTCACTTACCAGACGAGATCTACCAATCCTCCCTGCTTAGCGATGGCACTTTTAACTCTATTGGCAAAATCTATCGAGGACTCGTCCTCCTTTTGATGCATTGGAGGCAAGTACCATACGTCACACACTATGGCCCAACTGGTCATCATCATGTAGAGGTATGGAAGCATGGAGTACCTGCTCGAATTCCAGAATGCGTCACCAAATCTGTAATGTATGAAAAAATAAATAAAATGTGACGGAAATAAATCATCAAACAGATTAAAATGATTAATATTAATTTTTGTCACACTCACCTAGGATCGTATTTGATAGCCACTGGATAAATGACACTGCCGACTTCAAAACTGCCTTTTTTGAATTGCATCACAGACGTATTGTTTATGCAAGTGCCTTCAGGAAAAATGAGAATCGGTGGGTTTTTGGGATCTGACGTATGTTCAATAAGCCTAAAAATAAAACATCAAGTATGTATGTAAGTATGTATGTATGTATGTATGTATGTGTGTGTATATATATATATATATATATATATATATATATATATATATATATATATATATATATATATATATATATATATATATATATATATATATACATATATACATACATACATACATACATACATACATACATACATACATACATACATACATATATATATATATATATATATATATATATATATATATATATATATATATATATATATATATATATATACATATATATATATATATATATATATATATATATATAGCACTATTATGTTTTTGGGGTAAGCGGTCTTTGGAAAACAACTGAAAAGTTTTTTGCTGAAACTAAAATCCTATGTAAAGAGAGAAATCTCGGCAGGAGAATCTTTAGGGAGATGGTGGAAATCCACCTTGAACCTAACTCGATCAATAAAAAAAAACTGACATTGAAAAACTGAATATCATTTTCTCCAATCTATTACAAATAGGCAGTCAAAATAAAAACTCTTACAACATATCCGACATATCTCTTTGATAATAATCCCATGTCAACGTCATGCTACTTTCAAATATAAATTAACCACAACCTAACTAAGAGATAGAAACACACTGCCCTTAGCAAAATGACAAGAAAACATAACAAAAAAATCCTTTATAAATTAAAATCACTTTATAACCACACAATTCTTCGTACCATACTAACAAAATGAAGTAAAAGTTTATTATATTTCCCAGAGATGAGTATGTCGAGTTTTTCTCACAGAACAATTTTGAACAGACCACTTAACAGTAAGTAGTCTAATGTTACATATAAAATAGGGTTGTTCTTTACTTTTAATCTCAAAAATACTGATAATCTACTATAATTGTAGCCCTGATGAAGAAAATGAAATATTTTCGAATGCTTGGCGTAGCTAAAAAGGTGTCAAAAACTATTTAGTTCTTTTCCAAAGACGCTTACCCCAAGAACATAATACTGCTGTTTAACTAGTCGGTCAAGACTACCCTTCTCCTATATATATATATATATATATATATATATATATATATATATATATATATATATATATATATATATATATATATATATATATATATATATATATATATATATATATATATATATATATATATATATATATATATATATATATATATATATATATATATATATATATATATATATATATATATATATATATATATAAAATATATATATAAATATATATATAAATATATAAATATATATATATATATATATATATATATATATATATATATATATATATATATTGAAAAAAAAACGTATTGCGCAGGTATTGACACCAGCTTAAACTTGTTATACATGAATGACAGAGAGAGGGAATTTTTCAGGTGAGGTGAAGAGAGATGGCCCACCGTCAACTGCCAAAAACACTACGTCATGTTCCTGTTCTAAAAATAATTGTTCATTTCGTAAAATATTGCAGACTGGTAATGCGAAAATTGTCCAAAGTATTGTACTGATGTTGCTGAAGTGTAGTGACAATCGGTTTCCATTACAGTTTGCTTAATTAAATAAAAGTAGTGATATTTTTTACGTTGTGTGTTTAACTATTATTTAGTTTTTAACCTAGTAATGGATTTCTTAACATTAACTTTTCAATTCTTAAGGAAAAACACGTTCTTTATTACTTGATTTGAAACCTATTGAAATAATCGGGTTAAATACAATAATATAAGTATAAGTAAGTTTAACTAGTCAATTTGTGGCCAATTGGACAATAGTGTTGTAGCGACCCGTGGCTCTATGGTGTAGTAACTTGCTCACGGTGCAGAAGGTCTCTGGTTCCAATCTCGGCAAGTCAGTATACTTTATTTATTAACTTATTTAAGTATATTTGGCCTGGCCACGTATGTACATAGGCAGTAGTTCTTAGCAGAAATGTAATAACGTCCTTGGCAACACTACCGCGTTGCTAAAAGGTGTGTTTCTGTACTTGGAGAACATTGACGGGTATTACGACATCCTCGTCCGTATCTTCAGGATATGAAAAAGGTAAATCCCTACTCAGGCGCGGAGGTGAATAAAAAAAAAATAGTGGAAACGATTTTAGATTGAAAGTTTGAAACTTTCTCGTTCTACGTGTTATTATCGAAGGGGGCTATTTATTTTCTAATAATGCTTTTGCTACAGAGGCAAACCACTTTTAATACATTAACCAAAATTCATAATACTCCGAGTATACTGAATAACATCAAATACATTACTTATTTATTTTTGCTTGAAATTGATCGAACATACCTTTTTAATACAAATTTTTTATCTCTAGCCTCGGACCTTTCAAACCAAATATGCGGCGAAGCTCTAGCAAGAGCTCTCTGTAGTATTCCTAAAAATCCTCCATGCCTTTGACCAATCTAAATAAAATAAAAAATCGAATATAAATGTAAATGTCACATTCATAACTTTCATTTTGAATTTAAAGCGAAATAATCGTAGCCAGAATCCAATAAAAAAATGTAATTTCTAAAATGTTTTATATCAAGTTTAATTTTATGTTATTTTTTTACAACAAAAAGGATAACTTACCAACGAATAACAATTATCACACATCAAAGTTAACACATCAATAGGCGAAGTGTGATTAGCCACACAGATACCTCCTTCTTTCGGTCTATTTTCAACGTTGTGATACGTTATCACAGCTGATATGGCACGTGATAAAATGCCGAAGCACATGATGTCAACGTATTTGTTAACAAGCCGCTTGAAGTCGCTCGAAGGGATGTAGCCCACTAAAGCCGTGCATATCGTAAGCCACAGGACCTATAAAGAAATAAAAACACACCCCAAATGAGTTTTCAATAAAGTTTTTTTCCTATCTTTACTGAAAACTGACGACCTTGAAATTTTTGTTTTTTTTATATACCAGATAAATTATGAAAGGTAATACACATAATCATTTACGCTCAATCTACACCCTGTGGAGAATATTCCAGAATTTTTTCAAAATTTTTTGATCAGTACTTTTCGAGATAAGACGGGGACAGCGATTTTTCGCAATTTTTTATAAATAATACAAAGAAAAGGGTGCGAAAGTATTACATTATAAATATTTTTGAACTTGTGTTTTTACAAAGTTTCATTTGACACTCCACTCGATGACATGGTTAAAAATAATATTTTTCACCCCCCGAAACTAACCTTTTAAATCAAAATTTAACTTTCAATACTCTAATGAGGCCATCAATTCCTATATTAGTGTCAAATTTCAACTTTCTATGCCAAATAGTTTCAGAGAAAATCGGGTGCGATAGAAAGATAGACAGACACCGAAGTGATCTTATATGTGTTCAGCCGTACAGAACACTAACTAGTTAATTAAGCAGTCATAATTTGGGTTTTTGGAAATGGGCGCATCTCTCCAACAGTTAGTCGATTTTAATACAGCAGTTCGCGCTAAAGCTAGTCAAAGTTGTATCTCGCTTTCACATCCACCACTGTTATGAATGAGAGAACCTTTCTTACACGAGGCCGATTATCATCTTGTCGATCTATAATCATGACAGTAGTTTTTGTGGGATTTAGTTCCAGTCCAAATTCCTCACTCTCATGACAGAGCTCATTTCTTGGTCACTTGATGTTATAATTAGGGTGTCATCGGCGTATCTTCAAATATTGATTTTGGTCCGCCGATATACCTCCATGCCAATCGTCTAGAATTTTCCGTCTTATGTACTATGATATGTATGGAAAAAAGGAACTTTGTCTAACACCATTCCTGACTTGAAAGCTGTCAGAGGTGACACCATTAATTCCTTCTTGCCCTCTGTTATGTTGCTAGAGTTGCATCAAAAGTTAAGTGGTCAGGACCTTCCATCTTTTTCAGTATCCGCCATAATTATTTCCATTGTATTAGATCGAATGCTTTAGAGTAATCAACAAAGCTTAAACACATCTTGGTGTTATATTCTCGAGCTTTTTCTATTAGTTGGCGAACGTTTCCAATTTAATCTCTTGTGCTCTTGCTGGGCACAAAGCCAGTGTGCTCTTCTGCAATCTGTGGTAGTAAGAAGAGTTTAAGTCGGTCGTTAATCATCTGAAAGAGAATTTTGCATGCATGGGATGTCAAAGCAACCATTCGATAGTTATTGCAAACTGCCGGATCACCCTTCTCGTGGATAGGAATATAGAATGGCGGTCGACGGATTTCTTTCTAACACCTTCACTATCAACACCGGTGTACCCCAAGGCTCCATACTATCTCCTACTCTCTTTCTCATTTACATTAACGATCTGTTAGAAAAGACTGGGAATCCAATCTACAGATTCGCAGATGACAGTACGCTTATCTCTTCATTCACTTTGAATGCTCGGAGATCGGCTACTCAGGCGAATATCCGCAGACAGCAGGAGGTCGTTCAACTTAACAAAGACCTGGAAGAACTTCTATCTTGGGGTGACAGTAACCAAGTGGAATTTAACGCTACAAAAACCCAGGCGGCAGTTTTTTCTAAAAAAGTTAACGTCGCTGAACCCGACATAGTTATGTCGGGGCTCTCTATTTCCCTAGCATCGTCACTCAATTTATTTATTACTTAAGGAGAGTTTTTCAAAAGTTGGGAATATTATTTCGAACCAAAAAGCTTTACACTCCACAACAGCTAGTAATTCTTTACAAAGCTCATATTCGATCAACTATGGAATAGTGCTACCATGTTTGGGGCTCCGCTCCCAAACATGCACTGCATTTGTCAGATTCTGTTCAGAGAAGAGCTGTTCGTCTGCTTGGAGACCAAGAACTGACCGGCGGCCTTGATTCGCTGGAACATCTAAGAACAGTTGGCGGCTTGAGTCTGTTCTACAAGTATTTTCATGGAAAGTGTTCGAAGGATGTAGGAATCGCTTTTTCCGCACACATGCCGCTCCTGGAGCGCTTTAGGGACTTCCCTGTAGCACGTGTGCTAGACCCATAAAAAAAAGTGAGTTACACCACTCGTCTGGCCAAATTCCGGTGTTCCAGATTTGATTACATAAGAAGTGAATAATGTTAACTGCTAGTTGTCCTAATGCTTTTAACACTTCTGAGGCTATGCCGGCTGCGCCTGAAGCTTTACTGTTTTAAAGTCTTTTTGGAGCTAGATCAATTTCCAACTTTAATATTTCAGGTTTGTGGTCGGTATTTGTTATATGGTTTTCCATACCAGCTCCTAGCGCCAGATCTCCGCGTTACCTTTAGGGTCAGCTAACAGTTTACTTTATACCCTGTATAAAAAAAAATTTAAGAGTGATAATAAAACGAAAATTTTTTAGTAATTCGACTTCACCATCGTTTGGTGAAAATTACAGGTGAAGGATCTCCTGAATAGAACGTAATTTTCAGTCCGCCATTCGAAACCAGCTACTAGAAGCATTTTTGCCCTTGTATTTTTGCCAGAGAAAGTTACTCTCACAATTCTTTAAAGTCGATTTACTTTACGGAAAAACCTCTTGTTTCAGAGGATCTTTCCACGCCTGCAGGCTAAAAAATATGTCTACTTTTTATTTAGTTCAAGGAGGCATACTAAGCAAAATATTTTATATTGTTCAGAATGTAATAAATTCTACTTACACCACAGAAACAAATAATCACTCGCAAAGGAAACAAGAAGAAATATCTAACGACGAATCCACACATCCAAATAAAAGTAAGCTTCCACGATATGAATTCGTAACCCCTGTTTGTCCTGATGAGTAAGTTCCAGTTTTTCAGTTCTTCAGCTTCAAATCTTGAAGTTACTTGATCTTCAATTATAGCCTCGAAGCCTGCTTTTGTGTAGTCTAGTATTGTGCTGAGTTCGAAGTTTAACACTTTTTCCTTAAAGATAAAAAAAAAAAGATAATAATTATTAAATAAAAAATAATAAAAAGTTCAAAAATGAACATTTGAACTGGAAAAAGGCGAGCTGGAAGCATAAAAAGGTCATTTCTTCAACCTAATGGACACCCTCAGTTTTATATGGTAGTATAGACAGTAAATTAACCCACAAGTTAATTAAGCCCGATAAAACATTTTCGTTTACGTTTTTAAATTACTTTGACACATATATCTTAATATTATTTAAAAAACCAAAAAATGGTTCAGTCGCTTCCGTTCTGGAAATTTCAATGTTAAAGATGCTCCTCGCACTAATCGACCAAAGTTTTAAACGATATAGAGAAAGCCGGCTACAAAAGGAAGCTCGATGTTTGGGTGCAATATGATTGGATGCTAAAATTCAATCGAATTTCCATCTGTGAATCTCTACAAAAGCAAAAAGACATGGAGCCATTTCTAAAACGGTTGATCACAGGCGATAAAAAGTGGATAACGTACGACAGTAAGGTGCAAAAAAGATCGTGGTCGAAAAAAGGATGAAGCTCCACAAACGATGGCCAAGCTTGAATTGACACCAAGAACGGTAATGCTGTGGGTTTGGTTGGACTGGAAGGGCATCGTGTATCATGAGCTGCTACAGCTTGGTCTAACGATTGATTCCGTATTATGTTGTCAATTGACAAGATTGAAGCAAGTAATTAAAAAAAAAATCGGCCGAAACTAGTCAACAGAAAGGGTGTCGCCTTCCACCAGACCACACTCATCTTTGATGAAACAGCAAAAATTGAGAGAGCTTGGCTACCACTCTAATAAACTTATCATGAAGTTTTAATACATCCATCGAATAGCCCAGACCTTTTACCCTCAGACTACCATTTGTTCCTGTCTCTACTTTAGGCTCCTCTGGATGGGAACAAAAAAAGGCTGCCTCGAACCCACGCGCAAAAAGGTGACTCGTTTTGAATTCTACGTGATTTCGAGGAAAGTTCGGAATCGACTGATACTTTTACTAAAATTCGTCATAGACAAAGGTTCCCTCTACCGATTTTTTGTTGAATCGCATCTACCAAAAATGAATTATCGCGGACATGTTCTTGCTTGATAGACTGTAGACTAAAAATTGATTGATTCATCTACTATATTTGTAAAGCATTCTCATTTATGAAATCATTGACATATTTTCTTATAATCTTACTTATACACCATTATTTAAGTAGAAAATTTAGGGATTTTTCTCACCTTTTTCTCTTTAAATTCATCATCGCTCAATTTATCTTCTTCTTTACTTTCATCAACTATGGGCACTGTGACAGGCTCGGGAAGCAGTATATGTCTATCGTCTCGACTACAAATAATAATAATATTAAATTACTAGAAAAAAGAACTGTTTGAAATATGCTGAATTTTAATATATTAGTTGCTTTCGACGGAACAAGGTTCTGACTGCATTTTATCCCAAAAAGCAATGCTTAATCATCACACAAAATTCTTTTTATTTCATCGTTTAGGAAAAATAATCAAAAGTAGCATGACACTAACTGAAAATCATATGGTTTTTTTTGTTTGTGCTGCCATCTCTCGGAAAATCTCGAGATTCTTCGCCCCATGTGGCATACAAAAATTGAAAAAACGTTCGTCTTAGTTCAATTAACGGAATGCTGCCCAAAACTGTCTCACCGTCTGACTAATTGGTGTATTTATAATGATTTATCAAAAATATAAAATACAGAAGACACTGTATTCGATATACTAAAATAAAACATTAATCAATTTTAACAATATCCAGTTTAAATTTAGAATAAATTTAAATAATTAATTGGTAAACGCTATGACCAGCTTAACTATAAAAACAACAACATTATAACCTTTTAAAATTAGTTTGAGGGTTCAACAACCATGGTCGAATACATAAAAAGATTCCAAATGATAAATATTGGTTTGTTTTTTTTTCGAAATAATGGCCTCACAAACTTATAGCTGCAAAGTACGAATGTATTTATGAATAAATATTGTAAACACAGTAACACAGTAAACCCAATACAGTAGCGAAACTCTGGGGTAACCGTATAAGAAAAACAGGTCTCAGTTTTCAAGAGGTCACATGGCAGTCTGCCATGTCAAAAAGGGGACCAGCGGGAGATAATATTACTGCGTAAAGTGTTATATCATTCAAAATCATAGACATTACACAAATGAGTAATATAAAATAACCAGTCAAGTGCAAGTTGAACTTGCGCAATTAGTATTCCGTACGTTGATCGCTTTTAAAATAAAAATTTTTGTTACGGAGGTGTAAAATTATTAGTGACTTCACAAAACACACCCCAAATGAGTTTTCAACAAAATTTACTTCCGATCTTTACTGAAAACTGATGACCTTGAAATTTTTGGTTTTTTTTTTATTATATACCAGATAAATTTTTAAAGGTAATGCACTCGTGATAATTTTCGTTCAATCTACACCCTGCGGAGAATATTCCAGAATTTTTTCAAAACTTTTTGTAAAGTAATGTAAAGTAATTTTCCACTTTCCGATTTCCTCTCCCTAAACTAGCCTTAAATCAAAATTTAACTTTCAAAACTACACGGCTCTGATGAGCCCATCAACTTCTATATTAGTACCAATTTACAACTTTCTATGTCAAATAGTTTCTGAGAAAATCAAGTGTGACACAGATGGACGGACAAATAGACGGACAGATGGACGAACAGACGAACGGACGGACAGACACCGAAGTGATCTTATAAGGGTTCCGTACGGAACACTAAAAATACAAAAAGAACGGAGCGCTTTGTTAGAAAAGAGATAAATACAAGTGAAAAACTTGACAGGAATGTATTTTCAAAAAAAAAAAATGAATGACAAAAGTTTTAGCAATTTCTCCAGGGCATGGTCATATCAGACTTTGGACCCAACGCTTAGTTGGTACTCTATAAGGCTCAAAAGTGAAAACTGAAATTGGAACTCAAATTTTTAAATACATAATTGAATTCAGCAAGTAATTTACAACTCAATAGTGAAAAGTATAGTAACTTACAGCTCCCAGGTGTGGCCATTGAAGGAAAGAACAGAAAAAATACTAAAAGCTACAGAAATGGACCTCTGGAGACGAGCAGCCAGAATATCCAGAAAAGACCGCATACCAAATGACATGATAAGACGAGCTTTAGAAATAAAGCACGATATAGTGGACGAAATCAGAACCCAACAGTTGGTATGGTACGGACATGTACAGAGAATGTCACAAGACCGACTACCTAAAAAGATCTTAAATTGGAACCCTCATGGAAGAAGAAAGCGACGAAGACCACGCCAAAGCTGGAGAGCAGGAATCAACAAGGAAGTACTAGGGAGACATCTGGAGGAGGAGGGATGGAGAAACCGGGAGGAGTGGAAATTAGGCATCGGAAGACGGAAGACGTTATAAAACCGATTGATATATATATATATATATATATATATATATATATATATATATATATATATATATATATATATATATATATATATATAAGTAATTTTATGTCCGAATACAAATTGAATGTTTTGGGGCCTGATTGGGCCTCATTGTAACTACAATAAAATCCAACTCTTAAAAGGCTCTTTATCTGTGTTATTAGCCTTTGATATACGGAGTATTTTTTATCTGATCCTATATTAACGTCTGGAAGTGCATGGTCGAATAAACGATTTTTCGAATCATTTTTAAACATTTTGTGAGAAAAATGTGAGGTGCATATTTTATAATTTTTACACAAATTTTTAATTGGACCATTGATGAAGCGTTTGGTTGCTGCAAGCCAAATCTTTGCTCGATAACCAAAAAAATGTCATAAGAGAAATAGCTTCTCAGAATTCTCCAATTTATCCGAGTACGATTTCTTACGCAATTCATATTCTTTAAATAAATCATTTACCCTTCAACATTTTTGGGGAAGCTTCTTCTTCCCCAAAAACTCACTCCTGGCGTACTTTTTGAATTATTTTTACAATTGTCAATGGCACACCAGAACCTCCTTTCCCCAGGATTATATAAATTGTTCGTCAACCTTTTCGATTCTCTTCAATTATAAACAATTTTAATTTCCTTTTTATACAAACTCTCTCTTCCTACTCTCTTTAAATTCATATAAATTGCAGTCATATCAAGAAACGATCACATTCCGAGATCAAATGTAAACATTGAGGGGCCATTTTAAAAGAGGGAACCGTCGACGCACGCGCCGTCAACTCTCCTCACCAACTTGGAGCTCACTTTCGCTACTGTACTGGGTTTACTGTGACAATATAGATATTTTTATTACGCTCATACAATAGCACAATAAAAACTTTTGAAAATGTAAACATTCTTTTATTTAAAATTAAAACATCATGATACAAATATATATATATAGGTTTCTCAATTTTTAAATAGGAAAACATTATTCGCAGTTGGGTAAATAAATAAAAATACGACGACAAATACAAAGTTCAGCACTTGAGTGCGGCTCGTGGCATGGCAAAAGTTTCTACACATGTAGACGGTAACGGTCTTGCTCGATTTCTGTCTTTCATATTTAGTATATTAAGAAAAATCTTTCACTGCTAAATGCCAATATGCTGTTAAAAAAATCCATTATAAAGCCAACTTTAAGAAAGTAACACATATACAAAGCTCCAGTATTTCTTCCAAAATATAAAATCACCAAAACTTATTTTTAGACATTCCCGAGATACTGGATATCGAAGTTGATTTACAACTTTTCTATTTAAAACGAGGGTGTTCTTTTAAGGGGACTCTAGCCGTTTCCACTTAGCACCCCGTCCGGAAATGCACGATTTCTTCAACTCGATTGTCTAAAACAGGGGTTCCCAATCTTTTTTTTACTGCGACTCCCTTTACAGGTTGCAATTTTTATGCGACGCCCTTCTAAAACTAGATACTTGTGTGGAGCTTTAGCAGACAATAAAATTACTTTATTATTCAAAAACTTCAAAGAATATAGAGTCTTAATTATTATTTATTAGAGAACATAAAAAAAACTACAAACAATACAATTAATGAGAAGGACGAGCTGGCTTTGCTACTCTCATTTCTTTTTCTAAATTTATTTGTGACCTGTACTTCGATTTGATGACTGCAACTGCAGAAAAGCTAGTTTCAACCAAGTACGTCGTAGCAAATGGTAAAAGAACCCTCAAAGCCGTAGTACTGATAGTAGGATATTCTTGGGTTGCATTGCTTCAAAATTGAAACAGTTTATCTTTATTGAATCGTAATTTTTAAGCTCGTATCACAAGATAGTTCTGACAGCTGTTCTTCCTCGACTGTTCAAAGTGTAGATGGTGGTGGGGTAGATTGAAATGTGTTTCTAATCCAATCGTGTTGATTCAGATTCTCTGGAAAATATTTATTAAAATGGGTACTTAACGTTGATAAGTGTTGGATAAATATCAATTGCAAACTTGGCTCCAGATTTTGAATAGATTTTTCTTTCAGAAAGCCTTTCAAAACAGGAAAACAGTCAGTATTTCCTTGCTCCTCTTTTATTTTTCTTTTCCACAACAGCAACTTCTTTTGAAACGCTACAATTTTATTAAGAAGTCAATATTTTTAAACTTTTCTGCATCACGGTATGATTCTGTCAATGAATACGTGTACAACTCATTTTTTAATTCGTGTACACGTGAGAGTATACGACAAGCAACGACAGTAAAAAAGTAAAGCTATAGGCTCGGCACCCAAATCTTCACAAAGCTTATGGAAAAATCTCGCCTTCACGGGTCTTGTTTTTATGAAGGTCACCATTTTGATAATCATATCCATCACGAAATTTAATTCCGGTGAAATATTTTTTGCAGCCAGTTCCTCCGTATGTGTGATACAATATGTCCATTTTACATTTGGAGCCTTGGTTTTAATGAGAGTTTGAAGTCGTCCATACTGCCCTGACAACGCGCGAGCTCCATCCGTACACATACCGACACACTTCTCCCACTGGATGTTATTATCTTCCATGTAAGAATCTGTGATCTCAAACCAATCACTAGCCTTACCGGTACCAGTCATTATTTTGCAAAGTAACAAATCCTCACGTACGTTTGTTTCTTCCATGTACCGAACGTGACATATTGAGAGTCGTTATTACTGTCTGTCGCTTCATCCAGTTAAATGGCAAACAAACCAGAAAGATTTTCCACAATTTGCTCATTAATGTCTTCAGCTATGTCATGAAAGCGACGACTAATCGTATTGTTAGAAAAAGGAATATGTGGTTTCTTACATTTGGCAATACGGTGAGCGACCTTGTAAAAGGTAAGCAGTGCTTTGGAAGGAATAGATGCTCTGGAAAACAAGGATGTTGACGCGCGAGTAAATTAAATATAACACACTTGAAATCAAAACACTGCATTCATCAACGTTTGTAATCGACGCATAAATAAAGCGCCGGAATAAAAGACCGAACGATGAACGAACAAAAGCGCGGGGAAATAGAACTGTCTCTTATTATTTCCTTATCTTTTTAACGACCATACGCTTTCGCTTACAGCAGGCTATATACTTTCTCTCCTCTATTCTAATATCTCTATGGGCTTACTGAGTCGTTGGTGAGACGCGCGCCGCGCCGCGCACTAGCTATTACGTCGCGTGCAGGTGACCTGTGCGTATCGTCTCGCGACTCCCCTAGGATAGCCCCGCGACGCAGGGACCCCTGGTCTAAAAACAATTTTACCCGTATTTATATAAGTGATGGAACTTTCCAATGCAATTATGGTTTCACAGTTTCTAACACCATCTATATGTCAGGCCGAGAACTTTCCAGACAGTGCTGTATTCCTATGTAATCATCAAAAAATCACGCTTACGGCGGCTGTTAAATATATGGGTAAGTCGATGGCATTCGTTAGCAAGTGGGTGCAACGATACTCTCAGTTAAAAAATTCTGATGTACTACCAGAATGTGGTTCGAGAGGAAAAGTACCGAACAAGAATGAAAAAATGATTATTAACATTTTTTTTCCCGAAATCCTCGAATAACTTTACGCCAAAGGGCGCAAAAACGAAAGCAGAAAAGTTTGGATATATCCTATGAAACAATTCGCATGCATCTTCGGGCTAACGATTTGAAGTGGCGGAGAATAATCAAAAAACCATTGTTGACCGAAAAACACAGACAGAAACGGCTCACGTGAGCAAAGGAAAACGTAGCTCGAGGCTATTACCCCACGAGCTTGGTCAACTTCCACTAACCGATTGGTTCAGGGCACGGTGAAACACCCTGTGAACATTCATGGTTGGGGATGTCTTTCTTTTCTCTACCTACAATTACAACGCTGAAAAAATGTTCCACATTTACAACAAGGCCTTAGTACCAACATACAACAAGCAGACCCTTGGTGTACACAGTGAAACAGCTGTCATGGCAAATTTGGGCAATTCGGAAATCCTTGCCCCAAGAATACGCGGAAAATTTCGTCGAAAGTATGCCCCCGAAGATGCCAGGCGATCATCGACGCTGATGGGGACTAAACGAACTACTAAATCATTAGCATTTTAATGACAATCCTTTACGTCAAATGATGTAAAAAACTTTTAAATAAATACATTTTTATTGAACAATACGCGTCACGTTCTTACTTGACCGACTAAAGAGGGAAAATGTAAAACGTGTGAGTCCCTAATAAGAATCCTGTACAAAAAGGTTTTTTCTAGCAATCCTAAAATACAAATGGAAAGTCCTGAAAAAAATTTTAGAAACTTTTTGTTATATGTAACAAGCCAATCCAAATGTTTTCCGACGAATACGCTTGATAACGATCGAGCACTGTCCTTTTGAAAGGTAGGCAGATTTTTTACCTGATCAAATTATTTCCTCCATTCACAACATGTCCATTACTCAACCCATTTGACCTCTTCTCACACATATCTCCCTGTGAATATAATTTTGGTGAACCGATTTCTTCACTATAACCCTCATCCTCATCTGACTCTGGGTCTGACTTTTGTTTTCTTTTTTCGTTCTGTGCTGATTCGATGTCTTTTCGACCATACTGGAATAGAAAATGGTAAATATAACACTTATGTTATTAAATATTGAAAATTTTTAAAATTGTAAATAGATGGAGTTGAGTTTAGAAATAAGGACTGCATTTATGGTAAGATTACCTATTTACTAAATGATGCTTTAGAAACAAAGGATTTTATGAGGGTAAGAAAGTTATAAGTGTGTATTTTAGTAAGTGTGCATAATTATCTCGCAGCGCTCTCTAAACTCTCCGAGAGTCTATATGCTTCGCTATTTATCTACAGAATTTAAATTCATCTAGAATCTATCAATTAAAAGGGTCATTATATGGAATCGCAGATGGTATCTAGAAAGTTTATATAACTTTAAAACACGTCGTTCTCAAAACTACATTTTCCAAACTCGCCGGAAATATAACTTCTCAAATTATCACCGATTTATTTGAAATTTTAACTGTACCTTCAAAATTACATTATCTAGCGAAGTACGTATGGATTCTAAAATGTATTTCAAACTTTTTTTTATAAACGATTTTTTACGTGATTTCTATGTACGTTCCGAGAAAATCTTATGTAGAACTCAAAAAACTTTGCACTTTGTTCCAGGTAAAAAATTGAAGAAGAAATCTTTCCGGCCGCAAAGTACTATTTATAAGATGCATCTTCCTTTACTGAGTACTGGTGCTGCCATTTTGTAAAAAAAAAATTGTTTAAAAAAATTTGTAAATGTACTTAAAGATATGTATAATAAATGCATTTGAGGAAACTTTGGATTGCGTTCACCGTATTTCAAAATAACCGGTCAAGTGCAAGTTGAACTTGCGCAATTAGTGTTCCGTACGTTGATTGCTTTTAAAATAAAAAAATTTTGTCACAGAGGTATAAAATGATCAGTAACTTCACAAAACACACCCCAAATGAGTTTTCAACAAAGTTTGTTTCCATTCTTTACTGAAATCTGATGACCTTGAAATTTTTGTTTTTTTTATATACCATATAAATTATTAAAGGTAATGCACTCGTGATAATTTTCGTTCAATCTACACCCCGTGGAGAATATTCCAGAATTTTTTCGAAATTTTTTGATAGGTACTTTTCGAGATAAGGCCAGGGACAGCGATTTTTCGCGAATTTTTAAAAATAGTACAAAGAAAAGTGCGCGCAAGTATAATATTATATATATATATATATATATATATATATATATATATATATATATATATATATATATATATATATATATATATATATATATATTTTTACTCGTGTTCTCACAAGCTTTCATTTGACACCACACTCGATGACCTAGTAAAAAAATTTTTTTTTCACTTACGACTTCACCCCCCAAAACTAACCCCTTAAGTCAAAATTTAATTCTCAAAACTACATGGCTCTGATGAGGCCATCAATTCCTATATTATATGCATTTTTGAACTCGGGTTTTTACAAGCTTTCATTTGACGGACAGACACCGAAGTGATCTTATAAGTATTCCGTACGGAAATTGCCAAAATCAGGCTTTTTTCTTAGGTCTAGAGTGGCATTACCCCCTAATAGCGTTAATTTTCGAATGTAGACATCGCAGTACTTACTAAAGCCACAATAAAGTTGCTTGCTTGCTCAACAAAATAATGTCATGCACGAGGATTGTACAATAAGTACCTGGCCTTAACAAGAAAAAAACGTTTTTATGTGTAAGATTTATTTCATTTTTAGTGTTCCGTACGGAACACTTATAAGATCACTTCGGTGTCTGTCTGTCTGCTGCCTGTCTGTCTGTCTGTCTGTCTGTCACACCCGATTTTCTCCGAAACTATTTGACATAGAAAGGTGAAATTTGGTAGTAATATAGGAATTGATGGCCTCATCAGAGCCATGTAGTTTTGAGAATTAAATTTTGACTTAAGGGGTTAGTTTTGGGGGGTGAAGTCGGAAGCGAAAAAAAAATTTTTTTACTAGGTCATCGAGTGTGGTGTCAAATGAAAGCTTGTGAAAACACGAGTAAAAAATATATATATAATATTATACTTGCGCGCACTTTTCTTTGTATTATTTTTAAAAATTCGAGAAAAATCGCTGTCCCGGGCCTTATCTCGAAAAGTACTTATCAAAAAATTTCGAAAAAATTCTGGAATATTCTCCACGGGGTGTAGATTGAACGAAAATTATCACGAGTGCATTACCTTTAATAATTTATATGGTATATAAAAAAAAACAAAAATTTCAAGGTCATCAGATTTCAGTAAAGATTGGAAACAAACTTTGTTGAAAACTCATTTGGGGTGTGTTTTGTGAAGTTACTGATCATTTTATACCACCGTAACATAAATTTTGACTTAAGGGGTTCGTTTTGAGGGGTGAAATCGGAAGTGAAAAAAATTTTTTTTTACTAGGTCATCGAGTGTGATGTCCAATGAAAGCTTGTGAAAACACGAGTAAATATATATATATATATATATATATATATATATATATATATATATATATATATATATATATATATATATATATATATATATATATATATATATATATATATATATATATATATATATATATATATATATATATATATATATACATATACATATACATATACATATATATATATATATATATATATATATATATATATATATATATATATATATATACATATATATATATATATATATATATATATATATATATATATATATATATATATATATATACTCGTATATAATGTAATACTTGCGCACACTTTTCTTCGTATTACTTTTAAAAAATCGCTGTCCCCTACCTTATCTCGAAAAGTACTGATCAAAAAATTTTGAAAAAATTCTGGAATATTCTCCACGGGGTATAGATTGAACGAAAATTATCACGAGTGCATTACCTTTAATAATTTATTTGGTATATAAAAAAAAAAACAAAATTTCAAGGTCACCAGTTTTCAGTAAAGATTGGAAACAACCTTTGTTGAAAACTCCTTTGAGGTGTGTTTTGTGAAGTCACTGATCATTTTATACCGCCCTAACAAATTTTTTTATTTTAAAAACAATCAACGTACGGAACACTAATTGTGCAAGTTCAACTTGCACTTGACCGGTTTTTCAACATAGTCTCCTTTTAGCTCGATACATTTGGTCCAACGTTTTGCTATCTTTCGTATCCCATCCAAAAAATAAGATTTCTCCAACCCTACAAAATAGGCGCTTGTTTCTGCAATCACCTCATCATTTCACCCAAAAAACAGGAAATAGGAAAATAATCGCTGGAGATTAGATCTGGCGAATATGGTGGATGCGGAAGCAATTAGTATCCTAACTCATGGAATTTTGCCATGGTGATGACACAAGTGTGTACGTATGCACTGTCTTGATGAATCCTACTCTCCATTAATCGTTTTGCTCTTTTCAAGGTAATCAACGTAGAGTATGCTGCGTGCTTGCCCAAACACTGTGGCCATGCCTTTGTTGACCGATAAAGTCGCCTCGGCCTTCTTCGACGCCACGGAAAACTCACTGTTTGGACTGTTCTTTGGTCTCTGGTGTGCTGTGATAAATCCATGTTTCGTCAACGGTTATGAATCGACGCCAAAAATCAATCCGATTGCGCTTTGGCATCGCCAAACATTCTTCTGAAGTTGACACACGTGAATGTTTATTGTCAATTGGGAGCAATCGCGGCAGTCATCTTGCAGAAAGCTTTTTCGGATCCAAATGAGCTGTTAAAATGTTCTGCACCCGTCCAATTGAGATGCCCAGAGTCTCAACAATCTCCTGCACTTTCACTCTTCGATTATTTATCACCCTGGATTTTTACAATCAGTTCTGGACCCCATTGGGACGACCTGAACGTTCAACAAAAATGCTTGTACGGCCGCGTTTGAATTCAGCTGTCCTATATTTTATGGTCAATCATGAAGGGGTAGAGTCCCCCCCTATAAACTTCGCTGAGTTCCGCTATTATCTCATCATTCGTTTTCCTTTTCAAAAACAAATATTTTATCACTGCTCGATTTTCAATTTTTTCCATTGTTGTTCTATTTAAATGGCTGCCACTCACAAAGTAAATCACGCAGCGACTTGAATATTCGACAGGATTCTTGTGAAAGGTTATGTTTACGAAAAATATAATTTTTTAAATAGCAGTAGCGCCATCTCTGGCCAAGGCCAGGTACGTATCATACAACCCTCGTATAATAAGTACATGTAAAGAATTATGTACATGTGAACACCAGTCCTGAGATTTTTGCATTTGAAAGCTAATCGGTAATAAAATATAGACGAGATTTAACCTTGATATACCCGCGTTTAAGTTTATTGCGTTTCTATTGTCTGGTATATGTAGGTAAGTATTTCGTAAATATGTTATAAAGACAGGTTTTAGATATTAAATGTCTGTTATTTTCGGTTATTTTGTTAAAAATTTATAAAAATATTAAAATATACATCTTTAATGGTATTTGAAGGTTTAAGAACGTAAATAAGACAGCGCAAGGAACTAGCATCCTTGCACTTCTCGAATGAGATGCGGGTCTAAAGTCGGATTAGAAGGATCGACGGCCGCCACCTAAGAACATACAGCCTTGGCCAAAAGTATTAGGCACCCCTAATAAACACGTGAAACTCATAAAATATTTAAAAAAATACTAATTATTTTAACAATACTATAGGCGGCGCTCCCAAAAGCTAACTTAAACAATAGACAATCTCTTTTACAGGTCCATAAAACACCTGGCCCACAATATTGCAATAATGAGGTTTTTTGAAAAATATTTTTAATGTTTTATCAGTCTCTTTTTACTACTTGTAGTGTCAAGAAGCTTCCGTGCGTGTTTTATTTATGAACTGGACATCCTTATATTTGAGAAATGCCTAAGAAAAGTGAGCTTGGTATCGAAAAACGAATTAAAATTCAAACCCTACATGACCGCGAGTCTATTAACAATCGAAAAAAACATCATCTGAGCTCGCTGCAACTTTGTCGGAAGAGATTGGTATGCAGATTAGTTCTCGAACGGCAAGGCGAAGACTGACAGAAGCTGGATTAAGAGGGTGCAAAGCTAGAAAGAAGCCTTGGCTTTCAGAGACCAATAGGAAGAAACGCTTAGAGTGGACTCTGAAGCACCAACATTTTAGCGAAGAGGATTGGTCTAATGTTGTATGATCCGACGAATCTAACTTTAGGGTAAGTTTTTATATGATTTATTTTAACAAATAACTACATACAATTACTCTTGATTTAATCCGTTTTAGACAAAATAATAACTAATTTTTTAATTGAGTATTTTTTCTCTTCTTACAGATATTCAGAACGTCAGGTGTGACATTCGTGAGGCGGTGTGTCGGCGAGGAATACCATCCAGATTGCGTGGTACCTACTGTAAAACACGGAGGAGGCAGCATTATGATCTGGGGCTGCATGGCTGCTAAAGGTGTCGGCGAAATGTTCGTTTGTAAAGGCCGCATGAACAGCCAAAAGTACATAAATGTACTAGAAACTGTACTGATGCCTTCGCTAACGCGCATTTTTGGCGACACTAATTTAGACGACATCAAATTCCAGCAAAGACAATGCACCTTGTCATAAATCAGCGACTACGATGCACTGGTTTAGAGACAATAACATTGTCTTGTTGGATTGGCCGGCGCAGTCTCCAGATCTAAACCCTATCGAGCATCTTTGGGGTATTCTAAAGCGCAAGATTCGAGAGCATAGCATAACATCAAAAGCAGCGCTAAAAAACGCTTTGATGGATAAGTGGGATGCCATAAGTACAACTGAATGTACTAGGCTTGTACGCAGCATGCCCCAAAGAATTGCTGCTGTAATTAAAGCTAAGGGCGAACACACCAAATATTAATTTATTTCATAATTTTACCTCAATATACGATTTTACAAAACATACGAATTTAATTTTTTACCCTGAAACACAAGAAATGAAGTAAAATGTAGGGTGCCTAATACTTTTGGTCAAGGCTGTATATTTTAAACCAGGTATATCAGACGAAAATGTATATTCCCGAAAATTAGCAGCGGACGAAACTGTATATATTCAGGTAAAGAGTTTCTTCACATTTAACCATTAATTAATGCAGGCGGACGAAACTGTATATGCCCTTTATAAGGCAGTTTGCAGAAATGCCATAACGTCCGTGGCAGCACTACTGCATTGTTTAAAAGGTGCCGTGAAATACAAAAATGTATATTTCGGCACTTAGACAACGTTGACGGGTATTACGACATCCTCGCCGATATCCTTGGGATATGGAAAAAGGGTAAAATCCCTTCTAAGGCGGGGAGGTGAGCGATAAAAAAAAAAGGCAGTAAAAAGAGTAAAAATTGGCCCTTTTCGAACTTCGTGGCCATTGCGGAGTGAGAACAAAGCCGTAAAAACATCGGACTGAGAGAGTACTGTTGGTGTTGGCTAATATTTGAAATCTTAAAAAATGTCAATTCATAAATCTTTCCATAACCTTCGACATTACTGGCAGCAAATTATGTATATGTATGTCTTTCAAAATAATATTATATGTCCCCGATTACGACAAAATTATTATCATAAGTTTTCAGCACAGAATAATCAAGATTCGGTTGCGTCATATACACAAATATTTGTAAAAAGCGTCTTATTAAATAAAAGAAATTAATCTGTATATTACAGCTTATGTAACATCAATGGTCATTTCAAAGCATTTTTTTTTAATAATTTCCGTCAATAATCCGTTCAATATTTATTATTAACTAGCCGTGCCCGCGGCTCCGCTCGCGGAGACTTGATTCACTACTATCGTCACTGCTTATTGCTTATGTTACCTAACGTAATAAAATATCTGCCATTAGTTCCCCTTATATCCCATTATTTCTCCTTATCTCCCATTATATCTACATAATTTCCATTATCTCTGCTTATCTCTCATTATTTCTTCTTATCTCCCATTATCTCACCTTATCTCCCATTATCTGGGCTTATCTCGACTTATCTCGCAATATTTCTCCTTATCCTCCATTATTTCTCCTTATCTCCCATTATCTCACCATAATTCCCATTATCTAGACTTATCTCTGCTTATCTCGCATTATTTCTCTTTATCTCCCATTATTTATACTTATCTCCCATTATCTCACTTTATCTCCCATTATCTAGGCTTATATCGAATTATATAAAACATATGTATAAATTTATAAAAATATGTTAATCGGATAAGGGGTTCTCAAGTGATAAACGCACTAACGGACAGAGATACAGACAGAGAGACGTTGCATTTTATATATATTATATTCTTTGCAACATGATATTGTTCCATATGTAATGGTTTAGGCAGTGTATTGCAAGAGAACGCGCTAACGGTAACCTTTTTTCCGACTTGATTCACTATTATCGTCACTGCTTATTCTTTATGTTACCTAACGCAATAAAATATATCCTATAACATGGCCAGAGAACATATGTATGCTTTAAAAAAAAGCACGTAAATCGGATGAGTGGTTCTCCAGCGATAAGCGCACTAACGGACAGACAGACAGGCAGAGAGACAGACAGAGAGACGTTGCATTATATATATATATATATATATATATATATATATATATATATATATATATATATATATATATATTACAGATAGAAGATTCTAGATAACCTGGCCAGAGAACGAATGTATCAATTAAAAAAAAAGTGATAAACGCACTAACGGACAGACAGACAGACAGAGAGACGTTGCGTTTTATATATATTATAGATATAGTTTATTATTATTATTATATAACCTGGCCAAAGAATGTATGTATGAACTTAAAAAAAGACACGTAAATCGGATAAGTGGTTTTCGCGTGATAAACGCACTAATGGACAGACAGACAGACAGAGACACATTGCATTATATATATATATATATATATATATATATATATATATATATATATATATATATAGATTATAGATATTCTCTCCTACATAATATTGTTCCATATTTAATGGTTTAGGCTGTATACTGCAAGGGAACGCGTTAGCGGCAAACTTTTTTCCGACTTCATTCACTATTATCGTCACTGCTCATTTCTTATGCTACCTATCGTAATAAAATATAGCCTATAACCTGGCTAGAGAACATATGTATGTTTTAAAAAAAAAAGTACCTAAATCGGATGAGTGGTTCTTCAGTGATAAGCGCACTAACGGACAGACAGACAGACAGACAGAGAGACGTTACATTTTATATATATATATATATATATATATATAGATAAACTAATATTTGATTAACTTCAGCCATGTAGGTACTAACATGCCGTATAGTAACACAATTATAGAGCAACTGAAAAAAGTGTTGAATAAATTAAATCTTCTGGTCCACTGAGTGAATCACTCCACGTTCCAAAAAGTTAATAACACAGCAGCTTACATTGAATGATACTGCTGTTTATGAAATGAACACAAGGTGAGCTGAATAAATTATCCTGATGAGTAATAGCATTACTGGGAATTGATACTATCATAGACTTAAATATATCTTAATACCTCAATTGCTTATGGGGTTACGCCACCTTGAGATTTTCAAAAAATCGATTTTTTTTTAGGCTAGATAAATTGTTTATACTTTTAAGAGTATTTTAAACGTTTAACAATTTCAAAATTCAAATTATTTCCGAATTTATAACAATTAGAAGCGAGCGCAGCAGAGAGTCGGCCCGGAACTGAGGTAGCGATCGGACCGACATGAGCGGTCAAAGCCTTGACAAAGGGTATTGTTCTTTTAGTCAGTCCTTTATAACAATAATTCCGATAGATTAACTGATACCGATTTGTTTAGAAGGATACACCCAGAATAGCAACGAAAGTCTAAACGCTGTCATTTGGTCTACGGCTCCAAAAGTGCATTACAGTGGCACAAAAATTTTTGAGATTGCATCTTATATTGCAGCTAGTATATTTAATGATGGATAGACAAGTGTATTACAAATGATGCAATTATTAAACTTTGTAATTGGTCCAAGCGCGCTGCGATTAACATTAAGAACTTTTTTAGATTGCTTTTTAAAAAGAGAATATTTAACAAGTACTCCAATTGAAAATGCTGATTTTAAAAATTCTAGACATTTTATGGATATCGATGCCGTATACTATGGCGCTACGGCGTCTAATACACTACTTAGTAATTCAGATTTAAGCCCAGATCAAGTAAATTCGTTTAAACGCAGATCCATTGAAAAATAATCCAATAAAAGGTTTAGACATAATTGAACCAACGAATGTTAAAAGTGGCAAAAACTGCTTTGATAATTCCTGTTTAGTGGACTCTTTCCTAATATTATTCAGAACAATGATTTCCCACAAATTGATACAGAGTGGCGTATTTAAAGAAACTGTGAACAAATCAAAACATTTCCTGATGGCATAGAACTATTTTGGGATAATATCAGTTTACTGATGTATGGTTATGATACTCAAATGTTTCCTTTGTTGTCTACTTCTTTGCTATTTTTGAGAGCATATTCTTGCATATTAATCTTATGAAAATAAAACAGCGAAATAAGCTGTCTACTGAGGCAGTCACTGTTCTATTACATACAAAATGACTATTTAATGACGCTAATTGTTATGACTTCGAAATTAGTTCAAAGATGACTGCAGCTATGGCCAAAGAAAATTGTTATGATCCTAAAAATCGTAAAAATTAATTAGATTTAAGTTTGTGTACCTATTTGATGTCTTTAGTAATTAACGAATTACAAATTACTTAGTCTGTTATGTTTTTGTTGTTTCGATTTCAATATGTTTTACTAGTATTCACTAGTTTAATTGAATATTGTATTTTTTAGTGTTCCGTACGGAAGATCACTTCGGTGTCTGTCCGTCTGTCTGTCTGTCCGTCTGTCTGTCTGTCCATCTGTCACACCCCGATTTTTTCAGAAACTATTTGTCATAGAAAATTGAAATCGGAAGTGAAAAAATTGTTTTTTACTAGGTAATCTAGTGTGGTGTCAAATAAAAGCTTCTGAAAACACGAGTAAAATATATATATATATATATATATATATATATATATATATATATATATATATAAATGTAATACTTGCGAGCACTTTTCTTTATATTATCTTTAAAAAAATCGCGAAAAATCGCTGTCCACCCGCCTTATCTCGAAAAGTACTCATCAAAAAATTTTGAAAAAATTCTGGAATATTCTCTACGGGGTGTAGATTGAACGAAAATTATCACGAGTGCATTACCCGTAATAATTTATCTGGTATATAAAAAAAAAAACAGAAATTTCAAGGTCAGTAAGGATTGGAAACAAACTTTGTTGAAAACTCATTTAGGGTGTGTTTTGTGAAGTCACTGGTCATTTTATACTTCTGTTACAACATTTTTTATTTTAAAAGCAATCAACGTACGGAACACTAATTGCGCAAGTTCAACTTGCACTTGACCGGTTATTTTTTCATATACCTATTTTGGGTACAAATATACCGGTATTAGTGGGCAATTCTACCGATTTCGCATTTTGAAGTTCGAGACCACTGCTATAGACCGACGATTTACGAAAACGGTAAGTATATGGCAGCTGCACGTTCAGCTTGTTCTCGACCCTTCCACAGCAAATAATGATTTTTACCGCATTTCTACATATATTTATTATAAGAAAATGATGTTTTTAGAAAGCTGATTTTTTGAAAAAGTTACCAGACTATCCCCTTAAAGGCCGGTTTTGGGAGGTGGCTCACCACCATCTGCCGCAAAAACGATATTTTTCCGTTTCATAGGATAGTAAGGAACCCATACATCACAACAATTTATCTCATCAGGCTTCACAAGATACTCGTTTATTATTAATCAATGTAAAAAGATCACCAATGCAAGTGCAAATCATAAATACCGCTGAAATTTGACAGCAAATACAACATTACCGTTCCCTACAATACAACAGAATTCCATCCTCAAGAAAAGTGATAAAATTAAATATGAAATGAAGACTTGAAGGAGTAGCGAAATAACGAAAACTCGGTTTAAATAATTGCCTAGAAGCTGTTAAGTAACGAACCATTATCCATCACATTTAAATAATTAATTTATTGATTATATATTTTTTAATTGCATAACAATGAATGTATTATTAAACTGGTGTAAGAAATATGACCTATAGTTTTTACAACAAGCATTTCTGACATATATCAATCTAACTATAAATCTAATTGCTTCGTTCCTAAACATAAAAAGTGTTTGTTTTTAATATGCAATAAGTACGCATCGATTACCTCTATAATTAGCACGTAAACAAATAAAAAACTATTGCATTAGATTATCACAATCGATGTTAACACCTACCAATATTTTTTTAACGTTATTTTATGATTTTTCTCTTTATATATATATATTTGGGTTTAACTGTACATATACACAAGATATATATAACAATTATACAACTAAGTGTTGTGTTCCCATTCGCCTTCTCCAAACCTCTCTATCGTCTGCCATCTCTTCGTCCATTCCTCGTGACCTCATGGCCTGTTTCATATCTTCATTCCAGGATCTACGTGGTCGTCCTTTTCTATTTCTTCCCGGTGGTTTCCATATTAAGAGCCTTTTGGGCCATCTTGTATCGTTCATTCTGAGTAGGTGTCCAAACCATTTTAATTCTCTATTTTCTAGTCTTTGTATAATTGTTTCTGTTGCTGCGGTTCTGTTGCGTATTTCTTGGTTTTTTTATGTGTTGGAATTTGGACACTCCGGCGCTTCTTCTCAGGTAATCCATCTCTATCGTCGTTATTTTTCTTTTATCTTCTTCTTTCACTACCCACAGTTCACTACCATAACCGATTCTACCATTGTTCTTCCCAATTCTCTTTATGTTTTGATCCCACTATATTGAGTTAAGAGCTCCTATGATCCCCCTGGTTTTTTGTATTTTATTCTGTATTTCCTTTTTACCTATACCATTTTTGTTGTCAATCAGTACTCCTAGATATTTAAATTCCTTGACTTGTTTGACATGTGTATCGTTGTTAATTAAGACATCAAATTTTATTTCCAAGTTCACAACCATATACTCCGTCTTTTCAAGGCTCACCTCCAGTCCCCATTCCTTGTAGTCTGTGTATAATCTCTTCAATACATATTCCATATCGAATGCATCTTATGTCATTATTACTTGGTCGTCTGCAAAGTTTAACGATAATAGGTGTTTATCACTAACGGGGATGCCCATGCTTTGGCAAGCGCGGTTCCATTTATTTAGAGCATTGTCTACAAATATATTAAATAAGATTGGTGAAAGGCAACACCCTTGTCTTAGACCTTTTGTAATGTGGATAGCTTCCGAAAGATAGCCTCCTTGTTTCACATATCCTATATTTTCATTATATAACTCTTTTATTGTTGTTGCCATCCCTTTTTCTCTTTAATTACTAAATATTGGTTTACTAGTCCAGGCGCCATCAAAATAATCAGACATCAAGATCGTTTTAAACACCCAAATCCTAAACGATCTATAAATGGGGATCCACTTCATAAGGTAAAAAATCCCGAGACTTTTGAAGAAAATAGAATTTTTTTGCCAAAAATCGATTTTATTCTTTAACATAGCTTCCTTAAAAAGCGATAAACTGATTCCAGTGATCTTCCAAGATTCGGATAACTCTCTAAAATAAGAATCAGTTTCCCGTGCGACTTCTTCATTCCAACTCTCTTTCCCTGGAGACACCTTTTAGTGTTCCGAGCGGAACACTTTGTCTGTCTGTCCGTCTACCACACCCAATTCTCTTCGAAACTATTTGACATAGGAAGTTGAAATTTTGCACTAATATGGAAATTGATGGCCCCCAACAAAGCCGTGTAGTTGTGAAAGTTAAATTTTTGACTTAAGGAGTTAGGGGAGTGAAATCGGAAGTGAAAATAAAATTTTACCAGGTCATCGAGTGGGGTGTCAAATAAAAGCTTGTAAAAACGCGAGTTCAAAAATACATATGATATAATACTTGCGCATATTTTACTTTGTATTATTTTTAAAAAATTGCCAAAAATCGCTGCCCCCCCTTATCTCGAAAAGTACTGATCAAAAAATTCTGAAAAAATTCTGGAATATTCTCCACAGGGTGTAGATTGAACAAAAATTATCACGAGTGCATTACCTTTGATACCGGATCTGGTATATAAAAAAAATTCATGGTCAACAGGTTTCAACAAATATCGGAAACGAACTTTATTGAAAACTCATTTGAGATGTGTTTTGTAGAGTTTAAAAAAAATATATTTTTAAAGCAATCACGGTACGGAACACTAATTGCGCACATCCAACTTGCACATGGCCTGTTCTTATTTAAATTTGGAGAGAGGTAATGATCGCTGAGGGCCAGATCTGGTGAATAGAGAGGATGAGGACATAATTCATAATCCAATTCGTCCTATTTCACCATCGATTTTATGGAGTTGTAAGCTGGTGCAATAGCTTAGTGAAACAACGTTTTTTCTTCACTAAATGCGGCCATTTTTTTCTTGATTTCACCATTCAAACGATCCAATAAATCAACGTAATGGTCGCCGGCGATTGTTCCCCCTTCTCAAGACAGTCGATCAGTATTATTCCATGCGGATCCCAAAAAATACTTGCCTAAAATCTTTCCAGCTGATGTTTGTGTTTTTGGATGCTTCGGTCGGCTTTCATGCGGTTCCAGCCACTCTGTGGACTGACTGTTGGACTCAGGCGTGTAGTGGTAGAGTCATGTTTCGTCCATTGTTACGAATCGATGCAAAAACTCCTTTAAATTAGTCCGAAACAGTGACAAAGAGCGTTCTGAATCTTTGACACGTTGCTGTTTTTGATCAATCGTGAGAGTGCGCGGCATCCATCGAGCACATAGCTTTTTCATATGCAAATATTCACACTTTCTATTGATGTCTTCACGATGTCAATTATCTCTTACAGAGAAATAGAATTTTTTTGTGTCTTTTAAGGGCCTCATTTGGACGTCTGGAACGTGGCGCATCATTGGTGCTTGTACGACCAGATTTACGTTCACTCAGTAGACCGTAGTGGCTTTCTTCTCCAGCACGCCAGAGTGGTTTTTTTCTCAGTGACGTAGTAGTGCAGTAACGGTTGCTAGCTCTCAAGTTTAAGGCCTTTTTCCTTTTTTGAAATATCCTGCTCATCCTCAGGCATTTCGGGTCAAAAAGTGTTTAGCAACCCAAATGAAACTAGGATGGTAATGGCTGAGACAATATTTTTATGAGAATCTCACCAGGAGAGGCCAAGTAACATATGGAAAACCCATGAGGAGAAGCCAATCAATAAGTCATAAGCACACCAGTCTAAATATCTCACTTCCTCCCTACAAGTGTGTTTCCAACGAGTAGTCAACACGTGTAATTCGCGGACTTAATTTCACAAACTTTTAATATCGTGTTTTATCAAGCCTTTTATTAAAAACTTAATAATCCTAATTTAAAGACTCTATGCCATAGTGTACACTCTTGTAGCTTAAGGGGTTTTTATATAGTAGAAGTAATTTTAAGAGTGTAATAAAGTTAGGAAATTTGGTTTTTTTATTATATATACATATATATATATATATATATATATATATATATATATATATATATATATATATATATATATACATATATATATACCCTTCTATAATTAAATTTAGCGTTTCACTGAACCACCCGCTTTATCTTTCAGGACGCAACGGTTGTACCCAATTCAATTTTATTTCAACAACTAATTAACTCTTCAGTATTTTTTCATTTTTAGAGCTGAATTTAGAATCTTTTTATTCTAAAATGAATGGTACCCAAAAACTGTACAGCCAAATTTTAAACAACTATAGAGACCATTTTCAAAAGACGTACAAAAATTATCTCTTATCCATATTCTCTACCAGTAAAAAAAAGAGCTAGCCGATACCTTAATTCTGTCTCTATTAGTATTAATAGCTACTCACGTAAATTGGATAAGTGGTTCTCGAGTGATAAGCGCACTAACGGACAGACACACAGACAGAGAGACGTTGCATTTTATATATATTATGTTCTTTGCTACATGATATTGTTCCATATTTAATGCTTTAGGCAGTGTATTGCAAGAGAACGCGCTAGCGGCAAACTTTTCTCCGACTTGATTCACTATTATCGTCACTGCTTATTCCTTATGTCACCTAACGTAATAAAATATATCCTATAACCTGGCCAGAGAACATACGTATGTTTAACAAAAAAGCACGTAAATCGGATAAGTGGTTCTCCAGTGATAAGCACACTAACGGACAGACAGACAGACAGAGAGACGTTGCATTTTATACATATTATAGACACTCTTTGCTACATGATATTGTTCCATATTTAATGGTTTAGCATGTTTAAAAAAAAGCACGTAAATCGGATAAGTGATTCTTCAGTGATAAGCGCACAAACGGACCAACAGACAAAGATACGTTGCATTTTATATATATTATAGATGTAATAAAATATATATCTATAACCTGGTCAGAGAACATATGTATGAATTTAAAAAATCACGTAAATACGATAAGTGGATCTAGAGGGATAAGCGCACTAACGGACAGACAGACAGACAGACAGAGAGACGTTGCATTTTATATATATTATAGATATAGATTATTATTATTATTATTATTATATAACCTGGCCAAAGAATATATGTATGAATTTTGAAAAAAACACATAAATCGGCTAAGTGGTTTTCGCGTGATAAACGCACTAATGGACAGACAGACAGACAGAGAGACATTGCATTTTATATATATAATAGGTTATAGATATTCTCTGCTACATAATATTGTTCCATATTTAATGGTTTTGCAAGGGAACGCGCTAGGGGAAAAATTTTTTCCGACTTCATTCACTATTTTACATCACTACTCATTCCTTATCCTACCTATCGTAATAAAATATAGCCTATAACCTGGCCAGAGAACATATGTATGTTTTAAAAAAAAGTACGTAAATCGGATAAGTGGTTCTCCAGTGATAAGCGCACTAACGGACAGACAGACAGATAGACAGACGTTGCATTTTATATATATTATAGATAAATACACTTTAGTGATTGATAACAACACAAATAATAACATAGAATTGAAAAAGGTCAAACTATTTTATCCTCGTGTGATTCTGATTATCCGACTGATTGTGTTGCTAAACAAAAAATTGCAAGAGTTTAAAACCAACCAACGTTCGGTGATATATCCGCACGAAATGTGCATATTCTAACAACATTTGCCTGATAAAAAGTGTTACTTCGTCCTATTCTATAAATGTATCACGCGTGCTTGAACATAAATGATAACATGCTACATAAATATTTATATTATCATTATTTCTCTTGTCGCTTTAACGATGCATTACTTCATTAATAAATAAACTATAGAGATGACAAAGGTATGTACAATACACAATTCCTCTCCCCCAATTTTTTCATAAGATACTCAGTAAGGAGCCTGCAGAAATTTCTCATATAATTAAATCGACTAAATTAAAGGATAAGAGCTTTATTAAAGACATTTTGCAACGCTTATTTTTCACATGCCTTTATTCTTTTCGTCATCTCAAGCATGCGCAGTATTAACGTGAAGGATTTTTTTTTTTATGGGTCTAGCACACGTGCTGCAGGGAAGTCCCGAAAGCGCTTCAGGAGCGGCATGTGTGCGGAAAAAGAGATTCACGTTGTTCTTGAATCCCTGTAAATTGTACTCAGTGGGAAACACAGCCCTGGCAAATTATTCCAAAGGGATGATGTTCTCCATATAAAAGACTGCTTGAAAAGCGTTGTACGCGGAGTAACAAGCAAGTATTAGCGCGACGTGTATTTCTAAAATGCACCGCTCTGGGAGGAATTAAGCGGGCTACATCCTTCGAACACTTTCCATGAAAATACTTTTAGAACAAACTCAAGTCGCCAACCGTTCTTTGATGTTCCAGCGAATCGAGGCCGCCGGTCAGTTCCGGGCCCCCAATCAGGCAAACAGCTCTTCTCTGAACAGAATCCAACAAATGCAGTGTATGTTTGGAGCGGAGCCCAAACTTGGGAGCAGTATTCCATAGTTGGTCGAATTTGAGCTTTGTAAAGAATTAACAGTTGTTGTGGAGTGTAAAGCTTTTTAGTTCGAAATAATATTCCCAACTTTTGAGAAGCTCTTCTTGTTCCTGTAACATGTTCGTGCCAGGACATATATTTGCTCCCAAATTAACGCCCAACAAATTGAGTGACGATGTTAGGGGAACGGAGTGCCCCGACATAACTATGTCGGGTTCAGCAACGTTAACTTTTTTAGAAAAAACTGCGACCTGGGTTTTTGCAGCGTTAAATTCCACTTGGTTACTGTCCAGATAGAATTTCTTCCAGGTCTTTGTTAAGTTGAACGAGCTCCTGGTGTCTGCGGATATTCGCCTGAGTAGCCCATGTCCGAGCGTTCAAAGTGAATGAAGAGATAAGCGTACTATCAGCTACAAAGCTGTAGATTGGATTCCCGGTATTTTCCAGCAGATCGTTAATGTAAATGAGAAAGAGAGTAGGAGACAGTATGGAGCCTTGGGGCACACTGGCGTTGATAGTGAAGGTGTTAGAAAGAAATCCGTCAACCGCCACTCGTAAAGAACGCTCTCTGAGGAAACACGAGAGCCACAAACAGAACTTAATTTTTTCCCTCTTTCAGAGTTTCGTCTATTTTCCAGTTTCTGTACTGCCTGACGTCTTCTCTGATCTTTTTCTTTATTTTTTGTCTATTTCTGCTAATTCTAGTCCGCCATTTGTAGAACCATTTCTTAATAGTCTTCTCTGTTTCAACAAAGTATTAGCTAGATTAATTTGATTTTATCTATGGCCAGGTTCCAATTGAAATGAAGCAATGTGAAGGGTAAAATTCAATCTGCCGACTAGCTCCCTATCTGGAGTTAATTGTGTAGCAATTTAAAAATTGAGTATTTAGAGCCTTATTCCAATTAATAATTGTAAGGTCAAAATCAAAATCATCATTTAATAAATGATCAAGATTATGAAAGTCATAATTTCACATTAAAACCACAACATTAACAAAATAGATAATTAGAACACGTCTGTCTTAAAAAATGATAACGAAATATCAATAATAATTAACGAGTTTAACGTATTTTTTTAGGCTAATTAACATTATTTTTCCTTTTCCTGTAATAATAAAGATACAGACATTTGTTAATTTGGCAAATATTTATTTACATACAATGATAAGAAATAAAATAAAATGGTATTGCAAAAAGTCACTTTGAAATTAAATGAATCCAAAGGGGAACAAATGAAGAGTGATATCCACGTGATACATTCGTTTAATGATAAGATTTTTTAAATAAATGTTGCTAAAACAGCTTTATTACGATGTTCTGCATCCTAATTTACGAGTGTCCTCTTTATGTATGTACAATCCCCTGCAAACGTTTATAGAAAGGATGCCTTACCCCGTGACAGTCGCTTTCTCTCTCTCAATCCTTTCACCCCAATTCGAGTATCGGTGATACTATGAGGTTGTTACCTCAACAGTCATTCTCCAGGCATCTCGATCCCGCGCGACCTCACTTGACTCGTGCATATCCATACCAGGAAGAGATCACACTTGGTCAGACCATCTTGTTGGAGACCGTCCCATAATGGGGCGAATGCGTTATTTTTCGGTCATTTGCTTATAACTTCCACATTTGTTATTGGAATGACTTCAAACTTAATACACATAATGTACGATTAATATATGTTCAGTAAATAAAAATCATACTATATACTGTTATCGCGTGCGCGATAAAGCGTAAAGATGATTATTTCAAAATATTAGACAACAAATTGAAAAATTTTTCGATTACATGAGTGCGAATAGTCATTTTCAATGTATTTTTGCCTGCTGAACACGAATCCGTTGTCCAAATTTGGTTACCGCGTCGTAATTTTGAGAAAAATGATGGAAATTTCCAAAAAACGACGGTTTCAAGATTTTCATGACATAGCACAGCCACAAATATTTTTCTCATAAATTTCGTTAATACTACGCGTAAGTATCAACATTTAGCTTTAAAATGCCTTTTGTTTCGTTTTGGTACATTTTTTTTATTTTCGAGGTATAGCTAAAATTATCTTTACGCTTTATCGTGCTCGTAATAATAAACTGTATGATTTTGATTTCATACTTCTGAAAATATATAAATCGTACATTATGTATATTAAATTGAAGTCATTCCATTGACAAATGTCGAAGTTATGAGCAAATGAGCGAAAAATGTCGCATTTGTCTCACTATGGTGCGCGATGTAAGCAAGCACTCGCGTTGAAATCGAAATTTCAAAGTAGTCAAGCCGCGTTACCGAAAAGAGGCAACAAGAGTTTAATTGCCCTTTTTTTAGAAGTGTATACTTCATAAGAAATGAGGAGTATATCGTCATTTTTTCATTTCATTGGAATATTGCCCGAGAGAATGGCTGAGTGGAGAACGTTAGATCAAGTCGGGGGAACTTTAATGTCCATTTTTTTACCAAAGGGGGACGAAGGGGGATAAAAATAGGATATCTCCGGAAACTAGAGACTTTGTCCTATCAGATGGTGAAAGCACCATCTCATTCCACCTCATTCCAAAAACTTTATACATCTTTGAATATTGAAGTAAGAATAATTTTTTGTGTCGAATACGTCAAATGTTTATTAATATATTGAAGCACTCTAATGACGTTACACTAAGATTAATTTGTTGTTTGAAACCTAATAAGCAAGTTCTAGTAAGCGTTTAACTCATATTCGTAGTTATGTTGTCCACAGAGAATTTAGAATGTAATTTCTCGAATTACAGAAATTCCAACATTGACGAAAATGTCACACTTCAATGGATAATTTTAAGGAAGGCAGAAGGAATAAATTAGTTATAAACATATTTATGTATGGTTTATGATATATATTAAAGGAAAAAATCGTCAATATTCGAAAAATACATCTTTAATTTTTTCATCCAATATCCGATTTTTTACGCCATCGCCCCAATGTGCGTCCCCTTGATTTTTCTACCATCCCCGTTACTACGAGCTTTTCCATGACATCCACTTTTCTCATAATGTGACCAAAATATTTTAGGTACTGTCTATTAATTCTGTTTGAAAGTCGGTCATTTATACTAAGCTCTTCAAGAATAGATACATTAGTACTGAGAATTCCTCAAACGCATCGATTCATCTTTTGTCAGCTTGTTTAATGGTTCATGTTTTCGATGCATAAGTTACTACGGAAATATATGGCTGGACAGCAATCTTAACTTTGGTTTTTTGTGACAGCAGGACCTTTCCAGACCTTAGTGAGTTTGGTCGTCGAGTTTCTAGCTAGAGCTAAACGTCTTCTTAGTTCCGCTTCACGGCCACCATTGTTAGCTATGAGGATCCCAAATAGTTGAAATGGTCTACAACAGTGAAACCAGCAATTTCATTTACGTGTGACTGATCTTCATTACGACTAACAATCATTACTTGGGTTTTGGCTCTCTTAATTGCCAATCCATAGTTTTTGCTAGTGAGTTCAAGGCGTTTCATAATTGATTCTAGGTCTTGTATTGACGTTGCAGGTATAACAGTATCATCTGCATATCTAAGGTTTTTTTCACCGATTATGACACCCCCACTGCGGCCATCCAAAACAGACCTCATTATGTCGTCCCTACCATGTCAAACTATCGAATACGAAAATGGGTACTTTTCAGGAGAGCAAAAAAACCACTTTAATAGTGAAGACAAAATTAGCACTTTGCCAAAATTGCAAAGTTTAATACTTTTCCTATACATTTTTTAAACCTTTTTTAGGATATTATCAAGATTTAGTCAGTTTAATCTTTTTTTTTACTTTAAATTAGTTTTTTCACATTCGATAGTTTGACATGGTAGGGACGATGTGTTCTCTATATACGTTTAAAAAGTAAGGGTGACAGAATACAGCCCTGTCTGGCGCCGGCTTCTTCGTTAAAGGGTACGGAAAAAAAATTATTCTGCGTAATTATGCCATTTGTATTCTCATACAGGGAACGGATAAGATTTACAAGATGTATAGGTATTCCCATGATTAGAATCGACCTGAATTTGTTCTATTGTATATAGTCGAAAGCTTTAGGGTAGTGTATAAAACTGATATACACTACCGTTAGAAAGTATTTCCCCACCTAGAAATTTCAATGTAACTGCTAAAATGTAATACCTAATTAAACCGTTTTATTACCTTAGGTAGATTTAATTGTTCTTAACAAGTGTCCATCATAAAATTGTTTAGATAAGCCTTTTTGGTGAAATTTAAAAACCAATTAGAACAAATTTCCAAGTTTGCATGATAATCGTTTTGATTCGATTTCTGAGAATTCCCCATTGCCCTTTTGGAAATTAATCATTCGCAAACAGTACTTTGTCATTGATACAGGATCAACTGTTTTGTGAAAATGCCAAAAACGAACGAAGTTTCCGTTGAAAATCGGGCTCTGATGATTGCGAGACATCAAAATGGTCACTCGAGTCGACAAATCGCGAGTGATATGCGGATGCCAAGGAGAACGCTGGACTATATTGTAAAAAACTTTCTGCGGACATAGAATTCTCAACCAAAAACTTTCAGGAAGGCCTCGAAAAACGACTCCCGCTGACAATGTCCAGCAGACGTAATCGCCGCCTAACCGCACCAGAAATCACGGCTTAAGTAAATCTGGAGCGGCCCATCCCCATCAGCGTGACAACCATGAAGAACAGGTTAGCAGAAGGTGGACTACACGAGAGAGTTGCAGTGAGGAAACCCCTTTTTAGGCAAGTGAATAAACGTAAACAATTAGAATGGGTCCGAGAACATGAAAATTGGACATCAGAACAATGAAATTCCGTCCTTTGGAGCGACAAATCTAAATTCGAAATTTTCGGTTCAAATCGACGAGTTTACGTGCGGCGGTCAGCTAGAGAGATGTTGGAAGCCTAGAGTAAAACATGGTGGAAGTTCAGTAATGGTTTGGGGTTGTTTTGGCAAGGGTAAAGTTGGAAAAATCTTTAGGATAGAAGGAATCATGCGAAAAGAACAGTATCAAGAAATTTTGCTAACTCAAATGCTTCCTTCTGGAAAAGATATTTTTCAGGAGAAATTTATTTTTCAGCATGACAACGACCCTAAACATTCTGTTAAACAAATTAGAGAACTTTTGGACCAATGGAAATCCGATGATGTCGTGGAAGGCCTGACTTGGCCTCCAGAATCACCCAACTTGAACCCCATCGAATTGCTGTAGGACCATTTGGACAGGTGTGTTCGAAAACTCAATCCAACATCAGAAAATAACTTGTGGGAACTTTTTCAAGCAGAATGGGTTAAAAATTCAACTGAAGAGTCTCTGAAGAAGCTACTCGACAGAATGCCGAAACTACTCGACAGAATGCCGATGTTTTACACTGGAAGCCAAGATCCTTCCTTATATAGTAAATTAAAAATCGATGACCGGGCAGTGGAACTTTTTCACAAAAAAATTTGAACCCTTTCATACAGTGGAACTTAAGAAATTTACACCCAATTTACAAATCGATGACCGGATTGAAAAAACCAATCTTGAATGTTACTTCAAAAAGGTTTCGGCAAGTATTTTTTGGGAACGAACCGATACGGTCGAATGAGAAACTCTTGCTATCTAAGGAATATTAAAAAAAATTGAAAAACCAATCTAATTTGTTACTTAAATCAGAACAAAGTACAACTGGCTATGCTCTAGTAGAGAATTACCATTTACTTTAATAAATCGGTATCCGACTGATTATCTTTATTATTTAAATAGACAATTTATATTTACAAAACAACCTGAGTAATCAAGGATCATTATACCAATGCCAAGATATTATTAAAATTTCATGTCCGTTTTATTACAGTACTTTGTACTTACTTGGCATGAAACGCACAGGAAACTTTGCATCAGAAAAAAATTAATAAACATGCAAACTGTCAACTTATATTAATGATGTAATTTTAGGAAAGTAACGACAATGTTATTTACGTCATGTCACTAAAAACGCCGGGATCCAACGATAAATAATGTTACATAAAATGTATCTTTATAAAATATTACACTAACGTCAGAAAGTGTTTGCCCACCTAGAAATTTCAATGTAACTGCCAAAATTTATTACCTAATTAAACCCTTTTATTATGTTAGGTAAATTTAATTGTTCTTAACAAGTGTCCATCATAAAATTGTTTCGCTGAAGACAGAGCTATAACAATATCCAGCAGACGTAATGGCCACCTAACCGCACCAGAAATCACGGCTCAAGTAAACCTGGAGCGGCCCATCCCCATCAGCGTGACAACCGTGAAGAACAGGTTAGCAGAAGGTGGACTATATGGGAGAGTTGTAGTGAGGAAACCACTTCTTAGGCAAATGAATAATCGTAAACGATTAGAATGGGCCCGAGCCCATGAAAATTGGACATCAGAACAATGGAATTCCGTCCTTTGGAGCGACGAATCTAAATTCGAAATTTTCGGTTCAAATCGACCAGTTTACGTGCGGCGGTCAGCTGGAGTGAGGATATTGAAAGCCTACAGTAAAACATGGTGGAGGTTCAGTAATGGTTTGAGGTTGTTTTGGCAACGGTAAAGTTGGAAAAATCTTTAGGTTAGAAGCAATCATCCGAAAAGAACAGTATCAAGAAATTTTGCTAACTCAAATGCTTCCTTCCGGAAGAGATATTTTTCAAGGGAAATTTATTTTTCAGCATGACAATTACCCTAAACATTCTGCTAAACAAATTAGAGAACTTTTGGATCAATGGAAATCCGATGACGTACTGGAAGTGATGACTTGGTCTCCACAATCACCCGAGTTGAACCCCATCGAATTTCTGTGGGACCATTTGGACAGGTGTGTTCGAAAACTCCATCCAACATCAGAAAATCACTTGTGGGAACTTTTACAAGCAGAATGGGTTAAAATAACCTAAGGAACTCTGAAGAAACTGCTGGACAAAATGCCGAAACTCTGTAATTAAGAACAAAAGAGGTCACATAGATGAGAAAAATCTTGGAAAATCATGAATATGTTTCTGATTTTCTAGATTGCAAATATTGTGAAAATAAATAATAATTCATTAAAATTAAAAAAAAAAAACATATTATCTGGGTTTTTGTTGTCTTGGGACAGAAATAACTAGGTGGGCAAATATTTTCTGACGGTAGTGTAGATAGGCAACGAAGTTCGTTCGGTTTTTGTATGGGAGC
>CM032454.1:195566042-195586042 GCA_019049505.1 Pachyrhynchus sulphureomaculatus
AGCCCATCGCGCCAAACACGGTCGAACGAACTTGCGCAATTAGTGTTCCGTACGTTAATTGCTTCTGAAATAAAAATTTTTGTTACGGAGGTATAAAATAATCAGTGACTTCACAAAACACACCCCAAATGAGTTTTCAACAAAGTTTGTTTCTGATCTTTACTGAAAACTGATGACCTTGAAATTTTTGTTTTTTTATATACCAGAAAAATTATTCAAGGTAATGCACTCGTGACAATTTTCGTTCAATCTACACCCCGTGAAGAATATTCCAGAATTTTTTCAAAATTTTTGGATCAGTACTTTTCGAGATAGCGATTTTTCGCGATTTTTTCAAAATAATACAAAGAAAGGGGTACGCATGTAAGATATTATATATATTTTTGAACTCGTGTTTTTACAAGCTTTCATTTGACACCCCACTCGTTGACCTAGTAAAAAAAAATTTTTTCACTTCGGATTTTACCCAAACCCCTTAAGTCAAAATTTAACTTTCAAAACTACACGACTCTGATAAGGCCATCAGTTTCTATATTAGTACCAAATTTCAACTTTGTACGTCGGGTGACAGAAGAAGTTTCTTGGAAATGTGTTACATAAAAACTTGCGAAAATAATCTCAATCATAAAAAGGACAAAGAAGGATTGAGCTAACCTATTTGCTAACACAGAATCACACCAAACTAATCAAAAATAACGATTTTTATGAGAAAATTAGTTTCCAGTAAAGTTGACGTTTCCTTTTCTGTTATTTCTGTTTTTTAAATATTTTAAATACCTTACATGTCTTTTTGTTATAAAATTAAAAACATTAATACAATAAATAATAAATAATGATGGACATACAGACAGACAGACACCGAAGTGATCTTATAAGTATTCCGTACGGAATACTAAAAATTTCTGGCTGGAAAGCGTTTTACATTAAATGACAAAGCTATTGCAGCCGTGAATGGATATTTTGCAGACCTTCCAAAATCGCACATTAATGATTGTCTTGAATTATTGGAAAAACGTAGGAATAAACGTACTGAAGTTTCAGGAGATTATATTGAAAAATAAAACACATTTCACGTCGAAAAAATTTTCTTTCATTGTTACACCAAGAACTTTTCAGATAGCCCACGTAATAGACAAAATGTCATGAAAATTTTACACGAATCTCCTGAGCGTTGACATTAACTGAAAATCACATGTTTTTTTTTGTTTGTGCTGCCGGACTTTTTATCCCATGTAATATTAGGATAAAATAAACCGGAAAATGGGAAACTATATTTTTCGTGATTTAAAGATTCTGAAACATAAGGAAATGCAAAAAATGTGTGCTATTTGATAACGCTGTGTAAAATTCTAATAAAAATACCTTAAAATTTTCAGGTTCTGGCATCAAACCTCTTGAGTTTAAGCATAGCTTTTACATTTTATTGCCACACTTTCCCCAATAATCCATTAGTAAAAATTAACCGTATCAAAACACAAATTTGACGGACAAAATAAATCCATATTATTCTCATTTACATTTAAATGAAAAAATCTTAAACAACAAAGGCAATACCTATTAAAAATAAAATGGGCTCTTTTACTAAAAAGGAAGTCAATAATGTTGGTACGTATATTTTAAATTGGGGGTTATTACAAGTAATTTTCCACCAGAAAAAATATTCTAGAGCTCACAAATAAGTAAAAACCTATTAAGATTAATCGGCGCACTGATATACAGTCTTTATTGATCTATTTCAAATAGCACATTTTTTTGTTAGGAGTCACAGATGTTTTACTGAGGTTTTTATTATTATTTTTTTATGGGTCTAGCACACGCGCTGCAGAGAAGTCCCTAAAGCGCTACAAAAGTAACACGTGTGCGGAAAAAGCGATTCACGTTATTCTTGAATCGCTGTAAATTATACTCGGTAAGAAACACAGTCCTGGGCAAATTATTCCAAAGGAATGATGTTCTCCTCATAAAAGATTGCTTGAAAAGCGTTGTACGAGGAGTTACAAGCTGAACCCCATACAGATGTGAAGTATTAGCGCGATGTATATTTCTAACATGCACCAGTCTGGGAGGGATTAAGCGGGCTACATCCTTCGAACACTTTCCATAAAAATACTTGTAGAATAGGCTCAAGGCGCCAACCGTTATTCGATGTTCCAGCGAATCAAGGCCGCCGGTCAGTTCCGGGTCTCAAATCAGACGAACAGCTCTTCTCTGAATAGAATCCAACAAATGTTTGGGAGTGGAGCCCCAAACATGGAAGCAATATTCCATAGAAGGTCGAATTTGAGTTTTGTAAAGAATTAACAGTTGTTGTGGAGTATAAAGCATTCTGGTTCGAAATCATATTCCCAACTTTTGAGAAGCTCTCCTTGCTATGCCTGCGACATATTCGTGCCAGGACATATTTGCTCCCAAATTAACGCCCAACAAATTGAGTGACGATGTTAGAGGAATGGAGTGCCCCGCCATAACTATGTCGGGTTCCACAACGTTAACTTTCTTAGAAAAAACTGCCGCCTGGGTTTTTGCAGCGTTAAATTCCACTTGGTTACTGTCACCCCAAGATAGAATTTCTTCTAGGTCATTAAGTTGAACGACTTCCCGCTGTCTGCCGATATTCGTCTGAGCAGCCGATGTCCGAGCGTTCAAAGTGAATGAAGAGATAAGCCTACTGTCATCTGCTGAGGTTTTAATGTTTACGTAAATTTTATTTTTACATGTAGATAAGGCCTTCAGGAAGGTTCTAGTCCATATTTGATTAAAATTGGTTAAGGAGGTTTCTCGGCGTGACTGCTTCAAAAAATCAATTTTTTTCTTACATATTTCTAAAGTAAAATATATTGAGAGTATACTGTAAAAATTTCAAACCGAAATTCTAAATGTTTAGGAAGTTACAGCATACAGAAGAGAGCGCGCCGTAGTAGCCTGTCACTCGACTCACGGCAGCTGCAACGATCTGACCTGCTCTGTGGTTTTTTCGGTACCCTTATATTCGCGCTGAAAATGAAACATTTGACGAAATGAAAGGTATACTGTATACAGCAGGCAAAGCTGATTAGTGTAAATATAAATTTTTTATAAAAAATCAGTTACAAAAACTTTAAACTCGTTTATCTCGAAACAACTTTTTTCGGTTCGTGGGAAGCAGAGACAAAATTCTATCTATTCGATCGAGCTAAAATTTTTATATTTTTATTAATAACTTATTCATTTATTTCTCGATTTTCAACGAAAATAAATACGATAATAGAATTTTTTTTACAAGTCTACCATTTCGTTTTTTGTTTACATAAACGTCTAATCCTATGTAACCCGATAGAGATACGTTTAGTGAATAATAATTAATTTGGATATTTTGTTACAGTTGATTACAAAAGAAGTTGTGCCTCCCACCACCCACCTACCTTGTTTTTGAGGAGATCACTTTAATCACAAACAACATAAACAAAATATTATTAAATAAACTAAAAAAAAGTCTATAGTTTAAGATGTCAATAATAACATAAAAAAATTGAAAAGATTGTATTTTAATTTATTATGAAAAAAAAAAATCCTGAAATATGCTTCAAATTTTAGTCGCCACAACGAAAACCCCCTTAAAGTGGTTTATGAGAAATAACAATTTTCCGACGTTGGTGATACACTACGGTCAGAAAGTATTTGCCCACCTAGTTATTTCAGTCCCAAGAAAACAAAAACCCAGATAATATATATTTTTTTAAATTTTAATGAATTATTATTTATTTTCACATTATTTATAGTCTAGAAAATCAGAAAAATATTCATGATTTTCCAGAATTTTTCTCATCTATGTGACCTCCTTTGTTTTTAATTACCGCTTTACAAAGTTTCGGCATTCTGTGCAGTAATTTCTTCAGAGTTTCTTCGATTATTTTAACACCTTCTACTTGTAAAAGTTCCCACAAGTGATTTTCTGATGTTGGATTAAGTTTTCGAACACACCTGTCCAAATGGTCCCACAGCAATTCGATGGGGTTCAAGTCGGATGATTGTGGAGGCCGAGTCATCACTTCCAGGACGTCATCGGATTTCCATTGGTCCAAAAGTTCTCTAATTTGTTTAGCAGAATGTTTAGGGTCGTTGTCATGTTGAAAAATAAATTTCCCCTGAAAAATATCTCTTCCAGAAGGAAGTAAGATTTTTCCAACTCCACCGTTGCCAAAACAACCCCAAACCATTACTGAACCTCCATCATGTTTTACTGTAGCCAACTGACAAGCTTCCAACATCCTGTCTCCAGCTGACCGCCGCACGTAAACTCGTCGATTTGAACCGAAAATTTCCAATTTAGATTCGTCCCTCCAAAGGACGGAATTCCATTGTTCTGATGTCCAATTTTCATGTTTTCGGACCCATTCTAATCGTTTACGTTTACTCACTTGCCTAAGAAGTGGTTTCCTCTCTGCAACTCCCCCGTGTAGTCCACCTTCTGCTAACCTGTTCTTCACAGTTGCCACGCTTCAGGTTTACTTGAGCCATGATTTCTGGTACGGTTACTTGAAATGAGTTCTTACTTCAACTGGAATTCTCAGAAATCGCCTCAAAACGATTATCATGCAAAACTTGGAAATTTGTTCTAATTGGCTTTTAATTTTGTGATTTCACCAAAAAGGCTTATCTAAACAATTTTATGATGAACACTTGTTAAGAATAATTAAATTTACCTAATATAATAAAAGGGTTTAATTAGGTATTAAATTTTGGCAATGATATTGAAATTTCTAGGTGGGCAAATACATTCTGACGGTAGTGTATACGATGAAGGCACTAAGAATAGAGATTCAATTATCTGCAATATCGCCGTTAACCTTTTGCTGCGTTTTTCTTTCACAACTTTTTAAAATTTCACTCAACACGCCGAAAAATTAAGTGAAACAGCCCATTATAATTACTTTGTATTTTATCAAATAGAAACAATGAAATTAGGCTAGTTTATTCGTATTTACATTTTTTTTAATACTTAATATTATCATCTTAAAGTATTTATTGTTGAACATAACAAATGTCTATATATACAACAAAACGGATTATAAAGATTACTTTATTTCAGCTACTAAAAACTGTTGAACAAAGTATGATTATTAAATAGTGTTTGTTCGTTCACTTTTTGGGTGTATTTCAATAAAAAAAAATCCTAAGTATGATTATCGGTAAAATTTTCCAGGTAAATAATTGGAGAAAATAACATTAATCACACAAAAATACGGCGATGACATATACATCGAAGCATATTTAATACGTACAGTCTGTCAAGTAGTAAGAAGGTGACCGTTCGTATTCTTGAAAAAATGTGTTTCGAGAACATTTTTTGCCAACAATATATTCTTTGGTGTTGTTGTAAACCATCGATTTGTTTTGCCTTTTAGTTACGCCTATGAGTTTAATACAATAATCAATTCTCAATAAAAGATCTACTATGTACACTTACTAATGGCTCAAATGCTAATTTCCCTTGTAAACTTCTTGATAGCGCCAAGAAGTCGCCAAACTTATTTATCATTACCATGATAAGTAAACATTTATTAGTTAAATTTAAGAGCACACCTATGGTAAATTTTAGAGAGCAAAAATGTAAAATAATAGGCGGTCAGCTAGAGAAAACCTTAACATTACGTTATTAATATTATCATTATTAGTGACATTCTTAGTATCGAGTATTTTACAAAAAAGTTCTTCTTTCTCACATTTGGTCAATGCGGTTCCATGTTTAGCCGAAGGGCCCAAGCCAAGTCAGCACAAACACTATTACCATTGTGTATTAAGCAATGACCTGACAATGTTACATGTTTTCAAAATCACTGACTTCTGAACGTTTCTGTGTATGTTTGTATTGAGTACTAATTGTACTAAGTACGGTGTGAATGTTATTGGTGTAAGGTCTGTGGCTGATATAATGAGGGTGACAACGATGACTTTTTCTTGTTTCCATAGCCTTTTTATTTCTGTTGCGAGGTATGTGTATTTGGAGATTTTTTCTGTGTATTTCGTTTGGATGTTTGTGTCGTTGGAGATGTTGGTGTGTATTTGTAGTAGGAATCTGTGTTTTCCATGAGTTTGTATGTTGTAGCTAGTGCTTGGTGAACTACTTTTGCCGCTGAGTCATGTCTAGCTGTGTATTCCGTTCCGGCTAATATTTTACATCCGCTTGTTATGTATTCAATCGTTTCTTTCTGCTGGTGGCATTTCCTGCATCTGTCTTCTGTAACAGTTGGGTCTTTGATGATATGCTTTTAGTAGTTTCTGGTTAATATGACTTTATCCTGGATGGCAAGCAAGAAACCTTCTGTTTCAGGGAATAGCTGCCCATCCTGTAACCAGGTGTATGATTGTTTTTTATTTACGTGGTCTTGTTCTATGTGGTGTGTTTTCAGTGGAGTGTTTTTTCTGACCACGTTTTCATCTTTTCCTGTTGTAATTGGGTATGACTGTGTGTGTCTGCTGGGTGGTCTGCCCGGGATAAGTCGAGAGGTGTGTAGTTTTTGTCTGCTTTCACTGTGGCTGTGTGGAGGCTAGTTTGCTAGGTGTTACAGAAGTTTTGTGTGTAGTGATCTGATGTCTATGATTCCTCTTCCTCCTGCCTTCTCTCTGTCTTTGCATGCATTGGGATGTAATTTCCTGTATTTGGTGAACTGAGAACGTATAAGGATGTGAATATTTTCTATGTCTGTGTGTGACTATTTGATGATACCAAATGAATATGTGAGTATAGATATAGCGACCGTGTTGATGGCTTTAGTGAGATTCTTGGAGTTGAGTTTTGTTTGTAAAAGTTTCCTGAGTCTGTTTTTGAATTCGGTTCTGAGCTCTGTTTTGATGTGAGTGTGGTAGTTTGGTGCTTTGTGGAAGCCTAGATATTTGTATGTTTCTTTGTCGAACATGTTATCGAGTGTTTCACTGTTGATGGTTTCTGTCACATGGTGACCTTTCCATTGGCCTTTATTGATGTGGAGCACTTTGCATTTAATTATACCAAATTCCATATTGATATCTAAGGTGAATATTTCGGTGATTTTGAGGAGTTCTTTCAGCTGTGTTTTTGTGGCAGCGTAGAGTTTTATGTCATCCATGTAACATAGGTGGTTTATTTTATGTTGGTTCACTGTTTGGTGTCTGATGTTGAAGCCATGGTCTGTTCTGTTTAGTGTATTTGAGAGTGGATTGAGACAGAGGCAAAACCATAGAGCGCTGAACGAGTCTCCCTGAAATATAACCCGTCTGATGTACAGCTCTTCTGTTTGGATGCGTTCTGTTTGTGTTTGTAGGCTCTGATTAACCAGCTGTGGGGTATGAAGTCGAAGGCTTTTTTTATAGTCTATGTAATAGATGTGAAGGTTTCTTTTCTGGTTTGTCCCATAATCACGCTATCTATGATCAGCTGCTCTTTGCATCCGCGACTATTTTTCCTGCATCCCTTCTGCTCTTCTGTGAGAATATTGTTGTCTATTGAGTGTTATTCTATTTTCTTGGGAATTGTGGCTGTGATGATCTTGTATATGTCAACTCTATTGAAAACGTTTGGTCCCTTATAAGGAGAAAGCTCAAAGGCAAGACTCTGAGGATTTTGACTCGGTTGTCTCACTAGATTCGAAAAATTTGGAGATCATTGCCCGAGTATGCAGAAAATCTCGTCGACAGCATATCTCGAAGATGCTAGGCGATTATTGATGCAGGAGACGATTGAATAACTTACTAAAGTAATCGCGCCGTTGTTAGCATACCAAAGAATACATTGATAGCAAAAAATTTTCTCGAAACACAGTTTTTCAAGAATACAACAGACTGTATTCGTTAATTCTTTAACTACTTAAAAACTGTGGCTTGTTTTCTGTCATCTATTATGTAGAACCTAATCACTTTTAAAAGTATTAATCTATAATTATTTTAAGAGTAAATATATTTAGTCATTTAAAAATTTGGTTAGAACAAAATTTTAATTACAATATGACTTAAAAATTAATTTCACAAATCGTGCATCATAGATCGTTGAACTTTTGATTACCCTTTTTAATTTTTTTGCATTAAGCATGCTTAAACAGGGATTGACCCTCTAAAAACTGACTTAGGTTTATGCATTTTAACCGATCAAGAACATGATTATTATCGTGGAGTTTAAATTATCGCTTCAATTGGCACAATCAGAGTTAATAGCACTTGAATTGGCACAACCAGAGTAAAAAAAAAAATTAAAGTATTCATATTTTTCTGCCAATAGAATTCAACTAGCGCCTCAGTTTTTGCGTAAAAGTGTGTTTTCTAGACCATATGCATCGAATTGAAATTAACCTAAAAGTAAAAGCGCACAAGACCACCGATAAAAAATTTTATTGGTTGCAAACAGACCACATACCGAGTTAAACAAGTTCAAAATTTTATCCATTTTGCGGTGCAATAGAACAAATCAAAAATTTATTATAATTCAAGGTCATAAACCACTCATACTCGGTCTATAGGTGCATTCCACTTTCATTATCGCCAAACTCACTTAATCTTTGCTCCTCGAGGACTACCCATTCGTTTAGCGACTGACTGTCTATCAAAGTTCGCATGATAGCGCTACAATAAATTCTCTCTGATCAGTGATTCAGATAAAGGAATTTCATGTTTTTAATGAGTAATCCGTTTAAGTATTAATTATTTTAGATTTTTGGCCTAGTAACGTACATTGTACTGTCTGACGGTACTAACTAGTTTCGTGATGATTTATTGATGCATGGGTAAACTGGGAGGTGTCAATTTTTTTAATAGAGAGATTTTGCAATGCTTATTTTTCACATGCCTTTGTTCTTATCGTTAACTCAAGCATGTGCAGTATTAACGCGAAGGGATTGCAAGGTTAGGTTAGTATCTTCTAAATTAGAGGATTTTTTTCTATTCATTTTATAGTTAAGCACACCGGTTATTAGTATTAAATGGGTCAACACAAGTTTCTAAATTAAAGCTAGAAACAGCTTTAATTTAGAAACTTGTGTTGACCCATTTAATACTAATAGGTAGGTTTCTATCACTTCCTTCAAGGCAATATGAATGTGCGACAAATAAAATTTCATTTGAAAAGCTTTTGATTACAACCAATTATAGAAAGAAAAAATCTAATTCCAAATCACCACTTTGGATTTAGACAGAAACATTTCACCATAGATCAACTTCATAGAGTCACCAACATTATAGAAAATGCTTTAGAGGAAAGAAAAGTCTGCTCAGCTATATTCTTGGACGTTGCTCAGGCATTTGATAAGATCTGGTATGAAGGACTATTTCATAAATTAAATTCTATCCTTCCTAAAACATATACAGACATTATTAAACAAGGTAATGTCTATTCCTGGTGTCCCACAGGGTAGTGTTCTGGGTCCGGTCCTATACCTTCTCTATACCTGGTGTACAAGCATGAAATGCGGATTTTTTTTCTAAAAAAACATGTTAAATTCGGAAGAATGATAAAAAGTGCTTTATTCAAAGTATGCTCCATCGCTTATTATACATATTTCCATCTTTCGGGAAATTTGTGAATACCACGCCAGTAAAAATCTTCCCCTTTTGCTGCGAACCATTCTTCGAGCCATTTTTTCACATCTTCGTACGAACCAAAGCGCTGCTCAGCAAGTGCCCATCGATGCAAACAAGTGGTAATCGGAAGGAGCCAAGTCTGGTAAGTAAGCCGCATGGGTAGAACTTCCCAGCTGAGTGCTTCCAACATGTCGCGAACTGGTTTTGCCATATGTGATAGAGTATTGTCATGAAGAAAAATGACTTTGTGTTGCCTCTCTCGGTATTCTGGCCTTTTTTCAAGCAACGAATGGTTCAAATCGGTCAATTGTTGTTGGTAACGTTTAGTATTAACCATTTCCTTAGGTTTTGAGAGCTCATAATAGACCACGCCCCTCTGGTCCCACCAAACACAGAGCATCGTCTTTTTGCCAAAGCGATTCGGTCTTGCGGTCGATGTGGATGGTGTGCCTAGGTCTACCCATGATTTTTTGCGTTTGGGATTCCACTTTTCATCTCCTGTAACTATACGATGCAAAAACGACTTCCTTTTGTACCGAGCGAGCAAAATGTCACATGTGTTTTTGCGCTTTTCCATTTGCCTGTCGTTCAACTCATGTTGTACCCATCTACCGTCTTCTGAATCTTTCTCATCTCTTGCAGCCGATTGGAAACAGCTTGTTGACTAACGCCCAATTGCTCGGCGATTTGTTTTTGTGTTTGCGAATCATCTTCGTATTTTTTTGGCAGTTTTCCACGTTCCTTCTCTGCAACATCGAAGTCAGCACTTTTGAAACGGCGAAAAACCATCGTTCACACGTATCTTGCGATGGAGCATGTTCATCATAAGCTTCTCGAAGTAATCGGTATGATTCAACAGCAGTTTTCTTCAAATGAAAACAATAAATTAATGCTGTCCGCGAATGCTCTTTGTTCGGTATAAATTTCGACATATTGAACACAACAACACAACACTATGCACACACTTTTCCAATTTATCACTCGGACGCGTCTGACACTTGTTGATGACACAACAAAATGGCGCAGTGTCAAATCTTTAAGCACCATTTGTTGTCTGAAATCCGCATTTCATACTTGTACACCTGGTACATGTGATCTACCAGAACTAGATAATTACTCTATAGCTACTTTTTCGGACGATACTGTCATATTGGCAATGGGCAAAGATAATGTAGAAACAGCCCATAGACTACAAAATGCCATAAATAAATTCCAAAAATGGACTGGGAAATGGAAGATTAAATTGAATGAGGGTAAATCAGTACATATTGACTTCACACAACACGTACCAATAAAAATTAACGGACAATATATCTCATATGCCCACACGGCCAAATACCTTGGCTTAACATTAGATACAAAGCTTCGCTGGAAAGCCCACGTGAAGAAAAAAAAAGAAGAACTAACTATTAAGTATAAAAAAAATGTATTGGCTCCTAGGAAGATACTCGGGGTTGTCAACTCATAACAAACTTCTCATTTATAAGCAAATTATAAAACCCGTATGGACGTACGGAATACAATTATGGGGGTGTACCAAAAAGACCATTATAAAAATAATACAAACATTTCAAAACAAAGTATTAAGGGGCATAGTTAACGCACCCTGGTATATCCGTAGTGAAGACCTCTATAAAGACTTACGAATGGAGTTCGTCGACAAAGAAATACAAAAGTTTGCAAAAAGTCATGAAAAAAGACTCCTTCATCATGAGAACATCGAGGCCATTCAGCTCCTCGACAACTCGAACCAGAACAGAAGGCTGAAGAGGACCAAACCTCACGAGTTGGTGTAGTGTGTGACAAAGTGTAAAAGCAGAGCATTGTTTAATTAGTGCACAAACAGAAAATTGCCCTACTGATAAAAAAAAAATAACTAAGAAGACATCAAAGGGTGACTCTTAGATTTTAAATAGTTAGTATGTTAGAATTAGAAAAAAGTTACATATTGGTCGCTGACCAGTTCGTAGCATTATGCAAAAAAAAATTTGAAATTAACACTACCCACACTGTAATGTCATTGTGACAAAAATTGCAAAATTTCAACGTGATCTGAACACTAATTAATTATTGTCAGTGTTATTTGCGATAAAAGATTACACAGGACCACAAAAAAAAATTTTGTCAATTTACTTTGACTACTATAGGTCTGTCTAGGTTATGTTTTTTGGGTCGCTGATCACGAATTCGAGGTCCGTTTTGGTCTATCACATCTGGATTTTGTTTAAAATAGCCACAAATGAGCACAAAAGGAGATATTCATCGTTTCAGAGGGCATGGGATTCCGGAATGATCAAATTATACCCACCACTTTTGGGGTCTGTAGGTATTACTTTAATGTTCCAAATAGGTTTTGACAGCGACCATATGTTTTGCAGCTGTCAAATGCCAAAATGCCTTGACGAAGAGATTCTATATCGGTAATGCTACCTGATGCTATTGGCGATTCTGATCAAGATGAGAAAATGCAAAATATCATTTAACAGCTGTCAAGTTTACTTTGGCAGCCGTCAAATGTCGAATGAAACTGTCAAAAAAATGCGAATATTCTATTCTATGGCGGATGATATTGTACTGGTAGCAAGGACAGAAGGAGACATGGAGCTGAAAGAAAGCTGTAGAGTTAAAAAATTATAACCTGTTTATTAACCTGAAAAAAACAAAGGTGATGGTTTTAACTAACAGACAAGAAACTATGAACAATAAAGTAGAGGGACAAAAAATTAAAAAGGTGGAGCTGGAATAGTAATAAACTCCAAAGGAACACAAGAGGATGAAATTGAAAATAGAATAAAAGCTGGCACAAAATTATACTGCGCGCTGTAAAAAGTAAAAAAGGAAATATCAGTGAAAACAAAAATGGCAATTTACAAAACAATATACGATATACGCCAATTATAACCTACGGGGCTGAGAATTAGTTTCTGACGGAGTAGTACGAAAGACGATTACAAGTCACAGAAATAAAGTATCTGAGGAAAGTGGTAGGGGCAAGAAGAATTGATAAAAGAAGGAATGAAGATATTAAACAGGAACTTTATGTAAAATCGCTAAAGGAAAAAATAGAGGAAAAAAATTAAAATGGACTGGACACATAGTGAGAATGAATGATGATTGGCAGGTCAAAATAGTGTGGAAGGCAAGAGTGACAGGAAATAATAGAAGGAGGCGACCGAGGGAAATATGGAACAATAGTGTGAATGAAATGCTGACGAAAAGAGGAAAATCCTGGGCTGAGGCGAAACAACTAGCACTAAATAGAGATGGGTGGCGTAAATTTGTGGAAAGAAATTAGAGAACAACCCTCGACATCTACGGGTAAAAGAGGTTTATCGATTATGTTATATTATGATAGCACTCAAGTATACTTTAGCAGCTGTCAAATGATGGACAAAGCTTGCAAACCCGTGAGAATTTTCTAAATCGTTAACAAGAACACTGCGCCTTATGCCTCCATCGGCGCTGTTCCAGACCTGATATTCACGCAAGCTAATTGGCAGCTGTGAGTGGAATTTGATAGCTGTCAAATGGCAGTCAACATTTCCTTGACATCCCTATATATTATATGATCTTGGTGGTTCTGGTAACGGTTCCAATATATAAAATGTTATTTGACAATTCTCAGTGTACTTTGAGAGCTAGCAATGCTGAACAGAACTACCAAGTACTACTTAGTATATATCACCACTACACCAAACACTTTATTTTTGCACTCGACGCGCGTTTCGCTAACCATGTTAGCGTCATCAGGAGCGATGATTGATAGTCAATCATCGCTCCTGATGAAGCTAACATGGTTAGCGAAACGCTCGTCGAGTGCAAAAATAAAGTGTTTGGTGTAGTGGTGATATATACTGAGTAGTATCATTGTGCCAAAGATTCCTCATTCCCAACTTAGAACTACCAAGACCATGAAAATATTCTAAATTTACATCTTTGAGGAAGACACTACGCCTTATGCTTTCATCGATTCTGTTCCACTGCTAATATCTACGCAAGGTAATTAACAGCTACGAGTATAATCTGACAGCTGTTAAATAGCAAATGAAACTCTCAAGTCCGGCGAATACTCCATATCGTCGAAAGGGTCAATATTCCTTATACCATTGTCCCCTCTGTTTACGATCCCTATTCCCACAGATTTCACAGCTGTCAAAGGACAGCTGCCAAAGTAAACTTGACAGCTGTTAAATGATATATTGCATTCTCTCATCTTGATTAGAATCGCCAGTAGCATCAGGTAGCATGGTTGCATTAGCAAAATCTCTTCGTCAAGGCATTTTGACACTTGACGGCTACAGAACATATGGCCGCTGTCAAAAACCTATTTGGAACATTGAAGTAATACCTGCAGACCCCAAGAGTGGCGGGTATATGGTGAATTTGATCATTCCGGAACCATGTCCTTTAAAATGGTTATGGCTATTTTATGCAAAAACCAGATGTGATGGACCAAAACGGACCTCAAATTAGTATCAGCGACTCAAAAAACATAACCTACACCTATTGTAGTCAAAGTAAATTGACAAAAAAAATTGTTTGTGTTCCTGTGTTATCATTTCAATTTTAGTGTATTTTCTTGATGGTCTGTATACCTAGGTAGAAAAAAAACCAGGCCCTATCATAATAGCGATAAGAATAATGAACTTCCAATATCCTCTCTGTTAACTTCCTAAATAAGGGAAATCGTTATCCTTAATAAAGGTTTCTCTTATTTTGTTTCAATACTGCGCAAGTTCCAAATGGTGCGCGCATGCTTCAAATAACGATAACAATCGAGTCTTTTGTATTTAATTTCTTCCCTTTACTACTGCGCAAGCTTCAAACGGTGGGCGCATGCTTCCAATAAAGATAAAGACAGTAGCCTACCAAAATAGGCGTTGCAAAATCTAATGATACACTTTCTTAAACCTCTTTCATATAACATTAGTCGAGAGTGGTTTTTTTGTCGGAGAATGTTAAAAAATACGTTCGCAACTGTACAGAATCTACTACTACTTTGATTAAAGAGGAATGAGTGTTGAAGTTGGACTATATTAAAGTGGAGTGATATTTCGACGTCTCGTCTATAATTCTAAGGGACATCTTCAGGGATATTTACGCTTCGCTATTAGAATAATTAATGAACCGAGAGAGGTATAAAGCAACTGTGTATATTCGACTAGTGTCTTGATCCCTTATACTAGTTGGTTTTTACGTAAGATGCAGATCATAATTTAATTACGGTAATTGCAAATGTTGATTCATTCCTCAACCTCTTTTCTACAAAATTCCACATCAAATGCTTTGGTTTTTCTTATAGTAATGATGATGTTGATCCTGTAGAATGCTGATGTTCAGCTACAACTGTAGTAGTTTCTGTTCTAAAAATCTTCTAAGTTCCTTAACCGCTTAACGACTGTACCCTAGATAACTCGGGCACGGTCAACGTTTCGATTTTCCTATGCCCGGGCCTAACTCGGGCATCTCTAATTTTTATGGATGTTACGCGCCATCACCCGAACTGTCTCGTGAAAAGCGGGAATACGCATTTTTACACATTTAACTCAAACCCCTCGGGTCTTGTCGGATTTTTGCGACTTGAGGCAAAATAAGCTGCCAGCGGGTTTGTGTTGCGACTTGATAAGTTTTGTTGCGCTGCTTCTGTGAATTAAATTTTACGTGAGTTTTTGTCTACAATAAGTAAATATATTTATTATACCTGTTATTTACATTTTAGTAGCTGAAACCCAAGTACTTAGTATATCATGGACAGGCACGATTATGATCTGTCAGATGAGTCAGAAGTTGACGAACCAATAGACGAAAGTGGCTCTGATACATCTTACGGCAATATTTCAAGTAGTAGCTCGAATTCAGATAATTCGGCGGATTTACTTGAAGCACGTGATTGGTTTGAATTGCAACCTGATTCCCCAGCCCCACCATCATTCCCTTTTACGGCTGTACCGTCTATAAATTGTGTATCCTGCAATGATTGGAACATGTTGGATTTTTTTGAACAGTTCGTTGACGATGATCTGGTTGGCCATATAGTAGCAGAAACCAACAGGTATGCTGAGCAAAAAAAAACAGTGGTGAAAAAATGTGGTACCCTGTGACTAGCGAAGAAATTAGAGTCTTTTTAGGATTGACAATTTTACAAAGCGTTATAAAAAAAACCAGAATTGCGTCAATACTGGTCAACTGATCCTCTTTTTGTGACGCCCTTTTTTGCCAGTTGTATGAGCAGAAATAGATTTGAGGCTATCCATCAAAACATCCATTTTTCTAATAATGATGAATTTGATGAAGTAACTCATCCAAACCCAAAACTTAATAAAATATGGCCAGTATACGAAGAATTGGTTAGCAAGTTTCAAGAACTGGTCGTACCTGAAAAAAACCTGTCTATTGACGAAAGTCTCCTTTTATATAAGGGTAGACTTGGTTGGATCCAATACATTCCACTAAAAAGAGCTCGATTTGGTATAAAAAACCTATTTACTGTGTGAATCTAAAAGTGGTTATGTATGGAATTTTATCATCTACACTGGAAAACAAACCAACCTTGACAAAGACTATGAAAATCTACCAATTTCGTCGCAAGTTGTCATGACGCTGTCTAAGCCATTGTTAGAGAAGGGCTATTGCATAACGATGGATAATTTTTATAACTCCCCCCAGTTTGCGGATTTACTTATTACAAAGAAAACCGACGTTTATGGAACACTAAAATTAACACGGAAAGAAGTTCCTTCAGAGCTAAAAAAAAAAAGCTGAAAAAAGGAGAAGTTATAGCTTGTGTCCTAAAGTGGAAAGACAAGAAAGATGTTTCTTTGATTTCAACCATTCATACGAACACCTGTGTAGAGGTAGAAAAACCAAGAGAGATTATAATAAAGCCGAAAGTTGTCATCGATTATAACGACACCATGGGCGGTGTTGATCGGGTGGATCAACACTTAGCAGACTACAACCTTCCAAGAAAGCGTGGAAAAAAGTATTAAAAAAAAATATTTTTTCATTTATTAGATTTGGCACTGTGGAACTCTTTTGTGTTATATCGAAAAACTGGAGGAACAAAGTCAGCACTAGTTTATAGGTTGGATCTAATCAAACAGATCATGGAAAAATATCACCGCACGGAATTTTCTTCTAGAAAAGGACGACCTTCAAGCCAACCTACACCACTTAGACTGACAGGTCGTCATTTCCCTGAGTGTATCCCGGCAACCGAAAAAAAAAAACAATTTCCAACTCGGCAATGTGGTGTATGCTGTAGAGTGCGTGATGCCCGCGGCAAAAAAGTTCGAAAGGAAACACGCTACTACTGCCCTATTTGTGACGTACCGCTCTGTGTTACACCCTGCTTTAGAGTATATCATACAGTTAGTACTATTTAGTTGATAAGATAAGCCACTTTTTTGTTATTTGGCTCAAATTTTGTTTCAAATTAGCATTTCTTTGAACGCCCGAGTTAATTCGGGTGATGTCAAGAACAGAATTAAAATGTTTTATTTTTTGTGAAAACACTTGTTTTTTTGAAACTTTGAAAAAAAAAACATATTTGGTAAGTCCTATTTGCAGATTTAACACATACCATAAAAAAAATCGGGCATTTTGGTCCTACTTTCCCAAATAAATTCGGTCGTGAAGAGGTTAATGCTCCCAGGATCCATAATGTATCCTAATATAATTCTTCTCTTGCATTAAACTCACACACACACACATACAGTTTCAGGAATGATTCTAAGACAAAAGATTGAAAATAGTGCACAATACGAATCCGGTACAATTTCTCGATAAAAAAATTGTTCGGCAACAACCGGAAGAGGCAAAGTGTAAAAAACAGAGCGTAAGCTAGGTCCTTGAAAATTAAATTCTATGAAGCGTTCCATCTAAGCGAAGTGTGCGATAGTTTTACAAAAATAACAATTTCTGCGACTTTTGCGTGGCGAAAATTTTGAGTTCAATATACTTCACCCAGAGTAAATGAAGCTTCGAGTGTTTAACTAAGTATGAGTGTAGAACTCAGTATATATCACCACTACACCAAACACTTTATTTTTGCTCTCGACGCGCGTTTCGCTAACCATGCTAACTTCATCAGGAGGGATGATTGACTGACAGTGATGAAGCTAACATGGTTAGCGAAACGCGAGTCGAGTGAAAAAATAAAGTGTTTGGTGTAGTGGTGATATATACTGAGTAGTATCATTGTGCCTAAGATTCCACATTCCCAACTTAGATGAGTGTAAAAGTTTGAAAAAATTGGCTTGACTATAAATAAGCCTACGACACTGCCCCCGAGGACGTCACAAAATCCTGAGCAGATGAGGCACATTTTCACTTAAACGGCCATGTCAATCAGCAGAACAGTAACAATATTGCAGCCCGACAAATCATAATCAACTGAATCCTTCATATTACCCTAGAGGTCAAGATTGTACGTCTTTGACGATCTCAGAAGCCGCACAACAATTTTTAATTCGAAGCAATACGTCGAGATGGTCGAATTTCATGGTTATAACAAGAGGATCATCAAATAAGTATTGCTCGTTATTAAGGAAATTATTCCCCAATAACTTTACTTCCAAAAGAGGTGAATGAAGTTGGTCTCCAAGTAGCTTTGAAGGAATGTATTTTTCTCGTGAGGATAGCTTCAAGTTTACGGTAAGAATGTTTGCTCCGGAATACTGAAGAGGAAATACCTCGAGAGACATGACACAGATCACATAAATGATACACTCGCTTAGAAGACGGAGAGTACCGGTTCAGGTTAGTTAGCATTTGGATGACATAATTTTTAGAAAATAATTTGCCAAGGGCTGTCTGTAGTTTGCTACAAAATACAGTTTTTTTTTTTAATTTATAAATTTGCTGTTTAGTGTTTCGTACGGATCACTTATGGGTTCACTTTGGTGTTCCCCTGTCAGAACCGATTTTCTCCGAAACTATTTTACATAGAAAGCTGAAGTTCGGCATAAATACAGAAAATGATGGCCCAATCAGAGCCGTGTAGTTTTGAGAGTTAAATTTTGACTTGAGGCGTTAGTTTTGGGGGGTGAAATCGGAAGTGGAAAAAAAACATTTTACCTGGTCACCGAGTGGGGTGTCAATGAAAGTTTGTGAAAACACGAGTTTAAAAATATATATGATGTAATATTTGCGCAAATTTTTCTTCATAATATTTTTAAAAAACCGCTAAAAATCCCTGTCCACCTCCCGTATCTCGAAAAGTACTGATCAAAAAATATTCTCCATAAAGTGTAAGTTGAACGAAAATTATCACGAGTGCGTTACCTTTGATAATTTATCTGATATACAAAAAATCAATTTTTTAAGGTCATCAGTTTTCAGCAAAAATCAGGAATAAACTTTGTTGAAAACCAATTTAGAGCATATTTTGTGAAGTCACTGATCTTTTTATACCTCTGTAACAATTTTTTTATTTTAAAAGTAATCAATGTACGGAACACTAATTGCGCAAGCCCGACTTGCACTTGGCCGGTTTTTTTTACTATAAATATTTCTAAATTAATTTTTACAGAACGCCTTGTATTTATTTTTCACTCTCTTTCTGACAAAAGTTCCTTATTTAATCTGTGTTTTTAGACCAGACACTTGTTCAGTGGCTGACTGTATCCACCAATCATTATGTAAGTATAACAAAAAATTTTCCTTTCATGTCTGTGATGAGTGATTCAGATATCTTTATTTCAACATAAAAGGTTACGGCCTAGATTAAGGTTGAATGGTAAAATAGAGGTACTTAAGGTATTTCTTACGAGTAACTGTTAAAAGTAGTTTTACTTGAAATTTTGAGAAATAATAGATGACTTAATATAAAGATGATTTTCCATTGCCATAACTAATTGTAAAAGTTTCAGATATTTAACACGTAATAGATAGGAAGCCATACTTTTTCTTCGGACGTTTTTTACAATATTTGTTGTCGTATGTGCATTAAAAAGTAAAAAAATCACAAAAAAAATCTACATAAAAAATTACTTTTATTTCCTTTTTTAAAATATGAAGGCAGTTTCCCTCCTAGCTGTTGCAAAAATATTAGATAAATATTACTTTTCGATGTAAATTTTCGAGGTGGCAACGTGGCTTGAAGAAGGCTGCGCTTGCGGAGGCGGGCGTTCTTTCAAATTTTGAATCACATATATGCATTGCACTGATCGGACTTTCTTTTAAAAGATACTAGAATAAACGCGTGCCTTGCACGCGCATTTATTCAGTTATCAATACTTAATAATTAATATATTTATAAGTAATCCAAAGTATTGTTTTAATTAATTATACATAATTTTTATTGTATATCATGTAAAAGTATCAAAGTTATTATAAATAACACTTGACGGCGCACATTGGGACTAAAATCCGAAAAGGTGGCCAAAATATCAAGGTGTTATTCAAATTATATGAAAATTTGCATATCTGGTTTTTTGAGGTTGCTGATTAAGAATCTGACATAAAAAATGTAA
>CM032454.1:195591042-195671042 GCA_019049505.1 Pachyrhynchus sulphureomaculatus
TTGTTTGCTGACTGTTTTGTTAATGTTAGTGGTTCGGCGCCATATGTAATTACCGGCAGAACGCACTATTCATAAACTTTGCAGCGTATCTCTCAGCTTCCCAAAAGCCGTCCATCCCCAACCCATACGACGATATATCCCACGGGTTTGGTTATCTTTGCCAATTTGTAATTCATAACCCAATTACTTGTAATTTTGGGCGTATATCACCTCGCTTTCGTTAAATTTCGTAACTAGATTAGTCATAAACTTGGTTTTTCGCGAAGTTAATATTTTGACGAATATTTGCTGATGTTATCTGCAATTCGGTAAGCATTTGCTGGCCGTGACCTAGATTGTCGGCTATTATGACAATATCATCGGCAAAGCCCGTTTGATTTAGGTATTCACCATTGATGTTTATGCCTTTTCCATACCAATTAAGTTCCTTAAAAGCATATTCTAACACCGCCGTAAAAAGCTTAGGAGAGTTCATATCACCTTGTCTGTTTCCACGTGCCACTCGGTATTTACTTGTGGATTCATGGAGTCCTACACTTGCTGTTGCATTCTTATAAATGAATTTAATTAACTGAGTATATTTGTAGTCTATTCTCATTTGCTGCAGGGCAAATAGTACCGCCGGGAACTCCACGCTGTCAAAGGTTTTTTAAAATCCACAAATACTAATACAAGCGGTTTGTTGTATCCTATAGATTTCTCTATAAGGATTTTGATGATCCACTTCTAAAGCCAGCCTGTGTGTGTGGTTGATAAAAATCTAGATTTCGCTCTAGGCTTTTTGTTATGATTTTGGTGAACCACTTATACACATGGGAGACCAAACTGATCGATCAAGGTCGGTTATGTCCCCTTTTTTATGAATGAGGACCGTCACTGCGTTATTCCATTTGCTTGGGATTATGCTATTTTTCAAGCGGAGGTTAAAAAGTGACATTATAACCCTCAACAAGCCTTCGCAACCCATTTTTATAGCTTCAATTACGATCTGATCTTCTCCGATATAACAAATAAAAGCGTACACTACACCCTTCACAGAAGAGGCATCAGGGGATTTGTAGCTGCCAGAAAACCAAAACTAACAATCAGAAACAAGTAAAACAAATTACGATGAGCTAAAACACATAAAAACTGGATGATGGATCAATGGAGTAGCCCTTTTAAACTGATAAATCGATATTTCAAACTTTTGGATCTAATAAAAGAATAACCGGTCAAGTGCAAGTTGAACTTCCGCAATTGGTGTTCCGTACGTTGATTGCTTTTAAAATAAAAAATTTTGTTACGGAGGTATAAAATGATCAGTGACTTCACGAAACACATCCCAAATGAGTTTTCAACAAAGTTTGTTTCCAATCTTTACTGAAAATTGATGACCTTGAAATTATTTTTTTTTTTTTATTTACCAGATAAATTATTAAAGGTAATAGACTCGTGACAATTTTCGTTCAATCTACACCCCGTGGAGAATGTTCCAGAATTTTTTCAAAATTTTTTGATAAGTAAAGGCGGGTGGATAGCGATTTTTCGCGATTTTTTAAAAATAATACAAAGAAAAGTGCGCGCAAGTATTACATTATATATATATATATATTATATTACATTATATATATATATATATATATATATATATATATTTATATATATATATATATATATATATATATATATATATATATATTATATATATTTTACTCGTGTTTTCACAAGCTTTCATTTGACACCACACTCGATAACCTAGAAAAAAAAACTTTTTTTCCCTTCCGATTTCAGCCCCCAAAACTAACCCCTTAAGTCAAAATTTAACTTACAAAACTACATGGCTCCAATGAGGCCATCAATTCCTATATTACTACCAAATTTCAACTTTCTATGACAAATAGTTTCGGACAAAATCTGGTGTGACAGACAGACAGACGGACAGACACCGAAGTCATCTTATAAGTGTTCCGTACGGAATACTAATATTTGTGCGCTCCTTAATTGACAAAAAATTTTCAGAATTTTACACTATATTAACTATTAATCACGGAGGTGACAACGTGATGATTTCGGGATGTTGAAGTAAGTGAGGCAGTTTGGTGAAAATAGATGGGAAATTAAAGAAGGATAATTGAAAATCCTGCAAGAGTATTAAATACCATCTGAGCTACATATTATTGGTCGTAATTTCATCTTTCAACAAGATCACGATCCGAAACACTTTTCAAATCATATATTTTTTCATCTGATAAACATTTAATGTAACTATTTTTAGTTTTGTTTAGTACATGGGGTAAAAAGTCCTGAGACTTTCCGAGAGATGGCAGCACAAACAAAAAAAACATATAATTTTCAGTTAGTGTTAACCCTCAGAAGAATCGTGTAAAATTTTGTCTATTACTTTACGAGCAGGTGTTTGAGTGACGCTACTTTGTTGATTGTCAAAATACAAGAAATGTTATGGCACATCTGTTCCGTCGAAAGCAACTATATGCCGATGGTTTAGTGAACTTAAATGCGTTCGTACAAGTACCGATGTTGCATCACGTCCCGGACGTCCAAATCGGGCAGACATTCCAAAAAACACAGAAAAAATCCACCATATTGTTCTGAATGAACACAAAGTGAAAGTGAGAGAGATAGCTGATATCGTGAGTATATCAACAGAATGCATGAGGCATCTTTTGCCTGAATATTTGCATATGAAAAGGCTATGTGCCCAATGGGTGCCGCGCATTCTCACAATTGATCAAAAACAGCAACGTGTCGAAGATTCAGAACGCTGTTTGGTATTGTTTCAGAGTTTTTGCGTCGATTCGTAACAATCGACGAAACATGGATCCAACACTACACGCCTGAGTCAAACAGTTGGTCCGCAAAGTGGCTGGGACTACATGGAAGCCGTCCGAAGCATCCAAAAACACAAACATAGCTGGAAAGGCTTTGGCAAGTATATCTTGGGATGACTATAGAATAATACTGATCGAGTATCTTGAGAAGTGGCGAATAATCACTGGAGACTATTATGTTGGTTTATTGAACTCTTTAAATGGTGAAATCAAGAAAAAAAGTTCTCATTTAGCAAAGAAATAACCGGTCAAGTGCAAGTTGAACTTGCGCAATTAGTATTATGTTCGTTGATTGCTTCTAAAATAAAAATTTTTGTTACGCAAGTATAAAATGATCAGTGACTTCACAAAACACACCTCAAATGAGTTTTAAACAAAATTTGTTTCCGATCTTTACTGAAAAATGATGACCTTGAAATTTTTGTTTTTTTTTATATACCAGATATATTATTAAAGGCAATGCACTCGTGATAATTTTTGTTCAATCTACATCCCATGGAGAATATTCCACAATTTTTTCAAAATTTTTTGATCAGTACTTTTCGAGATAAAGGAGGAGACAAAAATTGTTCGCGATTTTTTCAAAATAATAAAAAAAAAACTGTGCGCAAGTATTACATTATATATATTTTTGAACCCGTGTTTGTACAACCTTTCATTTGACACCCCACTCGATGACCTAGTAAAAAAAATTTTTTTTTCATTTCTGATTTCATTCTCCAAAACTAACCCCATAAGTCAAAATTTAACTTTCAAAACTACACGGCTTTGATAAGGCCATCAATTCCTATATTAGTACCAAATTTCAACTTTCTATGTCAAATAGTTTCGGAGAAAATCGGGTGTGACAGAAAGATAGATGGATAGACAAACAAACAGACAGACAGACAGACACCGAAGTGATCTTATAAGTGTTCCATACGGAACACTAAAAAGGGTTGCTTCACCATGATAATGCATTAGCTCACAACTTCATAAAATCGATGGCGAAATTGGCCCAATTGGGCTATGAAACAAAATCTGCCCCCAGTCATTATTACGTTTTTTCAAATTTGAAAAGGTGGCTCCAGGAAAAGATATTTCGCTCAAGTCAAATGGGAAACTGAGGCTTATTTTAAAGAACTCGATAAATCGTATTATATGAAAGGTATCCAAATGTTGGATGATCGCTGGAAAGAGTGTATCGCCCTAGAAGGAAACTGTGTCGAAGAATAAAATCGATCTTTGGCAAAAACATTGTTTTTTTTTTTCAAAAGTCTTAGGACTTTTCACCCCATCTATAATATATATATATATATATATATATATATATATATATATATATATATATATATATAAAAATGCAACATCTCTCTGTCTGTCTGTTCGTTAATGCGCTTATCACTGGAGAACCACTTATCCGATTTAAATGCTTTTTTTTAAAACATACATATGTTCTCTGGCCAGGTTATAGGCTATATTTTATTACGTTAGTTAACATAAGGAATAAGCAGTGACGATAATAGTGAATCAAGTCGGAAATAACCGGTCAAGTGCAAGTTGAACTTGCGCAATTAGTATTCCGTACGTTGATTGCTTTTAAAATAAAAAAAAAATGTTACGGAGGTATAAAATGATCAGTGACTTCACAAAACACACCCCAAATGAATTTTCAACGTTTGTTTCTAATCTTTATTTGAAAACTGATGACCTTGAAATTTTTGTTTTTTTATATACCAGATAAATTATTAAAGGTAATGCACTCGTGATAATTTTCGTTCAATATTCCAGAATTTTTTCAAAATATTTTGATAAGTACTTTTCGAGATAAGGCAGGTGGACAGCGATTTTTCGCGATTTTTTAAAAATAATACAAAAAGTGCGGGAAAGTGTTACATTATATATATATATATACTTTTTACTCGTGTTTTCACAAGCTTTCATCTGACACCACACTCGATCATCTCGTAAAAAAATTATTTTTCCACTTCCGATTTCACCCCCCAAAACTAACCCCTTAAGTCAAAATTTAACTTTCAAAACTACATGGCTCTGATGAGGCCATCAATTCCTATATTATTACCAAATTTCAACTTACTATGACAAACAGTTTCGGAGAAAATCGGGTGTGACAAACAGACAGACAGACACCGAAGTGTTCCGTACGGAACACTAAAAAGTTCACCGCTAGCGGGTTCTCTTGCGATATACTGCCTAAACCATTAAATATGGAAGAACATCATGTAGCAAAGAATATCTATAATATATATACCAAAAAATGCAACGTCTCTCTGTCTGTCCGTTAGTGCGCTTATCATCACTGGAGAACCACTTATCCAATTTACGTGTTTTTTTTTTTTAAACATACAAATGTTCTTTGGTCAGGTTATAGGATATATTTTATTACGTTAAACAACATCAGGAATAAGCAGTGACGATAATAGTGAATCAAGTCGGAAAAAAGTTTGCCGCTGGCGCACTCTCTTGCAATACGCTGCCTGAACCGTTAAATATGGAACAATATCATGCAACAAAGAATACAATATATATAAAATGCAACGTCTCTCTGTCTGTTTGTCTGTTCGTTAGTGCGCTTATCACTCGAGAACCACTTATCCGATTTACTTTTTTTTTAAATTCATACATATATTCTTTGGCCAGGTTATATAATAATAATAATAATAATCTATATAATATATATAAAACGCAACGTCTCTCTGTCTGTCTGTCTGTCTAGTGTGCTTATCATTCGAGAACCACCTATCCGATTTACGTGTTTCAGGGTTTTTAGTGAAACATCTCATTGTTAGTAGAAAAAAAAAACGGAAGTTGTATTTTTCGTTCTAATTTGTACCCGTCACTACGTATCCTTAAAATTACGTACTTGAAGTTTTCGTCTACCTCTTTTAACTCTCGCTGTAGATAAAATCTAAATATAAAATCACGTACATTAAAAAAAAATAAAAATTACTCATATGACGTCAGAAATAATTGGAAAGACAATAAATAATTTCTTATTATAACATTATTTTGATAAACACATACTCAACTAAATAATGCACTCGATTAGGTTAATTATTTTGAATAATGATGAGGTCAAAATTTCAAGTGCAATCAATTTAATCAATTGTATCACGCGGTCATTAAACCATTTTTCTTTTTGTTTAAGAAAAATGTTTTTAAAAAGACGTACTCGTACTCATAGCAACGATGATCTTAATGTTAACAGGATACCTTACACAAGTAGGTCTGTTAAGGCGAAACTACACCGGCGTATTTTATGTCACGTATCGCTTGCAGCGATTACTCTAGTGTATTATTGGGTATCTGAATTAATTTTGAGGGATTTTTCCGTCAAAATATCGCTTTATTGTAAAAAAAATGATTATTCAAAGTATTGTCCTTCGCTAGCCACTACTTTCTCACATTTTTGTGGCAGCATATCAATACCACGTTGAAAGAACGACTCATCTCTTGGGGCTATCTACGAATCGACCCATTTTTTGGTATCCTCATAAGAATGACAGCGCTGTTCAGACAAGCCGTGCGTCATCAATCGAAACAAGTGATAATCAAAAGGCGCAATGTCTGGTTAGTACGGCAGGTGAGGTAGGACATGCCATCCAAGCGCTTATAGCGTTTCCTTGACGGGTTTTGCAACATGTGGTCGAGCGTTGTCATGTTGAAAAATAACTTTGTCGTGTATTTTGGCATATTGCGGTCGTTTTTTCCTTCAACGCTCGGCTCAATCGTTGTCGGTAACGTTCCCCAGTAATAGTTTCGTTAGATTGGAGCAGCTCATAATACACTACATCCAGCTGATCCCACCAGATACACGGCATAAGCTTGGAGCCATGAATATTCGGCTTTGACGATGTTGATAGTTTACCGGATTTCACCCATGATTTTTTGAGCTTTGACTTATCCTAGCGTATTCATTTTTCATCACCAGTTACGATACGATGCCTTTCAACGTCTTTCGACTTCAATTCGTACGGCACCCAATTCCCTTGCTTTTGAATCATTCTCAGGGGATGTAAGTGCTTGGAAATGGTTGTGCGATCAATTCCTAATGATTTTGATTTGTTCTTTTTCCATTTGGCATAGGTCTTCATCGAGTAATACCTCCAATTCTGTATCTTTAAACTTTTTTAGCTGGCCTTGACGTTCCTTGTCTTCCGTATCAAAATCACCACTTTTAAAGCGTCGAAGCCAGTACTCACATGTTTTTATCGATGACATATAATCACCATAGATTTCCAACACCAATCGATGACTTTCAGCAACTCTTTTCTTCGAATTAAACAAGAAAAGTAACGCTTATAGCAAATGGTGTGGTGATTAAAGTCTAAGGATGGTGCTTTACCATGAATATAAAGCGTGTCCCAAAATTCATGCAAGAGTTGAATTTGGCACCATTTATATGGTAAAATGTTGCCAACAAAACAGCAAACACAGCGTGACAGCTGACAGTTCAGGGTTATTAAAAATGGAGCGTTATACGAAAGAACAACGTGTGTTCATTGTCGAGCAATATTTTAAAAATAATGAAGTTTGGCAGCTACAGTTCGGAATTTTCGTAGAAAATATGGTCGGAATAGTGATTTAACCTCATCAACTGTGAAGAGATTAATTGAAAATTTCAGGAAGACTGGATCAATTAGTGATCTTAAACGCTCTGGCCGTCCTTCAACAAGTACTTCGACACAAAACATTGGAGCAGTTCGTGAGAGTGTTGCTGAGACTCCAGAAACATCAATTCGTAACCGTGGTCAAGAATTGGACATTTCGAGAAGCTCTCTACAGCGTATTCTCACCAAAGGTTTGCATCTTCATGCTTATAAAGTTCAATTGACTCAAGAGCTGAAGCCTACTGATCACGCACAACGAAGAGAGTTCGTTGTGCGTCCAAATTTGGTCAATCGAAAAGGCATCATCTGTCACCATGACAACGCTAGACCACATGTCGCTCAACAAACACTGCAAAAACTTAAGGAGTTAAAATGGGAAATCCTCCAGCTCCCGCCGTATTCCCCGACCTTGCCCCTTCAGATTTTCATCTGTTTCGTTCTCTGCAGAATAATCTGAATGGCAAAAACTTTAATTCTATGGAAGAAGTTAAAAACTACATTATGACTTTCTTTGAAGATAAACCGCGCAGTTTCTACAAAGAAAGAATTCAAAAACTTGTAAACCGATGGGACACAGCTATAGAAAATAGAGAGTACATTACTGATTAATAAATACTATTTTTCATGAAAGTGTGTTGTATTTAATTTGGTTTCTAATCAGGCACGAACTTTTGCCCAATATAATTTCGAACTAGAAAGCGTTACACTCCACAACTGTGAATTCTGTACAAAGCTCAAATTCGACCCACGATGGAATACTGTTTTCGCACTCCAAATGTATGGGGCCAAATATATTGAATTCAATGGAAATTATGTGGAGAAATACACTTTAATTTCTGCAACAAAAAAAATGTTATTTACCTGGTATTTCACAAGACTTTTTAATCCACCCTCGAATGATGTTAACAATAAGTTAGCAGCTTTTAACTCTTATATTTTGGATCTTTTTGATATTCATGAATGCACGTATAACAAAGAAAAAAGCACACCCTGGATTACTTATAATATTAAATTGTCTATTAAGCAGCGGGACAAAGCGCTCTCCAAATTCAAAAGGTCGGGGACGGCAGAAAATTGGGAGCAATATCGGCAGTTACGCAATTATGTAACTACAGCTTTACAAAACGAAAAGAGGGCTTACCTTCAAACAAATCTCCGTAGAGAAAATACGAAAAATAACTGGAGGTTACTTAGGGATATGGGAGTCTATTCTAAGAAGACTAAATCAGTCCCTGATCATTTGGGAAATGTGGATGATATCAACAAGTATTTTGTTAACTCTGTTACTCCTAAAGCCCCTGATCCAAATATCTTGAATTACTATTTGCATAACAAAAAACAGAGTATCGGGTCATTTCAGTTTAGACTTGTCACCAGTGATGAGGTCCAGTCGGCTCTCTTTTCTATCGGGTCACGGGGTGTTGGTACAGATGGTATTGGTCTATCTATGATAAGTTTGTGTTGCCCATATATCCTGCCATTTATCTTACACCTAATAAACTCATGTATCGAAACTCTTACATTTCCGTAGATATGGAAAAGTCCCGTCTTAATTCCGATACCAAAGGTTCCAGACCCTGCTGAATTAAAGGATCTTCGGCCTATAAGCATTCTGCCCACTTTGTCGAAAGTCTTGGAACGGGTTCTGGAGGGGCAGATTCGGGAATATTGTCAATCCTATGACATACTGCCTACGTATCAGTCCGGCTTTCGTAAAAATTACAGCTGCTCCACTGCTCTCTTAAAAGTTACAGATGATATCTTAGAGGAAGCTGACTCTGGACAGTTTACTGCCTTAATCCTTCTCGACTATTCCAGGGCATTTGACATGCTAAACCATCAACTGCTTCTGGCAATGAGAAATTGCTTCGAGACACAGGCTTGTCAGTTCCTCGGAAGCTATCTCTCTGGAAGAGTCCAATCTGTCAGGAGTAATAACATTCTGTCGAATCCACTGGATATCACATGTGGCGTCCTGCAGGGATCTATTCTTGGTCCTCTCTTTTTTACTCTATATACTTCACAACTAGTTAGAAATCTTCGGTACGCCACAGTGCATTTATATGCGGATGATATTCAGTTATACTTGTCCTTTAAACCGGAAAAAATTGCTGACGCTAATAACATGCTTATGAGTGATCTTCAACGGCTGCAGCTGATCATTGTTTAGTCCTTAACCCCAAGGAAAGTAAGGTACTTCTTTTTGGACGTAAGCATGTTAGGGACCAATACAAGGATTTGCTCCACATTAGTCTAGATGGCTGGTCTGGTTACTTCAAATGTGGCTAGAAATCTCGGTCTGTTGCTTGACGTTGACTTGAGGTTCTCTGAACACATTAACAGCTCTGTAAGAAAGGCATTTGCTAATTTAAAACTAATTTTCACTCAAAGGCACCTTTTGGATGTGAACCTCAAGAAATCGTTATGTGACTGCCTGGTCTTGTCACACTTCTCTTTTTGTGACACTTTGTACGGGCCATGCTTGCTGGGACAAGATGCAAGGCGCATCCAGTTGATACAAAACTGCTGTGTGCGAATGATATATGGGATCAGAAAATATGAATGAGGGGTGAGTGCAAAATTGAAAGATATTGGCTGGTTTAACATGAGAGAAAGAAGAATGTTTCATAGCTTAGTTTTGTATAATAAAATAATCTTTCTAAAATGCCCGCCATATTTATATCAAAAAAAAATCAGATATGATGCACATGCATTGGATTTGAAGAACAAATTTATTATCACTCCTCCTTCCCACGTAACAACTCTATATGAAAGATCGTTCAGCTATCAAATTCCGCAAAAATACAATCTGGTCCCAGAATTTTTGAAAACGTCCCGCCTCAGATTTTTAATAATTCCATTCGTCCTCTAGAACAGCATGTCTATTCCAGCATGAATAGTACCTAGACTCTCCTGAACCGCAATGCCGCTCTGTTGAGTACGCTGAGTCTGATTTCTGATACGTAAGTCTAGTTATACTGTATATTGTGATAAGTAGGTTAAGTGAGGGAGCCTAGGGTCTACTTCGCCTTTTGTGTGTTCAAGTTACTGACACTATATTACTGTAATTATAATGTGAATGCACAATAAAGAGAGAGGGAGAGGATTTAAGGGGTTAAGGCGCGTCGACTGCAACGGTCATTTAGCGCCCGAATGTATTGAATTTTATACTTTAAAATTTATTTCCTTTAAGTATTCACCAATTTGTCTGTGAATGATGCTGTAGGATTGGATGACCAATTTTTAGGTTGGGAGGAATGTGATACTTTTCACGGTTATCAGATAAATGTTGTGATTCAAATATGTGTTTGACAGTAAGTGGTAGATGACATGATGGACAATTGGGGGGATCCTCTTTGTTTAAAAGGAAAGAATGGGTCTGATATGTATGTCCAATGGCCAGTCTTCTGACAATGGTATTTTCCTTTCTATTCAGTGTTTGATGATGTAATGGAGGATAGACGTCAGTTTTGAGGTCCCAGAGTTTATTGCTGGTGTCCTTAAGATCCCACTGTTATTGAAATACTTTTCTAAATTCCTGAGATAGATGTTTTATGTAATCTCTGGGATGATATTCGCCCAGAACAGGAGCACCAGAGAGAGAGGCCTCTTTCGCAAAAGTATCAGCTTTGTCATTTCCCTCAATGTCACAGTGTCCTGGTATCCAAATGAGTGTAAAGGATTTGTTTTTTAGTCTAGCAACATATAATAAATCCTTTATTACAATTAAGACATTATTATTATTATTATAATAGCATCATTACTTTTATTGTTTATTTAAATAGGTTTTAAGCTTAAACTAATAAGTATGCTGAGCTTTCATCACATCTACATTACAAGCAGTATTGCTTATTTTATTACATACACACCTCTTTATTATTACATTATCCATTACGTGAAATTGAAACTTTAATACGAATAGTGTCGAAACTCGTGTAGTTATTTATGAAGAAAAATTTTAAGCAGGTTTTTTTGGATTACATCATATCACATAATTCACAGGATCACCTACTTAATAAACCGAATTTGTTGAAAGAGTTGATTGATGGGTCCGTTACTCTGTGACAGTACATTTTAACAACAAAATTACTTATTTACCTATTAACTGATACTGAATACATTTTTTGTAAAGATTTACAAATGCGTCATCGCGACTTCATAATACGGGGTGAGTCAACGATAGAGTAAAGTTCATTATCTCATTTGTTTCGGGAGTGACGAAAAAATGTTAAATACAATAGTTTTAGGGAATGTTAAGGTGCACAGTTTAAAATTATTTTTGAGTATACAGGGTACTTCAGAAAAGTGTGGCCGACATAAAATATATTTTTTTTAAATGGAACATCCTATTTTCTAACTTATTTTTAAATTGTGCGTAAAATTTTATAACTTTTTTATTAATAAAGTTATATACCTAAACCTAGTAGTTTTACTAACATTTCAATTTTTTAAAAAATACTAGTTTTCAGTTTTATAAAAAATTGCCAGTAGCGCCATTGTTTTTGAAGGTGGAATACTTACCATTGCTACGAACGTTCTATAGAGATGAAAAAAAAGATACATATAAAGAAATTTGAGTTAGATGCTACAGGGTGTTCAAAATAAATTTATGCATTTTGACTATTTTAAATTGAAAAATCTCAAATCTTTTTTATGGCACACCCTGTATATTATTATTTTTTCTGACAGACTTTACAAAACCCTCCAACTTTTATTAAGTATGTCATATACCTATTTCTAATAGTTTTCGATTTATTTTGAATTTTTCAATTTTTAGCCCTGTTTTTAATACATCACAGTTGCCAAGACAAAACAAAAATGAACGCATTGTCAAATTTTGACATGTCTATTAAGCAAGTAAAAATAGTTTAATTTATTGTAGTAAGTGACGTATAAAAGTAATAGTTATAGATTTTCCTAAAATAAATTAACTGATATGGTTTATATACTGGGCGAGGCGGGAAAAAAATTGTCTTTTGGCAGTAAGGCTTTACGGAGCGAAGTACCCTAATAGACCTACACCATCTAGAAAATCTTTTCAGTGCTTAATGGAACGGTTTGATGGTAGTGGTAGCGTTGAGTATACGAAACGGAAAGTAGTAAACAAGAATGATACCAATGAGGAAAAAGAAATAGAGATTTTACTTGAAGTTGAAGATAATCTCCAGGTTAGCAGCCGTCAACTAGCTGATTTATCTGACACATCCTAATCTACGGCTAATCGCACCACGAGAAAATACAAGTATCATCCCTTTCATATGGAACTATTCCAAGACCGTGATTTTGAATGAGTAAACTTTTGGACCACCATAAATGGAACAATAGAGATCGATCCAAATTTTTTATCCAAAATAATGTTTTCTGATGAAATTACTTCTCGCAGTAATGGAGCAGGTACCAGCCATGACATGCATTATTATTCAACAGTTAATCCATTTTGGGTCCGGGAAGTTCAAAACCAAAACCACTGGTCGCTTAATGTATGGTGATGAATATTAAATTTTCGAATTATTGGTCCATATTTTTTCCGCGAACCCCTTAACAGGCTTAGATATCTAAATTTTTTGCAAAACAAATTACCCCAGCTTGAAGAAGTTGATAACTTTGAAAGGGAACAAATGTGGATTCAACAAGACGGAGCTCCTGCTCATTACCACCGGGAAGTTCGGGAATTTTTAAACGATCGTCACCCACAAATATGGATCGGTAGGGATGGATTCATTCAGTGGCCCCCTCGATCATGTGACTTAACACCTTTAGACTTCTTTTTGTGGGGTTACATTAAAGATCGTGTTTATGTGAATCCCCCTACAATACCAGTAGGTATGGAAAATAGGATACGGGATGCGTGCAGGACAATAACGCCCTTTATACTAAGGAAAGTGAAGGAAAATATACAACGACTAAACATGTGTATTCAAGTAGACGGGCATATTAATTAATCATTAGATAGTAATTAATCATTAGATGAGTTACACTATTTTAAAATTATTATTAACTATTTGTTTATGTTTTCACAATAGCATATTAAAAACAGGTAAAAATTGAAAAATTCAAAAAATCGAAAACTATTAGAAATAGGTATATGACAATACTTAATAAAAGTTGGAAGGTTTTGTAAAATCTATCAGAAAAAATAATAATATACAGGGTGTGCCGTTTAAAAAATTTGAGATTGTTCAATTTAAAATAGTCGAAATGCATACATTTATTTTGAACTAGCATCTAACTCAAATTTCTTTACCTTTTTTTATCATCTCTATAGAACGCTCGTACCAATTATGAGAATTCCACCTTCAGAAAACAATGGCGCTAGTGGCAGTTTTTTACAAAACTGAAAACTAGTATTTTTTAAAAAAAATTGAAATATTACGTACATAACATTATTAATAAAAACGTTATAAAATTTTACGCAGAATTTAAAAAAATTAGAAAATAGGATGTTCCATTTAAAAAAAACATATGTTATATCGGCCACGCTTTTTTGAAGTACCCTGAATATTCAAAAATAATTTTAAACTATATACCTTAACATTCTCTAAAACTATTGTAGTTAACATTTTTTCGTCATTCCCGAAACAAATGAGATAATGAACTTTACTCTATCGTTGACTCACTCTGTACAACTACATTTTAAAACACTTAATTAAGACTAAAACAGATTTTTTGTATTTATTTTTATATAAAGAAAGGATGGTACCCAAATATGTCAGAGGTATGAATGTTTTTTAGTGTTCCGTCCGGAACACTTAAAAGATCACTTCGATGTCTGTCCGTCTGTCTGTCCGTCTGTCACACCCCCGATTTTCTCCGAAACTATTTGTCGTAGAAAGTTGCAATTTGGTAATAATATAGGAATTGATGACCTCATCAGAGCCATGTAGTTTTGAAAGTTAAATTTTGACTTAAGGGGTTAGTTTTGGGGGGTGAAATCGGAAGTGAAAAAAATTTTTTTTTACTAGGTAATCGAGTGTGGTGTCAAATGAAAGCTTGTGAAAACACGAGTAAAAAATATATATATAATGTAATACTTGCGCGCACATTTCTTTGTATTATTTTTAAAAAATCGCGAAAAATCGCTGTCCACCCGCCCGAATGGAATATTCTCCACGGGGTGTAGATTGAACGAAAATTATCACGAGTGCATTACCTTTAATAATTTATCTGGGATATAAAAAAAACAAAAATTTCAAGGTCATCAGATTTCAGTAAAAATTGGAAACAAACTTTGTTGAAAACTCATTTGGGGTGTGTTTTGTGAAGTCACTGATCATTTTATACCTCTGTAACAATTTTTTTTATTTGAAAAGCAATCAACGTACGGAACACTAATTGCGCAAGTTCAACTTGCACTTGACCGGTTATTTTTCTTGGTATTCTTTCATGGGATAAATTAAGCTGAAGGTGATTTGCTTTTGGTTACGGCTTATTAGGATATTAATTATTTTACGTTGGAAGCCGTTATTGAGTGCTATATTCTGATTGTGTCCACTAAATGCTAAGCATTTTTTAGAAAATGACAGATATTCAAAGAACCATAATATAAATTTACTGAATAGTCAAGTAGACGTCGGAAATTCCGTCTTTTACCCACTTTAGTTTCTTACATCTCTTCTAACACATTTCCTTATATCGTTATTCAAAGTTTTTAACTTATTTTCACATCTCACCGTGTCTTGTTTCATGGATTTTCATTTTTGTATTAGTCTGACCGTTTCTTTGAAGAGCTTTTCCTCTTTGATATTTCTCGTGAGAGCTACTTCTTTCGCAGATTCTACCATACGGTGAACGATTTTTCTATTAATTTCGATGAGGGATGAAGTATACTCTTTGATTCTTCGAGTTTATGTATATACTCATTTTTCTTCTATTTAAGTTGTGTTCTATGTATCGTTTTCATCTTTCGTTTAATCATTTTTCTTCGTTCCATCCTTGTGTTAAAATTTATTTTTATCCAAACCATTCGGTGATCACTTCCTATTTTGACCCTATTGACAACCTGTGTATCTAATATTATGTTCCTCTTGTTAGATATTATATGTTCGACCCCGTTAGCTGTTATTCCATTTAGGCTTTTCCATGTCCACCTTCTTCCTTCTTTTTTCTTAAACTATGTGTTCATGATACGGAGGTTATTTTCGTTAACGTAGTTTATTAACAGCCTTCCTCATTCCTGATCTGTAAGGGCCTATGCCATGTTCATCTTCCTCCTGCTTTACGCCGCGTTTAGTATTCAGGTCACTAATTATTTATCAGTGTGTAATGTGCCGAACTAGATTTAAGGGCAATCAATTCGTACGACACCCAATTTCCTTGTTTTTGAATCATTTCTAGTGCATGTAAGCGCTTGGAAATGGTTGTGCAATCAACTCCTAACGATTCTGCAAGTTCCTTTTACATTTGGCACGGACCCTTATCGAGTAATGCTTCCAATTTTTCATCTTTAAACTTTCTGGGCTGGCCTGGACGTTCTTCGTCTTCCGTGTCGAAATCACCACTTTTAAAGCGTCGAAACCAGTACTCACATGTTTTTATCGATAGAACATAATCACCATAAGTTTCTGACAGTAATGAATGACTTTTAGCAGCGCTTTTGTCGAAAAGTAAACGCTTCTCACAATTGGTGTTTTTTTGGCATCCCTCAAAATTAATTCACATTCCTTATAATTAAAACTACTTTCAAGACTTGCTATTTTTAAAAGGTAAAAATTTACACATTTGTACTCACACAAGCTCATCATAATCAAAAGTTTGGCATTTAAACCTTCTGAGAATAAGAGTAAAAATTTACATTTATTATAGGTATGTTTCATATCTACTTAATGATACTCATATCATGTTATCCAGCGTATCTAGGTGCTCTGATCCTATAATTTATTAGGAATAACAAAATCGTATTATATAGCACAAAGTTTAAACATATTCTTTATCTAAATCACTAATTAAATTAGTTTTGTTTGCCAATATCAAGATTTTATTTAATTATTATATATGAAGGAATCAGTATTTTTTTAAAGTAACACTACAATAATTTTCACCAAAAATGTGATTTGAATTTTTGGGTCAGGGTCCATATTGCCAATGTCTATAAACTAACACGTAAAATTGGTGTCAAGAATCCATTTATTTACTCTTCACTCCGACCAGGCTCCAACAAATTCAATACTTAGCATATTAAAAAACAAATATTACTTAGTAAGTTGAAATCTTGATTTATGCAAACTGAAACGCAGATTTGATTTTTCCAAGATAATTCTTGACTCCATATGGTCTCCACTCTCTTTCTCATTTACATTAATGATTTGCTGGAAAGGACCAAAAATCCAATCTACAACTTTGCAGATGACAATACGCTTATCTCTCCATTGACTTTGAACGCTCGAACATCCGATACTCATGCAAATATCTGCAGACAGTAGGAAGTCGTTCAACTCAACAAGCACCCGAAAGAAATTCTATTTTGAGGTAACCAAGTAGAATTTAACACCACAAAAACCCAGGAGACTGTTCCATTTGTAAAAAAATTAACGTTGCTCTCCTCTCAATTTGCGAGGCGTTAATTTGGGAGCAAATATGTCTTGGCATGAACATGTTGCAAGCATAGCAAAGATAGCTTCTTAAAATATTATTTCGAAGCTCAAATTCGACCAACAATGGACTACTGCTCCCATGTTTGGGGCTTTACTCTTAAACATACATTGCATTTGTTGGATTCTATTCAAAAGAAAGCTGGTGGCTTGATTAGAGACTCAGAACTGACCAGCAACCTTCATTCCTTGGAACAAGTATTTTCATTAAAAAGTATTTGATGGATGGCTTAATTCCTCCCAAAGCAGCGTATGCTAGGAATACACGTCGCACTAATACTTCACCTCCGTATGAAGTTCAGGTTATCACTCCTCGTACAAACCTTTTCAAGCAATCTTTTATATGGAAAACCTCATCCCTTTGATGTGATTTGCCAAGGATTGTGTTTCCAGCGAGTACAATTTACAGCAATTCAAGACCAACGTAAACCGCTTTTTCCGCACACGCGTCGCTCCTGTAGCGCTTTAGGAATCTCTCTGCAGCACGTGTGCTATGTCCATAAAAAAATATATTTACTTGTTTGTTAATAACCACACATTTTCACGAGAAAAATCTCACCAAATTGCAAAAGACAGTTTAAGTATTGTTTTGACGATGAGCTTCAGTTCTAAGTAGAACTGTATAAATCAGAGAAAAACTACCTAGTTTAGAAACTAAAGAACTTCAATATACATACAGAAATATTAATTTAAAAAAATAGCGGGTCAAGTGCAAGTCGGACTTGTACAATTAGTGTTCCGTACGTTGATTGACTTCACAAAACACACCCCAAATGAGTTATCAACAAAGTTTTTTTCGAGTCTTACTGAAAACTGATCACCTTGAAATTTTTGTTTTTTTTTTTTCTATACCAGATAAATTATTAAAGGTAAAACATTCATGATAATTTTTGTTATATCTACACCCTGTGATAAATATTCCAGAATATTTTTAAAATTTTTTCACAAATTTTTCGCAATTTTTTTAAATAATACAAAGAAAAGTGTGCGCAACGTTATATATATTTTTGAACTCGTGTTTCATTTGATACTCCCCTCGATAACCTGGTAATTTTTTTTTTCACTTCCGATTTCACCCCCAAAACTAATCCCTTAAGCCAAAATTTAACTGTCAAAACTACACGGCTCTGATAAGGCCACCAATTCCTATATTAGTGCCAAACAGATCGACAGACACTAACGTGATCTTATAAGTGTTCCGTACAGGACACTAAAAAGGTTTCATTATTTAAATAAAACTCAAAGCTTGGTTATTAAAATAACTAGGATTGTAAGAATTTAAAAAATGCTCCTTATAAAAGTAAACACGGGAAATAACGAGGAATAAAAGACCTGTCAGGTTAATTTTAGAATCCAAGGATAAAAATAACAAAGATCTTGTCCGACTTAATGTCAGAGCAAACAGAATCTTTAGATAAAGGGTATTCTTGAGTTTCATGTGTTTAAGATCTCTGTAAAGACAACAGAAAAATAAAAAACAGAGAAATTAAATAAATTGAACAATCTTGTTTAAAAATGCTGACAACACTGACTTAACCATTCAAGTGAGAAACTGGCATTAGGTTTTGGATTTTACAAATTCAAAATAATGTAAACATTTCTGTAGGCATAAAAGAAATAAACTAGTTTTACACATACCCAATTTGTTTAGTTTTTTTGATCAAGTAATTTTTTTTGCCTTACATGTTTCATGTAACTGGGTAAATGAAACAAAGTTAAGTTTTTCCAACTACTTGTACTGTGATCTATGTGATGAAATAATAGTTTTTGTGATCACAATAGGTTGAAAATTCTCCAAAAATTTTTTTAAAAAAAATAGAAAATGATTTTATTTAAAAAAAAAACGTTGATAACTAGCAAGTGCAAGTCGGACTTGCCTAATTAGTGTTCGATATGTTGATTGCTTTTAAAATAATAATTTTTATTATAAAGGTATAAAATGATGAATGGCTTCACAAAACACACCCCAAATGCGTTTTCAACAAAGTTTGTTTCCAATCTTTGTTGAAAACTGATAACCTAGAAATTTTTGTTTTTTTATATATAAGATAAATTATTAAAAGTAATGCACTCATGATAATTTTCGTTGAATCTACATCCTGTGGAGAATATTCTAGAATTTTTTCAAAATTTTTTGATCTGTACTTTTCGAGATAAGGGGAGACAGCGATTTTTTAAAAATAATACAAAGAACTCTGGTAATTTTTTTTTACTTCCAATTTCACCCCCCAAAACTAACCCTTTAAGTCAAAATTTATCTTTCAAAACTACATGGCTCTGATGAGGTCATCAATTCTTTTATGAGTGCCAAATTTCAACTTTCTATGTCAAATAGTTTCAGAGAGAATAGGACAGACAGACAGACACCGAAGTGATCTTATAAGGGTTCCATACAAAACACTCTAAAGGGAGAGAACTTTTCAAGACTACAGGAAAATATTACCGTTATGTACTGTATGTCTTGTTGGAAGAGGCAATCTTAATTAGTACTGTGTGACCTCTTTTATGACACTTTCCTTCTAGTTATAGTGGTAAGAGTGGTAGTGTATTTTGGTGAATGGTCAGAAAATAGGTTTCAAATGAAGAGATGTGATTGATTGGTAACTGAAATGCATCAAATGCTTGAAAAATTCAATGACAATGAATGCTTATCCTATTCTCAAGTACACAAGAAAGAGACACACTTGAGAATAATAAAAAGTCAGGATTTGTTAAAACTGGACTAAGCAAATTTAAATAACTGAACATCTTCAGTAAATTTTATTGAAGACAAGATAGGGATTTCAAAATCTACTATTCACAACCTAGACACTAAGTACACAACAATTTGACAAGAACTCAAATTTCCTTGAAATGATCTACACTCATAATGGAATGTGGTTTATCCAGATGCTATGAGGCAGCTTTTGAGCAAAAACCTGATTTAGGTGTCAGATCACTCACAGTATATATTTGATTTAACACCATGTGACTTCTTTCCCTTTCGTCAACTTCCCAGAAAGCAGTTGAAAGAGCACAACCAGTTAATTGATTGGTAACTTGGAAAGTGCTAAAATTGCTCAAAGGCTTACTAAAACTTAGTACAAATTTAGATTTCCATATTTAACAGGATATTTATTTTTAAATTATAGAGTGCTGTTACTATAGCTTCTCAAAATCCGTGGGGAAAATTCTGTTAATTCTAAAATACTATTTCGTGTAGTAAAAAGAGTCTGTGATTCGATTGTTTACTTACAAAATAATATACACAAATATAATTTAGAAATCTTGCAATCCCAAATTCCTATGTTAATACTTTAAGTTAACATATATAGGTATTTTAGTACATTTTTGTCTATTTGAATTCAAGAAACTACAACTTTACCAAACTAGGTAAGGGGGTAAACGTAAGGGAAACACTTCTTACTTCAAACTAGAAAAAAGTTATTTAAAAAAAAATAACCTTGCTGGCATCTAAACCTTGGGGAAAAATGATGCATATATTTAGGAAAAACATCCTTGTTGTTGTAAAATCTATTTTTGAAGGTTACTAACCTAATTTTTACGAAAATTATTAAAAACACCTACATGGGTTTAGCTTCTACGAATGATCTATTTCATAACAAACTGTAAAATATCTACTATCAAATGTAGCAATGTTCTTACCTCAAAAATCATTAACAAAACTTTCACGTACAATCTTCGCACCCCCAAAGACTTTCCTATTGATGCCAAAAATATAATCGACAACAAAAGCATCATAAACGGCACGAAAAACATCGAATATAAAAAATTCAACCCGGCCACAAGAAGAGCCATTTTTTAATAGTTGTTTAATTGAACGATTTTTCTAGCTTAGTTCTTATTTAAAACACGGTCATTTCGACTCGCAACACAGCGTATACACGTTATCTAATCATGAAGCACTCGACGACACAGAACGGATGCTAAATTTGAAATAATTATTTCCTAATTTTTATGTGAGTGTTCCCTGAAGTGATGAATTCATGACATTTCACTGATAGCGTGCGCACATGTTTCAGTTTGACGTATCGTAAAGGTTGCTCCTCGATAATCTGCGGTTAATAACGGAAGACCGTCACTAGATGACGCAAAAAACTTCTATCGTTTCTATAGTGATTTTATAACCTTAGTAAAGTTGCTATACGAACGGTAAACATTCCACATCATAGGAAAAACAAGCAAATTTGAATCACTATCTGCCTTTCAACTCATCACAGATCATACTAAGTTTGCAATCAGGGCGTAAGGTGGATATTAGTTATCATTGACAAGTACTTAGTGGATTTAAAAGGGACTTATCCAGTAAAATGACAAACACTCAGTTCTAAAAAAAATAATAAATACTGAAATTATCTTTCTCACACTACAATAATAACTTAGTTCAAGGTCTATAAATCGAAAATTTAAATCAAAAATATTTTATATACCAGGGGAAACCAACCATGTCATTCGCGAAATCTCTTCCTACCAAATCTATTATCTATTTATTCATTTAATGAGTCCGGTAAGGACGAGAAGAAAATTAGAGTATATTGCAACCTCGTCTTCTACAAAAAGATACCCTATTCCGTTTCCGTTCAACACCGCTAAAAAAAACCGAATGGTCGCCTGCTGTCTTGTAATAAAACTTGTCTTAGATGCATACCGGTGTTGGCACTCATATTTATTAACGCGCCTATTATATGGGCATATCGTGAGGGGAATTCTACATATTATTAAAATGCGGGGTTCTTCCTAGGGTCCGCGTCTCTTCTGTTGCAGTTCCTTGTATGTACTTTTGATTATATAAGATTTACATTTATTGTTCATATATATTTTTTACATAAAAATATTTATCATTGTTTCGACAGCGGTACTTCAATAGACAACTATTTAAGGGACGTTATAAATTTATTTATTTATATTCCAAATACAAAAACAAAGTATTCCAGAAGCCTGGAACCCTCAGTAGGTCATACCTGTATGCAGGCTTGGATAAAAATATAACAAAAACTTAATAATGAAACGTTACAAAATTAAAAAATTTAAACTTAAAATTAAAAATATAAAGAGTAAAATAATTTATGTCAATTGAAAGAAAAGAGGTGTTAAAAGAGTTCTAAAATGCACCAAAATTCCAAAATACAAATGTTCCAAACACAAATTTTTACCTTTTTTTCCACAATTGTCTTAATAACAACTTTCTAAAACCCATTTTTTCAGTTTGTTTTTTATAACTCTATTACCCCCAGATATATTTTTAAGTTCATATATACATGACTCTTTTTTCCTACTTCTAGATAAACCCTTCCAAGTGCAATATTTTTATTTCTGCATTCGCATAATTATGCATAAGGATCTCCAGTGTGTATGGTTGTTTTATATTTAATAGTTTCTTGTTAACAGTTATTGATCTAGCTTTATTAATAATTTTTACTAGTCTTTTTTGAATACGTGGAAGAGCTCCCATTGGATTATTATATGCAGAGCCCCAAGCCACTATTCCATAGTGGCAACAACAACACCATTAAAAAAAAAATAAATATAAAAATATTTTTTTTCTTTAAATAATTTTATTTAAATGTTAAAATTGATTAAATTACTGAATTTTAAGGGAAAGAAAGATTTTTCTTAATTTTAAATTTGTATTTAGCAACTCTTAAACTAACACATCACACAAATATATCTTTTTAATATAAAAATTAATATATTCTACTAATTTTTACAAAGCAGAATTAAAAGTATATTATTCTGCTCTATTATTTTCCAAATCTTCAATTTTTTGCCTTTTAAACATCTGTAAAAGCATTTCAGTGGCCGAAGTCTCTTGGTAAGCTGTTCTAGATAGTTCTTGGTTGGGAAACTCTACCAAATTTAGTTGTGGATCTCTGAAAGATTAAATTTAGATATTTAAAAAAAATTGTAGACAGTTATGAATTAAAATGAGAAAGGTTTTCTTTGGTTATGCCAATAAACTCTCTGCCATAAGCCAATATTAACTATGTTCATATTTCCAAGCTTTCAATTCATTTAAACACCATGTTACAAAAAAAATACAACAGTAAATATAGTAATAACAATAAAATGGGCCATAACATCATTTTGAGAATATTAGTATTATGTTTTGTTATAATTTACATACAGTAACTTTGACTGTTATTAACAGATTGTCCTGATTCTATAGAGCTCAAAACACCCCACTTTACTACTAAACTTAAATGTACGCCGTAATCTTTCATGTTGAAATATATATATATATATATATATATATATATATATATATATATATATATATTATATATTATATATATATATATATATATATATATATATATATATATATATATATATATATATATATATATATATATATATATATACATCTGAGTGTAACTCGAAACAAAAATTTGCAATTACCTAAAATAAATATGTCAATTGGCCATAAAAATAGCTACATAATTGCTATCAAAACGTATAAAAATCTGCCTAAAAATCTAAAAAATACAACCAGTCATAGGAAAATTTAAAAAAAAAAAAAGATTTTAAAAATGGACTGGATTAAATAGCTCTTGCTAAATCAAGTAAATATATTATGATGACCCCGTATTATATTATATTGTATTATGTTAGAATATGGTATGTAACTAAATTAATGTCTTGGGTGATTTACATATTGTAAAATTGTTGATTATATACTAAGTAGTTTTAAGTTGGAGAGGATATTAAAATACTTTTTTTTTGTCCTTGTTTGTGCAAGTAACTTGTTTACTTTTGTAAGTGTTATAGTTATGTGGTATATGATTGTAATTATGTATTATATGATTGTAATCAATTTCTGTTAATAAATAAAAAATAAATAAATATATCTGTATCACTATAATCATTTCAATTCTCTTTAAGGGGTAAGTAAGGTTTTTATGTCCTTTTTAGGGTTTTTGGAGTACAGCAAACCGAAAATTAATTTATTTTTTCATAAGTTTCAATTTGAAGGGGGTGAAAAAAGTGGGGGTAGTTTAAATAGTATTTGGAGACTTTTTCCAGGTTTTTAGTTGCTGTAAAGGGCAGATTTTTAGTAAATTATTTATAGTAAAATATATCGAGGATTCTTTTGTATACATCGTATTATAAGTCCTTTTCAGGGTTCTTGGAGTTGAAGAATCTAAAAATTAAGTTATTTCTCAATACTTTCAATTTTGACAAAGTAAAAGGGCGTAAGAGGTGAAAGTCATTAAATTATCACGGCTTTTCCAGGTGTTTGGTTGGATAATGGACAAATTTTAACCATAATTATTGGGTGGCTTTGTATTTATTGTGTCATAAGTATTTTTTAGAGTTCTTTGAGTTATTATATATATTATTTTTACATTATTTTCAATGTTAAGAGAGTCATTAAATATTGTATAATTTCAATAGTACTATAAGAAGTTTCTGATTGGGATAGTGGATAAAATTTAAGCATAATTATTTATAAGAAAAAATATATGGGTAGTATGGAATGGCATGGAGCTTAGAAAGGTGGTTTACATATATATTATAATCTGTTTCAATGTTCTTTTTCACTATTTCCAATTTTAATGGTATGTAGGAGAGAGAAATTTGATTAGAGTGTCTTAAAAAAATGTTAAGTGGTTTAGAGAAAAAGTTTTAGAAATACAAATGGTTAAATTAGACCCAACTTATTTATCACACAGTAGGTAAATTATTGTTATTAGTTCCCTTATTAAAGGGAATTATTGTATTAGGGAAAAAATCACCCTACGAGATGTTTGATTTTCTTCACATTTCAGAATCTTTAGATCAAGGAAAACAGGTTCACATTTCCGTCGGTCTGTCCGTCGGACCATTGATTCGTGGTCCTGTTGACACCAGAACACTTGAAAGAAATGCAATGTAGTATTTGAAGTAGGGAATTTTTTCAAGGGTATAATAAATATGAAGCGAATAGCCAACCAGATCTGAAAATGGGTGCAACTATATACAAGATAGAACTTGGAAACATTGGAGATAAAGAAGCTGTGATGAAGAATAAAAACAAACTGAGAAATCTAAGAGAAAGAATTTACATAAACAACGATTTAACAAAAAGTTAAACGGGAAATTGAAACATGAGAGAAAGAATGGCAAAAGAGTGGAAGTAGGATATCAAAAAATCATAATCGAAGGAAGAGAATATAAATGGGACATTGAGGAAGAAAAACTGAAAAAAACAAACAAAGATCACTACGACCATCAAGTCAAAAAACTGAAAAAAAAGGAGAGAGATAGGTAGCTTGACGACGACCCTGCAAAGATAAAAGGACATCGAAGAGAGGGCTAATCAAAGAGATACAACAGATAAGAAGATAATTAAAGAAATAGGGAAGAAAGAAATGGGAAATAATTATAGAGTTTATTAGATTGAGAACATGGAATATTAGAGGTATAAAGGGAAAAGAGGAACAACTGACAGAAGAACCACAAATGTACTATGTAGGAATCACAGAACCAGAAAAGACAGGAAATGGATGCAAAAAAATTAGAAGGAAATGTCATAAAAGAAGAAGACAAAATTATGGAAAGATGATGGGAATACTTAAAGAATTATCAGATGGGAACAACATAGCATACAAAAATCAACATAGAGACATAAAACCAGAACAAGATACAGAACTCACAAAAAAACAGCAAAAACTAATACAGAAGAAGCAAAAGAGGCAATCGGAAATTTAAACAGAATAGAAAAAATAAAAAAAAGAGGTAGAAAGGCATTAGGATTAAGTAATTATAAGTAATAAATATTTGAAATACTTTATTAAACAAATATTTAAGTGTACTAAAATATTCACTAGTTTTTGACATATGTTACTGAAAATTTTTTGGTTTTTGTTGTAGGTTGAAATCTACAGGAGCAATCGTTTTGCCCATTTCAGGTCTCGCTTAAAAGTTGCCTTGTCATCTCGGATTCTGAAGAAGCCATTTTGATTTAAAAAGATAAAAAAATAATATTTCTCTATACTTAAATACTTGTTTAATAAAGTACTTTTTTCCTGGGACCTGAAGTCACCTTACCCCTTAAATATTTGATTAACAAAGTTGTGTCTCTGAACAGTATCAATTTGCCCTAATTCTTACATTGACTGTATTTTGTAGGGATTGACTTATTTTAAGTGACAGTCTGCAGAAATTACAGACCAGACATACCAAAGGTTAAAAAAATCATTTTCGAAAAAAAAATGTTTTAATAGAGTGAATTTGAAACAGAAAAAAATGTCTTTCATACCTGAATGTGTAAGGTGTCCAAGGACCTTGAATTGAAGGGTTGTCTGTATGTATTAATTTTCTTAGTCTAACGCCAGTTCTGTCTGTAGATTGGGATTTTAAAAGTTTCAACCATTTTAAAATTTCATCATCTGTATAATTTCTTGCATTCACCCACTGTGTGTCACCATTTACTATGAATAAAGACAAAATGTTAAAAATGTATAGATTTATAGGACATACACACCTTTAATTCTTTACGACATAAAATAAAGTAATTATTGCTACCTTTTACTTTATTTTAAAAATATTGACTTAAAGTCAATATTTACTGTTGTTTTTATCAATAAAAGTTACGAAACACTTACAATATTCAGCTTTAATAATTGGTGTCCGATGCCTTCTTGGTTTCATATATACAGCTACTTCTGGACTCTCTTTTACAAAATCAATTAATTTAGTTTCTATAAATTCTCTGAAAGGAAAAAAAATATCAGCAGTTTTCACATACTAAGTTTGACAATTAATGATCAATTAATTTAACCTAAAAACTATGGCCCCGATTTAATCAATAATGTAGAATTTAAACCTTCTATGAAAAGATATAATTCTTGTTTTATTATTTAAGCTCTCAAAAAAATGAACAACCTTAAATTTATTGATTGAAATAGGACACCTAATCCTTCATGCAGGACCCTGAACTTTAAGGACGAAAACTAAGTACAACGTAAACAATGTTTTCTCACCTCATGCCCCGGCTAGCCCCACTATTCATACAAAATTTAAGCACCACTCGTTGAAGCTGACATACATATCTTCCAACTCCATTTTGACCTGGAGTCGTTATAAATGCAGACTTTAGAAAAAGGTGACTATTGGACATTATTTGTTACAGTTTTTTATTTAAAATAATCTATATTTGAGTAGACAGTAGAAATGAGGTTAAGCTTGACCTTACTGCATACTTATATTTAAATGATCATTTTTGACATTATGGTTTTTTGCATTTGACGATAGAGGATGTCAGGATCCTTATTTTTTTGTAAATATAATTTCTAATTATAGATGTTAGTAGCCAAATAATTCTTAAAATTGTTGCCTATATCTAAGTAACAACTTCTTTATTAATTATTTAGGAATGTTCAAGTATCGATATGTGTATCGACTTAACCGCCTATAAAGTTTATTATTTTCTTTTTAAGTCCTGTCAGAGTGTTTTCTCATATTTTTTTTTTATATTTATCAGTATAAATCTTTTAAATAAACTTCTTGTTTCATTTTTTGATTTAAAAAGAAACGGCCTGTAACATAACCTCGAAAATTAACATCCATTCATTACCGAAAAGCCTTAAAGCATTTCTATCCTTTATGATTAATTCAGGAAACAAAGGATAGAAAAATTCTGGGGTTACCTGAGGACATTGAATTGAAGAAAGGATGCAATCTGACATTGTACTTTGTGAAAGTTGATAAAATTGGGTAAGGTAAAATATTTGTAATCATTACAAATACATTCGTAGAATGACTGTGCTGAATTTGTATTTATTTTTGTATTTTAAATCAAGATAAATGAATTTTCTCCGTAGGGTAGTAGTTAATTTATATCATAGAGTAGGACTAGGGCCTTCTAGATCATTTGCTATGGATTCCGAAGACAACTACTTGTATTATTCCAATGAAAAATTATTGGGGCTTATAGAACTAAGTGGAGATAAAGATACCGCTATCAGGACATATTTGAACACTGTTAAATATGCACCGATAAATGATTTTAAGGAAGGTATGTTGACTTGTTTCCATTCTATTATATTCTATTCTTTAGCTGCTATTTTAAAACACTTTCGAGGAGACTTTAGTTTTAGAAACATATTGCCTAAATACTTAAATTAAACCTTGGGGAAGTAGTAATACAATTAAGATGGAGCAATAACTCTAATTTTTACAGTTATAAGTAGGTAGTACAATTATTATTAGGTGCTTATTGCTTGCAAGAGTTGTCTTTTGCATCATGAGAAGAAGATGTTAATAGCAACCAGAATTTACCAGGATCAAAGATCTGTTTTAATAAAAATTGTTAATCTCAAATTTTAGTTGCTATAAACTTCTTCTTTGTGATCTTTTATTTACAATTTTTTAAAATGGTGTTTTTCTTAATTACAAATGATCATAGATGGAATTTTATAACAAAATTCTAAACCAAATTTAATAAAACTGTTAAATCTGCTGTTGTACACCTAGGCAATGAAAGTAATCACATAGAACAATACAGGACCACAAGCTAAACAGACCGTTGTAAACCTAAATATTTTATTCATTATCATTTGTTTTTAGGGCTGGAATGGTTTAATGTTTCTGAACCGCTGTCTTTTAATCAACATTTAAAAGGAAAAATTGTTGTCTTAGATTTTTTTACTTATTGTTGCATTAATTGTATGCATATTATTCCTGATTTAAGAGAAATCGAAAGTAAATTTTCAATAGAAGATGGCTTAGTTGTAGTAAGTATATATAAGGTACTACTCAGTATATATCACCACTACACCAAACACTTTATTTTTGCACTCGACGCGCGTTTCGCTAACCATGCTAGCTTCATCAGAAGCGATGATTGACTGTCAATCATCGCTCCTGATGAAGCTAACATGGTTAGCGAAACGCGCGTCGAGTGCAAAAATAAAGTGTTTGGTGTAGTGGTGATATATACTGAGTAGTATCATTGTGCCAAAGATTCCACATTCCCAACTTGGTATATATAAGGTGTTTACTAAGTTTAGTTATTTTTTAATTGGTTATTTCGAACATAATTTATTTAACATACATAACATACATAGATACAGAAGAGTGGTTAAATGAAGGCATCCCAACACATTAAAATCTTATAGGTCCAAATTTAAATAAAAATGTAGAGAACTTCAAGGGGCCAATATTTCCTTGCCATTTTTTTAATTTGTTTATAAAAGACTCATCAACTAATATATAAAAACCTACCTATTAATGGTTAAAGTTGCACACGTGAAACATATTCCTTTATTTCTCTTTTTTTCTGTTAGATTGGAGTCCATAGTGCAAAATTCGAAAATGAAAAACTCTCTTCGAACATCCTTTCAGCAGTCCAGAGATACAACATTGGCCATCCTGTAGTCAATGATAGTGATTCTGAAATGTGGCAAAATTGTGATGTCCACTGTTGGCCTACCCTTTTAATGTTGGGCCCTGATGCTAATCCAATTGTCATGTTAACTGGAGAGGGACATAAAGAAGATCTTATGGATTATATTAGGGTTACATTAGATTTTTACAGGTAAAGAAAACAATAATTTAGACTTTAGTTTTTTAGCATGTAAACCAAAGGTTGCAATAAACAGACACATCAAACAAATCTTTGTTAACAACTCTAATAACAAACAGATAGGCCGAACCATGCAATATGAGAAGGAGAATATTAATTATTGATAATTGTTTTCAGACAGACTGGCTTGTTTACATTAGGTAGATTAAATTATACTTAAGTTAGTGTGATTGACATGCCTGAAATTCCCAAACCATTAACTTTATTTTATATGACGGATATGGCCATATCTTATAAAAGGGTTTATGTAATCGTAATGAGGTTTAGGTAACAGAAATATTTGGTATGCAGAAAATGGCCAGCTTTGTTAGAAGTCTGAATGCAATTGTTAATAAAAGTTATTGTTGTCGAAGTTGCCCAAAAGTGTTTAATTTTTTAAATAAAAGCTAACATATATATATATATATATATATATATATATATATATATATATATATATATATATATATATATATATATATATATATATACATACATACATACATATACATATACACACACACACACTACTCTCAGAAAGTATTTGCCCACCTAGTTATTTCTGTCTCAAAACAACAAAAACCCAGATAATATTTTTTTTTTTAAAATTTTAATGAATTATTATTGATTTTCACACTATTTACAGTGTAGAAAATCAGAAAAATATTCATGATTTTCCAGTATTTTTCTCATCTATGTAACCTCCTTTGTTTTTAATTACCGCTTTACAGAGTTTCGGTCCAGTAGTTTCTTCAAAGTTTCTTCGGTTATTTTAACCCATTCTGCTTGTAAAAGTTCCCACAAGTGATTTTCTGATGTTGGATTGAGTTTTCGAACACACCACAGCAATTCGAAGGGGGTTCAAGTCGGGTGATTGTGGAAGCCAAGTCATCACTTCCATTGGTCCAAAAATTCTCTAATTTGTTTAGCAGAATGTTTAGGGTCGTTTTCATGCTAAAAAATAAATTTCCCCTGAAAAATATCTGTTCCAGAAGGAAGCATTTGAGTTAGCAAAATTTCTTGATACTGTTCTTTTCTCATGATTATTTTATAATAATAATTTAAGTTAAGCTTGCCGTGTCGACAAATACGTTGTATTTTAGGACAATAAAGCATATTTCTATTTTTATCCTAAAGATTTTTCCAACTTTATCTTTGTCGAAACAACCCCAAACCATTACTGAACCTCCACCATGTTTTACTTTAGGCAACTGACAGACTTCCAACATCCTCTTTCCAGCTGACCGCCGCACGTAAACTCGTCGATTTGAACCGAAAATTTCGAATTTAGATTCGTCGCTCCAAAGGACAGAATTCCATTGTTCTGATGTCCAATTTTCATGTTTTTGGGCCTTCAATTATTCACTTGCCTATAAAGTGCTCCAACTCTCCTGTGTAGTCCACCTTCTGCTAACCTATTCTTCACAGTTGTCACGTTAATGGGGATGGGCCGCTCCAGGTTTACTTGAGCCGTGATTTCTGCTGCGGTTAGGCGGCGATTACGTCTGCTGGACATTGTTATAGCTCTGTCTTCAGCGGGAGTCATTTTTCGAGGCCTTTCTCAACGTTTTTGGTTGTCCCGCAGAAAATTTTTTTACGACGTAGTCCACCGTTCTTGGCATCCGCATATCCCTCGCGGTTTGTCGACTCGAGTGACTATTTTGATGTCTGGCAATTATCAGAGCCCGATTTTTAACTGAAACTTCTTTCATTTTTGGCATTTTCATAAAAGAAATCGAGCCTGTACCAATGACAAAATACTGCTTGCAAATGGTTAATTTCCAAAAGGGCAATGGTATTTATAGCATAGTTTTTATCATAAAATGTCCCTAGGAATTTTCATATATATATATATATATATATATATATATATATATATATATATATATATATATATATATATATATATATATATATATATGTATATATTATATATGTATATATTATATATGTATATATATATATATATATATATATATATATATATATATATATATATATATATATATATGTATATATTATATATGTATATATTATATATGTATATATATATATATATATATATATATATATATATATATATATATATATATATATATATGTATATATTATATATGTATATGTATATATATATATATATATATATATATATATATATATATATATATATATAATATATATATATATATATATATATATATATATATATATATATATATATATATATATATATATATATATATAAATATATATATATATATATATATATATATATATATATATATATATATATATATATATAAATAAATACATATACATATATATTTCTTTTTTTTTTAGGGAGAGAAAACTTATATCTAACCACAAATTACCTCTCAAATCAGCTTTTCATCTTCTACCAGACCTCAAAGGACCTCTTTTATTCCCGGGAAAAATAACGTCGTTCACTGACGAAAACGATCATCAAATTTTAGCAATTTCCGATACTGGCAATAACAGAATTCTTATCATCGATGACAGTGGAACTATATTGAAAGTAGTGGGTGGTAAAAGGTTAGGTTTCAAAGATGGAAGTCTGGAAAAATGCGGAGTTTAATAATCCTCAAGGTTTGACGTTCCAAAATAAGAATATTTTGTTTGTAGCTGATACAGAGAATCATGTTATAAGGAGGGTTGACTTAGAAAAAGGGGTGGTTCAAACTGTTGCAGGTAAGTTAGTACATGCGCATCTGTATAATGAGAACATTTAAAGCTGTGATCGCTTTAGTACTCCTTTGCCATTTTTGGAAGCTTATCTCTATGGTCTAACCTGAATATAATTTCTTTTCTTTTCTTTAGGAAATATGGAACCTTGTTTATTGAATGCCTTATTTTAGGTACTGGTAAACAAGGTCACGAGCGACTAGGAGGTAAACCTGGCCCAGATCAACCTATTTCAAGCCCCTGGGATGTATGTATATTTAAAAAACTCCCGATATGGATCTTACTTTCCATCCTGATGGTAAACCGCCCTTAAGGGAAGTCTTACTTATTGCTATGGCTGGAACCCATCAGATTTGGGCGTTGTTTTTAGAGGATACAGTTTGGTGGAAGTGCAAAAAACACACTAAAGGTAAAAATAAGGATTTGAAAATACTTCACTGAATTTAAAGGCCAAATGTAGGAAAAATTGGAAAGAAAAATAATAGTTCGGGAAAAGAAATGTGTTTTTATGACTATTTTATAAATGTTAGGGAATGGTACAGAAAATAGTAGCATAACAAATACTGAAAGTTAAACTTTACCACAACAAAGACAGCGCGGGGACGAAGTATTTCAGTAGTTCAAGATGTGCAAATAAAACAGGCGCGTTTGCCCGATCGCTAAGGAATTTTATTTCCCGTTTACATTTTGTCTATGATTGTAGTCATTACATTTAACACAGTCTGAAAAGTTTTTGGTCTAGCTACTCAAAACATTTTTTTTTGCAAAATTTGACTTTATTCATCAATATAGTCTCCTTCAAGAGCGATACAATCAGTCCAAAACTTTTCTAATATTTCTATACCTTTCTTGTAGAAGGATTTGTCTTTACCTTCAAAATAGGCCTCAGTTTCGGCGATAACTTCTTCGTTGGAGCAAGCATTTTTTTGAAGTCTATGAATAGATAATAGTTGCAGGGGGCCAAATCTGGAGAATACGATGGATGAGGAAGCAATTCGAACTTCAATTCAAGCATTTTTGCCATCGTAGCCATTGATTTGTGACACGATGCATTGTCTTGATGAAAGAACACTTTTTTCTTGTTCATTTGGGGCCGTTTTTTGCAATTTCTACCTTCAAATGCACCAACAATATTCGCTATTGATAGTTTTTCCCTTCTTAGCATAGTCGATTCAAATTATCCCTTGCGCATCCCAAAATACAGAGGCCAAAACCTTCCCAGCCGACTGTTGTGTCTTTGGACGCTTCGGGTGGCTTTCACCGGCTGCTGTCCACTCAGCTGACTGCCGATTTGATTCCAGGGTGTAGTGGTGGATCCATGTTTCATCCATTGTCGCATATCGCATGAAAAATCCTTTTTATTGTTCTTAAACAGGTCCAAACAGCGCTCAGAATCATCAACACGTTGTTGTTTTTGGTCCACTGTGAGCAAACGCGGTACCCATTTCGAACAGAGCTTTCTCATGCCCAAAGGTTCGTGCAAAATATAATCAACACATTCTTTTGATATCTTTAGGGTGTCAGCTATCTTACGCAATTTTACTTTACGATCATCCAAAACAATTTTGTGGATTTTTTTGATGTTTTCCGCTGTAATCACCTCATTTGGGCATCCAGAGCGTTCAGCATCATTTGTTTCTGTACGATCAGATTTAAATTCAGCATACCAGTAAATGATGAGTGATTTTCCAGAGGCAGAGTCCCCGTAACACTTATCAAGTCATTGCTTTGCTTGAACGGTATTTTTTCCCATCAAAAAACAGTGTTTAATCAACACATGAAATTCGTTTTTTCCATTGTTTTGAAAATATCAAAAGTAGCGTCACTAAAACTACTGTAATTTGTAAACTAATTGTCGAAACGTCATGAAATTTTGACACGTATCGTTTGAAGATTGGTACGTTCCAAAGATCATATGGCTTTTTCGAAAAGGGCGACTTTTATGTGTCGGCCCAAAATCTTTTCAGCCTACGTCTTAATTTGGGTATAGAAGTCATTATGCTTAACACTGTTAACTTATTTTCATTATTATTTTTAAGGAACCTGTATAAACATTGCTGGTTCCGGCAGAGAAGAAAATCGTAACAACTGCTATCCTCAGGCTGCCGCTTTCGCCCAACCTTCTGGGTTGGCTTTATGTGACAAGAACAAAGAGGTCTACATAGCCGATAGTGAGAGTTCTAGTATTCGTCGAATGTCATTGGTTGATGGGAAAGTAACAGCTGTGGTTGGTGGAGACAAAAATCCAAATGTACGTATGAGCAAATTTTCTCACTATTACCAACTAGAGTTTGGTGATTGCACTAATTTGTATGCTAGTAATTTTTAAAATTTGTTTAGTTAGCTCATATGTAAATATACAGGAAAAGAGACTTTCGCTGCTTTGGTTAGATGAAAAATCATGGTTTTTGGAATACCGAGTTTTAAAAATACCTATTAAAGTTGTTTTTGTGCTCATAATAATGGGAGAATAGGGCTCTTTAACAATAGGTGGCCTCACCTGAAAATGAGTTAAGGTTCGTCGTCAATGGAAAGTATAAGAGTAACATCGTAAAACAGTTGCAATGTAGATACTGCATGCCAATCCTATGGCGCTGTTCCCCTCGTTAAAATATAAGTCCACTCCAACTAACAGTACTCAGGCATAAACTAATGAAAAAAAAAACGGCCATTCAACCGGCATAGAGTTGCCCTTTCTAGTTTAAACCGTGAATTATTATTGTGTCTCTGGCTGGTGAAAGCCTAAAATTTAAAAGTAAGCCCGCCCTTCATTGGTGGCAGAGGATTGTTCAGCTAAGGTGTATCTAAAAATCAGTGACAGCTATTAACAATGAACAAAGTCTGTATCGCAGCAGTGACTTACTGTTCTCTTACTTATTAATCCATCTTAGGACACGTTTCGCCGTATCATGGCGCATCAGCCGAGCTAGGATCGATGAACGAGAGAACAAAACTGGCAGTACTGATTGTAGCGTAACATTGCACTAAGATACAACAAATTAGTTGTCTGGCTGAGTGAAAGCCTAAAATTTTAAAGCATATCTAGCACGGCTGATGAGCTGATACGGCGAAACACGTCCCGAAATGGATCGACATAAATGAATAGTAAGCCACTGCTGAGAACTGGACTTTTTTTATTTTTAGTAGTTAATATTCATTTTTATATATGTAGGGTAAAACCCTGACGATCGCACTGCCTGGCCTTAGCCAGACCTTCCTATGGTCTGTGAGCTTAAAAGCCCCCGACGAAAAACAGGACATTTTAGATTTTCACCAGCCAGATACAATCTGTTGTATCTTACCTCGATGTTCCGCTATTATTGCAATAAGTACTGTGAGTTTGGTTCTCTTATTTGTCGATACTAGCTCGACTAATGATCCGTGTCTTAGTCAATGTCCATGTCTGGGCCGCGTAGGTGAGAACCAATAACTATCACTTTGGTTTTTTGTTTTACGCTTTCATTTCTTATTCTGCCCTGTAATCTTATATTCAACATCTTGCGTTCCATTGCTCTCTATGTTTTACTCAGTTGGTCCATCATCTTTTTAGTCAATATCCATGTCTAGGCTGCATAGGTGAAAACCAATAGAATGCAGTGATCAAATACCATCTTTCTTAGTTTCAGAGCATTTCTTTTGTTAGTTAGTATTCTCCTTTGTTTGCCAAATGCTGCCCATGCTAGTCTGATTCTTCTCTGTACTTCTGCCATTTGATTTGCTTGACCACACTTTATTATTTGCCCTAGGTAGATGTATTCTCTATGTATTCAAGTGTTCTCTCCTCTGTTTTCAAGCCTCGCGAACTGTTTTCGTTTGTCATAGCATTTCTTATCTCTGTTCAGCAGTAGTCATACACTCTTTGATTTGTTTTGTAGTTCATTAATCATTTTCTCTTTGTCAACAAAATTATCTATTAGTGCTACATCATTAGCATAACACAGATGATTTAACTTGTCCATTTATACTGATCCTTTTTTTTCCCATTTGAGTTCCTTGAAAATTTCTAATGCTGCCATGAATAGTTTTAGGTTCATGTAGTCTCCCTGTCTTACTCCGCGTTTGATAAGTATAGGATTTGTTTTACTATCCGTTTCCACTATCATTTGAGCCTTGTAAATTGTTCTTATGAGCTGAGTATACCTATACCTGCTGTTATACAAGGCTCTTTCGACGGTCCCGCTCTCGTTACTGTCAAAAGCCTTTTGATAATCTATAAATACCAGTACAACTTTAAGTTATATTCTGTTGCTTTCTCTATTAAAGTTCTGATAGTTAAGAGATGATCCACAAGTACTAAAGCTCTTTCTGAAGCCAGTCTGTTCTACCTATTGATTTAATTCCAGCTTGTTGTCCAATCTATTAATTATTATTTTACCATGATTGGGACAAAGATCCAGAGGAAGGTCCCAAACAAGATGCAAAGATGACCCGAAAAGAACGGCTGATTTAGGTTGGATCAGAAAGGCGCAGAATCGAGGGGGATGGAAAAAGAAAGGGGAGGCCTATGTCCGACACTGGATGGAAGAAGGCTTATTAGATAGATAGATAGAATGATTTTTTTTTTAATTAGTGTTGATGGTTTATAAATTTATAATTAATATTATCATTTCAGAACCTTTTTGCCTTTGGAGACAAGGACGGCGCCCTCTACGATGCGAAGCTACAACATTCCTTAGGCATAGCTGTAAGCCCCGACGAAAAAACCCTGTTTGTCGCAGACACTTACAATCACAAACTTAAAAAAATTTTGTTAAGTGAAAACAAAATATTTACACTTCAGGTTAGCAATAATACCGACGCCACAGACGGAACCACCGCGCTGTTCAAGGAACCTGCCGGGTTGTGTGTCAGTCCAGACGGTAGAAAAATTTATCTAGCGGATACCAATAACCACCAGATAAAGGTGGTAACCTTAGGTAGAACCAATTCTATATCTAAAGTTGAAAAATTAGATATCAAGCAGAATACAACAGCAAAATCATCAGTCAATAACAACATATCAACAAAAGACATTGTGCTAGTACCGAAATCAATTAACGTTAGTAAAAAAGGAGGTAAACTAGTCCTTAAACTTAACATCCAGTTTGTAAACGGGTTAAAATTAACCGAGGACGCTCCTCAGCGGTGGGTTGTCGAATTACCGAACCCTACCTATTCTTCTGTGCCAAAAAATGGTAGTGATATTAAAGATGTCGATTTAGTACTTAGCGTGCCTTCTCAAAAAGACAATATAAATGATAATATTGACATAAGCTTTAATTTGGTCACTTGTACCAGTGAAACGTGTTTGCCAAAATGTTTTGTAGTAAGGGTACCGTTGACCTTCTCTGATAATGGGGTCGTTAAAGTGGAAAAAGAAATAAATGTGATCTTAGACGAAGATGATGTTAAAATTAAATAATTTGTTTATTTTTACTCTTATGTAAAGGGCGTAAATGTGGCAATGATGAAGGGATGCAGCTGGTCGATACAATTAGAAACAATGGGGATATGATGATTGTTACACATGAAAAGATACTTTGTTGTCAATTTTAGTTTCTGAGATATTTGCATCGTCATAGGGGAAAATTCCCCCACCCGATAATAATGTATCTTTTCATGTGAGTGGACACATACTTTTTCATTTACTTTACAAAACTTCAACTCGAATTATAATAAGAAAAAAGTTTTTTGCATGGAAAATAAAAATCCAGTAAGGACCACATAAAACATTTTACTCCAAGTAATGTTATTTAGGGACAACTTGTTAAAATAAAATCAAGGAAGATCCTTGAAATTAAAAAAAAAAGTTTCCGTTTATTCGGTATTTTAATAATACCATTTAATTTCAATTCGGCTGATATAATCCAGGGAATTCTTACAGTCAAATCATTTTGCTTTGAATACCATACTTTCAAAAAAATTTTCACATGTAACGCTAACATTTTTGTATATACTGGATGGACAGGTTACAGTAGTCGCTGCAATAAGATACTTTGCGAAATAAAGCTTATATGAAAGTCGGGTAATAAGAACTACATAGCGGGTTAAAATAAAAATATGCCAATTTGCCAACCACTTTAATAAGTCATTGAGCTCTAAAAATCCCGGTGCCGTTAACACTATCCCTTTCAGTTTAGCTATTCGATTAATCATTCTAGATTTTTTTCATGGGTCTAGCACACGTGCTGCAGGGAAGTTCCTAAAGTGGCATGTGTGCGAAAAAAGCGATTCACGTTGTTCTTGAATCGCTGTAAATTGTACTCGGTGGGAAACACAGCCCTGGGCAAATTATTCCAAAGGGATGATGTTCTCCATATAAAAGACTGCTTGAAAAGCGTTGTACGCGGAGTAACAAGCTGAACCTCATGCGGATGTGAAGTATTAGCGCGACGTGTATTTCTAACATGCACCGCTCTGGGAGGAATTAAGCGGGCTACCTCCTTCGAACACTTTCCATGAAAATACTTGTAGAAGAGACTCAAGTCGTCAACCGTTCTTCTATGTTCCAGCGATACTTTTATACTTTTATTTTTTTTATACTTAGATTCTTTTATACTTTTGTATAGATATAAAGCTGCTCAAAAACATGGTTAAAAAACAAAAACACAAAATAATACTGTTAAGGCGTGAGCGTGTGATCCATCTTCTGTCAAATGAATACTAGCTAGCAGCATTTAACATAAGATTTTTATACACTTTACCTTGGCCGGACTAAATACGATTTTATGATAGCTTTTTTCAAACAATTTTTTTAAATCTCATAGAGGCTTGATAACTAGGCAAAAATAACTTCTCGGTTTCCAAAACACCCCGTACATATTTGGCTTCCTAATTAACGTTTCTTAATGACTATTTTTAATTAACGGTATGAATGTTTATGACTGACACCGTGTTACTGATTCTAGTTTTTCTTTTTCCCCCAAAATTTAATCGGTTTTAAACGTTGAGTGATTGATTCGCCACATTATGTTTGATCGGATCTATGCCGAACTTTCTTTGAATACATAAAAACTAATCTTGCAGATGAAGACATGGATTAATTTGTTTTGATAAGGTAATTAGAAAAGGCAAAGTTGTTTTATTGGATCAATGATTTACTCCAGTTAGAGATAAACTACTTCATTACCGTCTACAATATACTTCAAAAACTAAAACTAATAAAAATAAGAAAATACTGATATAATCAGATTGGTCAGATTTTTGATGTTGTCAGGATACTTATGGGTTTAAACTTCATTTATATATATATATATTTTTTTAAAATTAATATTACATTGTTTTAGTATATATTGTTACGTTTTCACTTTTATTTGTATAAAATGCATAACAGGTTTGTGTATATTATGGATTGTTGCTAGGTTAAAATACTGAAAACCTAATTGCTTTAAATACCATTTGATAATTATTGTTTTTTTATCGTTATGAATATATAGATACTGTAAGATCAGATAAAAACGAGATTGATGGCGGCTCATTTTCGCCACCGGTGTCGCCACTATTACATGTACATGTAGGGTTAGATTTTTCCTCTAATGTAGCGAAATTCGCGTTTGGCCGAGAACTATTGACGGTTTTTATATCGAACAATGTGAACATTAAAAATATAAATTTGGCACTGACCATCGCAATAAATTTGCAGAATACCGTCCACCAAGTAAGAACGTATCGTCGCACATCATTCAGTAAAAAATATGTTTATTTACAGGTTTTTTACATAATTCGATAGTAAAAGATTGCAATTAAAATACTAATGATTTAGTAGCTCGTCCAGCCCCATCAGCGTTGATGATCGCCTGGCATTTTCGGGGCATACTTTCGGCGAGATTTTCAGCGAATTTGCCATGACACTGTGCAGACCTTTTTACCATGGGGATGGCCAATCTAGTGTGACGATACCGGATTCCCCTTTCCACTGCTACACGTTTCATGTGATATGTCCCAACCTTTCTGCTTTGGTTTTTGCGCCTTTTAGCGCAAACCTAATAAAGATTTTCGGGAAAATCTGTTAATAATCATTTTTTTGGTTTCCTGGTCCGAGACTTTTCCTCTCGAATCACGCTCTGATAGCTCATAACCCTTTTTTAACTGAAAGTATCGTTTCATCCACTTACTAACGAATGCTTTCGACTTGCCCATATACTTACCAGCCGCTGTAGGCGTCATTTTCCTACCCTTTGGATTACTACATAGGAACACAGTCTCAAAGCGCGAAGCGCATACATGTTCGGTAATATTTAACCATAAATAAGGTTAGAAATGAATCTCTTTCCACAAAGCATTGTTTGTAGGGGGTGCCAACAATAACCTCAAAAAAAAGGAGTTTCATTTTACTGACTGCAAGTTATAGACGACACGTTCTTAGTTGCCCAACCGCATCAAGAAAATAACCACTTGAAAATTTTAAAATTGAGCTTTGTGAAGCTTTTTATCGTCCGTTATTGAATGATGCCAAATGTCTAAGTATAGATGTGGTCGAGATTATCGTAGTTGACAGTCTGAGCGTACATTTACGAGTTGATAACTTAATTTGTGTTTAGATTGTGTGAACTACATGTATGAGTATGGTGGCCACGACTGTACACACATACCATCGTAACGTCATCTATAAGCAGCTTTGTGCCACCTATCCTATTACTGAATAGTGAGTTTTATATAATCATGGGTATGTCACAACAATATCTGATACCTGAAACATTATTTTATTTCCTGCAAGTAGAATAAGTTCAAATCTTACTATAAACTATTTTTTATTTGATCTTACATTAGAAATCTTATTTCTAATTTTATATACGATAAAGTTTGAATAAAAAATGGCTAGTGGCGTAAAATTGGCGTTTTCCTTTCAAAATTATCACTCTGTAATAATTTCAAATTAGGCAAATTTCTGAGATATTGCAAAGACACACATATTGCCTTCGGTAAGATTTTTGAATTCACCCTACTCTCCAGATTTGTCCCCCTTCGATTTTTTTATTCGCCATTCTCAAGACCTGGGTAGGGAATAGACATTTTCGTTGGATGAGGACATCATTGACGTTGTGAACGAGTATTTTGCAGGCTTTGAGACTGACTACTTTTTCGAGGGGATAAAAAAACTAGAACATCGCTGGAATAAATGGGTGGAGTCTTTTTTCATATTTTTACCTATACTTTCGACTTTTGTATAATCTTTATGAGGATATTTCAGATGGCATAGGAGCTTACATCCCCTTTTCGAAGAAATTCTATTCTAACAGCAAGCTTGGGTTTAATGAACAACTCGACGAAGGGCTCGAAGTAAATTCAAACAAATAATCAACCAAAAGAGATATATATAATCTGAGAATTTTTTTTTTATGGGTCTAGCACAGGGAAGTCCTTCAAGCGCTCCAGGAGCGGCATGTATGCGGAAAAAGCGATTCACGTTGTTCTTGAATCGCTGTAAATTGTACTCGGTGGGAAACACAGCCCTGGGCAAATTATTCCAAAGGGATGATGTTCTCCATATAAAAGACTGCTTGAAAAGCGTTGTACGCGGAGTAACAAGCTAAACCTCATAAGGATGTGAAGTATTTGCGCGATGTGTGTTTCCAACAATTAAGCGGGCTACACCCTTCGAACACTTTCCATGAAAATACTTGTAGAACAAACTCAAGTCGCCAACCGTTCTTCGATGTTCCAGCGAATCAAGACCGCCGGTCAGTTCCGTGTCTCCAGTCAGACGAACAGCTCTTCTCTGAACAGAATCCAACAAATGCAGTGTGTGTTTGGAAGCGGAGCATCAAAAATGCGAGCAGTATTCCCTAGTTGGTCGAATTTGAGCTTTGTAAAGAATTAACAGTTGTGGAGTGTAAAGCTTTCTGGTTTGAAGTAATATTCCCAAGTTTTGAGAAGCTCTCCTTGCTATTCATGCTTCATGCCAGGACATATTTGCTCCCAAATTAACGCCCAACAAATTGATGCTAGGGGAATGAATTGACCGGACATGTCTATGTCGGGTTCAGCAACGTTAACTTTTTTATAAAAAACTGCCGCCTGGATTTTTGTAGCGTTAAATTCCACTTGGTTACTGTCACCCCAAGATAGAATTTCTTCCAGGTCTTTGTTAAGTTGAACGACCGCCTGCTGTCTGCGGATATTCGCCTGAGTAGCCGATGTCCGAGCGTTCAAAGTGAATGAACAGATACGCGTACTGTCATCTGCAAAGCTGTAGATTAGATTCCCGGTCTTTTCCAGCAGATCGTTAATGTAAATAGGAAAGAGAGTAGGAGACAGTATGGAACCCTGGGGTACACCGGCGTTGATAGTGAAGGTGTTAGAAAGAAATCCGTCGACCGCCACTCGTAAAGGACGCTCTCTGAGGAAACATGAGAGCCAAAAGAGAACTTTTCAAACATACCATAAGAGCGTAGCTTAGCCAACAGTCCATCGTGCTAAACAAACTCCAAAGTGTTCAATTGCGCTGTTCCAAACATGTGTTACAAGTCAGAAGATCTGTTGATTTATGTTGAATGAATGAAAGAGATTTTAGAAGATGCTGATTAATAACCTTTTCCATGACTTTCGATATTATTGAAAGCAATAACTCTATACGTTTTTATTACCCTTAACACATTACGATGTAAATATTCTTGTCTTATTATACGAGGATTGGTCGATAAGATAGTAATTGTTCAAAAGATGGTGGCACGACACTTTTTAATCTACAGGGTGAAAGTATCATCCTCCCGACTATGTTAACCAAGTTTCGGTCAAAATTCAAACATAGTAGGCCTTTGGTAAGATTTTGAATCGACCCTACTCTCCAGATTTGGCCCCTTTTTACTTTTTTATTCCCCAATCTCAAGACCTGGGTAGATAATACACATTTTCGTTGGATAAGGACATTACTGACGTTGTGAACGAGTATTTTGGAGGCTTTGAGACTGACTACTTTTTCGAGGGGATAAAAAAAATTAGAACATCGCTGGAATAAATGGGTGGAGTCTTTTTTTTATTTTTTTTTACTATATTATCGACCCTTGTATAATCTTTTTGAGGCTATTTCAGATGGCATAGGAGGTTACATCCCCTTTTCGAAGGAATGTTATTCTAACGGCAAGCTTGGGTTTAATGGACGGCTCGACGAAGTGCTCGAAGTAGATTCAAATAAATAATCAACCAAAAGAGATGTAGAATCTGAGAATTAAGAATAAGCTTCCTGCCTAACAATTCAAAAGCTTTTTTTTTTCGGTTACTAAAAGAATTAGGTGAAATTTTACTAAAGTATCATATCACTACTTCACACTGATAATACAATTGTAGAGTGTACCGTATTCTGTATTTGATACATCCAAGTATTCGAGCGTGTTTCGAATGACGGATTATTGACTAATGCGGCTTTTTTTCTGCTCCAAATTACTAACTAACTTCTGGTATGACGTCAGTGATGACGTAAATAATGGATAACTGGCTTTCCTAATTTCATTAGGAGTCTAATCTGTGAAGTGGATAAATTGAACTAATAAAGAAGACAGGGTTGCAATTTACTCTTCTGTTTTCTACTTCCTTGGTCATAAAAATTTTCAATATATGATTAATTTGGCGGGAAGCTATTTTATGAACGACATGACAGTTAAATTAAGATGAGAAGGACATTAATATTGTCGGCACCAGATTGAGTCACCTTAGATTTGCAGACAGCTAACATCATCAAAGATATACAGGAAGTGTTAAATCAGCTGAATGTGGTCTCTGCAAGGGTAGGTCTTAAAATGAGTTTAGAAAAAACTAACTGATTGAACCGTGAAGACATCAACATACAGATAGGAAATACCTCCATAGAACACGTCGACGAGTATATCTACCTAGGTCACACTATTAAGATCGAAAAGGAGAACCAGCCTGCATAAATTACTAATCGAGTAGGGCCGGCATTGGCAGTTTTTGGGAAACTAGGGCATATCTTAAAAAGTACGCTAATACCCATAAACCTAAAAACTAAACTCTACAATACCTGTGTCCTACCTGTCAGGACATATGGACTGGAAACGATGTACCCCACACATTTGTTAAAAAGCTCGCAGCCTCACAAAAAGCTACGGAAAGAAGCATGCGTGGTATCTCCCTTAGGGATAGAATTCATAACGAGCAGATAAGAACACGAACTAAAATCAGTGTCATATCTCTCTGGATGGCGGCAAGGATGAAGTGGAGTGGCGATGGGCGAGTCATGTGACTAGAACATCTGGAGACAAATGAGTATACAAGAAGACAGAATGGAGACCCAGAGGAGCAAATAGAGGCGTGGGAAGTCCACAGAGGCGATGGGACGATCAAATAAGAGGGGTAGCAAGCGAGCAGTGGTTAAAGGTAGCAAAAGGCAGGGAAACATGAAGAAATTAGAAAAAACCTTCGTCCAGAAGGGAACAAACATGGGCTGAGAAGAAGGCTTTCATAATATCACTAGAAGTCTAATCTATGAAATTTGAGCTAATAAAGACAGGGTTGCAATTTGCTCTTTTGTTTTCTACTTCTTACTTCATTCGTTAAAATCTTAAATATATGATTAATTTAACGGGAAGCTATTTCATGATCATGTTTTTGATCTTGATAGTAATGTGCATTTTTCTTTACTGTTCAGCTTTTTTTTAGAACATATTAGTGAAATTGAATGTCGACAAAACTAAAATTATGTGTGGATCGATCAAACAGGAACAGACCTGACCTTCAAAAAATAGGCCGTTTTGAGGTAGTATATCGCTATATGTATCTGGGGTCGATGATAACAAATGTTGGATCCTTGGAAACGGAAATATCCATGAATACACACGACAAGCTATGGAAAAGTAACATCAGTAAACAACTAAAAATAAGATTTTCTGATTTTCTCCATATTAATGAACGGGTCTGCAACTTGGTCACCAAAACAGAAAGAAAAGAAAAAAATTCATGTCACAAAGATGTATTACTAGAGAAAAATGTTGAACATTCCAGGGACCGCCCACCGTACTAATATATTAATAACACAGCCCCACAAAAAAAAAAGTGGGGTATACTTTTGATGCGATATATCAGATCCGTAGTATTTTTGCCCGCTGATCACGAATCTGACGTCAGAATATCGCCATCACATCTCAATTTTTTTCTAACCTCAAAAAATAGGTAAAAATTAGTAAAAAGTAAGAAAAATATACTCCTAAAAAATTGATTCAAGCTTTTTCATGAATCCAAAGATGTATTAATATGTATTCGGACACGCTAAGCTAATATTCATCGGTTGGATTGAGCCATACAGTTTTGTTTTCTTTCTAACCTCAATAAATCAGACAGATATAGTGCTTCTCGAATGCAAAAACGAATTCAAATTAAAATTCAACCGATCCTTACCAAATTTGGTACACGGGGATTTTTTGGGTCGCTAATCACGAATCTGAGGTTGGATTTGCAAAATTCAAGATGGCAGATGTTTTCGCGCCATTTTGAACGCCGAGAAAATTTATCGGTCGATTTTTATTCTTCTACCTGCATCCAGGGCACCTCCACGTGGTGACGGTGGGCAACGGTGTTCCTCCACTAGCCGGCAGAGGCCCTGGATAACGGCTTAGATGCCGTCATGGCAGATAGAAGAAAGAGAATTACGATGCAGGGACTCGGAAACCCAGTATCGGCGGTTGGTCAGGGTGGGAAAGCGGGCCCGCAGCCGTCGTCATCCAGCGACCGTAGCTCTTCATGTGTGGGTGACTTGGCTCATGTAGAGTATAATGCTACAAGGAAACGGTCTCGCGGTACAAGGACTTTTCATAAGTGCGATAAAAACAGTGATTCATTTTGTTATATTTGCTGTCAACACGTATTGAGGAAAATGGGGTCACCGATAACGGATAAGATTAAAACCTTATATAAGGATTGTTTTAATATTGAAATACAGCACCAGGATACAGATTGGGTTCCCCACATCATTTGCAGTTCTTGCAAAATAATGTTGTACATCAATAAGAAGGCGATTAAATATTCAAGACCAGCAATATGGAATAGACCATACAGTGAAAATGATTGCTACTTTTGTATGAATGTTGTATCTAGGCATAACCGAAAAAATAAAAGCACTATTACTTATAACGATGTTTCGACAGTAACAAGACCAACTAAACTAATTCCGCCTCCTGAACCACTTGATGCTGATGTTATGGAAACAAATGATTTCACCTTATCAGTTCATGCCGAAAACATTGAGACTGTCGAAAAAGATTCAAACACTGTTACTAATGAATGTTCTAGTAACAACCTATCATATACTAGTGACACAGATAAAGAATTTCTACCATACAACCGTAAACCAGAACCAATACTCGTATCACAGTCAGAACTTAGTGATCTAGTCAGAGATTTAGGCTTATCCAAAGATGGTTCAGAGCATCTTGCTTCCTTTTTAAAGAAAAGACATTTACTTAAGCCAGAAGCTACGATTTCTTATTATAGAAACAGAGATGAAGAATTTCGAAAATATTTCACAATGGACGAGGAATTGTCACTTTCATATTGTACCGATGTAAAAGGTCTAATGGATGAATTACAAAATAACTCATACGATCCTGAAGAATGGAGACTGTTCATTGATTCTTCTAAACGGAGCATTAAGGCAGTTTTGCTGCATAATACCAACGTTTACGCTCCCATTCCGATTGCTCATTCCACAGTTATGGAAGAGCAATATGAAAAAATGAAGCAGCTTTTGATAAAAATAAAATATGCTGATCATAACTGGAAAATTCGTGGAGATCTGAAAATTGTAACAATATTGCTTGGCCAACAGTCAGGGTTTACACTTTATCCCTGTTATAAATGTCTGTGGAATAGCAGAGACAGGGAACGTCATTATAAGAAAAAAATTTGGCCAACAAGAGAATCGTTCACTCCTGGTGAAAATAATGTATTGTTTCCACCATTGGTAGATCCAGGAAAAGTTCTTATTCCCCCGCTTCACATTAAGCTTGGACTTATGAAGCAATTCACGAGAGCATTAGATACAAACGGCCCATGTTTCAAATATTTGCATAAAAAATTTCCGAAATTTTCTGAAGCTAAAATTAAGGCAGGCGTATTTGACGGGTCACAAATAAGAAAATTGTTTCAAGATTCATTATTTGTTACTAAAATGAATAAAGTTGAAAAAGCTGCTTGGCTTAGTTTTAAAGAAGTCGCAACAAACTTTTTGGGAAATAATAAAAGTCCTAAGTACAAAGAAATAGTCGAGAAAATGGTAAAAAATTTTCAAACATTAGGTTGCTTAATGAATCTAAAATTACATTTCCTGGACTCCCACATCGATGATTTCCCAGATAATCTTGGTGACTACAGTGAGGAGCAAGGGGAACGTTTTCACCAAGATCTGAAAATCATAGAAAATCGGTATCAAGGACGATGGGATGACCATATGCTAGCGGACTATTGCTGGTCGCTAAAAAGAGAAACAAGTCCTCAAAAGCGTTTGGGCAGAAAGCCTTTGAATAGGTCATTCGCGGAAAAAAGAACAAGATACAGCCAAAAAAAGGAAAGTTAGGCGCGGGTCTAACCTTCGCAATTCTAGGGCTTAAGGGTCTACTATTTGAGAGTATATGGTTGAAAAGTCCTGGTTTTGAGTTTATTGGGTCTCATTTTTAAAGTTACAGGGTTATTGAGGTCTATTTTTTTAGGTTACAGGGTGTGGGAGTCTAAGGTTTCAGGGTTTAGGGTTGAAGAGTATCAGGTTTGAGGATTCCCCAACTGTATACCAAATTAGGTAGGAATCGGTTGGTTTTCAAAAATGTTGTCCGCCATCTTGGATCCGCCATTTTGAATTTTGCAAATCCGACCTCAGATTCATGATCAGCAACCCAAAAAACCCCCGTGTACCAAATTTGGTAAGAATCGGTTGAATTTTAATTTGAATTCGTTCTTGCATTCGAGAAGCACTATATCTGTCTGATTTATTGAGGTTAGAAAGAAAACAGAACTGTATGGCTTAATCCAACAGATGAATATTAGCTTAGCGTGTCCGAATACATATTAATACATCTTTGGATTAATGAAAAAGCTTGAATCAATTTTTTAGGAGTATATTTTTCTTAATTTTTACTAATTTTTACCTATTTTTTGGGGTTAGAAAAAAATTGAGATGTGATGGCGATATTCTGACGTCAGATTCGTGATCAGCGGGCAAAAATACTACGGATCTGATATATCGCATCAAAAGTATACCCTACTTTTTTTTTTGTGGGCTGTGTAATTAGAGAATTAAAAATCAAAAAAAAATCATTTACTTAGTGAACTCCATCTTCGCATGTTAAGGTCCTTTGGAGACATAATGAGGAAACCTCCAGATAACATGGAGAAATTAGCGATACAAGGTAAAATTGAAGGTAAGAGACTACGCGGCCGCTCACCAACGAGATAAACCGACCAAATCACCAATATGACAAACGAATCCATGCACACACTAATTACAAAAGCACAAGACCGACAAGACTGAAAAGAGTTAATTCATAATGCAACAGTGGCCACTACATTCCAACAGGGAGATTAGGACTGAGAGGATAGTGAAATTATTCGTTGTAATAAGTATTATAAATTTTTAAAAACCACGCTTCAACTTAGGGAACACCCTGTAGATCAATATCACACTATAAATAGTTAACATAAACCTTATCTGCGACCATATTTAACACAAAGAAAAAAATATATTAAAATTTCTAGCATATACCCACATAAATTGGGTATATCCTCCACATGAATCATCGCTACTTCCAATGATATATCCACCATCGTAATAAACAAATTGCAATGTGGTGTTCGACTATAAAAACCGTGATATCACGACTGTTTAAGGCAAAACAACCTGAATGAGGTCATTTTATATACGTGTAATAACAATATTTTTTTTTTACTTGTAGAAATACTTAAAGAACTAATTGAATCACAAATTTCAAAACGGGTTCATTTTTTAAATAAGACTTTTTCCCCCTTTTTAGTGTTCCGTACGGAACACTTATAAGATCACTTCGGTGTCTGTTCGTCCGCCTGTCACACCCGATTTCCTCCGAAACTATTTAACACAGGAAGTTGAAATTTGGCACAAATATAGGAATTGATGGTCCAATCAGAGTAGTGTAGTTTCGAAAGTTAAATTTTGATTTAAGGGGTTAATTTTGGGGGGTGAACTTGGAAGTGGAAAAAAAAAAGTACCAGGTCATCGGGTGGGTTGTCAAATGAAAAATCTAAACTAGCCTGAACACGAGTTGAAAAATATATATAATGGAATACTTGCTCATACTTTTCTTTGTATTATCTTTAAAAAATATCTCGAAAAGTTCTGAGCAAAAAATTTTGAAAAAATTCTTGAATACTCTCTACAGGGTGTAGATTGAACGTAAATTATCAGGAGGGCATTACCTTTAATATTTTTATCTATAATATATATAAAATGCAACATCTCTCTGTCTGTCGGTCCGTTAGTGTGCTTATTACTGGACAACCACTTATCCGATTTACATGCTTTATTTTTTAAAACAGCCAGCTTATAGGCTATATTTTATTACGTTAGGTAACATAAGGAATAAGCAGTGACAACAATAGTGAATCAAGTCAGAAAAAAGTTTGCCGCTAGCGCGTTCTCTTGCAATACACTGCCTAAACCATTAAATATGGAACAATATCATGTAGCAAAGAATATCTATAATATATATAAAATGCAACGTCTCTCTGTCTGTTCGTTAGTACGCTTATCACTGGAAAACCACTTATCCGATTTACGTGCTTTATTTTTTAAAACATGCGTATGTTCTCTGGCCAGCTTACAGGCTATATTTTATTACGTTAGGTAACGTAAGGAATAAGCAGTGACAATATTAGTGAATCAAGTCGGAAAAAAGTTTGCAGCTAGTGCGTTCTCTTGCAATACACTGCCTAAACCATTAAATATGGAACAATATCATGTAGCAAAGAATATCTATAATATATATAAAATGCAACATCTCTCTGTCTGTCTGTCCGTTAGTGTGCTTATCACTCGAGAACCACTTATCCGACTTATGTTTTTTTTTTTTAATTCACACGTTTGTCCTCTGGCCAGGTTATCTATAATCTTCGATAATATATATAAAATGCAACGCCTCTCTGTATGTCTGTCTGTCCGTTAGTGCGCTTATCACTCGAGAATCACTTATCCGATTTACGTGTTTTTTTTAGATTTATACATATTTCACTAACCTGAAAACTGATGACCGTGAAATTGTGTTTATATATATATATATATATATATATATATATATATATATATATATATATATATATACCAGATAAATTATTGTAGGTAATGCACTCGTGATAATTTTCGTTCAATCTGCACCCTGTGGAGAATATTCCAGGATTTTTTCAAAATTTTTTGGTCAGTACTTTTCGAGATAAGCGATTTTTCACAATTTTTTAAAAATAATACAAAGAAAAGTGTGCGGAAGTATTACATTATATATTTTTGAACTTGTTTTTACAAGTCAACATCTAACTTTCAAAATTACACGGCTCTGATGAGGCCATCAGTTCCTATATTAGTGCCAAATTTCAACTTTCTATGTCAAATAGTTTCGGAGAAAATCGGGTGTGACAGACGGACAGACAGACACCGAAGTGATATTGTAAGTGTTCCATACAGAACACTAAAAATTGCCATTAAACCTGAAATATTTTTAACCAATGTATTTATTACCTTAACAATTATCTTAGATTACATACATCGATTGTGCCTAATTTTGCACCTCAAACAAGTTCTTCATCGCGTCGAGGGATCATCCATCGTTGTAATTAGAGTTCCATCAAAGTGTTTTAGTTGATTACCTAAACTTTTATCTAAAAGTTTGTCCACGATTTTTTAACACATCAGTCGAAATTCAAGACTGATGAGTCCGATCCTCACCACTTCGTGTTCCCGACCCAGTTGTGAAGTTTTCTAAATTTATTAACGAAAAAGAATACCAACTACGAAATAATCGATAAATAGCAGACTTATGAAACAGCAGGTGGTATTAGATAAAATACACCTCTGTTATGAACGGTATTTTTCTCGATACACCTTCGTGGTAACGTCCCACTTATTTGACCATAAGAATACAAACAAACCTTTGCCATTGCTTTCTCCTTATTTGGTTGCGTGTGGTAACTGATTTTATTAGATTATTATTAGAACTATACTTGGTGTTTTTTAAATATGACGACTATTATGAGCTTAATATTCGAGTACCTATATTTTAAAGGATCGGAAAACACAAATAGACATCTAGTAGTTTTAAAATGAATAAGAAAATTATTTAAACATTTAATATAAAGCGTCAGCTTTCTTAAAAATGAGAGAAATCTTTGCGGAACTTTAATGGTGCCGATTCAATACCACATTGTCTTGGCTACAAAGTTAAATTTCACTTTGCACACACAATAACAAACTAGGTAGACCAAGAGATCTCCGCTGGAGAAATTTCTCATTGTGTGAAGGAAGCTGGCTTTTCTGTGATAAAAACCTGTTTATTGTTTTACACTACTTTAAATTAATGTATATAATAAAACATTGCTTTCAGCTGCTATTAAACCGGTAAAAAAATACGATTAAATTTTGGCGTAACATGGCGTTTTTAGATAGCCATCAGATTTAATTTGATATAAAAATATTCCTCCGCCTCTGGAATTGTGGCGACAACAGCAAGATTCCTCATCAATCCATGTTTCCGTCTGCATACTTTTCCTAGACGACTAAAAATAGCCGGAAAATCGATTTGGAAAGCTTAAATAAAGTTACTCACTATGGTGACAATAATCCTCCGAATTGAAAAAATATTTTCCAGAATTACTTATATATAAAAAAACTGCCTGATGGATGGACCTATAAATGAAAAAAAAAATCAATTTTCATGTACCCAACCCATTTTCAGTAAAGTAATACAAGTCCTAAAATTAATTTATTAAAATAATAATAATTTGTAACATTGAACATGGATGTATCGCGTGTTTTACGGTAAAATTCTTGAAATCCCTGACCGTGACAATCATTAACCATTAAGATTTTTAGCGCAACGATGAATTTAAAAATGGTTTTAACTTTTTATACAAAATACTTTGTATCAACATCTTTCATAAATTATAAAAAACGAAAATTAAAATCATCTGCATTGAAAAATCGATTTAAACTGAAATATCGATAAATTCAAATTAGAGTTTTTAGTAAGAGATCGAGAACAAGGATAATCGACCGGCTAGTTGCCGTTACCTACATGACGCGTGTTCTAGCCAATGAAATTCAAGGATTCAGGCGTCGGCTGTCTGACGTCACCGAGACTATAAATCGAACCGGCGACACAAATTTCCACCATATTCGTTTGGGAAGCTGCATTACTAGCTTGCTTGAACGATCGTCGCTGTGAATTGAATTTAAGTATTTTTGTGGTGTTTTTTTAAAGAAAATTAAACAAAATGGTAAGTATGCGCTTGGAATTTGTTTAAGAGTTATTTACACTATTTATTTTTGAGTTTTTCTGTCTTAAATAATAAAAACTGAGTTCGCATTCTTTGCCGGCTTTTTCAAAATCGTTTTGCCGTTACCATATTTCAAATAGATATTACGTTCTTTTCATTTAGTCTTTTCTGACCAGAAATAAAGATACTGAAAATTTGTTTTTTTGGTGATTAACAGGGCGTTACCAACTCGTGAAGATTTCTTTGTAAGTCGGACATTTTTAAATTCTATGTTTTAGTAATTGCCAGTTTTTAGTTGGGCCATTCTTTTACCAATTCTGGGTTGAAATAAAACTTCCAAACAATGAGGTATATATCTGGCAAATAATATTGGAAACGACTGCACAGTGGCGTAGTAAGCGGAAATATCAAAAGTAATATATAAAAGAAAGAACTTGCCCAAAAAATTTACTTTGTAAAAGAAATCCGCCACTCTTGGAAATCACATACAAGGTGTTACCAAAAAAAAGTTTTAAATTTGGCATATATAGCCCAGGGGCATTAACTAAATACTACAGAAAAGATAGTGCTTTCCATTACTTCCTTTTTATGACATGGGTCAGACATGACAGAAAATGCAGCTTTCGTTACAGAAAGACAAACACGTAGAACAAAACCAAGCCGGCTGATTACCGGTGGATTTTTAAAATGCCTAGTCCCGTTTCTTTGAGAATATTTTTAGCTATTGTTACATATAATACAACTTCTTCTTGCCCGGCATCTCTAAGAACCTCGATGAAGTAGTCCGCCATTTCAATTTCGCGGTGACGTTTGGTTCTACCGCAATGTCTGTCTGCGATAGCTATTTTCTGTACCGCACCCATTACGCCCTTTGTGAAACATGTGTCTATTTCTCCATTCCTAGTGCATATGGAAAGCTGAAATTTAGAATTTGTTAGTAGCAAGGTGCTGTTTAGAATTAAACCAATTTTATGGGCCCTTTTGCTGAAAGGGACAATAGTGTACTTGGCCTTTGAGCCTAGAAGCAAGAGTACATTTTGGTTGTAATAATTATGACCCCTGGGCTACAAAGGTCAAATTTGTATTTTTATGTTGACTTCCATCTTATTTCGAGGAGTCAAAGGTGGACATAAAGAACTGAAATTTGGGTTTTCATAATACTACTGTTCATAAAAAATACTTCTATTTTATTTATATATAAGGTTGTTATCACCCTTTGGCTATATATACTAAATTTAATTTTTTTCTGACATCTACTATGCTATTCCCAAGTGTCCTAAGCCTACCCTTCTTTTTGTAACCAACTTTTTATAAGCTAATCTTCAAAATGGAGACTTTAAATTTAAAATCAACTCAATTTTGAATTCTATAATATTTTTAACCTTTGCTTTTTTCTTGTTTCAGCGTGAATGTATCTCAGTCCATGTTGGCCAAGCTGGTGTACAAATTGGTAATGCCTGTTGGGAATTATACTGCCTGGAACATGGCATCCAACCTGATGGTCAAATGCCATCTGACAAAACGGTAGGAGGTGGAGATGACAGTTTCAACACCTTCTTCAGTGAAACTGGTGCCGGCAAACATGTCCCCAGGGCAGTGTTTGTAGACTTGGAACCCACTGTAGTAGATGAGGTGAGGACCGGTACATACAGACAGTTGTTCCATCCAGAACAACTTATCACTGGAAAAGAGGATGCTGCTAACAATTATGCCAGAGGTCATTACACTATCGGAAAAGAAATTGTCGATTTAGTTTTGGACAGAATCAGAAAATTGGCTGATCAATGTACTGGACTTCAAGGTTTCCTCATCTTCCACTCTTTTGGTGGAGGTACTGGATCTGGATTCACCTCTCTTTTAATGGAAAGATTATCTGTTGACTACGGAAAGAAATCGAAACTTGAATTTGCCATTTACCCAGCTCCTCAAGTATCTACTGCTGTAGTCGAACCATACAACTCCATCTTGACCACCCACACCACCTTGGAACACTCAGACTGTGCCTTTATGGTTGACAACGAGGCCATCTATGACATCTGCAGACGTAATTTGGACATTGAACGTCCCACTTACACTAACTTGAACAGATTAATAGGACAGATTGTTTCATCAATTACTGCTTCTTTGAGATTTGATGGTGCCCTCAATGTTGACTTGACAGAATTCCAAACGAACTTGGTACCATACCCACGTATCCACTTCCCCTTGGTCACCTATGCCCCAGTGATCTCTGCTGAGAAAGCCTACCATGAACAACTTTCTGTTGCCGAAATCACCAATGCCTGTTTTGAACCAGCCAATCAAATGGTAAAATGTGACCCCAGACATGGAAAATATATGGCTTGCTGTATGTTGTACAGAGGTGATGTTGTACCAAAGGACGTCAATGCTGCCATCGCTACCATCAAGACCAAGCGTACAATCCAATTTGTAGACTGGTGTCCCACCGGTTTCAAGGTTGGTATTAACTACCAACCTCCAACTGTTGTTCCCGGAGGTGACTTGGCTAAGGTACAACGTGCTGTCTGCATGTTGTCCAACACCACCGCAATTGCCGAAGCCTGGGCTAGGTTGGATCATAAGTTCGATCTTATGTATGCCAAACGTGCCTTTGTACATTGGTATGTAGGTGAGGGTATGGAAGAAGGTGAATTCTCTGAAGCTAGGGAAGATTTGGCTGCTTTGGAGAAGGATTATGAAGAAGTAGGCATGGACTCCGGAGAAGGCGAAGGTGAAGGCGCTGAAGAATACTAATTGATAAAATTTTCATTCCATTTTTTTAAAAATCGAAAATGCTTATTTGCCTCGACCTGTTTTGTAACGATTTTTCAAAGTCTGATTTTTTTTAACAAAGTAAATTTTTTTTACCTGCATTTTAGTTTTTTTTTAATTTTTACCTCACACTTAAATAATTCTGAATATACCACTTTAGCGTCACCATTTTATTTTATAATATATGTACATTTTTATGAGACTAACTACAAATAGAAATTCAATGAATAAAAGAAACACTTTTTCACTAAACACTTTAATATTTGTAGTAATTTGCAAAATATGTGAAAGCAATAGTCATTTTTATAAAATGGCAAGTGCATTGTAGGTTCTAAGTGGATAATAATGGGCCAGGATTATTACTGTGCACGAATAAATTGAATTTGTAACGGCCTAAACTATAGAATCAAAGTTTTACAGAGTACATAAAAGTTAATCTAAAATTCGGAAAAGAATTTGTCTAGAAATAACGGTTGCCCTATAAAATTCTACACCAACTTGTTTTATGGAGAGGTAAACTATCATAATTATACTTTTTCTTTAGTATTTCATTCTTACTAGACCAAGAGGGCTACCCGAGATAATAAACATATCTGGAGACAAAACCAACGGTTGGGCAATACTCGATAATCTATTTTCCCAGTCAAATTATTTTTTGTGGCAGCATCACCTCCTAAATTAATAAACCAGTGGTAAATTTCAAAAGGGGGGAACGATACGTTATATATTACTCGTGTACAGAGTGTCTAAAATAAAATTTACCACTCCCTTATGTTAGAAATAAAAAATAGAAACAAGTCTAAATGCAAAACTTTGCTGACCTGCCCTGACATATTGACTGACAGCCGGTAACGAAATGAGGTTATGGAAACTTTTTAAAAAATTTATACAGACGAAATAATTAGGACTAATTATTTCGCTTATGCTAATATTTAAAGTATATCAAGAATTCTCTTCTTTTTAGTTCCAGCTATTGTTTACACTGAATTTAGTATAGTCTCTCAGTGGCGTAGCCAGGCAGGGGGGCAACAAGGATATAAAGGGCGTTATTTAAAGAAAAAAGGACTAAAAACGAAGTAGCTTACGAGAGTGGGTGAAGCCTCTTTCACACAATGGAACTAAAAATTTAAACCCAGTTTAAAAATCGATGACCGGGATTACGATTTTCACAAAAAAATAACCAACGATCAATAATAAAATACCCTGTTTCTACAGTTACGCCATTATGTAGTGAAAATTTTTGTTTGACGCCTCCCGTTTATCGATTGACGCCCCCTCTCTAAAAGTAACTCCACATCTAGGGTTTTCTCCTCAAGAAACGCTCTTTGCATTCATATGCTCCTCTCGCTTCTTGAACCTTGCTATGATAGTATTTGTTCTTTATTTTTACTAAAAAACTAGAAAAGAGAGAAATTGAGACTACACGAATTTTGTCGACCCCCTTCCTTTTCAATTCCTTCTCTGGAAGCGATATGACTCACAAACTATAGGTTCCATGACCACCTTCAAATTTAAAATGTATATTTCATTTCGTATGTTAATTATCTTGCTATCAGGCAGATAGACAGACAAGCAGGCCGACAGATAGATGGAAATTGATGACCATGTTCTACAGACCCGGAAACGAAGAAAAAAATATTTTTTCAGGATACAAGAGAAGTAAAAACTGCTTTTTCAGATGTTATGTCTATTGACATCTACATAGATAAATACTACATGAGGTGAAAAGTCCGGAGCCTTTCGAGAGATGGCAGCACAAACAAACACATACCTTGTGATTTTCAGTTAGTTTCAACTTTCAGAAGACTTGTCAATGTCTTTATTGATTTTCTAGCAAGGCCAACCCTCTTACTACTTGCCCTATAAACATAGTTATTACACAGAATGAAATTATTACCTATGCTAACTTGTGTTTTAAAACCTTTCTTCACTTAATCTATAGCCTATGCTAAACTTAACCTTTAATTACAATCTTCTTGCATTTCATGGTGGGTGGGGTGGGTCGTCGTCTTCATCGGATAGGGGTCTGAGGTCGTAGGAATTTCCGGCGGGCTTCTGGGTGGCGGCGTCCCTAATGAATGAGTTCGAATGTTGGGACACCTTAGCCAGGATCTTGGTCTGAGTTTCCTTCATGTGTGCCTTGATGGTTGGCACACCGAGGTCTCTATAAAGCTGCGAGTTCCTCATGAACCACGGGGCTCCCGTGATCATCTTCAAGTTCTTGTTCTGCACTGCCTGGAGTTAAGCTGTCCTTGTTTTTCAGAGCTGGCACCATGTAGGGTAGCCGTAGGGAAGGTGTGCCTCCTTAGTGGTGTGGTATATCAATAGTTTTGTTTTAGTGGACAATTTGCTGGTCTGGTTTATAATGGGATTTAATTTGCCCAGCAGTTGTTTAGCTCTACTGGTGGCAGTGCTGACCTGGTCCTTTCAAACCACTTGTTTGTCGTACTCGATGCCCAGGTACTTGATGGTGGTTGCCCGTTAGATGCGGGAGCCCTGTAGCTGGAAGTGCCCATGGGTGACTCCGCTGCCTTTGATGAAGGCGATGCTTGGTGTTATGGTGGGATTGAGCCTAAACCTCTAGTGGTCAAACCACGAGTGTAGGCTGTCCAGGGGGCGTTGGAGTCTGCCTCTGATGGTCCGGCTGCTCTTGGATGAAGTTATAATGGCGGTATCATTAGCATAAAGGAGGAAGTAAATCTGATCCAATTTGGGAATATTGGCTGTAAAGATATTAAAGAGAATATGAGAGAGAGGACGGAGCCTTGGGGGACTCCGGCTCTGATGGCCTTGACGTCGGAGATGGCGTATCAACTCTGATTTAAAAGGTTCTGCCAGAGACGACGCACTGAATAAGTTTGGTTATGACGTAGGGTAGTTGTGTCGGATCAATCAGAAGATTCGTGTACAATTTTCAGATATTTTCTCTATTAATTTACTAGTTACAGCTGTTTGACTGACACTACCTTAGATTTTTGCAAAACGATGGAACAAAAACAATTTCGTAGGTTGCTTAAAGATTGCTTTTTGATGTTAAAAAATACAACCAGAACCTAAGAACGCAACTATATGTCGATGGTTTCGTGAACTTAAATGCGGTCGTACATGCAACGATGATGTACCAGGTTCCGGACGTCCAAATGAGGCGGTCACTCCAAAAAGAAATCTACCATATTGTTCTAAAGGACCGCAAAGTGAAAGCAAGAGAGATAGCTGACATCAACAGAAGGCCTGAGGCATATTCTGTATGAATATTTGCATATGAAAAAGCTATGTGCTCGCGGTCCTACAATTGATCAAAAATAGCAACATGTTGAAGATTCAGAACGCCGTTTGGCCTTGTTTCGATGTAATCCAAAGGAGTAACAATTGATGAAATATGGATCTACCACTATACGCCTGAGTCTAACAGGCAGTCCGCAGCGTTGCTGGAACGCATGAAAACCGACTAAAGCGTCCGAAAATACAAACATCAGCTGGAAAGGGTTTGGCAATTATTTTTTGGGATACGCATGGGATAATACTGATCGGCTATCTTTAGAAAAAGCGAACAATCCCCGGGACTCTTACATTGGTTTATTGGGCCGTTTGAATGATGAAATTAAGGAAAAAATTGTTATTTCACCAAGCTAATACCTCAGCTTACAAGTCCATAAAATCGATAGTGACCAATCGCTTCCCCATTCGCTGTATTCACCAGATCTGGCCTCCAGCGATTAATACCTCTTTCGAAATTTAAAAAGGTGGCTCCAAGGAAAGAGATTTGGCTCAAATAAACAAGTGGAATGAAAAGTGAGGCTTATTTTAGAGAGTTCAACAAATCGTACTATATAAAAGGTGTCCAAATGTTGGAAGATTGCTGGAATAAGTGTATCGCTGCACACTGTTTTTAGTGTTCCGTACGGAACACTTATAAGATGACTTCGGTGTCTGTCTGTCACACCCGATTTTCTCTCCGAAACTATTTGTCATAGAAAGTTGAAATTTGGTAATAATATCGGAATTGATGGCCTCATCAAAGCTGTGTAGTTTTGAAAGTCAAATTTTGACTTAAGGGGTTAGGTTTGGGGGGTGAAATCAGAAGTGAAAAAAAATTTTTAATTTTTTTTCACTTTCTTAATTTTTTATTAATATATATATATATATATATATATATATATATATATATATATATATATATATATATATACTGTTAAAATTTATAAGAAAGTGTAGAGATTTCGGGAAAGCGGTCTTGAATAAAATACTTATTTGTTGTTAAAGAAAAACTCTATATTTGCTGATATTTTTTCAGCTTCATCTGGAGTTAAAAACTAGAAAATAACAAAGCAGTCTTTTGGTAAGTTTGTCACGTTAAAAAAAAAAGGAAAAACTCACCAACCAAAGTATTCCTCCATTGGAAGAGGTATCACAGAAACATACATTCAATTTAAATATATATAACTAACAGAACTACTAACAGACAAGACGAAACAACATACTGTGGCTCTGGCTGCAATGACACTGTTGTTATTTGTTGTGTATTTCTTCAGAAATCTGAACAGTGGTTCAGTATAGGAAAAGTTATTTTGTGTTTGTTGTTAGTAAATTAACATGTAAAGAGATGGACGTGTGTTGATTGTTAGTAAATGAGATATGACTATTGATTGTGTGATGTTAAGTTATTTAAAATATTACAGTATATATTAGTCAAATTGTTGGGTGTCTAACTTTTAATTTATGGAGTCTGTTTCTTTGTTAATGTGACACATCTCAAGGAACAAGCGTTTCTTGTGATTGCTTTCTTGTTCCAGAATCTTTACATTCTTAAAATCCAATTGGTGTCCCGTTGATATATGATGGTTGGTTGTAGCACAAGAGTTCTTTCCTATTAAGCAATCACTCCTGTGCTGTGTTACTCTCTGCTTGAGCCATTGAGATGTTTGTCCAATGTAGACACCATTACAATCTAGACAGGATATCGTGTATACTATATTGTTGTTATAGAAAAGAGGAGTTTTTTGTTTAACTTTACTGAACAGGGTCCAATTACTCAGGCTATTATAGTTTGCAATCTTTAGGTGAGGAACTTTTTTAAAATTTTTTACTATTTTGTTAGTTAATTCGGGTATAAATGGTAGTTTGATATATTTAGGTTCGTGACTGTTGTCATCCAAAGGTCCATCATAAATATTGAAATCCCTTTTATGTACAAATATGTTGATGATATTAGATGTTCCGTACCTGCTAACTGCACTCAAGTAATTTTGGACATTTTTAACTCTTTTCATAATAAACTACAATTTACCGTAGAAACTGAAAAAGATCACAGTGTACCTTTTCTAGACACAAAAGTCATAAGCAATTCAGATAATAAAATCATTTTAGACTGGTACCAAAAACCCTCGGCATCTAACAGATTTATCAACTTCTTTTCCCACCATCCCTCTAACCAAAAATTTAATATAGTTACAGCTATGAGAAACAGAATAAACTCACATCAGTGACAAAAGCTTTTTACACACAAACTTCAAAAAACTTTTTAATATCTTTCTCAATAACGGATTTCCAAAAAAAAGGATTGTTTACAACTCCAATGTTTATGATGGGCCTTTGGATGACAACAGTCACGGACCTAAATATATCAAACTACCATTTATACCCGAATTAACTAACAAAATAGTAAAAAGTTTTAAAAAAGTTCCTCACCTAAGGATTGCAAAATATAATAGCCCGAGTAATTGGACCCTGTTCAGTAAAGTTAAACAAAAAAACTCCTCTTTTCTATAACAAAAATATAATATACAAGATATCCTGTCTAGATTGTAATGGTGTCTACATTGGACAAACATCTCAATGGCTCAAGCAGAAAGTAACACAGCGCAGGAGTGATTGCTTAATAGGAAAGAACTCTTGTGCTGCAACCAACCATCATATATCAACGGGACACCAATTGAATTTTAAGAATGTAAAGATTCTGGAACAAGAAAGCAATCACAAGAAACGCTTGTTCCTTGAGATGTGTCACATTAACAAAGAAACACACTCCATAAATTATAAGTTAGACACCAACAATTTGACTAATATATACTGTAATATTTTAAATAACTTAACATCATACAATCAATAGTCATATCTCATTTGTTAACAATCAACACACGTCCGTCTCTTTTCATGTTAATTTCCTAACAACAAACACAAAATAACTTTTCCTATACTGAACCACTGTTCAGATTTCTGAAGAAATACACAATAAATAACAACCGTGTCATTGCAGCCAGAGCCACAGTATGTTGTTTCGTCTTGTCTGTTCGTAGTTCTGTTAGTTATATATATTTTTAATTGAATGTATGTTTCTATGATACCTCTTCCAATGGAGGAATACTTTGGTTGATGAGTTTTTCCTTTTTTTCTTTAACGTGATAAACTTACCAAAAGACTGCTTTGTTATTTTCTAGTTTTTAACTCCAGATGAAGCTGAAGAAATATCAGGGAAATACAAAGTATTTCTTTAACAACAAATAAGTATTTTATTCAAGACCGCTTTCTCGAAATCTCTACTCTTTATATATATATATATATATATATATATATATATATATATATATATATATATATATATATATATATAATGTAATATTTGTGCACACTTTTCTTTGCGTTATTCTTAAAAAATCCCAAAAAATTGCTGTCCCCCCACCTTATCTCGAAAAGTACTGATCAAAAAATTTTGATCCTTTAATAATTTATTTGGTATATAAAAAAAAACAAAAATTTCAAGGTCATCAGATTTCAGTAAAGATTGGAAACAAACTTTGTTGAAAACTCATTTGGGGTGTGTTTTGTGAAGTCACTGATCATTTTTATACCTCTGTAACAAAATTTTTTATTTGAAAAGCAATCAACGTACGGAACACTAATTGTGTGAGTTTAACTTGCACTTTACCGGGTTTTACTCGGGATTTTTAACCTCCTGTGGTCCCTGTCTTTTATAGCTGACTCAAAAAAACCATATACCTATATTTATTATTTGAACGAGTAGACACAAGTATTTTGAGACGTTCAATATTCACCAACATTCCCCTAACACAAGATAACCGACCTTCCAGTTTCCGTTAATGGCTTCTTTTAATGACCAATCAGATTGAAGGACAGAGGCGTCGGTAGGGCAAAAGCGGTATAGTCCAACGGCTGTTCTGTGTGTTAGTCATTCATTCCTTTGCCACGTTTGTTTGGAAAGCTGCATCACTAGCTTCTCTGAACGTCTGCTTTAATTTTTTTCCTGTGGTCTAGTAAACGATAATAAATTAACAAAATGGTAAGTAATTTATTTGTTTTTTTTTTTTATTGGGGAATATTTTATTTTAATTTTTTTTGACTTCAGTCTTGAAAATTTAAAGAAATTCCAGCTAAATATGGTACCGGGTTGTGATTTCTACCGCCATGTTCCATATTACCGGCATGTTTTATTCTCATTCTAGCTGATACCTTACATTTTTCGTTTTTCAATAATATGAATAGTTTTAATACAATTCAAGGTAGCCCTGAGACTATCAGTTATACTGGCATTATCACCGATGTAATAGTATGTCACGCACGTGCAGGGTAAATTCGGAGAATACTGATAACGTAAAATCGTGCCTTATCTCTATTAAATCACATATTTGGCATTTTTGAATTTACTTCGTTTCCAAGCAGGATTTAAATCTTTATGAACCAATGCGAGGCCGTTAGCTTACTCATTAAAATAATGAGAAATAACATGATAGGATAATCTCATACTTATTTTTAGAAATTACTTGTTAATTTGATGAATACAAATTATTTTGTAACGTCTTATTAGTGTTCCGTACGGAACACTTATAAGATCACTTCGGTGTCTGTCTGTCTGTCACACCCGATTTTCTCCGAAACTATTTGACATAGAAAGGTGAAATTTGGTAATTAATAATATAGGAATTGATGGCCTCATCAGAGCCATGTAGTTTTGAGAATTAAATTTTAACTTAAGGGGTTAGTTTTGGGGGGTGAAGTCGGAAGTGAAAAAAAAATTTTTTTTACTAGGTCATCGAGTGTGGTGTCAAATGAAAGCTTGTGAAAACACGAGTAAAAAATATATATATATAATATTATACTTGCGCGCACTTTTCTTTGTATTATTTTTAAAAATTCGCGAAAAATCGCTGTCCCGGGCCTTATCTCGAAAAGTACTTATCAAAAAATTTCGAAAAAATTCTGGAATATTCTCCATGGGGTGTAGATTGAATGAAAATTATCACGAGTGCATTACCTTTAATAATTTATATGGTATATAAAAAAAAAAACCGGTCAAGTGCAAGTTGAACTTGCACAATTAGTGTTCCGTACGTTGATTGTTTTTAAAATAAAAAATTTTGTTAGGGCGTTATAAAATGATCAGTGACTTCACAAAACACACCCCAAATGAGTTTTCAACAAAGTTTGTTTCCAATCTTTACTGAAAACTGGTGACCTTGAAATTTTGTTTTTTTTTATATACCAAATAAATTATTAAAGGTAATGCACTCGTGATAATTTTCGTTCAATCTATACCCCGTGGAGAATATTCTAGAATCAGTACTTTTCGAGATAAGGTAGGGGACAGCGATTTTTTAAAAGTAATACGAAGAAAAGTGTGCGCAAGTATTACATTATATACGAGTATATATATATATATATATATATATATATATATATATATATATATATATATGTACATATATATATATATATATATATATATATATATATATATATATATATATATATATATATATGTACATATATATATATATATATATATATATATATATATATATATATATATATATATATATGTACATATATATATATGTACATATATATATATATATATATATATATATATATATATATATATATATATATATGTATATATATATATATATATATATATATATATATATATATATAAATATATAATATATATATATATATATATATATATATATATATATATATATATATATATATATATATATATATATATATATAATATATATATATATATATATATATATATATATATATATATATATATATATATATATATATATATATATATATATATATATATATATATATATATATATATATATATATATATATATATATATATATGTATGTATGTGTTTTTACTCGTGTTTTCACAAGCTTTCATTTGACATCACACTCGATGACCTAGTAAAAAAAAATTTCTTTCACTTCCGATTTCACCCCTCAAAACGAACCTCTTAAGCCAAAATTTATGTTACGGTGGTATAAAATGATCAGTGACTTCACAAAACACACCACAAATGAGTTTTCAACAAAGTTTGTTTCCAATCTTTACTGAAATCTGATGACCTTGAAATTTTTGTTTTTTTATATACCATATAAATTATTAAAGGTAATGTACTCGTGATAATTTTCGTTCAATCTACACCCCGTGGAGAATATTCCAGAATTTTTTCGAAATTTTTTGATAAGTACTTTTCGAGATAAGGCCCGGGACAGCGATTTTTCGCGAATTTTTAAAAATAATACAAAGAAAAGTGCGCGCAAGTATAATATTTATATATATTTTTTTTACTCATTACCTAGTAAAAAAATTTTTTTTTTTCGCTTCCGACTTCACCCCCCAAAACTAACCCCTTAAGTCAAAATTTAATTCTCAAAACTACATGGCTCTGATGAGGCCATCAATTCCTATATTATTACCAAATTTCACCTTTCTATGTCAAATAGTTTCGGAGAAAATCGGGTGTGACAGACAGACAGACAGACACCGAAGTGATCTTATAAGTGTTCCGTACGGAACACTAAAAACGAAAATTTCAAGGTCATCAGATTTCAGTAAAGATTGGAAACAAACTTTGTTGAAGACTCATTTGGGGTGTGTTTTGTGAAGTCACTGATCATTTTATACCACCGTAACATAAATTTTGACTTAAGGGGTTCGTTTTGAGGGGTGAAATCGGAAGTGAAAAAATTTTTTTTTTTTATTAGGTCATCGAGTGTGGTGTCAAATGAAAGCTTGTGAAAACACGAGCAAAAATATATATATAATGTAATACTTGCGCACACTTTTCTTCGTATTATTTTTAAAAAATCGCTGTCCCCTACCTTATCTCGAAAAGTACTGATCAAAAAATTTTGAAAAAAAAATTCTGGAATATTCTCCACGGGGTATAGATTGAACGAAAATTATCACGAGTGCATTACCTTTAATAATTTATTTGGTATATAAAAAAAAACAAAATTTTAAGGTCACCAGTTTTCAGTAAAGATTGGAAACAAACTTTGTTGAAAACTCATTTGGGGTGTGTTTTGTGAAGTCACTGACCATTTTATACCACCCTAACAAAAATTTTTATTTTAAAAACAATCGACGTACGGAACACTAATTGTGCAAGTTCAACTTGCACTTGACCGGTTTTTTTTTTTTTTTTAAATTCTTGAATTTTCTCCGTAAAAGAAGAATTATATTCGTAAATGGTCTGCGAGATTTTTGTATTTCGTGAGATTTCAAGATTCCGTGATCACGACAAATATCCCTTTCGCCAGTCTATCTGTTGGTACGATAAATCTCGAAAGGAACGAAACAACGATTTTCAATAATACTTTAAGTAGGAAAGAAACCTATCGTTTTTTTAGTGTTATCGCTGCAGCAGGAGGGATGAAAGGGAGAAGGAATCAATTTTTTAGAATTCAAATAGTATTGAGAATTTTCGTGGGTTTTTGGTTCGATAATGATCAAATAGATAAGGGTTTTTAAGGGTTTACAGTACTGTTTCGAACATATCATGTTATAGATCAATTAGTGTTCCGTACGTTGATTGCTTTTAAAATAAAAAATTTTGTTACAGATGTATAAAATGATCAGTGACTTCACAAAACACACCCCAAATGAGTTTTTAACAAAGTTTGTTTCCAATCTTTACTGAAATCTGATGACCTTGAAATTTTTGTTTTTTTAAATACCAGAAAAATTATTAAAGGTAATGCACTCGTGATAATTTTCGTTCAATCTACACCCCGTGCGGAATATTCCGGAATTTTTTCAAAATTTTTTGTATACATTATATATAAATTTTTTACTCGTGTTTTCACAAGCTTTTATTTGACACCACCCTCGATGACCTAGTAAAAAATTTTTTTTTTCACTTCCGATTTCACCCCTCAAAACTAAGCCCTTAAATCAAAATTTAACTCTCAAAACTACATGGCTCTGATGAGGCCATCAATTCCTATATTATTACCAAATTTCAACTTTCTATGTCAAATAGTTTCGGAGAAAATTGGGTGTGACAGACAGACAGACACCGAAGTGATCTTATAAGTGTTCCGTACGGAACACTAAAAAGGAAATATTCATCAATTTGATACAATTTACATAAACACTTACATACTTTACATGTTCAAATAATCATTAATACTATATGGTTTTAAATCTAACAGTAATTTTTTCACCATTTTTTTAAACATTTTTTCAGTTGGCGCATTTTTGATTCTATCATCTAATTAGTGTTCCGTACGAAACACTTATAAGATAACTTCGGTGTCTGTCTGTCCGTCTGTCACACCCGATTTTCTCCGAAACTATTTGTCATAGAAAGTTGAAATTTGGTAATAATATAGGAATTGATGGCTTCATCAGAGCCATGTAGTTTTGAAAGTTAAATTTTGACTTAAGGGGTTAGTTCTGGGGGGTGAAATCGGAAGCTTGTAAAAACACGAGTAAAAAATATATATATATAATGTAATACTTGCACGCACTTTTCTTAGTATTATTTTTAAAAAATCGCGAAAAATCGCTGTCCACCCGCCTTATCTCGAAAAGTACTTATCAAAAGATTTTGAAAAAATTCTGGAATATTCTCCACGAGGTGTAGATTGAACGAAAATTATCACGAGTGCATTACCTTTAATAATTTATCTGGTATATAAAAAAACAAAAAAACGAAAATTTCAAGGTCATCAATTTTCAGTAAAGATTGGAAACAAACTTTGTTGAAAACTCATTTGGGGTGTGTTTTTGTGAAGTCACTGATTATTTTATACCTCCGTTACAAAATTTTTTTATTTTAAAAGCAATCAACGTACGGAACACTAATTGCGCAAGTTCAACTTGCACTTGACCGGTTATTTATTATACAGTTTAACCCCCATATAATAAACGCTCTGCTTAAATAAAGCCAAACGATGTACTGGACAATTTATATTTGTTGTTCTGGTATTATAATTGTGCTCTCTCCACATTCCCAAGCTCTCCTTTAGACGGTAAAAAAACATAAGAATGTCTAGTATGTATAAAGCAAACACAGTTAATATAACCCTTGACTTGAACACACCCCTGCAAGACTGCAAATAAGGCATTCCATTTAAAATTCGTAAAAGCCGCTTTCGAATGACGAAAATACTTTGGGCTTTCGGGCTTGACTCCCAAAATATTATACCAAACTTCATTGTTGATTCAAAATTTGCAAAATACAATGTTCTCTTTGCAGGCTCAGACAGATACAAACCTAAGACAGAAACAAATTTTATTTAATTTATTACTGAGATATTCAATATGTGCTGACCAATCTAGGAATTCATCTATTTTCAGGCCTAAGAATTTTGTGTTGCTCTGGCATGGGTACCGATTATTGTCTATGCTGACAGGTTTTTCTTTTTTTATTTAATTTGGTTCTAAAAAGGATCATGTTAGTTTTTTCTTTATTTATTATTAATTTATTTTTTTCAAACCAACTGCTTGTTTTCAAGAAAAAATCTTCTGCCTTTGTAATGACTTCAGGAATTTCCCTTCCTGCCACAAGCAAGTTTGTGTCATCAGCATAAGATATAATTCCATTATACTGTATACTATTAAAGTTCACTTCTGAGTTCAGATCATTTGTGAAAATTATGAATAAGAGAGGGCCCAAATTACTCCCTTGAGGAATTCCCACTTCATTTTGAAGTATCTCTGATTTAACACATGACTCTTTATTTTGTATCACTACTCTCTGTGTTCTGTTCTTTACATATGTGCTGAACCATTTGAGAGCATTTCCTCTTATTCCATACAAGTCCAGTTTCCTCAAAGGCGATTCTCTCTCTAAGCAGTCATAAGCTTTTGAGAGAGACCCATCGCCGTTTCACCTCCCTCCAGGTGTCCCAAGACAGCCTGCACAAACTGGAATACTGCTGTCTGTGTTGATCTTTTTTCTATATGTCCATGTTGTGTATCTGTTAGCAGATCACACTCTCTTAAAAAACCAACTAATTGATCACGCATGACCAATTCAAACAGCTTCGAAAATCCCGGTAAGAGACTAATCGGTCGATAATTATCCAATACATCTGGGTCCCCTTTTTTATAAAGTGGTTTAATTACAGCTAATTTTAATTGGCTGGGAAAAAATACCTTCTCGCATAGAATTATTAATTATATAACGAAGAACTTTTGTGATAACAGGAATACTGAGCTTAACTAAACTTGTAGGAATCTCATCGTCTCCACTACTATGTTTGTTTTTTTATTTTTGTTGACAATTGCAGAATTTCTTTGATAGTGACCGGTTTGAGATATAGAGATCTCCTATTTGGCTGAATTTGAGTATCCCATTTAACTTTCTTCATGTTCTGTACTAGTTCAGGTACTTATAATAGAAATAGTATATAGAGGGAAGTGTTAGTTATCAAATGTCCCTGAAAACCTTCCTCCTCTCAACCTTAAGTTTGAATACATTATATTAAAATCAATATTTATTTTTAAAACGGCTTGTTTTCAAGGCAAGTTCTGTATAAATTTCTTTACCGATTATTTTATCATTTCTTCTATCAATCTTGCATTTGTTCTGTGATCAGTGACGTAGCCTGTTTCAAGGAACTGGAGGCATATGGGTACAAGGGGCGTTTCTTTAAATAACTAACCGGCCAAGTGGAAGTCGGACTTGCACAATTAGTATTCCGTACGTTGATTGCTTTTAAAATAAACATTTTTGTTACGGAGGTATAAAATGATTAATGACTTCACAAAACACACCCCAAATGAGTTTTCAACCATATATAATTGTGTATCGTTTCTTCTCGTGTGTATACTCTAGTAGTTCTTTCATCTCAGTTCTCTGCTGTCTTATGAATCTCTAAATTTGTTTTTGTTAACCATAGAAGTCTGATTTGAATTTTCTTGTGTATCTCTTCCAGTATTCCGTTTTTGTTCTTCTTACTAATTCGTGGGTTTCTCTTCGTATTCTTTTATATCTTTGGTAGGCTGTCCTGATTGACTTGTACTTTAGATAGCTTTCTTTCTTTTCACGGCGTTTCTCTTTGATTTTTGCCCTGAACCATGGTGTTTTTTCTCGATTTTTTATTTATATCGACAATTTTAGTGCCTAATGCCTCATATGCAGCTTCTAATACATTTGTTTTTATTTTTAACCAACCATCACTTATGTTATCATGGTCATTTATTTGATTTATTCTGATTTTTTCATTCAGTCTTTTCTGGTACAGGTCTCTCGTTGATTCTTCTTGTAGATTTTCTAATCTTATCTTTGTGGAAAACGGATGACGGACGGAATTTTTATATGATTAACGTTAAAAACAACGAAAAATAATGTAATAACAATAAACGCGAAATTACTCTTTTAATTTTCTTCCCGACCCCCTATATGTTGCATAATTATTTATACTCAATAAATAATTATACTTAATCACAACCAAAAAACCTGAAAAAATCCCTACAATACCTACCATTGAAACTATAAATATTTGATGACTCCACCTCTTTTATTACCTTACCCCGTAACAATTGAGAGGAATAAAAAAAACTTAATTTTCAAATTACCCTACTCCAAAAGCCCCGAAAGGAACCTATAATACTATATATGAGTCATTCTTTTACAAACACCATGGATTTGAGGAAAGAAGTCTTCATTTTTTCGATTTGCTTGAAAAATCTTTTATGGCTTTTATACGTGAAATTAGTCAACACGTGTATAGGGAATTTTTTTTTCAAATGTATATTTTACAAAATATGGATGCTATAAATTATCGTAGTCCACTAATCGACGGCACATTAAAAAAGCAATATCTCCGGGTCTATTTATTATATAAGCTTCGTTGTTCCGCCATTTTATTGCTCTTTATATTGGCTTTCGCAAAGTATAACTGTGGTTAAATTTTTAAAGGTAATGTACTCGTGACAATTTTCGTTCAATCTACATCCTGTGGAGAATATTACAGAATTTTTTCAAAATTTTTTGATCAATATTTTTCGAGATAAGGGGGGGGGGGGGGGAGGGAACACAGCGATTTTTGGCATTTTTTTAAAAATAATACAAAGAAACGTGTGCGCAAGTATTACATTATATATTCATTTGACATTCCAGTCGATGACGTGGTAATTTTGTTTTCACTTCCGATTTTACCCCCCAAAATTAACCCTTTAAGTCAAAATTTAACTTTCAAAACTAAGCGGCTCTGATGAGGCCATCAAGTCCTATATTAGTACTAAATTTCAACTTTCTATGTCAAATAGTTTCGGAGAAAATCAGGTGTGACAGACAGACACACGGGCAGACACCGAAGTAATCTTATAAGTGTTCCGTACGGAACACTAAAAAGAGAACGCTAAAGCCGGAGTTACTTGCATAGGGGGGGGGGGGACGTCAAACGACATTCGCGGAGCAAAATCCCTTGATGGAAAAAAACTGCCCCTCTTGCAGTGGCACTCCAAAGCTTAAACCCCTCTCAGTAAACTAAAAATCAATGACCAGGGTAGATTTTCGTAAAAAAGAACTCCTACCTACTCTAACTCTAAAAAATTAACGCTAAAAATCGTTATCGGGGGGACTTTTTTCCAAAGAGAACCCTCAATAAATAAAGTTCCGTTTCTAAGGGGCGTATTTCCTACATTTGCTTCTTTGCCCTCCTTTGGCTACGCCACAGGCTGTAGTATCTAGAAAAAATATTCTCAAAATAACTATTACACGCCATTCATATAATGGATCAATTATTTTACCGTTATTTTTATGGCATCATCACCGAGCTGATAAAAAGATTCCATTCTCTAACAATATTAATTATGTTGTCAATCAAGCTTTGATGATTTTTTATTTATTACTTTATAATGCAGGTTATCATCGATTAAGGGATAACATACACCTGGGCGCTGCAAAAATATGCATATTTTTTAAAAAATATTTTAAATGTTAACATTATTTTTAGTGTTTCGTACGGAACACTTATAAGATCACTTCGGTGCCTGTCTGTCCGTCTCTCCGTCCGTCTGTCTGTCACACCCGATTTTCTCCGAAACTATTTGTCACAGAAAGTTGAAATTTGGTTGAATTGATGGCCTCATCAGAGCCATGTAGTTTTGAAAGTTAAATTTTGACTTAAGGGGTTAATTTTGGGGGGTGAAATCGGAAGTGAAAAAAAAAATTTTTTGCTAGGTGATTGAGTGTGGTGTCAAATGAAAGCTTGTGAAAACACGAGTAAAATAAATAAATATATATATACGAGGCTGGTTTGAAAAGTCCGTGCAAAAATAAAAACTACTTATGTGTTTGGGGTAAATCTTTTTTATTTTTCGACATAGTCTCCTTTTAGGCTTATACACTTCGTCCAACGGTGTTCTAGTTTGTTGATCCCTTCCGAATAATAGGATTTGTCCAAGTCTGCAAAATATCCATTAGTGTCTGCAATCACCTCCTCGTTTGAATAAAATCTTTGTCCCGCCAGCCATTTCTTCAAATTGGGGAACAAATAGTAGTCCGAGGGAGCCAAGTCTGGAGAATAGGGGGGATGTGAAACGAGTTGGAATCCTATTTCCATTAATTTTGCGACCACAACTGCTGAGGTGTGTGCTGGTGCGTTGTCGTGATGGAAAAGGGCTTTCTTGTGGGCCAATCGCGGGCGTTTTTCTTGCAGCTCGGTTTTCAAACGGTCCAGTAACGATGAATAATATTCACCTGTAATAGTTTTACCCTTTTCCAGATAGTCGATGAGGATTATCCCTTGCGAGTCTCAAAAGACAGTCGCCATAACCTTTCCAGCCGAAGGAACGGTCTTCGCCTTTTTTGGTGCAGATTCCCCCTTGGTAACCCATTGTTTAGATTGTTGTTTGGTCTTAGGAGTATAGTAATGTATCCATGTTTCATCCACAGTGACGAAACGACGCTTAAAGTCCTCCGGATTCTTCTGGAACAGCTGCAAACCATCCTTGCAACACTTCACACGATTCCGTTTTTGGTCAGGCGTGAGCAATCGCGGCACACATCTTGCGGATAGCTTTCTCATGTCCAAATGTTTATGCAAAATATTATGTACCCGTTCAGTCGAGATGCCCACAGCACTAGCAATCTCACGCACCTTAACTCTTCTGTCATCCATCACCATATCATGGATTTGATCAATGATTTCTGGAGTCGTAACCTCCACAGGCCGTCCAGAACGTTCAGCGTCACTTGTGCCCATATGGCCAGTCCGAAAATTTTGAAATCACTTATAAACTGTTCTAATCGAAGGTGCAGAGTCACCATAATGTTTATCAAGCTTCTCTTTAGTCTCCTGAGGCGTTTTGCCTTTCATAAAGTAATGTTTAATCACCACACGAAATTCTTTTTCGTCCATTTCTTGAAAATCACTCGACTTCCTTGATTCACACGAATGCCAAACACAAAGAAATAGACCAATATGGCTGAAACTTGGTGTGCGTTCATTCTAGAGATGCTACTAACTAAACATGACCTCGATATATATATATATATATATATATATATATATATATATATATATATATATATTTTTCAATTTCTTGGGCTTTATGGTTCTTTTGTTTTAAGGATAGAGAAATTACATCATGTTCTAGTTAGAATTTATTGAAAACGTTTCGCCCGATTTTCAGGCTTCTTCAGTTCATCTAAAAATTGAAATTTTCTGTTTTGGATGTTCCAAACATTTTTTATTCTAAAACCAATCAACGTACGGAACAGTAATTGCGCAAGTTCAACTTGCACTTGACCGGTTATTTAAAAATAATACGAAGAGAAGTGTGCACAAGTATTACATTATATATTTTTTTGAACTTGTCTTTTTACAAACTTTCATGTGACCCTCACTCGTTGACCTGGTAAAAAAAAATTTCACTTCTGATTTCACTCTCCAAAACTAACCCCTTAAGTCAAAATTTAACTTTCAAAACTACACGGCTCTAATGAGGCCATTAATTTCTGTATTAGTGCCACATTTCAACTTTCTGTGTCAAATAGTTTCGGAGAAAATCGGATGTGACAGACAGACAGAGGACGGACACTGAAGTGATCTTATAAGGGTTCCGTATGGAACACTAACTAGTATAATGTAGCTATTTTCAAGAATAAATACATTTGAAATTGATTGAAATTGACTGATTTTTTAATTATTATCTCAAGTCAAATACATTTTAAATAATAATAATATTTTACTGCACAAAACTCGGTATGTAGATTTTATAAATTGCCAGTCAAGATTATGAAATGAGTGAGCTGCATGAATCACAGCTAAACGACCTTTTTCTTACATGAAACGCCTTATATGTATGAATCTACCTACCCATTTTGCTTTCGTCGGGGACATTTCAAGAGGTGTATGCGATATACATATAAGGCTAACACAGTTTTAAACTGGTTAGGTTACGAAAGGTGTAAAAAACAGTTACTGAAACTTTGCATAAAGATTTTTATATATTTTTTCTTTTCTATTTAATTTTGCTTCACAAACCAACCGATAAACATTGGAACCACGTTGTATTTCTTTCTTTAACTAGCTACTACGCCAGTAGCCCTGTTCCAATCCCCTAAAAGGTTCTGTATTCGTAATGGGTTGGGAGATTCATACGTATGGTTAGTTAGGTTAGGTTAGGTTGTATTTAAGGCTTTTAGATTTAGTGACTATTACTTTTCATTTCCTACCTTAGTCTCCATACACTTAACAATTACCAATAATAGTTTGAACGAGTTTAACGGAAAATAACTTCGTTTAAACAAATATTTAGTGGGACCGCCCTTGGCCGCCTTGTAACCTTGTCATGCTTGCAACCAGCTTTCTAGCAACTTCTGCTGGCATGTTCTTCCATTCGTTCAATATTCTGGTTTTTAATTCCTCTCTATTTGAAACATTATGTTTGCGAACGCGCCGTTTAGGTTCCTCCCATAAATGCTCGATGGGGTTAACATCGGGTGATTCAGGAGGTGTATGAAGCTGCTATCGCACATTATCGATCATCCATTCTCGCACCAAGTTTGCGATATGTTTCGGATCATTGTCCAGTTGGAAAATGTATCTTTTTTTGAGTGCTAATTTTAAATTGTCTCAAAATGTTCAGATAAACATGCTGATCCATGGTACCATTAATAAAACGTAAATTGCCAAACCCTTCAGCGGACATGCATCCCCAAAGCAGAACACTGCCACCCCCTTATCTCACCGTGGAACAAATGTTTTTAATATCGAATACGGTATTCTTTTTTCTCCAAACTTTAGTTCTGCCATCAGACCAAAAAAGGTTAATTTTAGTTTCATTGCTAAAGATTACGGATTCTCAAAATTCAGGAAGTTTAGTAATGTATTCCCTAGCAAAAGTTAACCGCTTTTTGCGATTAGTTTCCGAAATTAACGGCTCTTTCCTGGCTGTCAAATAGTTTCGGAGAAAATCGGGTGTGATAGACGAACAGACACACTGAAGTGACCTTATAAGTGTTCCGTACGGAATACTAAAAATAAAATTCAGTACATATTTTAGAACTACATGTTTGCAACGAAAGTACGGTATAAATAACTTTACCGATTTTTTTTAGCTCTTGTTGGTTGGTAGCTTTATATTTAACGGATTCCAAATTTATATGTCCCACCCATTAGAATGTTGTTGCTTCTACTGCCATTACTAAGTAATATTTTTACTATTATCTGTCTTTTTTTTTACAGCGTGAATGTATCTCAGTCCACGTTGGTCAAGCCGGAGTACAAATCGGTAATGCTTGCTGGGAATTGTACTGCCTAGAACATGGCATCCAACCTGATGGTCAAATGCCATCAGACAAAACAGTAGGAGCTGTAGATGACAGTTTTAACACCTTCTTCAGTGAAACTGGTGCCGGCAAACACGTCCCCAGGGCTGTCTTTGTAGACTTGGAACCCACTGTAGTAGATGAAGTGAGGACCGGTACATACAGACAGTTATTCCATCCAGAACAACTTATCACAGGCAAAGAAGATGCAGCTAACAATTATGCTAGAGGTCACTACACTATTGGAAAAGAAATCGTCGACTTAGTTTTGGACAGGCTTCGAAAATTGGCTGACCAATGCACTGGACTTCAAGGTTTCCTCATCTTCCACTCCTTTGGTGGAGGTACTGGATCTGGATTTACTTCTCTCTTAATGGAAAGATTGTCTGTTGACTATGGAAAGAAATCAAAACTGGAATTTGCCATTTACCCAGCTCCTCAAGTATCTACAGCCGTAGTTGAACCTTATAACTCCATCTTGACCACCCACACCACCTTGGAACACTCAGACTGTGCCTTCATGGTTGACAATGAAGCCATTTACGACATCTGCAGACGTAATTTGAACATTGAACGCCCAACCTACACCAACTTAAACAGATTAATAGGACAAATTGTTTCATCTATTACTGCCTCTTTGAGATTCGACGGTGCTCTGAATGTCGACTTGACAGAATTCCAAACGAACTTGGTACCATACCCACGTATCCACTTCCCCTTGGTCACCTATGCCCCAGTAATCTCTGCTGAAAAGGCCTATCATGAACAACTTTCCGTCGCTGAAATCACCAATGCATGCTTTGAACCAGCTAACCAAATGGTAAAATGCGACCCCAGACACGGAAAATATATGGCCTGCTGTATGTTGTACAGAGGTGACGTTGTACCAAAGGACGTCAATGCTGCCATCGCTACCATCAAGACCAAGCGTACAATCCAATTTGTAGACTGGTGTCCCACAGGTTTTAAAGTTGGTATTAATTACCAGCCTCCAACTGTTGTTCCTGGAGGTGACTTAGCCAAAGTCCAACGTGCTGTTTGTATGTTGTCCAACACCACCGCAATTGCCGAAGCTTGGGCTAGGTTGGACCATAAGTTTGACCTCATGTATGCTAAACGTGCCTTCGTACACTGGTATGTAGGTGAAGGTATGGAAGAAGGTGAATTCTCCGAAGCTAGGGAAGATTTGGCTGCTTTGGAGAAGGACTATGAGGAAGTAGGAATGGATTCCGCAGAAGGAGAAGGCGAAGGAGGTGAAGAATACTAAGCAACAAAATTCTCATTCCAATTTTTTAAATAATGAATTTTTTACTTTAATTTGTTTTTTGATGATTTTTAAGATTGATTTTTCTATGAAGTAAATTTTTTCTACCTGCCTTATAGTGTTTTATTTATCTAATACTTAGTTTAACAGTTTGTAGGACCAAAAAAAAAAACGTAACAAAGAGATGGTTCAGGCTCTTATATATTTACTTGGATAGACCCAGAATAATAATGATTTTAAGTTTCATATATAATATTAATAACGTTTCTTCTAATGCCATCATTTAATTTTAAAAAACAAACAATACAAAACTAGTTATTTCTGGAACTAGTGCGTGAAATACCTATTAAATCAATGATGGCTCATCGAAGTGTAACAGAGTTCTTTCAGCTCATTTACAGGCACAAGTTTTTCCTTTTTTGACGCCTTAAATAGGCTATCGTATCAGAATAAATCATTCGCTAATAATTATTTCTTAAAAGTAGAATCCGTGACAAGAAGTGAAGAACTAGTTTTGTATGTTAATTTCAGCAACTTACCGTCAAAATGGCGTCCTTATTTATATACTAAATAATTAGTGTTCCGCACGGAACACCTATAAGATCACTTCGGTGTCTGTCTGTCACCCGATTTTCTCCGAAACTATTTGTCATAAAAAGTTGAAATTTGGTAATAATATAGAAATTGATGGCCTCATCAGAGCCATGTAGTTTTGAAAGTTAAATTTTGACTTAAGGGGTTAGTTTTGGGGGGTGAAATCGGAAGTGAAAAAAAATTTTTTTTACTAGGTAATCGAGTGTGGTGTCAAATGAAAGCTTGTGCAAACACGAGTAAAAAATATATATATAATGTAATACTTGCGCGCACTTTTCTTTGTATTATTTTTAAAAAATCGCGAAAAATCGAGGTCCACCCGCCTTATCTCGAAAAGTACTTATCAAAAAATTTTGAAAAAAGTCTGGAATATTCTCCAGGGGGTGTAGATTGAACAAAAATTATCACGAGTGCATTACAGAAAACAAAAATTTCAAGGTCATCAATTTTCAGTAAAGATTGGAAACAAACTTCGTTGAAAACTCATTTGTGAAGTCACTGATCATTTTATACCACCGTAACAATATTTTTTATTTTAAAAGCAATCAACGTACGGAACACTAATTGTGCAAGTTCAACTTGCACTTGACTGGTTATTTTTAAATACGATATATAATTTTGTTAGAAAACTTCCACAGGTTACAGAATTTATAGGTATCATTCTTCTAAATTTTTGCTGCGGCGATTGACAAAGTGATTATAATGTTTCCCCAATCATCCTGCCGAAAACAAGCTCTAAAGAAGCCGGCAGGATAATCCGCAAAACGTCAGCATTACTTTGTTAATCAACACAGGAGAAATCCAGAAGAATTATACCTATAAACGATATATACTATTTTAGCTAGCATTTTTTAGTGTTCCGTACGGCACACTTATAAGAACACTTCGGTGCCTGTCTGTCTGTCCGTCTGTCACACCCGATTTTCTCTGAAACTATTTGTCATAGAAAGTTGAAAAGAAAACATCGGCAAAGTGTGTGATCTTATATTGAGAGACCGTAGATTAAGTATCAGGGAGATTGCAGACACTACAGTGATCTCGTATGAACGAACACAAGACATCATTGCCAACGAACTTGGATTTTCTAAGTTTTCTGTTAGGTGGGTCCCCAGATTGCTTTCAGTTGAACAAAAACGATTTCGACTCACGATTTCTCGCGACTGCTTGGGGATGTTTGAGGCTGATCCGCACGATTTTCTTAACAGGTTTGTGACAATGGACGAAACCTGGGTTCACCACTGTACTCCAAAGTCAAAACAACAATCCAAGCAGTAGAAAAAATCTAGTGAACCGACCCCAAAGAAAGCGAAGGCAATTCTGTCGGCTGGAAAAGTGATGGCACCAGTTTTTTGGGATGCTAAAGGTATGGTGAACTACCTTCCGAAAGGCGAAACAATAAACTCGTCTTACTGTTGCCACCTTTTGCGTCGTTTACGTCAAGAAATTAAAGAGAAACGCCCAGGATTACTGAGAAGGAAAGTTTTGTTCCATCAGGACAACGTTCGAGTTCACACGTCGGTTGTCTATGGTGGCTCAAATTCGTGATTGTGGTTTCGAATTGCTGCCCCACCCGGCGTATTCTTCTGATTTGGTACCTTCGGACTTTCATCTGTTTCCAAGACCTTGAATCTTTTTTCAAACAGGTGTGGAAGCTTTGGAAAACAGGTGGAAGAAGTGCATAGAGTTAGGTGGAGATTACGTCGAAAAATAAAAACATTTTTGTACGTATTTTATTTTGTTTTCTTGACTAGGCCGCGAACTTTTCAATCCATCCTCGTATTATCTTTTAATCTAGATTTTAACTTCTGAGAGGTAAAAATTCAAAGATTTCTCCGTTCTAAAAATGAATTTATATATCACAAAATTCAAATTGGCGCGCGGAAACGTTCAAAATCCGGAAAGACGGGGGATAAATGTCCACGACCATCATATGATGCAGTTTCCGTTAATATATTTCAACCAATGATACCGAAGGTCAGAGGCGTCGGTTAGAAAATATCGGAATAGTCCAACGCAACGACTCTTGCTCCCTTTCATCATTCGCCAAGTTACCGACGTTCGGAAAGCTGCATTACTAGCTTGTCTGAACATTTTGTTGAATTTTCGTGTGTTTTTACAGATAAATTAACAAAATGGTAAGTAATTCTTTCCTGTTTCAACGAGGACGGCTTTTAATTGAATTTTTGGGGGAAACACTTTAAAGAAAAGGTGTTTTAAAAACCACATTGTGATTTATTTGCCGCCATTGTTATATCTTTACCGGAACTTCTTTAAAAATAATTTCTTCGTACTAAATGTTTAATTATAGAGACTTATTTTAGTTCAAATGTTACAATTATAGATATTTTTTAATGTGGGTCGTTTGTAACATTACTATAATTATTATTTAAAAAAATATGTGATTATCGCTCATACTTATTTTTAGAACTTGCTCATTATTGTTTGTTGAATTAATTATTTTGGAAATCCTTGAAAGTCATCCGTAAAAAAGGAAAATAAAATTTTTGTTTGTGATAAAGAGTTTTCGTATGTTTTAAAATAATTAATAATATATACTAAAGGATTGTTATACGATTATAAATGTCACGTTGTGTTGTAATGA
>CM032454.1:195676042-195716042 GCA_019049505.1 Pachyrhynchus sulphureomaculatus
ACAAAAATTTTTAATCAAAATTTATTATTTATTTCCTCTTTCGATTTTGTTTCACTGTAGTTTACATATTCATGTATCTCTCTTCTTAAAATGGTGAGGTGTCCTTCCTCAATGTGGGACTTTGTCCCGGGGTACCTACAACCCCCATTCTACTACTTTTTGAAATCATTATAATTAGTGAAAAATATGAACTTTAAATTAATTTAATATTACTCAATTCTTTGCGCGCGCAATTTTATTCTAGTTACTCTGAATATGCAGACTAAAGATATTTTATCTTTATTTATAAAATTCATTCGTATCAAATAAAAAATGTTCCATTGAATATATATGAAATACTTAAACTAACTTAACTCTATTTGGCTCAACGAAATTTTGTCTATTTACACATTCCCGGCTACAGACGGAGCATCCCAGTTGGCACGAAGTCTTCTAAGGCTTCGATCTTTTCTCTTTTACAAAGTTCTTCTAATAATGTGCTCGGCGCTATGTCGTTTATATCTTCGACATCATCTAGTATCTCTTTTAGTTTGTTTCTAGCTTCTCTGAAAAAGTCGCAATAATATAGCCTATGTAGCGGTCCGTCATCGTCGTCTTCCATTTGCGTACAATCTCGGCATTTTAAATTTGCCGTTTTGCCAATTCCCTCATAATGGGTTGCAAATTGTCCGTGCCCAGTTAAAATTTGTGTTAATTTTTGATTAAATCGGATATATAGGTTTTGCCTTTTCCTGATCTCCGGAATCCTGCCCTAAGTAAGGGCTAAGTCAGTGCAGTATTTAAAATCATTAAAATCCTACAGATGGGACGGACTAACCATTTCAGTACCCTTGCATACATTTTGGGTGTGTGCACTACCGGGAAGAAATTTACATGATAAATTAAATAAACTGTTAATAAAATAAATTATATTCCAAGAACCTATTGCTAATTTTATAAAGCTCAAAAATTAATTTTATTTTTACTTTATACTTATTCTATTTTTTGTCTATTTCATTACAGCGTGAATGTATCTCAGTCCATGTCGGCCAAGCTGGTGTACAAATCGGTAATGCCTGCTGGGAATTGTATTGCCTGGAACATGGCATCCAACCTGACGGAATGATGCCATCTGATAAGACAGTCGGAGGTGTAGATGATAGCTTTAGCACTTTTTTTAGTGAAACTGGAGCTGGTAAACATGTCCCCAGGGCTGTATTTGTGGATTTAGAACCCACAGTAGTAGATGAAGTGAGAACAGGCACATACAGGCAGCTGTTTCACCCTGAACAACTCATTACAGGTAAAGAAGATGCAGCAAACAACTATGCTAGAGGACACTACACCATTGGCAAAGAAATTGTTGACTTAGTTTTGGATAGGACTCGAAAATTAGCTGACCAATGTAGTGGGCTTCAAGGTTTTCTTATTTTCCACTCCTTTGGTGGAGGTACTGGATCTGGATTTACCTCTCTCTTAATGGAAAGGTTATCTGTGGACTACGGAAAGAAATCTAAACTCGAATTTGCCATTTACCCAGCCCCTCAAGTATCTACCGCTGTAGTTGAACCCTACAATTCCATTTTGACCACACACACCACTTTGGAACACTCAGACTGTGCCTTTATGGTTGACAATGAGGCCATTTATGACATCTGCAGACGTAATTTGGACATTGAACGCCCCACTTACACCAACCTGAACAGATTGATAGGCCAAATTGTTTCATCAATTACTGCTTCTCTGAGATTTGATGGTGCTCTCAATGTAGATTTGACAGAATTCCAAACAAATTTGGTACCATACCCACGTATCCACTTCCCCTTGGTCACATATGCCCCAGTTATCTCTGCTGAAAAAGCCTACCATGAACAACTTTCCGTTGCTGAAATCACCAATGCTTGCTTTGAACCAGCCAATCAAATGGTAAAATGTGACCCTAGACATGGAAAATATATGGCCTGCTGTATGTTGTACAGAGGTGACGTTGTACCAAAGGACGTCAACGCTGCCATCGCGACCATCAAGACCAAACGTACAATTCAATTTGTAGATTGGTGTCCTACTGGTTTCAAGGTTGGTATCAATTATCAACCTCCAACAGTTGTTCCCGGAGGTGATTTGGCTAAGGTACAACGTGCTGTTTGCATGTTATCCAACACCACCGCTATTGCAGAGGCCTGGGCTAGACTGGACCATAAGTTTGACCTTATGTATGCCAAACGTGCCTTCGTACATTGGTATGTCGGAGAAGGTATGGAAGAAGGTGAATTTTCTGAAGCTAGGGAAGATTTGGCTGCCCTGGAGAAAGACTATGAAGAAGTAGGTATGGATTCTGCAGATGGTGAAGGCGAAGGTGCTGAAGAATATTAAACAAGCAACAACAACATTGATTTTCATCTCAATTTTTGTACATTGGCCCTTGTAACGAATGCTAAGTCTGATATTTGTATACTGAAATAAAAAATTTTCTATCTGAAATTTATTTTCATTTTCTGTATAGTTAAAAAAAGTGTAAAACGTAGTATCATAGAAAATATAGTTTACAGCTATCGCTACAGAAAGACAAACAGGTGGAACACAATGACACCGCAAAACGAAGCCGGCTGGTTATCGCAGGATCGTTAAAATGTACCTCGTCGGGTTTCTGAGACATGCCATGCAAGAATAAGTTGTATTATAAATTATATTTAACAATAATAATCAAAAATATGAGCGGAATCTCTGAGACACTTGACAGCGCACATTTTAACAATCTGGCGGTAGCCAGTTAGCTTCGGTTGGCGACGACATGTTCCACGTGTTTGTCTTTCTGTAGCGATAGCTATATTTTCTGTGGTTATTATGTTTTGTAACATCACAGCCTAGATTCTTGACAATAAAATAGAAAGTCAAGAAAACAAATAGCTGTTTAACGTTCTAACAAATGCAACCTTTAACTTTCTTGAGACTGCATGTTGCATCCCTTGGCTTTTCTGGTGTAGTAGTAGTCCCTAGTATTATATTTGCAAAAAAATAGTTTTTGGGCGATATTGCTTTAAGAGGGGGTCATGAGAGTTCTGTATAATTTTAATAGTATGAAAATTTTTCTATTTTTTGGTGGGTAACGTGCAAATTTTAAGCACAGTGGTTATAATCGAATACAGAAAGGTTAGGTAAGGGAGCTAGAGGGGTTGCTTTATATATTTCGTGCCATACGTTCTTTTCAGTTACAAAAATTAGGTGTCCATTCGGTATTAAATTCATTTACAAATTAAACAGCCTTTTAATATTCATTTTTACAAGACTTCCTACAATAAAATTTTTCATTTGTAAAACTAGAAAATCAGAACCACAGACATAGAGGATGGAGCGAGTGTTCCGTATCCCGCTGTGAAGTAAATATGGACCTAAAAGTGTGAGAGAGACAAAGCGAATGAGCGGCCAGTAGCTGTCTCTTTCTAGAATGCCGCTAAGCTACGGTGCTCTTAAAAATAATATTTCTAAGTGTTCTATTTGAACAAAAATCGGATTGGGGCTGTTCTGCCTTGAATTCTGTCTCGGGATACTGCACCTTGCTTATTACAGGCCTACAGAAAAGAGATAGTATTGCCCGCACAATCGCTTTATCTCTTTCTAGAGAGTGGTCAATTTTGTGAGGTCCATCCTCTATGTCTATGATCAGAACAATCTGAACTGAATCGTCTAATTCCAAGAGTACATATACACGAAGATGTGAAATCGTAAACGAAACGCCAATGGTCTAATCTCAAGAACTATGATTTCTCAAGCCTAACAGCAACAGAAAAATAAGAAATGACAATTTTATTTATTTCTAAAGTTGAAATACAAGAAGCGACTCCCAGAAACGTACTTTTTTTTTATTTAATTAGTAGTTCCTCAAAAAAAAAGAAGATATATTAAACATTAAGGCGAATACGGTAGAGGTCAGCGTATCCGATTGAAGAACAACCGACAAACTCACCAGTATTTTAATTTCAGAAAAAAACTGGTCTAACTGATCTCAAATTTTAATCAATAAAGGTTTTTAATAATGACCTTCAATATTGCTAAAAATTAATTAACTCTGCATGCTTATTTAATTTAAATTTTTTTTAGGTACCTTCACGACCTTCAAGATTCGAATATTAAAAACTACTTTTTTAAAAATTTTGCTATCAATTAATACATATTGCCATAAACTTCTGTTAATATAGACCAGCAGATTTATATTACTTGTATATTTGGTTGCCTGTACTAACAAAAATTAAAAAACGACAGAATAAACAAAAAATCTCTATATTTTCATAACAGTCCATTTCAGAATAATTGGTAAGATATTATGGAAAGGTAAATTGTAGGGCCAAACAATCTGTTTAGAATCAATTATTAAAACTTTCGACGCTGTGGGAATATGTATTTACAGTTATGTCGATAATGTTATCTATCTCTATTTTCTCTTCCAGCTGATCGTGGTCAGCTGTTTTCTGTCACAGAATAATAAATGGTTAGTGTTTCTGTCATTTTACTGTCACGTTTGTCAGCTTTGCATAATCCTTCAATTTTTAAAGCCCCGTAAAAATATTAATAAAATGTCTGCCTTAGCAGCTCCGGTTCGTGTTTCCCCTGTTATTAAGGTAGGTTTGCAGTTTCCGTAGTTTCATTTTATTTTAAATATTGTTTTATTCAAAAAAATTTCAGTTTTACTAGTTTTAGGTTATCTGCCTTCATTATGTAACGACAATTATTTCTGTTCCTTTACTTTTTCGTGTCCGGAAACCAGATCATAGTCTTTCAGCCCAGTTTTGGGCCACATCCACTCTCTTGTAAAGTAAAAGTAAATATTTCTTTTTCTAGTTCTTCAGGTGGAGCTTTTTGGCTACTGGTGTAGTCTACGGGGCTTTCCACCAAAACAGATTATCTAAAAAAGAAGCTAAAATTAGAGAAGTCGAAGTGAAACAAAAAGCCATCCGTGATGAAAAACTTGCTGCTGAAAGGAAAATCGCTGCAGACAAAGAACTTAAGGAACTCGAAGAAATGGCTAAATAGGAAATATATGTTTTGTATAATTTAGGTAGTAAGTAATAAATAAACTTTTTTTCTGAAATAATGTTGGAATTTTTTCACTTTATGGATTCAAGGTTTAGTATTATGCAACCAGACAAATACGTAAGGCATTTTGAATGTTTTTTTTTTAAGGAATTCAAAATAACAAAATTGGAACAGTGTAGTCAGTACTATCCTAGGAAAACACTCGATGCTAAAATAAATAGTAACTTGACATCCTGACCCTGAAGAATAAACTAATCCAATTAGAACTTTGTTTTACATGATTTAAAGTTTTGGTAAAATATTCAAATTTATTTATTTGGACATAATATCACATAAATGGTATAAAACAAGCCACATAGATCCTAGAAAAACTACATTTAGAGATGTAACGAGTACATGGTTGGGTATTATGCCAAGTTTCTTTGAGTGAAATAAAACCAAATTAAAAGTAGTATTTATTTCAAAATATGCATAAAAGAAACATACACACAGATAACAACAACAAATCTAAAATATTTATATTAGTAAAAAACTTACCAGATAGAATATTTTAATATTTAAAATTGACCAAAGGTAAATTGTGTTGTAGGCATGTTAGTACTTCACGCTTTCTAGATGACAGTTTGTTCCTTTTTTCTTCATATATATTTCTGATCTCAGAAAATAGTCTTTTACTAAATATTAATAAAGCTGGTGCTGAAAGAAACTTGACAGTAGGTTCTAACCAAGAAAAATTCTTCAAATTAATTTGCCACCATAAAAATGGACTTGCATGATGATCTATCAATGGCAAACTTAAATAAGCACTGAACTGTTTCTACCTCTTCTATTCCATGGAAGACCTCTTTTATCTCTGGTTTAACCACTATTAGAGAATACTCACAAAATGTCAGCTTCTGTTCATTACATTTTATTGGTACTTGTCTTATAAAATATTAAGAGGCACAATAGCCACTGATACCACATCTTCATTGGGTTCAATATTTACTTTTAATGGTATTGCTTGCTTGATTTATTTTAAAATCCCTTTTTCAACCTGCTCTTTGTTAGTGAAATATGCCACTTTAAATCTTAGATCTGGGAATGTGGCAATTATATAATTGTTACTGGTTTCATTATTTGCAAATCTGGGTGTTAAACCTTCAAGTAAATTGTCACGTATAGATCCTAAACCAGAAAACTCGATTTCCATTAAATATTTATTTATTGGGATTTCTTCTGATATTATACACTTCGAACTACTGAAATGCTTAGTAGTTTGGTCAAGTGGTTATCAAAGCTCCAGTAATATTTTATTAAGTCCCACTGATTTGGTGTCAAAGATAAAAGTGATAGCTCTTCTTTGTCCAAAAAGCCTTTCCAACAGATAATATGTGGGATTCCAGCGTACCTCTTACACAGTTTTCTTTTCTTTAATGTTAAAATTTCTCTGGATTTGTTCTAATTTTATTCTGAAAGGAGATGAGGAATTTAAATGAGTTACGATTTACGTTTGACTCTTATAATGTCCAATACAGATCTTTGCATTTATAGAGAGTCAATAGAATATGTTTCATTATTTACTCCTAAGTCTCTTATGGCTTTTTTAATGTTAGCTCCACTAGATGGACTCTTGTGTTGTATATTTTCTTCAACAATCTGATTTAAAGCATTCTTGATGTTTTCGCTAATGTGACTACTTTTTAAATGTTTTAGTACTGGCTTAAATATCCAAATACTACCGACGGACAAGGTCGTGAAGCTGAATCATTCTCAATCAGTTGTGGCTTAACGCTTATTGACGAACCAACACGGATCCCTGATCGAGACGGGGAGTTCGCGAGTCTTCTTGATCTGTTTTTAACCACCAATCCGGAGATTTACACGATCACCGTAAATCCGCCGTTAGGTTCTTCTGATCATAAACTGCTTTCGACATTGAGTATCCTACCAACCAGTGACAGAGAGGCGCCTAAACCGCCCATGATTTGGCACTACAAATCTGCTAAATGGGAAGATCTCATTGAATATTTTCGAACTCTCCCTTGGTTAGACGTTTGTTTTCGATCCGACGACCCATCTGACTGCACTAGGGAGGTTTCCGATGGTATTTTGGCTGGTATGGAAGCTTACATCCCTTTTTTGAAGAAATGCCCTTCCAAGCCTTGGTTTGACCAAAAATGCAAAGAAGCTGTTGCTTCTAAACATCTTGCCTATCGACAATGGCGTGAGGATCCTAACACCATAAACTGTAACACCTTTGTTCGTGCCTGGAACAGATGCAAAGAAATTATCGATGAAACCAAGGAGGCACTCATTCAACTTAACAAAGACCTGGAAGAAAACCTATCTTGGGGTGACAGTAACCAAGTGGAATTTAATGCTACAAGAACCCAGGCAGCAGTTTTTTCTAAAAAAGTTCACGTTGCTGAACCCGACATAGTTATGTCGGGGCACTCCATTCATCTAGCATCGTCGCTCAATTTGTTGGACGTTAATTTGGGAGTAAATATGTCCTGGCATGAACTTGTTGTAAGCATAGCAAGGAGAGTTTCTCAAAAGTTAGGAATACTATTTCAAACCAGAAAGCTTAACACTCCACACTGTTAATTCTTTACAAAGCTCAAGTTCGACCAACTATGGAATACTGCTCCCATGTTTGGGGCTCCGCTCCCAAACATACACTGCATTTGTTGGATTCTGTTCAGAGGAGAGCTATTCGTCTAATTGGAGACCCGGAACTGACCGGCGGCCTTGATTCGCTGGAACATCGAAGAACCGTTGGCGACTTGAGCCTATTCTACATGGAAAGTGTTCGAAGGATGTAGCCCGCTTAATTCCTCTCAGAGCGGTGCATGTTAGAAGTACACGTCATGCTAATACTTTACATCCGTATGAGGTTCAGCTTGTTACTCCTCGCACAACGCTTTTCAAGCAGTCTTTTATATGGAGAACATCATCCCTTTGTAATAATTTGCCCAGAACTGTGTTTCCAACGAGTACAATTTACAGCGACTCAAGAACAACGTGAATCGCTTTTTCCGCACACGTATCGCTCCTGTAGCGCTTTAGGAACTTCCCTGCAGCACATGTGCTAGACTTTTAGTTAGTCATCATGCTGTCAAACTTAAAAAAGCAATTAACACCTGATAGTAAAGCAGCAACTTGAGTCTTGCATTTTCCATATATTTCGGGAGTGATACTTTGGCTAAAAAATGGTCGGCTTGGAATGTCAAATAGTTTTGGATAAAAAAAGTGTGATAGACAGACAGACGGACACCGAAGTGATCTCATAAGTGTTCCATACGAAACACTAAAAATAAGTGATTACAATTTTTGCGTTTTTATTTTTTAACTAGAAGAATATTTTGCTGGCTTATTTTTTGCTAAAGTAAGAGGAATAAAAATATTTTTAAAATAATTTATTGTTATCTTTATCCTTTAAGTTATAGGCATATTTTACTGTACAATAGTATATAACGGCAATAATCCTACTACAATAATATTTCATATTTTAGGATGACCTATATTTTCTACAAATGAAAAAGGCTAGTTGTCCAAGACTCTTTTATTGTCATGCACACAAGTTTAGCTTTAGGATCATCTGTATTCCAGTGTTTGGTTGTAATATTAACTTGTTTGTGTTAAATTTCCATAGTTGGTTGACGGCCCTTATTTTCACTGACTAAACTAATGGAATCTTTAAATTGTAACTATTTCCATAAAGGTGAAGTACTAGCTTTTTTCCTAAACCTCCCGTGATTGTTATGCTTCACAATCCACATACATACACATGTTTTTGATTCATCTTCCTCACAGAGTAAAAAGTAGTTCCAGACTTTGGTCATTTTTTAAAATCCAACAATCGTTAAAAAGACCTTCTGTTGTAGAAAATATCGATTTTTGTTTCAATGGCAGATTCACTGTATTACCGCTAAATACGGGGTTTCATATAAAGCAACCAGACGCCTAAGCGCTAAATTATCGCGTCTTAACAATATTGCCAAGTATAAAAAATTACCTAAAATTGCCAATGTTCTCAGAAAATGTTAATAAAACATAAAAGATCAAGCTTAATATAATATTGTCGGATCCTTCCTCTCCGGGTACCCCGTTTTGCCCGATCCTGCGTAGCCGTGTACCCGGTTTTTCCGGATTCTAAAATCCACTACCCGTTTCATCCCTAATTTAACTCCTAAAGACATTAAATTAACTTTCAAAAGTCCTTAAATTACATCATATACATTTCTATCAAAAAAATTTTCAGTTTCATTCTTTTTGGTATTGTACTGATAATTTTGACCCTTGACCGTTAAATATATTTGGTAGGTTGGTCTTACAGGATCACAAGCATTCCTAGTTGGGGAGTTGTGATTGTACAGATTGGGTTTGAAATATTCTTTGTTCCTGTACACATAATTATCAAATTTTAACATATAAATTAAGGTGAATATTCATTATATCATTCAAGTTGACAGATATTAAACATTAATTTAATTATGCGTTTCAGGGATGTAAATCATAGGGATTCGGTTAGTTTCCTTTATAATGTAAATACTGTGTAACATCAAAGCATGAGGTTTATGTGTTAATGGTTAATGGATATGGTATGCATCTTAATAGCTTCTCGAAACCAAGCAGGTTCCTGAAAACTTGACCGCTGTTGAACTGCTATTACTCTTGGCACTAGGGATGCTGTTGCAAAAAAATGCACCTATCCATCTGACCACAACCTTTTTCTGTAACTTATAGTCATCCCCGATGATGGTCTTCTAAGGCCCAAACACGTAGGCTATTTAGAAACACGTGAATTTCAAGATAAAAGGAAGATAGGACTTATTCTTTGCTCTTACATTCAGCCCTTGATTTTAATGTTATTTTTCATGTTAATGTAATATATATTTTTTTAAAATTTCTTAATCTGACACACAATTGTAAATGTTACGTATTGTATTATTACTGCTGTAAAATTTTAGTAGTATGATGTGTTTACACCTTCTGTTTGTAATTATTAGGTAATTGTTAAACTCGGCTATAATTGTCTAATTAGGGTTTTCTCAACTAACAAATTAAAAACAGAAATTCTGAATCGATGGAAGTTACGTTGGCATCTTTTCAATTCGGGAAACGATGAAGAGAATAATAATGCATGTGTCGCCTCGCGCTCATTGATCCCAGGTCTGATGTTACATATGGATAGTTTCATAAACTTACACCTTCTCTCCAAACAGTTCCCAGAATGATTTTTTCCCCTGCCTTTAAGCAGCGCCATCTCGTAAACCATAGTAAAAGCTTGAACTCGCATCTGTAAACAACACATTTGTATTCAACCAGCTAATTGTGATCGGTCAGTGCTGTAGAGCTAAGTGTATGTGTGTGTAGTCGTGTCACAGAAGTGTGGTGGCGTAGCGAGCATTGATCAAAATCATGTGAAATTGGGTAAAACAGCTAGGGAGATACATAAATCTTTGGAAAAACCTTATGATGATGATTGTTTATCGCATTTACAAGTGTCTGAGTGGCTTAAACGCTTTAAGGAAGGGCAAGAGTCGTTCGAAGTGGATGCAAGGTCAGGGCGCGCCAGCACAAGTTCGGCCGACGCAAACGTGAAAATTCGGCATCTTCTGTAAACCGACGATCATCTTTCATGCAGATAGACGTCAGAAAAGCTTAATATCTCTAAATCAAGTGGTCACGATATTGTCTGAAATGTTTTAAACAAGTGTGTGCGAAGTTTGTTCCCCACAGTCTGAAACCTAAACAAAAACGAGCGGACACCAACCGAAACTTCATCGAATTGAAAAACGCAGACGATTTTTTTCGGTAGAAAATACTCACGGGCGATGAGACGTGATGTTACCAATACGAGCTCACCACGAAACAGCAAAGTATGCAATGGGTCGGTGGTGGTTCGCCGGGACCGGAGAAAATGCGACTGGCAAAGTCAAGAACAAAGACAATGCTCGTAGTATTTTTTGACACTCAAAAAATTATCCACAAAGAATTTGTTTCCAATGGAATACAAAGAATTTTTTCTTACTTCATGTCAACGCGCCCGCTTGCACGGCTGGGATTGTGGTGCAGTTTTTGGCGCGAAAACAAGTGTTTGTACTCCATCATCCTCTTTATGATTTAGCCCCTAGTGACTTTTTTATTCCTAAAAATTAAGCTCCACATGAAGGGTCAAAACTATGACGATTTGGATGACATTCAAGTTATTGTGACGCATGAGATCTCAAAAGATGATTTTGCTAACAGTTTCACATGGTTGTACGAACGTTCTGAACGTTGTATTAAGGTCGAAGGGGACTATGTAAAACATCTGAGGCAATAAAATGTTTACTTTTAATTATTCTATTCTTTTATTAAGGCAGTTCGGGAACTTTTTGGAGAGACGGTGTATTGTTACCTATTTTTATCTGTTGATAAAATATTAATGGATTATTTTTGTATTTATGTAGAACGTAAATTTGTCTATATGTGAAAGTGTTTATTAAAATATAAGCATAATCTCAGTTGCTAATTAAAGATGTATTACTCATCACACCATTCGAATCATTCAAAGACATCCTAATCACTAGAGACTTGAAATATGCATGCAAATATGCATGAAAAATGCTTAAAATATGCATGAAAAGGGTCAAAATATGCAATATTAAATAATAAAAGTAGTAATTTTTTAGTTTTTTGTTTCAAAATCAGCATAAAATTAACAAGTTATCGGCGATGTTTAAATTTAATTAACAATTATTTAACATTTTTTAAAATTATTTGACATTTGTATTCTTGTACACGTAAATAATAAGGTATTGTTCCAAATGTTGGCTAGTAAGATTGTGTCTTCGATCACTTAAAATATTTTTATAAGTGGAAAAAGACCGTTCCACATCCACTGAGGTAACTGGGCAGTATTTGAATTTGGGTGCTATGTTAGCGCTTATTGTTTCTGGCAAAAGTTCACCCGTCCCATTAATAAAACTATCAATTTGACACAAAGGTTCAAAACCTGGGTTATTGCACAAAATGTTTTCAAACTTTTCTTTAACTCTACGCGGGAATACATCTGGCAATGTGGAGTTTATTTGACGGATTTTATTCATTAACTGAATTGATTCGGTCAACGCCAAACCTCGAGTTTCAAGCTTTTTAATACCCGCGAGTACGTGGGAAAAGTGAGTGCTAATCAAAGCTATGTTTTTTTTTAATATCAATCAATCCTTGGATTGACGAACTGCCATAGCCTCTGCACTATCGAAGTCATTTACTACACCTTTGATGGCCTCGAAATCTTCATTGTAAAATAGTACAGCTTCAATCCATGTTCCCCATTGAGTTACCACTGGTTTGGGAGGTAAAGGCACATTTGGCAATTTTTCTTTATAGGCGTTATTGCGAGCAGGTGCCTTAAGAAACACTTTCTTTGCTGATGAAATCAGTTTATTTACATTTCCAAACGTGGATCGTACTTCTTCAGCGAGTCGATGGATTCCGTGAGCAAAGCACGTCGCATGAATTAAATTTGGATAAAATACTTGGAGGACTTTGGCTGCCTTGATCATATAGGGAGCAGCATCTGAGAGAAATATAAACACTCTTTCATCTGCAGAAGATTCAGGAAATATTTTTTTAATGCCCTTATTCACAAATCTGGCGATCGTAGAATGATTTGTCTTGTCAAGTTCTTTGCAGGCCACCAAATAGGAAGAAGAAGGCTCTAATCTTAATGCACCCACAATTAAATTCGCAATATAGCGACCACAACTATCGGTAGTGTCATCAGCTGAAATCCAAATAATGTCATCCTTAAGTTCATTACGTATGTCTTCCAGAACATGTTGGTAAATTGTTGGTATGTAATTTTTACGCAGTTTTGATTCGTCTGGTATTTTTTGATTCAAGTAATATTTTCGCAGAGAATCTTTGAATGTAGGATTTGTAAGTTTGTGGAGAGGAATATTATTTGCAAGCAATGCTTCACATAAATCCATGCTAAAGTGGTTTTTTTGTTTGCCTATAGAAGTGGAATCACTGCTACTTGCTGCTGTTACAAGTTGTTGTCGTGGGCCTTTTTTTTTGCAATCCTGCGATATGAAGACTTGTCTTGACATGGTGGTCAATTTGAAACTTTTTTGTGCACGAAACATTTTTCTCGCAAACTCGACAATATAAAACATTTCCGTCGTATGTAAATGTTCCAGAATAATCAGCTACACACGAAGAGACACTTTTTTTGCAGGTGACATGGTACACGTTAAACTTTAACACAACACGTTAAAAATTGCAAAAAGACTACACTGATGCAAGCGCGTCAACAATAATGTTAAAACTGATATCTTGTTTTAAAATAAAAATTCGTCTTCGAGAAAATTGTTTATTTGATCCACGCTCAAACAAATATTCTTAGAAACTAACTACTTATCACTTAATATCCCGACCAAGAAACAAAGGAATAAAATACCGTCGTAATTATGGGTATTCCCTTGGCACTATAACCTAATCGATGTTTAGATTACTGCAGGTAATGTTCCGGCGATAAGATCGGTTCCAGACGGCGACATTAACAATACCCTGAGCAATTCAATTGCCTAGTAATACCGAGAAATATTGTAAATATAGGGAAAATATGCATCATTACTAGATTTTGGGTAACATGTGCAATAATCGGTGAGAATGGTATAAATATGCAAATGCATATGAAAATATACAAATGCATATAATCCGGTCTCTATTCATGACAAATGACGACTGTGATAAAGAGGCAGTACTGAACATTGAAAACGCGAATATCACAAGAAAGGATTCATACGTATATCTTGGACAAAATATAGTAAAATCTAAGGAGAATATCATTGGCTTGGTCGGCGTCTGGCAGATTGCGGAACATCTTCCTTTTCAATGTCTCAAATACACTAAAAGCGAACACATTTAATCAACGCATGTTGCCAGTATTGACATACGGAACTGTAACGTGGGCTTTGAATCAAGAAATTATAAATCGCCTACAAGTAGGTCCACGAGCGATGGAAAGGAGTATGTTGGGAATATCGTTGAGGGATAGGCTGATTAATGGGGAAGTTCGAGGAAGGTCCAAGATAACTGATGTAGTTGAGAGGGTAAGCAGAATGAAGTGGAGCTGGGCGGGTTATATCGCAAGACTCTGATAATCGATGGACCCACAAAGTAATCAACTGGGGGCCTTGGAATGAGAAAAGACGTAGAGAGCGCCCGCAAACACGATGGTCTGACGACATCAAAAGACTAGTGGTATACAACTGGATAAACAAGGCCCAAAACCGAAGAAGATGGACGTAGGAGGCTTATGTCCGACGATGGACTGCACATCTGATGATGGTGATGATGATGGGCTATGAATTGGTTCCTCATCCCTTGTATTCATCAGATCTGACTCCAGCGATTATTATCTCTTTCTAGATTTGAAAAGGTGGCTCCAGAGAAAGAGATTTCGCTTAAAAAGAAAACTGAGGCTTATTTAAGAGATATAGACAAATCGTACTATCTGAAATGTATCCAAATGTTGGAAAATTGCTGGAATAAGTGGATGGCTCTTGAAGGAAACTATGTTGAATAATAAAATCGATTTTTGGCAAAAATTGTTTTTTTCTTCGAAGGACTTGGGACTACTACTACTACTACACCCCGCTTGTAGTATTTTTAAAACATTGACTATTCTGAATATTTTAAAAGGTCTTTATTTTCTTTTTTGTCTCATACTCTTTAGTATTAATCATTACTTAAGTCACAGAAAAAGTAATTTATCGGTGTAACAGGCAAGAAAAAAATACACCTTTGTTAAGTTCATATTAGATGTGTTTAATATTAAAATAGAACATGATAAACACTGTTTGATAAGTGATGATAACAGACACTGCATTATCAATAAAGGTCTAAACAAAATTAGAAAAATTTTAATTTCAGAATACAATTAATAAACTTAAAATCTTTAACATTATTGTCATTTAAATTTTAATATTCTTCCGTTCCTTCGGCCTCGTCTATGGAGTCCATTCCTACTTCTTCGTAGTCCTTCTCCAAAGCAGCCAAATCTTCCCTAGCTTCGGAAAATTCACCTTCTTCCATACCTTCTCCTACATACCAGTGGACGAAGGCTCGCTTGGCAAACATAAGGTCAAATTTATGGTTCAATCTACCCCAAGCCTGGCCAATGGCTGTATGGTTAGCCAACATACAAACAGCACGGTGAACTTTAGCTAGGTCACCTCCAGGAACTACAGTTGGAGGTTGGTAGTTGATACCAACTTTGAAACCAGTAGGACACCAATCTACAAATTGAATTGTACGTTTGGTCTTGATGGTGGCGATGGCAGCGTTGACGTCCTTTGGTACAACGTCTCCTCTGTACAAAACACAACATGCCATATATTTTCCATGCCTGGGGTCGCATTTTTACCATTTGATTAGCGGGTTCGAAACAAGAATTTGTGATATCAGATACCGATAATTGTTCATGGTAAGCTTTGTCAATAGATATTATCGGCGCGTAAGTAGCCAAAGGGAAATGAATACGTGGGTACGGTACCAAGTTCGTTTGGAATTCAGTCAAGTCAACATTGAGTGCACCATCAAATCTCAAAGAGGCAGTGATAGATGAAACAATTTGTCCTATCAATCTATTTAAGTTGGTGTAAGTTGGATGACCGATGCTCAAGTTGCGTGTGCATATATCATAAATTGCTTCATTATCGACCATAAAGGCACAATCTGAGTGTTCCAAAGTGGTGTGGGTGGTCAAGATGGAGTTGTAGGGTTCAACCACGGCAGTAGATACTTGTGGGGCTGGATAGATTGCAAATTCAAGTTTTGGCTTCTTCCCATAGTCGACAGATAATCTTTCCATCAACAGCGAAGTAAATCCAGAACCAGTACCGCCACCGAAAGAATGGAAAACGAGGAAACCCTGTAGCCCAGAACATCCGTCGGCCAATTTTCTAATTCTGTCCAATACGGAGTCTATGATTTCCTTTCCAAGGGTGTAATGTCCTCTAGCATAGTTGTTCGCTGCATCTTCTTTACCAGTTATGAGTTGTTCGGGGTGAAACAGTTGTCTATATGTTCCAGTTCTTATTTCGTCTATTACTGTGGGTTCCAAATCTACGAAGATAGCCCTGGGCACATGTTTACCTGAACCGGTTTCACTAAAGAAAGTGTTAAAACCGTCATCTTCACTTCCAACGGTTTTTATCTGAAGGCATTTGACCATCAGGTTGGATCCCATGTTCTAGGCAATACAATTCCCAGCAGGCATTACCGATCTGTGATCCAGCTTGGCCTACGTGTACAGAGATACACTCTCGCTGTAATAAGAAAAAAAATTAATGAAATAAAATATGTAGCAAAATAAGATGATAAAGAATAGCATCAAGTTATTTTCAACCTTTTAACGATTATCTAATAGCTTCAGACATTTTTTTCAATGTGATTGAGGGTTTCTTTTTAAATTCCCATTGTCTTTCAATCAATGTGTTTGTATTACAGATCGTTCAAGTAATCAAATAAAGGCAAGACCAAGAATGAAACTGTCATTAAAATCATTTCCATTTAAATGTGATAGTTGATTAGGGTACTATTATAAATACGTAAGTTTTACGAGAAATGTGAAATACTTAAAACGTCTATTAATGTAGAGATAATAAAATTACTATTAAAAAATATTTACTTTTTTTTGGTTAAATATTTGAAGATAAAGTACGACTACATATTAAATCAATTAACAATGGTTTTTAATTGTTTCAATAAGAATAATAAGAATAATCACTTAATCGGTCTCTCTCTCTCTCTCTCTGTATATATATATATATATATATATATATATATATATATATATATATATATATATATATATATATATATATATAGCTAGCTAGCCGTGCCCGCGGCTCCGCTCGCGTGGTCTTGATTCACTATTATCGTCACTGCATATTTCTTATGTTACCTTACGTAATAAAATACATCCTATAACTTGGCCAGAGAACATATATATTTTATAAAAAAAACACGTAAATCGGATAAGTGGTTTTTGAGTGCTAAACTCACTAACGGACAGACAGACGGATAGACGTTTGCGTTTTATATATATATATATATATATATATATATATATATATATATATATATATATATATATATATATATATATATATATATATATATATATATATTATAGATTTTTTTGATAAATATTAAGTTAAGAATTGAAAAAAAACACGTAAATTGGATAAGTGGTTCTCGAGTGATAAGCGCACTAACGGACAGACAGAGATAACTTGCGTTTTATATATATTATTATATAGATTGTCATTAATATTATATAATCTGGCTAGAGAACATATGTTTGAATTTAAAAAAAATGCGAATTTAAAAAAAAAATAAGCGCACTAACGGACAGAGAGACGTTGCATTTTATGTGTATTATAGATATAGATTATTATTACAAAAAGTTCTTCTTTCTCACATTTGATCAATGTGGTTCCATGTTTGGCTGACGGGCCAAAACCAAGTCAGCACAAACGCTATTACCCATTCCGTATTAAGGAAGGTCTGTGTATTTGGAAATTTTTTCTGTGTATTTCGTTTGGATGTTTGTGTCGTTGGGGACAGCTATGTCAATTAGATAGGTGACTTTTCCTTTTTTGCACTGAAAAGTAATATCGGGTCTTTTGGCGGAGACTGTTTTATCTGTATGGATACCGATGTCCCAGTAGAGCTTGTAATCTTCATTTTCAAGTATGGATGTTGGCGTGTATTTGTAGTAGGGATCTGTGTTTTCTATGAGTTTGTATGTTGTGGCTAGTGCTTGGTGAACTACTTTGGCAGCTGAATCATGCCTGGCTGTGTACTCTGTTCCGGCCAATATTTTACATCCGCTCGTTATGTGTTCGATCGTTTCTTTCTGCTGGTGGCATTTCCTACATCTGTCCTCTGCAATAGTCGGGTCTTTGATGATATGCTTTTGGTAGTTTCTGGTTAATATGACTTTATCCTGGATGGCAAGTAAGAAGCCTTCTGTTTCAGGGAATAGCTGCCCATCCTGTAACCAGGTGTATGATTGTTTTTTATTTACGTGGTCTTGTTCTATGTGGTATCTGTGTTTTCCGTGGAGTGTTTTCTCTGACCACGTTTTCATCTTTTCCTGTTGTAATTGGGTGTGACTGTGTGTGTCTGCTGAGTGGTCTGCCCGTGCTAAGTCGAGAAGTGTGTAGTTTTTGTCTGCTTTCACTGTCGCTGTGTGGAGGCTGGTTTGCTTGCTGTGAAAGAATTTCCTAAGTGCTTGTATTTGTTTTGTGTGTAATGATCTGATGTCTATAATTCCTCTTCCTCCTGCCTTCCTCTCGATGGTAAGTCTTTCTTTGCATGCGTTGGGGTGTAATTTCCTGTATTTGGTGAATTGAGATCGTATAAGGATGTGAATATTTTCTATGTCTGTTTGTGACCATTTGATGATACCAAATGAATATGTGAGTATAGGTATAGCAAACGTGTTGATGGCTTTAGTGAGATTATTATTATTATTATTATTATATAACCCGACCAAAGAATATATGTATGAAATTTAAAAAAAGACACGTAAATCGGATAAGTGGTTTTCGCGTAATAACGCACTAATGAAGACAGAAAGACAGAGAGACATTGCATCTTATATATATAATATAGATTATAGATATAGATATTCTCTATACATAATATTGTTCCATATTTAATGGTTATAGATTGTGTGTTGCAAGAGAATGCGCTTCCAAATTTTTTTTCGACTTCATTCACTATTATCGTCACTGCTCATTCTTTATGCTACCTATCATAATAAAAATATAGCCTATAACCTGGTCAGGGAACATATATATGTTTAAAAAAAAGTACGTAAATCGGATAAGTGGTTCTCCAGTGATAAGCGCACTAAGGGACGACAGATGGACAGACAGACCTTGCATTTTATATATATTATAGATGTAATAAAATATATATCTATAACCTGGTCAGAGAACATATGTATGAATTTAAAAAAATCACGTAAATCGGATAAGTGGTTCTCGAGGGATAAGCGCACTAAGGGACAGACAGACAGACAGACAGAGAGACGTTGCATTTTATATATATTATAGATATAGATTATTATTATTATTATGTAACCTGACCATGAATTTGATTATGATTATGATGATATGAATTATATAATGATGATCAATATATATGAATTATATAATAATAATAAGTGGTTCTCCAGTGATAAGCGCACTAACGGACAGACAGACAGAGAGACGTTGCATTTATATATATATATATATATATATATATATATATATATATATAGATATATTAATAGATATAGATTATTATTACTACATAACCTGGCCAAAGAATATATGTATGAATTTAAAAAAAGACACGTAAATCGGATAAGTGGTTCTCGCGTGATAAACGCACTAATGGACAGACAGAGACAGAGAGACATTGCATTTTATATATATTATAGATTATAGATATTCTCTGCTACATAATATTGTTCCATATTTAATGGTTTAGGCTGTGTCTTGCAAGAGAACGCGCTAGCGGCAAACTTTTTTCCGACTTCATTCACTATTATCGTCACTGCTCATTTCCCTTATGCTATCTATCGTAATAAAATATAGCCTATAACCTGGCCAAAGAGCATATGTATGTTTAAAAAAAAAGTACGGAAATCGGATAAGTGGTTTCTCCAGTGATAAGCGCACTAACGGACAGACATACAGACAGACGTTGCATTTTATATTTAATATATATATATATATATATATATATATATATATATATATATATATATATATATATATATATATATATATACGAGGTGCGACAATAAAGTAATTAGACTAATTTTTTAGAGCTGCAGCCTGCATAGACACTCCATTTTTGACCTTGATCCTCACGCCAGTCCAAGCAGCATATCCGTGCAACCTCTTAGCCTTGTGTGTAATAAGTGAATACGTGTTTTTGTCTCTCGTCACGGAAATGGAATCGCGACCAAGTGCGCAACGATACGTCATTTCTTTTCGTGTTAAACTCTGTGAGAATACGACGACAACTTACGGTAAGCTTCAGAAGGCTTTGGGACCACCCAGACCAGAAAAAGCTCGCATGTCGAAGTCAAAAGTGAAATGCATGCTTGTGTGCTTTTTCGATTCCAGAGGCATTGTTCATAAAGAGTGGATGCCTCCTGGACAAACAGTTAATCAATATGTTTACAAAGAAATTATAGAAATGCTTCGAAAACGAGTCCTCTATGTCCGGTCAAGCATTGCTGATATGTGGATTCTTCATCACGATAATGCGTCATGTCATTCTGCATTGTCTGTACAATAATTTTTAACCTCAAAACGCATTTCAGTACAACCATAGCCACCTTATTCACCGGATCTTGCCCCGTGTGACTTTTTTTTATTCCCAAAAGTCAAATTGGCTGTCAAGGGACACCATTTTCAAACAAAAAAGATGTCCAAAATGCTGTGACATGAGTATTAAGTAACATTATAGAAGAAGAGCTCCAGAAAAGTTACCAGCAGTGGCAGGCGCGTTTGGATAAGTGTAGTAGAAGGAAACTACTTTGAAGAAGATCACACTACAGCTGACTAAAAACATAAATAAATTTTAAATATGAAAATTGTAGGATCCCTTCTTCTTACAGTTATTACAGATAGATTTGCCAGACTTCCTAGATAATCTGGAGCTAGTGTTCTCCACCATTGATGTGAGGATCTGGTTATAGCAGGAGTTAGGCAATCCAAAAATCCCTGGCCTGCCAGATCTCCGAACCTTCATCCTTAGGCTTTTTTTTGGCATTACTTAAAAAATGCCTTTTATAAAAAACCAGGCCAAGTAAAAGTCGAACTTGCACAATTAGTGTTCCGCACGGTGATTGCTTTTAAAGCAAGAAAATTTGTTACGGAGGTATAAAATGCTCAGTGACTTCATAAAACACATCTTAAATGAGTTTTCAACAAAGTTTGTTTCAAATCTTTGTTGAAAACTGATGACCTTGAAAATTTTGTTTTTTTTTTCTTAATATACCCGATAAGTTATCAAAGGTAACGCGGTAATAATTTTTATTCATACTACACTTTATAGAGAATATTCCAGAATTGTTTCAAAATTTTTTATCAGTATTTCTCGAGACAAGGCGGGTGGACATCGATTTTTCTTTAAAATAATACGAAGAAAAGTATGCGGAAGTGTTACATCATATATATTTTTGAACTCGTGTTTTCACAAGCTCTCCTTTGACACCTCACTCGATGACCTGGTAAAACTTTTTTTTTTCACTTCTGATTTCATCCCCCAAAAATTACCCTTAAGTTAAAATTTAACTTTCAAAACTACACAGCTCTGATTGGACCATCAATTGCTATATTTGTACCAAATTTCAACTTTCTACGTCGAATAGTTTCGGAGAAAATCCGGTGGGACAGAGAGACGGATACTGAAGTGATCCCATAAGTAACATTTATAACCCGTCAAGTGCAAGTTGAACTTGCACAATTAGTGTCCCGTACGTTGATTGTTTTTAAAATAAAAAATTTTGTTAGGGTGGTATAAAATGATCAGTGACTTCACAAAACACACCCCAAATGAGTTTTCAACAAAGTTTGTTTCCAATTTTTACTGAAAACTGGTGACCTTGAAATTTTGGTTTTTTTATATACCAGATTGATTAATTATTAAAGGTAATGATAATTTTCGTTCAATCTATATCCCGTGGAGAATATTCCAAGATTTTTTCAAAATTTTTTGATCAGTACTTTTCGAGATAAGGTAGGGGACAGCGATTTTTCACGATTTTTTAAAAGTAATACGAAGAAAAGTGTGCGCAAGTATTACATTATATATATATTTTTACTCGTGTTTTCACAAGCTTTCATTTGACACCACACTCGATGACCTAGTAAAAAAAAATTTTTTTCATTTCCGATTTCACTCCTCAGAATGAATCCCTTAAGTCAAAATTTATGTTACGGTGATATAAAATGATCAATGACTTCACAAAACACACCCCAAATAAGTTTTCAACAAAGTTTATTTCCAATCTTTACTGAAAATTGACGATCTCGAAATTTCTGTTTTTTTTATATACCAGATAAATTATTACAGGTAATGCACTCGTGATAATTTTCGTTCAATCTACACCCCTTGGAGAATATTCCAGAATTTTTTCAAAATTTTTTAATAAGTACTTTCCGAGATAAGGCGGGTGGACAGCGATTTTTCGCGATTTTTTAAAAATATTACAAAGAAAAGTGCGCGCAAGTGTTACATTACATATATATTTTTTTACTCGTGTTTTCACAAGCTTTCATTTGACACCACACTCGATTACCTAGTAAAAAGATTTTTTTTTCACTTCCGATTTCACCCCCCCAAAACTAACCCCTTGAGTCAAAATTTAACTTTCAAAACTACATGGCTCTGATGAGGCCATCAATTCCTATATTACTACCAAATTTCAACTTTCTATGACAAATAGTTTCGGAGAACATCGGGTGTGACAGACGGACAGACAGACACCGAAGTGATCTTATAAGTGTTCCGTACGGAACACTAAAAACGACCTTTTCGAAATCATGAACATGTAGAACAAGTTATTAGAAACTGTGTAGGTCAAATAATTCCCGAAATACTTAGAAATGATTCAAGAGAAATGCGATCTCGAACCACATTATATTTGGAGTGGAATGGTGGACATAAGGAGTTTAATAACCGTTTTACATTTTTAAATTAAATAAATTTTGTTGTTTTTATTATTATTAACGGAATTGTTTAGTACTTAATATGTACTTTTTGAAAGGATAGAAATATCGATAAAGCTATCATCATTTTAATAGCAATAGCAGAATTTATGTTTTAAACTTTGACAAGGATCAGAAAACTGATAGATTTTGAAGCATTTAAAGACTTTTGTTCCAACAGATGGCGTTCAAGCGTAAACTCATTTGTTTTAGTTATTTCTCCCAGTTGTCAAAAATACACGAGAATATTTCTAATTGTGATCAAAGCAATAGAAATTTATCTTAATTAAACTACTTAAACAAAAAAAAAAATAGTAGTTTTAAGCTAGATAAAGAAATATTTTTAAAAAAAAACCCGCTTTTATTTCTTTTTTATGTAGATGCACAAAACTTTGCAAGTAACGTTTAAATCAAATTTTGAACACTTTTTAGTCACTGAGTTTTTTCGATATTCTGTCAATTAACCTGACTTTTCATGATGCCATATCAGTTTATTCAAATTTCTCTTACCAACGATCATGTGACATATGTCAAAATCAATTTTTAGATTATTGGACATCCAGAACTGATTACCCGAAAAAAATATTTGGATACCCTAATGATAAGAAAGTTGTTGAGAACTCTGTTGGTATAGTATTTTTCAAGGTCTAAGAAAGAAATTTGGCAAATTGATGCAATAAAAACATTAAACGACCGTTAGGATGCTCGTGCGTAACTGGCCACAGACGACAGAGTCGTAATTGATATATGTATGTATATATATATATATATATATATATATATATATATATATATATATATATATATATATATATATATACATATATATAGGGTGGCGCATAAGTAACGTTATGATTTAATAAGTGAATAAATTTTTTGTTAACGTCTTTTTTTTATTTTTTTTTTCAGAATTAACTTTGAAAATCTTGGGAAATTTATGATGGAAAGACTCAGCACAGAACAAAGAACCAAAGTTGTTCAATTTTATTATGAAAGTCAGCATTCGATTATTCAGATACAAAGATCATATTGAAATTTCTTTCATGTTCGAAATGCACCTAGCGCTTCAACAATTTACCGATTGGTTCAGCGTTTTCGGAAACAAGGGGCTGTCTGTGATCTTCAGCGTGCTGGAAGACCTCGTGCAGTTCGAAATGATGTGAACATTGCTCGGGTGCAAGCAAGTATTGAGGAAAACCCCGAAACTTCCACCAGGCGACGTTCTCAGCAGTTGGTGATGTCTAGGCGGTCTTTGCAAAGAATTTTACATAATTTACATATTTTCCCATATAAGATTCAATTGGTTCATGAGTTAAAACCAAATGATGCACAAAGACGCATTCAATATAGTCTCTGTTTGCAAGAATTGTGCCTAGAAAACAACGAGTTTATTCACAAACTCATAATGAGCGATGAGGCCCATTTCCACCTCAATGGTCAGAATAAACAAAATTGCAGAATATGGGGCACCCAAAATCCAAGAATAATTGTTGAACATCAAATACACCCACTTAAATACACAGTATGGTGTGGAATAACTTCAGAAAAGATCATTGGACCATATTTTTTTCGAAAACGACGAACAAGTTGCGGTTAATGTGAATGGCATTCAATACCGGGCAATGATTGAAAATTTGTTAAGGCCCGAGGTAGAGAACAATCCAGAATTGTGGTTAAAAACAAGATGGAGCCACAGCTCACACAGCTCGTCCAACTATGGCTCTCTTGCGCGAAATTTTTGCCGATCGAAATAATATTGAATAATATCGCGTTTTTTTTTGCTGATTTTAACTGGCCACCGTGTTCGCCCGATTTAACAGCTCCCGATTTTTTTCTTTGCGGTTACCTAAAGAGTAAGGTATATGCCAATAAGCAAGAACCATCCAACAGCTTAAGGCGAATATCCGAGAAGAAGCGAGGGCGCTGGGACCTGAAATTCTAAGAAAAGTTATGGGAAATGCTCTGGAAAGAGCACGTCAGGTCGAAGCAAACAATGGGGCACCATTTGAAAGATATTATCTTCAAAACATAATGTGAACATATTTCCAAACTATATTCTAAATTTTAATAAACGCCAACGTTAAATAAAATCAGAAAGGAAAAGTTATTCATTAAATAAATCATAGCGTTACTTATGCGCCACCCGATATATATATATATATATATATATATATATATATATATATATATATATATATATATATATATATATATATATCCCTTTCAATCTAACATTTTATTGGCTACTTCGTATTTAAAAATATAAAGAATATTTTTCATTTTATCTGCAGTATTACACTGAAATAGTGTGTATTATAAAGTTCAATGGTGTCTTAAAATGTCCGAAGCCCTTTCCATCAGAAGCCGCAAAGATTTGCCCGTTGAGGCAAAACTGATAGTTAAAAGTGTTTATTTCAAATTAGAGGAGCGAGGCCACGAAAAGTACTTTTCACTGATGGAGACATCAGCTTTAATAAGCGTCCCTGAAAGTAGAGTTTGGAAAATTGTAAATAATTCGATAGCGCCTAAAAAAACACAAAAAGACAAAGGTGTGTCGAAATGTGTTAATTTCTGTCAAGAAGACTTAATCCTCCGCAAAATTTATGAAATGTATGCAGAACAAAAAGTTCCTACGTTATTGTCACTTTCACGGAGGCTATCTGAGGATAGTTGTGACATAAAATGTTCCACTACAACTTTATGGCGTATTCTACGTTGTTTGGGGTGTTAAGTTATAATGGAATCACGGCGCTTACAACAACTCGGAATGGAATATCTTGAAAAAATAAATACAGCTAGATCGGAAAGTCGAACGATAATCTACCTAGAATAGACTTGGTATGACACCCACGACACACCCAAAAAATGCCACACCAAAGCTCCATCAAATAAAGGTAAAAGAATAACTATTTTACATGCGGGAAGAAGGCTGGATACCAGAATGTCTATTTCTAGCAGCCAGAATCCAGTTTGGATTACCATTGTAATACAACCGATGAACTTTCTGAAGATTGGCTTCGAAACAAATTAATGGCGAATATACCACCGAATAGCTGTATTGTGATGGATAATGCATCCTATTATAGTCGCCAAATGAATAAGGTACCAAGTTCCACCAGAGAAATACAAGCCTTTTTGTGCGAACGTGACATATATTGCTATGAAAGTTATACAGTTAAACAGTTGTTAGATGTTTTAAAAAGTTACGATTTTTCAAAGGAATATGTTTGGGATAAAATTGAAAAGGAAGCAGGACACGAAATAATTCAGCTTCCACCATATTATTGTATCTTTAATGCGATCGAGTTGATATGGCATAAAATAAAGTACGTGCTCACAATAACACACCCACTTTAAACAGTAGTGTGATTGAGTTGATAAAGACAGAAGTCAAAAAATGTAACCGTTGAAAACTAGAGAAACCGTATTCAACACGTCAAAAAAATTGAAAACTCATATAGATATATGCACATAAATATAAATAGTTTAGAACCTGTAAAAAAACTTATTATTGATTTGCAAGATAGTAGCGATAGTGAAATTGAACTAGATATTAATTAATAACTAAAATTGTAACAAATTTACGCGAGGACACTGTACACTGTTTTAATATATTTGTGTAATTACTATATTGTGTATTATTCAGTACATAAAACATTAAAATTCAACTGTATTATCATAATAAATTTTAAACCCAACAATTATACAATCAGGTATAGTGCGGCCCTGCACGATGCCTTGTCATTAAACACCCATAAATTATTCACTTTCGAATCTTGTTGAATTTTGAATGGGTATAGGTAGCTAAGTCATTTTCTTAGATCGTGAAAAATACTATATATATATATATATATATATATATATATATATATATATATATATATATATATATATATATATATATATATTCGTAGTAGTACTTGAAAATAAAACTGTTTTAGAAATCTATGACACAATATTATCACATGGTGTGACTAAATTTTGGTTATCTTTTTACCTGCCAAGTTGTATAATTAAATATGTAGAATAATTGACAGTGGATACCTGTTTTAAAAGGTATGGTTAGCTAGTTTAAATACAATAATCACGTTTTAATGGCTTTAAATTTGGGAATTACAGATTTCGGGACAACTGTTACAAGGCACAATTTTAGAAATTCATGACATATCTGCGGCCAAACACCAGGTGAACAATTTTTTTGTGAAAATTTTTCACAATTGTTGCTTTTAGCATCTTTTATAGGTTCAACCTAATAGCAAAGTGGATTAAAATAATAAAAAAATACAGTAAAAATATAAATTTCTTACGTGAAGGTGTGCTCGAATCATTTTCTATTTTATTAATTTATCTTGGCGATAATAAGTGAGTATTAATTACTGCTTTGGTTGACTAAATTACTCAGAGTGATGTAATGCTCTTACAATCAGTAGCAATGAAAACATTATCGTACTATCTTATCGTTTTATTTTTGAAATATAAGTGACGGTGCATAATAAACTTTTATATTCCAGCTCGCTATACAAGGAAATTGTTTAATTTATTGTTTTGAACACTAAATTCAGCACAATTTTAGTCATCATAAAAATTGTTATTAAAAAAAATGGCATGAGTTTTTGTAGCTTTACCGATTTTGGTAGTTCGTCTAACAATAAATTTGCACGACGTTTCGCCAAAATCTCATTTGGCATTTTCAAGTGCTCCCACTGCCGCCGCTACTCGATGTTGCGATCTCGCTGCTGCTGCCACTCGAAGCCAACTGAGAAACCGACTCATTGTCTTTACTGGATCAAAAGCAAGGCCAGGCCTCTTACTTACAATATTGAATGTACATTATTTCTTAAAAATGAGCGTATGCTTATACTAACTTAACCTAAGCTTGTATACTAGTGATCCTATACTAACTTAACCTAGGAAATGTGTTGTTTATACATGAATTTCTTAATTCTAAGACTTAAACTACCTTAGCCTAAGACTTACGCTAACTTAAATTAGGACATAACATTAACTTAAACTTACTTATTATAACTTAATCTAGAGAGAAACCGACGTGCGATCGCCGTTTTTTATGGGTCGGCGGATACGGAGATTGTAGGTGGTGGGGGGGGGGGTCGGAAGTGTTCGTCCAAGCATCGGTGTTTGCTGGCTGGGTGCTAATTACGGGTTCCGGTGCTATACTAACTGTTGCCTTCTCGATGTTTTGGTTATTCCTTGCTTCAGCCAATAGACCTATGGCACGCTAAGCAATTTTGAATGGCACGCGTACCTATTCAAAGTTTACATATTAATTCTGTAATCTGTGACATGTTTCGAAATTAAGTAAATAATCGAAGACAGTATTACTTTAACGATACAAACAAAAACGATATATTATATAGGTCACTAGGTATTATTACCAAAAACTACAAAATATATATTTTGTAATTTATAATTTTACTGAATGCATTGGTTTGGCTTTAATTTCGGCAAGTATTAAAGACGGCAAGCCTCAAAATATAAGCCTAGGCAAAAACACAAATAAACGTCCTCAAATCAGATCAAAAGAGCAGCTATAAGGAGGTTTTTGTTTGACGCGCGCCGAAACTCTTTTAATATTGCCGAACTTTAGTTTTTGTCAGATTTAACTTCTAGGCGGCCCTTTGATTGCAATGGGCGCGTTGTAGATAATAATTTTTGTTTTAAGAAATTTTAATAAACGTAATTCTTGGAATTTTCTGGAAACATTATTTTTCTATATATAGCAAGTGGCTACACGTTTGGATCATTTAGTATAGAAGTAACATCCGTTCCAGTCAATAGTCGTCGAAAAGTTTAAAAATTAAAATTACGTTGCGGGTAGGCCGTTCACTGACGGAGAATTTATGAAACAAACGTTTTTGAGTACTGGCGAGATTTTATTCGACGGCTTGCCCAATAAGGATACAATATTGGCCAGGATTAGGGATATACCAGCATCAGCGCGGACCATTGAGAGACGAATTACCGAAATGACACAAAATGTCCAAAAACAGCAGAGAGACGCTATCAAACGGAGTCTTCTATTTAGTGTAGCATTAGATGAAAGTGTCGATATTAATGACATTGCCCGTCTGGCAATCGTTGCGCCATACTTCGATAATGGCAGTGTGTATGAAGAGCTGATTTGTTTGCTCACATTGCAAGGAACTACAAGAGGAGAGGATATATTTTCAGAATTTGTTAAACATTTTGAAAAGCGGAACATTGATTTAAATAAAATTTTTTGCGTAACGACAGATGGCGCTCCTACTATGATTGGGAGATATAAAGATTTGTTTCCCTTCTTATTGAACGCATGGGTCGATCAGTTTTGAATTTTCATTGCATAGTACACCAAGAGAGTTTGTGTTCTAAAATCTCCGCTAGAAGTTTAAAATTCGTGATGGATAGGGTGGTTAAAATAGTTAACTACATTGTCGGTCGTTTTTTTCACTGATCCATAGACAATTTAAGGCGTTTCTGCAGGAATAGAAAGTGCATATTCAGATATACCATTGCACAATAATGTGCGCTGGTAAAGTGCTCTCTAGATTTGTGCAATGTCTGGGCGAATTTAAATCGTTCTTGTTGGAAAAAAATCAAGTGGCTGCTTATCCTGAACTAGAAGATAAGAACTGGATCTGTATGATAATGTTTCTTACTGATATTACAAACCATCTCAGTGAACTCAACTTAAAGTTACAAGGTTCAGGCAAAACAGTTCTGGATTTATACGAATCCTGGAAATCATTCAAATTAAAAATAGATTTATTTATCAGCGATATTACTACAAACACATATAAATATTTTTCAGATTTAAAAACTTATATATCCAGTGTCAACGATGGCGCACTAATAGACGAAATTCTTAAATATATGACTAATTTAAAACAGGGGTTTATCGAGAGGGGTCAGGATTTTGATAAACATGGTCCTATGTTCGCTTTTTTAATCAAACCAGATTTAATGGATTTTTCCAGCAATTGCTTTGACATATCTCTTTTCTCATGGATAGACATAATGATTTTGATCTTCAATACATTGAATTTAAAAGCTCCGAGTTATGAAACACGAAATTTGTAGAATTAAGAAGGGTATTAGAAGGTGACTGCCAGAACCATTCAAACGAGATACTCAGTTGTTGGATGAGTTTACCAGAGAAATTTATTTGTCTTAAGAAAGTAGCGTTTGCCATGCTTACAGCTTTCAGATCATCCTATGTCTGTGAACAACTTTTTTCCCATATGAGAGTGATTTTAAACCCGTACCGAAGCAGACTGACAACAGACAACTCGGAAGCATGTGTGACACTGAAAATAACCAGACATGAACCGGATATAAGAAAACTCACTAAAGAACTTCAAGCACAGAGTTCACACTAGGTCCTAGGACTAGTTTAATAAAATTATTTGTTAAATGTAAAAATTTTTTTGTAATTAAACCTTCTAAAAGCAATATTTTAAGTTAATTTAAGGTAATTTTTGTTAATTTTAGTTGTAGTAAAGTACCTATGTCGGCACGCAAAATGTTGTATGGATGAAAACTGGCACCCCTTAGTTAAAAGGTTGCCGACCCCTGACTTATTATAACTTAATCTATAGAGAAACCGACGTGCGATCGCCGTCTTTTATAGGTCGGCGTATACGCAAGTTGAAGGTGGGGGGGGGTCGGAAATGTTCGTCCAAGCATCGGTGTTTGCCGGCTGGATGGTAATTACGGGTTCCGGCGCTACACTGTTGCCTTCTCGATGTTTTGGTTATTCCTTGCTTAAGCCAATAGACCCTTCCATGTAGTGGAGATATTCAGCGCATCATCTCGCTTATTTAGTTGTCCATTCTTTTCGATTTCCAAGGCTTATGGAAAATCTGCTCTGTCAAAAGCCTATATATCGATGGTTAGTGAACGTAAATGCGGTCATACCAGCATCGATGATCCACCACGTTGAGGACGTCCAAATGAGGCAGCCACTACAAAAAAACATAAAAAAATAAAAGTTATCAACAGAACACGTGAGGCATATTTTGCATAAATATTTGTATGTGAAAAAGCTATGTGTCCGATCGGTGCCGTGCACTCTCACGATTGATCAAAAACAACGGTGCGCAGGAAGATTCAGAACACTGTTTGACACTGTTTCAGCGCAATCCAAAGGAGTTTTTGCGTCGATTCGTAACAAGGGACGAAACGTGAATCCACCACTACACGCCCGAGTCTGTCAGTTGAAAAGGTTTTGGCAAGTATTTTTTGGGGTGTGCATGGAATAATACTGATCGACTATCTTCAGGAAAGCCGAACAATCACCGAAAACTAGGTTGGTTTACTGGATCGTTTGAATGGTGAAATCAAGAAAAAAAGGCCGCATTTAGCGAAGAAAAGGGTGTTGTTGCACCAAGATAATGAACCAACTTACAAGTCCGTAAAATCTGTGGTGAAACTGGACTACGAATTACTCCCTTAGCTGCCGTATTGTTCAGATCTGGCACCCAGTTATTATTACCTTCTCGCAAAAAAAATTGCAGCCTATAAAGGGAGTCGTAGTAAAAAAAAGATTTGGGACCCCTGTACTAGTGTTAATTTTACTTTTACTGAAACTAGTTCTGTGTGAACTAGGTATCTTGCTGTTTGCCTACTGTATATTTAATGTTACGTGTTCTACATTTCAGCTTAGAATATATTTCGTTTTCAGGTTTCCTTATTATTTTGCGTAGTTTTATTTTTTGGTGTATTTCTTGCATTATAACTATATTTTTATATTCCTTAGATTTAATATGCTTTGTCAAAGAAAAACCATTGATTTTTTACGATAATAAAGTACTTTTGATTTGATTTGATGGTAAATCGATTTTTGGCAAAAACATTGTTTTTTCTTCAAAGTCTCCGGATTTTTCACTCCATGTAGTAAGTAGGTAAGAACAAAAATTGAGTAATGGCTATCTTACATCACACGTTATTATTAGTTTCAAGTGCAGTGTTTTTCATTTACTTTCAGATATTAAATATATGTTTGACATGAAGCAGGATGTTATCTATAATTGGCTGATAACAATACACTTTTGCTAATCTTTACACATTTTAAATAAAGTTTAAATTTGGAATAAATTGTTTTGGGTAGGAGTAAGGGCGTATCCAGGATCTGAATTAATATTTTTCACAAAAAAGGACCCCTCAATAAAAGAACCTTGTTCTAGAGGCCGTAATTTTCTACATCCATTTGGCCGGATGGCAGCCATATCCCTGATCCTCTCTTGGCTAAGCTACGGTTTGAAAACTAATTGATATTCGGTATTGACGATCTAAAATCATGCTAAATAATCGATCAAATGCAAGTCGGACTTGTGCAATTAGTTTCCGTACGTTGATCGTTTTTAAAATAAAAATTTTTTAATACAGAGGTATAAAATGATCAGAGACTTCACAAAACACACACCAAACGAGTTTTCGATAAAGTTTTTTTCCGATGGGAGTAGTAGTCCATCGTTGTTCGAATTTGAGCTTTGTCCAGAATTAACAGTTGTTGTGGAGTGTAAAGCTTTTTAGTTCGAAATAATATTCCCAGCTTTTGAAAAGCTCTCTTTGCTGAGAAATGATATAACTATGTCGGATTCAGCACCGTCAACTTTTTTAGAAAAAACTGCCGCCTGGGTTTTTGTACCGTTAAATTCTACTTGGTAATTGTCACTCGAAGTAACCCAGTCGTCAGAAGCAAATTTGGATGAATAGCTCTCATTAAATGTTAACAGGCTGCACTTTGGCATACAGGTAGTTTTTTGGACGTGCTCTAAAGTGTACGCTAAGCCTACAAAATCGAAAATAAAATAAAAAATTCAGTTTTTCGTAAAAATAAAAAAAGATATCGAAAAACTATTAATAGTTAGTATATAGATTTTTTTTTAGTTTTACTACAATTTAAAAAAATACTTCAGTTTTAGTGGGAATTATGCTTCCAACGTCATTTATAATTCAACAAACGTTTCCGTATGCCGCTAAATATATATATATATATATATATATATATATATATATATATATATATATATATATATATATATATATATATATATATTATATATGTGTGTAGTAGTGATTTTTCGGGTATCCCGTGTTAGCTTAAAGTCCCTTGATGGATGGTTTCGCTGACGTTTCGATGGAATCTCATCCATGTTTTTCAAAGCGTTGATCACTACACGATGTCTTGGCAATGAATGTTGAGACTGGCTTCGAGGGCCCCGGTTTTATGTGCTGAGGGGCGTACCTCCACTGGTCGAGTGGTTCTGTCCAATGGACACTCGGATATGACTGCGCGTTTTCGGTCCTGTGGTTCTCTGTGAAATTTGTATTGGAGGAGTAACATACGGTTGAATTGTTCTATCTCTTGGTTTTACTTGATATTGAGATAGGATATGTTTCTAAGAATTTGATAAACGTTGGCTGTCATCCCGGTTATTTAAGTTGTTGGGCCTCTTTTCTATTTCTATTCATTGATTTTCCTAGTAAATAGGTTTTCACTTTTTTGTGGTTTTTTCAAAAACTCCGTAAAACAAAAATCCACCACCTTTTCTCTAGCACAACATGCACTCAATATATATATATATATATATATATATATATATATATATATATATATATATATATATATATATAAACATTTCTTTTTTTTTGGGATCTAGCAGATGTGCTGCAGGGAAATCCCTAAAGCGCTATAGGAGCGACATATGTGCGGAAAAAGCGATTCATGTTGTTCTTGAATCGCTGTAAATTGTACTCGGTGGGAAACACAGTCCTGGACAAATTATTCCAAAGGGATGATGTTCTCCATATAAAAGACTGCTTGAAAAGCTTCTACGAGGAGTAATATTCTGAACCTCATACGGATGTGAAGTATTAGCGCGACGTGTATTTCTAACATGAAAATACTTGTAGAATAGACTCCAGTCGCCAAGCGTTCTTCGATGTTCCAACGAATCAAGGCCGCCGGTCAGTTTCGGATCTCCAATCAGACAAACAGCACTTCTCTGAATAGAATCCAACAAATGCAGTGTATGTTTGGGAGCGGAGCCCTAAACATGGGAGCAGTACTCCATAGTTGGTCGAATTTGAGCTTTGTAAATAATTAATAGTTGTTGTGGATTGTACAGCTTTCTGGTTCGAAATAATATTTCCAACTTTTGAGAAGCACTCCTTGCTATGTGTGCAACATGTTCATGCCAGGACATATTTGCTCCAAATTAATGCCTAACAAATTGAGTGATGATGTTAGAGGAGAGGAGTGCCCCGACATAACTATGTCGGGTGCAGCAACGTTAACTTTTTTAGAAAAAACTACCGCCTGGGTTTTTTACCGTTAAATTCCACTTGATTACTGTCATCCCAAGATAGAATTTCTTCCAGATCTTTGTTAAGTTGAATGACGTCCTGCTGTCTGCGGATATTCATCTGAGTAGTCGATGTCCGAGCGTTCAAAGTAAATGAGGAGATAAGCGTACTGTCATCTGCAAAGCTGTAGATTGGGTTCCCGGTCTTTTCCAGCAGATCGTTAATGTAAATGAGAAAGATAGTAGGAGACAGTATGGAGCCTTGGGACACACTGGCGTTGATAGTGAAGGTGTTAGAAAGAAATCGGTCGACTGTCATTCGTAAAGAACGCTCTCTCAGGAAATATGAGAGCCACAAACAGAACTTTTCAGACATACCAGAAGAGCGTAGCTGAGCCAACCCGGTCGAATGCCTTGGATATATCAAGAGCAACCGAGATTCTCCAAAGTGTTCAATTGCGTTGTTCCAAACATGTGGTACATAAGTCAGAAGATCTCTTGTTGATCTATGTTTACGAATATATATATATATATATATATATATATATATATATATATATATATAATAAATAAAAATATATTTATTTATATAAAAAATGAATATACGAGGCTGGTTTGAAAAGTCCGTGTAAAGTCCGAGAGATGGCACCACCGGCGCGTATCGAGATCATGTTTAGTTAGTAGCATCTCTTGAATGAACTCATACCAAGTTTCAGCCATATTGGTCTATTTCTTTGTGTTTGGCATTCGTGTGAATCAAGGAAGTCGAGTGATTTTCAAGAAATGGACGAAAAAGAATTTCGTGTGGTGATTAAACATTACTTTATGAAAGGCAAAACGCCTCAGAAGACTAAAGAGAAGCTTGATAAACATTATGGTGACTCTGCACCTTCGATTAGAACAGTTTATAAGTGGTTTCAAAATTTTCGGACTGGCCATATGGGCACAAGTGACGCTGAACGTTCTGGACGGCCTGTGGAGGTTACGACTCCAGAAATCATTGATCAAATCCATGATATGCGTGCGTGAGATTGCTAGTGCTGTGGGCATCTCGACTGAACGGGTACATAATTTTTGCATAAACATTTGGACATGAGAAAGCTATCTGCAAGATGGGTGCCGCGATTGCTCACGCTTGACCAAAAACGGAATCGTGTGAAGTGTTGCAAGGATGGTTTGCAGCTGTTCCAGAAGAATCCGGAGGACTTTAAGCGTCGTTTCGTCACTGTGGATGAAACATGGATACATTACTATACTCCTGAGACCAAACAACAATCTAAACAATGGGTTACCAAGGGGGAATCTGCACCAAAAAAGGCGAAGACCGTTCCTTCGGCCGGAAAGGTTATGGCGACTGTCTTTTGGGATTCGCAAGGGATAATCCTCATCGACTATCTGGAAAAGGGTAAAACTATTACAGGTGAATATTATTCATCGTTATTGGACCGTTTGAAAACCGAGCTGCAAGAAAAACGCCCGCGATTGGCCCACAAGAAAGTCCTTTTCCATCACGAGAACGCACCAGCACACACCTCAGCAGTTGTGGTCGCAAAATTAATGGAAATAGGATTCCAACTCGTTTCACATCCCCCCTATTCTCCAGACTTGGCTCCCTCGGACTACTATTTGTTCCCCAATTTGAAGAAATGGCTGGCGGGACAAAGATTTTATTCAAACGAGGAGGTGATTGCAGACACTAATGGATATTTTGCAGACTTGGACAAATCCTATTATTCGGAAGGGATCAACAAACTAGAACATCGTTGGACGAAGTGTATAAGCCTAAAAGGAGACTATGTCGAAAAATAAAAAAGGTTTACCCCAAACACATAAGTAGTTTTTATTTTTGCACGGACTTTGCAAACCAGCCTCGTATTTAATAATAATTGTATAAATACAATACAATAAAATGAAGAATGAATTACAAATATTTCAATTCGTTCACAATTTTCATCATCGCTATCCTCTTGTAATGAAGGAAGATAAGGTAAATTTGTGCAACCTTGTACGTTACCTGTCTTGTGATGTATTTTCATGTTATTATAACAGTAAGTTTCACTTAAAAGTCTGTATGTGTTTATTGTAATAATATTATTATTAATTTATTATTACTTCATTGATAATTTTTAAAATGTAGAAGCCTAAAATGTAGCACACTTAAAAACAACAGTTAAAAATAGTTCACTTCACTGAACAACAACCAACACTTAATGTACACTTAAAGTGCGCGCTTTTCTTCTCCTATCGCCTTTAACAAAATTCCTTCGAGTAATTTAGAATGCTTGTGTTTTCTTTGTACCTGGATGTTTAAATGAAATATAAATACTTTATACTTAAAGCTTAGACTTTTATCTTTCGTTTCCCACCTTTTTATTTTAAGTTGTATGATTAATAATAAGCAAAAAATATGTTTATTGTGACCACTTATTTTAGAGCAAAATTACAAAAAAAAGAGAACGTTTTTTTAAGTGTTTAATGATTTTCTAATCTCAAGTACACTTTTAACTGTAACTAAAAAAAAAATTGTCCGACTTTTTTTGACCATTTCGTACTACTTTGAACGTAAAATTGCCGACGGCGCACTGTAGCAGGCAAATTTTCACATTTTAAAACTCAATTTTTAAATAACACAGACAATGTGGGTATTTTAAATTATACTTACATTAAAACTTAGATATAATAAGGATATATGCGCAAGGATTTTTTTTCAATACTTTATTTTAATAAATATTTGTAATTTACTGTATGTCTGTTAAAATCATGTAAACAAAGATTTCGTTCTAAATTTTACAAATTATAAAGTAACAAAAATAGTTAGTTATGTGAGAGAACTCTGACTTTTCAGCCTGTAATATTGATAACGTACTGGACCTGAACGTTGTGAGGGTCTCATTGGCCGAAGTATTTGAAGGCATAAATCAGCTTAAGATGAGTTATTCTCATGTCCCAGATGGGATTCCATCAGCATTTCTGAGACAATATATGTTTTCCCTGAGCAGACCACTACACCATATCTTCTGTTTGTCGTTGGACTCCTGCGTTTTTCCCCAATATTGGAAGACTAGCTTTTTGACACCCATTTATGAATCGGGAAATCGTGAAGATATAACCAATGACAGGGGTATTTGTATTCAGTCGGCTATACCGAAACTCTTTGATAAGCTTGTCGACTCTATCACTGGTCAGAAAGAAATGGCTTAAGTCTAAATGTTAAAAAGTGTTTCTGCATTTCCTTTGGTAGGAAGCGGAATATTGAGCGTCATTGGTATAGTTTGAACGGCACCCTGCTTGAGTCGGTGTCGGAGATTCGTGACTTGGGTGGGCTTTTTGACAGTTAACTTAATTTTCGTGGCCATATTAATAGTATTTTGCGACTGGGTCTCAAAAATCTTGGTTTTGTTACTAGATATAGTAAGCAACTGTCGTCTAGCACGTTTAGAGTGCTGTATTTTTCAATGGCCCGCCCTGGTTTTGAGTATGCTTTGGTAGTGTGGTCACCATCTTACCAGTGCCATATTGCTGAGATTGAGTCAGTGAAGCGTAGATTTCTACGAACTTTAGCTTTTAAAGCTGGAATAAATATTTATAAGGATGCAAGTTTTTATATTGACTATGGGGTGATTATGAACGCTTTTAGTGTGGCTACTTTGGAGAAACGTAGGGATCTTGCAGATGTTTTATTCCTATTTAAACTCCTGAATGGATTTATTTCCTGTCCACCACTTTTGGAGAGCGTCCAACTTAATACTATTCATAGGACTCGTAGCAGTGTACTGCTCAGTATTCCATTTCACAGTGCTAATTATGGCTATTACAGTCCTCTGACGAGAATGTGCCGATTATTTAATACATAGAGCCTTGATCCCTTCAGTTGTAGTGTTAGCGAATTTAAAACGCTTGTTAGCGCGATCGGGATCTGAGGTGTTAAGCTGTTGTAATGCTTGTTGTTTTTTCTCCTTTTTCACGTTATGAATTGTATATGTGCATTGTGTTTTAACATTATTTTGTTTTTATAGAGATATGTGAACAAAACAAACTTACAATATTAAACGGACACTACCAGCATAGAGATATTCAAAAATATACGTGGAAACAAACAACAAGAGATTTAAAAAGTATTATCGACTATATGATAATACGACAGAGATCTAGATTAAACTTCCTAGATGTAAGAATCCAAAGAGGGGCTTCATGTGGCAGCGACCACTACCTTGTGAAAGAAAAGATAACCCCACGAACAACACGGGAAAGCAAACTGGAAGATACAAGTACACAGCACACAAGTGAAACAACAATAAGATATAATACAGACACCTTACAAAATGAAAGTATCAGAAATCTATACAAGAGTAGACTGGACCAAAAGATACAACGGACGGGATTTGTTAATATAGAAGAAGAATATAAGTATATAAAGGAATGCCTACACGCAGCCGCACTGGAAGCATTAGGGTACCAAGAGAAAAGGGAAAAACAGCAAAAACCATATTGGTGGGATGAAGAAATTAAATACGAAATTGAAGAAAAACGGAAAAGCTATCACAAATACTTAAGTTCAAAGAACACAAACGACAAAGTAAAATACAAAGAATCCCAAGTTAGAGTACGCAAAATGATTAATGACAAAAAGAACAACCAATGGGAAAAGACGTGCTCAAGACTCAACACTTACATAGGAGGAAGAAAAAGCACAGAAAGCTGGAGACTTCTTAAAAATATGAGAACAGAACGGAAAAGAGAAATCTTCTCACCTATAACACCAGAAAAATGGAACCAATATTTTGCAAATATTCTAACAGAAGATAGAGCAGAGTTCAAAAGTACCCCACATGGAAACCCAAATATAGTTATACGAGGATCCCCAATAAGGATAACAACATAGGAGGTTAAAGAAGTATGTAAAATGCTAAAAAATGGTAGAGCTCCAGGACCAGGAAACATCCCAGGAGAGATAGTAAAAATACGGAACTGAAAAGCTATTTAGCGCTTTGAGGAACTTATTCCAAAGATGCATTAACACATCAGAAGTACCTGAGGAATGGAAAATATCATACATATCAACAATTCATAAGAAAGGAGACAAAAATAATTACGATAACTATAGGGGAATAACGCTTAAAGGATCTATTAGCAGAATATACGGAAAAAAACTTAAAAATAGAATAGAAATGGAATACGCGGACGTAGAAGCTGAAGAACAGGCAGGCTTTAGAGCAGGAAGATCCACAATAGACCATCTGGGAACGAGAATATCTAGGGACGGAACACTGGAAGAAGCAATATTCGAGAGGAATATCCAAGGAAGAAAAGCGATTGCAATGCTTAATAGTATACTATGGGACAAAAATATAACCATTGAAAATAAGAAGAGAATTTACAACTCAATAGTGAAAAGTATAATAACTTACAGCTCCCAGGTGTGGTCATTGAAGGAAAGAACAGAAAAAATACTAAAAGCTACAGAAATGGATTTCTGGAGACGAGCAGCCAGAAAATCCAGAAAAGACCGCATACCACATGACGCGATAAGACGAGCTTTAGAAATAAAGCACGATATAGTGGACGAAATCAGAACCCAACAGTTGGTATGGTACGGACACGTACAGAGAATGTCACAAGACCGACTACCTAAAAAGATTTTAAATTGGAACCCTCATGGAAAAAGAAAGCGAGGAAGACCACGCCAAAGCTGGAGAGCAGGAATCAACAAGGTAAGTAGAGAGAGATCTGGAGGAGGAGGGATGGAGAAACCGGAAGGAGTGGAAATTAGGCATCGGAAGACGGAAGACGTTATAAAAACCGATTGATATATATATATATATATATATATATATATATATATATATATATAATATATATATATATATATTTATTGTTTTTATATTACTATTGTAATTGGCTTGTCTGTTAAAA
>CM032454.1:195718542-195766913 GCA_019049505.1 Pachyrhynchus sulphureomaculatus
TCATTGTTAAATATTATTATTAAACAACTACTTCAACAAGACAGTGTTAGATTACGCCGCACTGTACGAACGCGGAAATAAAAATCGTTTAAAAGACGAAAATTCTTCCTCTCAAATACGAAAGATTTACACTGTGTATTTGAACGGTAAGAACATTTACGTGGTCGCTAGTTGCGACCGTAAATCCGTTCAGTGAATCTGATCCTTCGAACCTGATCTTCGAAAAGACGAATTGCCCACCCCTAATTATACAGGGCAACATTTTTCAAACCCTAAGACCAGACTATAGTTTTTCGAAGGTTTTTAGCGCAGTAAATTCAAATCCGACCTTAGAATTGCTCCATTACGTCAGGTTTCGAGATGCATTTTGAATTTTTCAGATATTTTATTTCTTCTCGGAAAAATCGTCCGTTGAAATTAATTAGTTTGGCGTTTTTGTTACAACCATACCAAAAAAAAGAGTTGATCCTGCAGGCGAGAGTAGTATAATTATATGTTTTTTGGGATGCTGAATCACAATTCGTTGTCCGTTTAACACTATCGAGTAGTGGTTTGTCCCTAACCTTAAAAAATTCAAAGTAGCGGATCCGATATGACGGGTCAGCATTCTGAAGAGTCTAAATTACTATCGAGAAAAATTTTTCAGACAAAAGTTGTATATTTTTGCTCGAGAAATATGATGCCGTCATAAAAAAGATGGGTTCCCATTTAAAAAATCAAAGTTGTTCATGAAATGACCTTCAAAATGATCTTCCAAGGTCATCACAATTATATGGTTTTATTGCCTTTTCTCTTTTGTCTGCAACTTTTTTTTACTAAAAGTTGACATAAAAAAATTAAGAAAGCCTGGTACATTAAATTGGGACACCATGTATGATAACAAATAAACAATGTCGTTACTAGAAAGATGATTTCTCCGAGCAGAAATAAGATATCTGAAAAATTCAAGATTTATTTTGATGGGGAAGAGTAGTACTTTCATATGCCGTAACGAGTATTGTGGAGAAAAACTAATTCGTGGTGTAATATAATCCGGAATATAGTGAAAGACCGTGTTTTTTGCATTTTTAGGTTAGGATATCTCGAAAACCTGATGTAATGGAGCAATTCTAAGGTCGGATTCGGATTGAGCGCACCAAAAACCTTTGGGAAAGTATACTTTGGTCTCGGGGTCTGGAGTTTCGTCTAATTTTGTCGACCTGTGTTATTAATATGAAGCCTTTATATATAAAATCTTATTAATAAACAAATTCTTAATACTATCAAGGAAATTAAAGGAGGTGCAGAGGAACTGCTTGAACTCTGCTCTTTATGAGCTTGTTCTTGAGGTTCCTGTGGAGGTTCTTCTTCAAGAGGAGCTATTTGCTTCTGCTGATCGGCAACAGGGAGAACTACAGGATCTTCAGCTAAAATATTTAAAAAAATTTCGTTAACATTATGCTATGTTTTTAGAAAAGCTACTGGGAAAAAGTTCAAATATTATTATTAATGGGCGATTGCAAAAGTTCGTGCCTGATTTTCATAGATGGCAGAAGCATGCACTTTTGACTGTGCTGACGTTTCTTTTATAATCACATTATTAACTGACAGTCATCTAAATGCGTTGTGAGTTAACATAACCTTAAAAAATAAGGTTATTTAAATTGATTTACGTGCAAGGTTAATATTCAAAATGGAAAATGAAAAGTTACATTTTCGTCATCTTATGATGAATTCGTCGATTTCGAAATGCTGACCCAATCAATCATCGGTTCTGATGAAGCTAACATGGTTTGGTGTAGTGGTAATATATACTGAGTAGTGTCACTGTGCCAAAGATTCCACTTTCCCAATATAGTTCAATCTAAATGATAAACCACGCTCTGAGCGATTTCTCGGCATTGTTAATGACTCTATCCGTGACTTAGTGAATAATAATACACGAATTACCACTGAAGAGATTGCTGAGAGACTAAATGTTGACAATTCGACTGCATTTTGTTATTTAAAGCAATTTGGATACACTTCGAAACTCGATACATGGATTCCGCAAGCCAAATCTTTGCTCTATAACTAAAAAAAATGTCATAAGAGCTTCTAAGAATTATTCAATTTATCCAGGTACGATTTCTTACGCATCTGGTATTGTTTAATTAAATCACTTATCTTTCGACATCTTTGGGGAAGAAGAACTCACTCCCGGCATACTTTTTGAATTATTTTTACAATTGTCAACGGCACAACAATAATATTCTTTCCCCATGATTATATAAATTGTTCGTCAACCTTTTCGATTCTCTTCACTTACAAACGTTTTTACCTCTCTTTTTATACAAATTCTCTATTCCTTCTGTCTTTATGTTCATATAAACTGCAGTCATATGAAGAAACGATCGACAATACATTTCAAAAGATACATTCCAAGATCAGATGTAAACATTGAGCGGCCATTTTGAAAGATGGACCCGTCGACGCACGCGCCGTCAAAATCTCGTCACCAATTTGGAGCTCACTTTCGCTACTGTATTGGGTTTACTGTGACCAGATCCTAGGGGCAGGGGTGGGGGCAGATAAATCAAAAGAGCGTTTTTTTTCGGAAAAAAAGATAATTGGAATGTTCTATACCAAGAAAAATAGTCGTTTTTTTCTAGATATATAGGAGTATGAGGGGTGCATATACGCCTCCTGCTTTCTTCTGATTTTATTAGTAGGAAAAGAAACAATGAGTACCAGAGATACTGCTAATGCATAAATGGAATTCACGATAAATATTGTACCTCTCGTGCTCTAAAAGGGAGTACACACTCAAGTTCTCCAGTGACAGAATACAGATTTACATTTTTGAACTGTTACCTACTCCAGTATCTTGTAGATGGTCCATGTTGTTATCGTAATATTCGTAGATGGTTTATATATTTAATGTTGTGCATAGATGAAATGATATTCATATTTTACTTACAAATACACCTTCTACTTTTGTAGGGCCTGTGACCAGCTTTACATGAGCAATTTTTGTGAATGCATGCAATTTTGTCCTGACAATTTCCTCCACAATAACACTGGTGATCATGGTCACAAGATTCATGCAAATCTAAAAAAAAACTCCGTAAATTAATATATCCAGTAGTCGCTCGCAAACACATAAAGAATAATTTAAGGGGTTACATAACATATACCTCAATTTTCAAAAATTCGTTTTTTTTATGGATTTTTATTTGCTACACTTCTAAGAATTATTCGACTTTTTTTTTAAATTCCATTCCATTACAAAATAATAGTATTAAATGTGGCCTGGCGTCGGATTGGGACCGCCATCTGTTTTCAGACACTGTCTGCAATATTACTCAGTCAATTTTTAATATTTTTTTTGTTTTTTTTTTTAAATCTTAGTAATTACTTTTTCTACAAAATGTCGAGAGGTTTTTTTAATTTTTCTAACAGAGAATTTTTTATAAATAATTAAACCTGTATTTTTGGTCGAAAATTTCATGCTAAAGATTAAAGCACCGTAAATTTTTTATTTTTGAAAAACAAACCCTTTCGACAATTTTTAACTACGAGGGCTATCTAAAAAGTTCTCGGCCTGAGATATGGATGGCGTTACAAACTGCGAAACCATAATTGTATTGAAAAGTTCCATTCTTTATATAAACATATGTAAAATTTTATTTCGATCTGTCACTTCATTCGAGTCGTAGCAGCTGTAGTAGTAGCAATTGGTAAACGTATATAAGGCAGTACTTTCCACTGTCAAAAAATGGGCTGCTCTTTTTAAATCTGATTGTACGAGCCTCTAAGATGATCCACGCGAAGGTCGTCCAAAAACTGCTACAACACCAGAAATCATTCAACAAGTCCATGATATGGTGTTAGATGATCGACAAATAAAATAGCTGAGGCCATACGCATCTCAAAAGACTCAAAAGAACGAATTGGAAATATTTTACATGAACAATTACATATGAAAAAGCATTATGCAAGATAGGTGCCGCATTTACTGACAATTGACCAAAAACGCATTTGAATGCGTATTTCCCAAGCGTGTTTCGATCGTTTTAAGCAAGATAAAATGGATTTGAAGTGTCGTTTCGTGCTGATGAAACTTGGACCCACCACTATACACCAGAGCGAAAAGAACAATCGAAAGAATTGAAGCCGATGAAAGTGTACCAAAGGAGGTAAAGACGGTTCCATCAGAAGGAAAGGTTATGACAACAATTTTTTGGGATTATAAACGTGTTTTGTTGATTGATTATCTTCAGAAAGGTTAAGTAATTAACTCTGAATATTATTGTGACCTTTTGGATCAGTTGGATGCAAATATTCCTGAGAAAAGACTTGCTTTGAAGAAGTAAAGAATCATTTTTCATCAAGACAATGTACGTGTTCACCCAAGTGTTTTGACGATGGCAAAATTCAACGAATTAAAGTACGAATTGCTTGAGCATCCAGCGTATTCACCAGATTTGGCTCCCTCTCATAATTATCTGTTCCCAAACCTGAAAAAATTCCTGGCTGGAAAGTGTTTTACATCAAATGACGAAGCTATTGCAACCGTGGATGGGTATTTTGCAGACCTTCCGGAATCACACTTTAATAAGGGTATTGAGTTACTGGAAAAACGTTAAAATAAATGTATTGAAGTTTCAGGAAATTATATTGAAAAATAAAACATATTTCACATCCAAAAAAAAAATTCTTTCGTTGTAAGGCGAAAAACTTTTCAAACAGCCCTCGTACTACATTATTTTACAAGATTAATTTTTATTTTGCTAGATTGGATTATTTTTTATTATCGTGCAGACAAGAAGGCGCCATAGTTTTCATCAGTGGTCCATTTAACCTGATAAAAAATTAAAAACATATTTTAAAAAAAAAATTCTTATAATTTATAATATTTATAATACTAAAAATATATCAACGCCATTCTTTTGTATTATTCACTTAACCTTTAAAATATTTTTTTTTTTAATAAACATACTTTTAGCAGCGCCCAGGTGTATGTAACCCCCAAGAATTACAACTCGATATTTTAAATATCAGGTGTTTCATAAATAGATATTAATCTAATATCATTTATTGGATAAACTAACTAGGGCTATGCCATATGACTACGTTCTTTTTAAGGAAGAGAGAGAAAGTTGATGTTATAGATTCTCTTGCATTTAAACTCTAAAAGTTTAGAGCTCTCTCAATAGAGAAAACTAAAAATCAATGGCTCGGGCGGCAAAACGTCCATTTCCTAGAGTAGAGCTCTTAAAACTTACAACCAATTGATGACAGTTGGAAGGGGGAGTAAACATTTTTCACAAAAGAACTTCCAATAAAAAAACCTTGTATCTCAGGGACATTATTCCCTACATCTTTAGGAGTGGGGCACATATAAAGGGACTGAAAGGCATATACGTTTTCATATTTTGCAGCAAGAGGTTTTATATAATGTATATTATTTTCAGAGTTTGGCCGTGGGCAGATTCAATTCTTAACTAAAATAGTTAGTGAAAAGTAACGAGGCATATAAATGAAATTATATTGTATCTTATTAGTGTTCCGTACAGAACACTTATACGATCACTTCGGTGTCTGTCCGACTGTCTGTCTGTCACATCCGGTTTTCTCCGAAACTATTTGACATAGAAAGTTGAAATTTGGCACTAATATAGGGATCGATGGCCCCATCAGACCCATGTAGTCTTGAACGTTAAATTTTGACTTCAAAGGTTAGTTTTGGGGGTGAAATCGGAAGAGAAAAAAAAAATATCAGGTCATTGAGTGGGGTGTCAAATGAAAGCTTGTGAAAACACGAGTCCAAAAAAATATGTGAATTGTGTAATTCTTGCGCAGACTTTTCTTTGTATTATTTTTAAAAAATTGCCAAAAATCGCTGTCCCCCATTATCTAGAAAAATACTGATCAAAAAATTTTGAAAAAATTCTGGAATATTCTCCACAGGGTGTAGATTGAACGAAAATGATCACGAGTGCATTACATGCACTCGTGATCTAAACTAAACTATTTATTTGAGAATATACCGGTACACCCCCTTTTTACAATTTATTTATAATACTTTACAATATAACCATATCAATAACAGAACGGCCGAAAATGTGGAATGAAACACGAGAACGACTTACACTCCTACCGTGAAACAATCAACGCCAGCACATTCCTTCTGAAGAAAAGGGGGAACACGAAAAAATGTTCAGCTCCCGGCTGGTTCATGAATTTCATAGCTCTCAGCAGTGGTGAATGACCACCATAATCAGTAAAGAACAATTCAGCTTGACTTAATGTCTTTGAGATACATTAAATTTTACGAATGATTAAAAGTAGGACAATCTATCAACTCGTTAATTATCTTATACAGAAAATACTGATCACTCACCAAACGTCTATGAGCTAACAGTGCATATGGCCCCTAATAATAGTATAATCATGGTCAGCTATTGCTATATCACTCTTATAAGCACACAGTCGTAGAAACCTGTTCTGAATTTTTTCGAGATTGTACTTATGTACTTCAAACATTGGCGACCAGACAACCGCTGCACACTCTCCAGAACAGACCTCACCAACGTAACGTGCAGTACAGGACCCTTAATAAGGACAATGATAAATCTCTGAGATTTCTATATATAAGTCCCAAGATTTTACTGGACTTGTTAATAATATGCATATACGTAATGATCACAGAAAGAGAAGCGATAATCAAATATTACTCTTAGAGCCCAAACTGACCAACACTGTTCCACTAATAACATAATTAGTATTGACACTCTTATGTCCTCTAAAGGAGTTGTTTGTCTCAGCTCAATTTACAAGTCTATCCAAGTCCGCCTGCAAGTCCCGGACGTCCTGCACATTCAAAACCTTCTTAAACACTTTAAGATCATCGGCGAACATGGAAATCAGAGCTCAGTATATGACCGGCAATATCATTGACAAACAAATTGAAAAGGAGCGGAGAGCAATGGGCGCCCTGTGCATTAAAACTATTTGATAGCAGAAACTGCATTAAAATTATTTGATAGCACATTGCCAATTTTAACCTGATATTCACGCCCTCCCAGATATGTCTTCAACCATCCCAGGAGAGAATCGTTAAATCAAAATACCTCAAGCTTAGCTAATAAAAGGTCGTGATTAACCCTATCGAATGCCTTGAAAAAGTCGCTATAGACAGCATCCACTTGGGCCCCCTCCTCTAGAGCCTCCAACAAGAATGACTCATAAACGACGAGGTTGGTATCCGTCGATCTTCCCTGTGAAAATCCTTGTTGTCGCGAAGAGATGACGTTCCTGCAGGACCAAGATAATTGCTTATATGTTAGGAAATTAAACAATTTGGGAATACTGGATTGATTACATACACTTCTATAATTTCTTACATCATTTCTGTTTCCAGACTTGTGAATTGGACTCAGATAACTTTTTTAAATATTGTTGGAAAAACTCCCTCATCCAGTGACTTATTGAACAGATCCGTGGCGGCTCCCGTAAGTATAGTGACACATTGCTTCAGCAAGTAATTCAGAATATCATCTGGGCCCGCAGACATTTTGTCAGGCAGATGGCAGATAGTATCGTATACCTCGGTCACCGAAATCCTACGACAATCGATACTTATTTCATTACTGTTCAAAGTTTTATAGCACAATGTTGGTATCGTATCTTTTTGAAACACGCTGAAAAAATACTTTGAAAAAAGATTAGCAATACTCGAGTTTTCTTCTTTTTTTTTTTTTCTATGGGTCTAGCACACGTGCTGCAGGAAAGAAGTCCCTAAAGCGCTCCAGGAGCGGCATGTGTGCGGAAAAAGCGATTCACGTTGTTCTTGAATCGCTGTAAATTGTACTCGGTGGGAAATACAGCGCTGGGCAAATTACTTTGATTTTCCCGCCTTGGTGGGTGTCGGCTTACTCGCCGGCACAACACTTTTGGCAGGTCCATTTTCCATCACTACCCTCAGTGCTACCCAGGATCATATTTCGTGGAAACCCGTTAATCGTACGTTTGCCATTAACAACAGACCAAAACCTTCGCGGATTATCACGTATAGAGCCATTCAATTTATCAATATACACGGCATAGCATCCACCCAAAAGTGCCCTGCATCGCGATCTTAACCTAGTAAAGTCTCGATAGTATTGATATTCACCAGTTTGTTTGAATTTTTTATGAGCGATTTTCTTATAAAATATACATTTTTTCAGCTCTGGCGAGTACCATATAGGGAAGTTGGTTGAAACAAAGCGCTTACTGGGGACAAACATATTAAGCACCTGGTTCAATGTAGAATAGAGAAACTCGGCCGCCCTATCAACGCCAGCAGACATCCGAATCCCCAAGTCCCAATTCATCGACGCCAAAAAGTCATTGAGTGCCAAAAAATTCGCATTCTTATAATCACGGTAGTATTCATCCTGTGTCATAAAATCACAATACTCCCTGACAATAATTTCAAGAGGAACATGATGAGCACATTTATCTGGTATAAAAAAAAACAAAAATTCATCAGTTTTCAACAAAGATCGGTAACAAACTTTATTGAAAACTCATTAGAGGTGTGTTTTGTGAAATCATTGGTCATTTTATACCTCCGACTTGCACTTGGCCGGTTTTATTTTCTAAAATTGTATTCAACAATAAAAATAAATTGATATCTCTGAAATCGGTATTCATCAACTGGCAATTAATAGAACGAAAAATTATTGATGTTTATGGTTAAAGATTTCACACTTTAAAATTTGTTGTTATACGTCTAAATATTTATTTAAAAAGATTTTTATCTTAATTGAAGAATGCGGCAATTTCATCCAAATTTAACGCTTCCTGGAAATGACAACTATCGCTTTTAATTCGTTTACTAGAACAGTAAAACTGTAAATTGTTCATAATTTTCCTCGGTTTGTAGTTTGTTCCACCGTTGTTTTAATGACAATTTACATAAATTGAGAGCATTAGCACTCCGAACATAGAAAATGATCTGATAATTTTAATTGAGCGGCTTTTATTAACAAATCAAAAAAACCTATTAATCTCCATTAAGAAAGCCTGCATTAAATCAGTTTTTTCTGCTGATTTTCGCATTTTCCTTTCTAACGGCCTCTAATTTATTAATAAAACACTTTTCGTTTTGTGTTGTTCGTTTGACCGTCTGTTCGTCATGCTTATAACGTAAGATAAAAAAGATAGCGAAATATGAAAGATTCGAATCCTCCGAAATCTGATCCTGATCCTTTTGCAGGAAGCCGATTATAATCAGATTAGGTGATCTGAAGACTCCTAGTTACTTAAAATCTAGGAGTCTTCAGATGGCAGTTATATATTTATATTTATATATATATATATATATATATATATATATATATATATATATATATATATATATATATATATATATATACACTCCTGGACAAAATTAACGCAACAATATATTAAATCATACAAATCTCTATAATGAATTAATTTTAATAATTTTTTATGAACATTGGTTACACTAAAAGTTAGAAAAAACTTATTCGGATACTTTAAAAGTGAATTAGCTACCAAATTTCTCTATAAGATTCGAATTAAAATTATTCTTAAGACCTAATAACAAAATCGTTGAACTTATGTAATAATGAAAAAAATAAACTGGGACACTAGTAGCAAAATTAATGGTGTAGCGTGTGTTGCCTCCTCTACTACGGATGACAGCGTTTATGCGCCTAGGCATGCTTCTAATTAAATTTTGGATAAAATCTTGAGGAATTTGCTACCATTCTGTGATAACTACATTTTCAAGTTCCCTCGGGTTTCTAGGTGCAGGTATATGACGTTTCACATTTTTCTTAAGGTGATCCCATACATGTTCTATGGGATTCAGATCCGGGCTTTTTGGTGGCCATTGCATAATCGGTATATCAACTTGATTAAGATAATCGAGTACCTCCCTAGCCACGTGAGGTCGAGCGTTGTCTTGCATAAACAGGAAATTGGGCTCCACAAAATGACCGAAAGGCATCACATGTTCTATTACAATATTCTCAATATATTAGTCAGCATTCATGGATCTCGTACGGACAGGAACTAACTCTGTGCGAGCATCAAAGCTGATGCCACCCCAGAACATAACAGAGCCACCGCCGAATGGAATCCTTGCAGAGATATTGCAAGGAGCAAACCTCTCTCCTGGTCTTCGCCATACTCGCTCACGACCATCTGGATGTTTTAGACTAACCCTAGTTTCATCTGTGAAGAAAACTTGTTTCCAATCATCCACAGACCAGTTTTCGTGATTTCGAGCAAAACGTAACCTGGCAACTCTGTTCTCTCTAGTAAGCAAGGGCGCAGTGGCTGGTCTCCTACTGTTTAATCCAGCTTCATTTAACCGTCTTCTAACTGTTTTAGAAGAAACTGTGACATTGCGAACAGCTTCGAGTTCGTTTCTTATTATAGAACTAGTGACAGTCCTGTTTCTTAAAGCATATTCTCTTATAAAACGTTCATCTAGGTCGCTAGTGCATCGTTTTCACCATTGCCCTAGCCTTCTAGAATAAGTTCCTACTTCATTCAAGCGTCTTACCATACGACTTATTGTGGAACGATGTTTGCCTAACAAATTGGCAACATAACTCTGACAATATCCCTCGTCCAATAAAACTGAGGCTCGCACTACCTCGTGTTCAGTTAAATTCCTTGTTCGATTCATTTTTTCTAATTCTTCGGGGTCAAAAATAAAACAGTCTACCACAAAAACGTATTACTTTGAAAAAGGGAACAATTTATAAGCTTACTTTTAAAGAAAATCTATCGCTTTATTACAGAAAATTGTTTATCTTCTAAAAAATTCTTTAAAACTGTAAATCTAAACGAATTGTTTTGATTTCTGTCATGAACAACGAAACAAAATATGCATAGCCTACTATTCAAATACTCGATAAACTTTAAAACTGACATAAGAAAAAGATAAATTTATTTTCAGATTGTTGCGTTAATTTTGTCCAGGAGTATATATATATATATATATATATATATATATATATATATATATATATATATACATATATATATATATATATATATATATATATATATATATATATATATATATATATATATATATATATATACATATATATATATATATATATATATATATATATATATATATATATATATATATATATATATATATATATATATATAACACATGGGCTGAAAAGTCCCGGGCCTAACAAAGAAAACACGGTTTTTTTGGTTCAAAATTAGCTTTATTCATCAACGTAATCTCCATCAAGAGCAACGCAATCATTCCAGCGCCGCTCTAACAATAGCCAAACACTGCTCAGAATCATCAACACGTTCTTGTTTTTGATAAACAGTGAGCAAACGCGGCACCCACTTTGAACAGAGCTTTCTCATAGTCAAATGCTCATGCAATATAAAGCCAACACGTTCTTTTGATATCTTTACGATGTCAGCTAACTCACGCAACTTCACTTTTCGATCATTCAAAACGATTTTATGGATTTTTTTTGATGTTTTCTGGTGTTACCGCCTCATTTGGACGTCCACTGCGTTCTGCATCATCGGTGTCTCTACGACCACGTTTGAATTCAGCAAACCAACGTTCTATTGTTGTGTCTGATGGAGCGAAGTCCCCATAACACTTTTCAAGCCATTGCTTCGCTTGAACGGTATTTTTTCCCATCAAGAAGCAGTGTAAAATTAAAACACGAAATTGTTTTTGATCCATTGTTTTGAAAATATCAAAAGTAGCGTCACTCTTAGCACAATAACTCACAAACTAATGAATAGAATATCATGAAATTTTAAGAGCTGTCTTTTGAAGGTTAGTATTAACTGAAAAAAAAGGTGACTGCAATAAAACTAGCGCCATCTATGTGTTAGGCCCGGGACTTTTCAGCCCATGTGTTATATAAATAATCGTATATCCCTTCTACCATATGATGTAGGGCAGTTATACATTCTCCTTTTTTTCCCTCTCAATCTCCATATATAAACTTCTTCCATCTGTCTATTCTTTGCCATTTTCACTGCTTCTTTCCAGGATTTTCCATTCTCCTTAAGTATACCTCCAATACTCCAATTTCCCTGTATTCGGGCTTTATACACTTGTTTCACCTGTATATCATCCTTCATTCTCTGTATATGTCCCAACCATCCCAGCTGTCTTTGTTGTAGATATTCCATAATTGCTTGTACTCTCATCCTTCACCTTATTTCTGTATTTCTTGTTCTGACCTTCCGTGTAACTCCTTGTACTGCTCTCAGGTATTTCATGTCGACGGCTTGTATCTCTTTTTTCTGCTTCTCCAACTCTTTCTATTCTATTTGTTCCCTATTTGCTGTTTCTTTCATATTTTGTTGTTCTAATTCTTCATAATTTGTATTATCTCTTTCTTCATTACCTCCCAATAATTCTTCAAAGTATTCTTTCCATCTTTCCATTTTTGCTCTCTCTGTTGTTAGGATTTCTTGGTTTTTGTTTTTCATATATAATTCGGTTATAGGTTGCTCCTTCCTGAATGATTTAAGAACTCTATAGAATAGCTTCTTTACATTCTCTTCCATTTTATCTCCGAATTCTTTCCATGACTGCTCTTTTGCTTCTCTTACCAACTCTTTAACTCTTTTTCTTTTTCCTTTATATAGTTCATATTGTTCTGGTGTTTTTGTTTTGAGATATTTTTTCAATTCTTTCCTCTTCGCAATAATTTCTTCTTGGATATTACTATTCCACCAAGCTGTTTGTCTTTTACTGTTGTTTGCGTTGCACACTCCGCATACTTTGGTAGCCCCTTCCAGGATTATATTCTTGAAGATGCTCCATTTTTCTTCCAAATTTGCATATTTTATATTTCCGTATCCTTTTTCGAATTTCTCATCAGTTATTTGTATTTTCTTATTGTTGGGTTTTCATCTTTTGGAAACCTTTCTTTGATTATTCCTATTAGGAGGTAATGATCACTGTATATTTCGGCTGCTCTTCTTATTCTTACGTTTTTCACATATTTTCTTTTGCTTCTTTGTACGAGTAGTCTATAATTGACCTCTCTTGTTTTGTATGTTGAACTCTTGTGTACTGTCTAGCATCCTTTCTCCATTATTATTTCAGTTATATATTCATATATATTATTTGCAACTGCTGTCGCGAGCTCTCTGAATGGTTCAGACCCCATAAATGTTTGTCTACTTTGTCTATTTAGTAGTCCAGTACTTATAACTGACGAACAAAAAGAGATAGAGAAAAACGGACTTCATATTCCTCATGATTCAAAGCCCTCGGGAGTTTTGCATTCTTTCAATTTCCTACTTCCCTTAAACCGAAATCAAAAAATTGACACAGTAGAACTAGTCATTGTTCGAGCTCTTGACACTCCATATTTCACTTCCATTATCCGATTAAATTACAAGTATCTTATAACTCAAGAACCAAAAGAGATTTTAAGAAAACAAATGTAACAAAAACATACTAAAAAGGCACATCATTTTTCATTTTTTTTTTCGTTGCCACCCCGCCTAAATAGAAATTACTCTTTTTGGAGCGATATGTAGGCTGTTATAAAAACCGTCAACGTTATGGAAGCTCCGAAACATACATTTGTATTTCACAACATTTTTTAGCCAACGCGGTAGTGCTGTCACTGTCATTATTACATTTCTGCAGCAACTACTATCTACTACATAGGGTGAAAAGTCCCGAGACTTTCAGAGAGATGGGAGCACAAACAAAAAAAACCATATGCTTTTCAATTAGTGTCAACTCTCAGAAGATTCGTGTCAAATTTTTATGATATTTGGTCTATTAGTTTGCGAGTTACAGCTGGGTGAGTGACTCTAGTTTTAATTTTCACAAAACGATGGAACAAAAAGAAATTCACGTGTTGATTAAATATTGCTTTTTTATGGGAAAAAATACACTCAGAACTTAAGAAGGGCTTGAGCAGTGCTATGGCACATCTGCTCCATCTGCAGCAACTATATGTCGATAGTTTAGTGAACTTAAATGCGGTCGTATAAGAACCGATGATGCACCACGTTCAGAACGTCTAAATGAGGCAGTCACTCCAAAAAATACAAAAAAATCCACCACCTCATTCTGAATGAAAGCGAAGTGAAAATGGAAGAGAGAGCTGACGTCGTGAAGATATCAACAGAACGTGTGAGATGAGAGCATGAATATTTGCATATGAAAAAGCTAACACGTAGGCTGAAAAGTTTTTGGTTTGACACATAGATGTCGCCCTTTTCAAAAAAATCCATATGATTTTTAGGAAGTACCAACCTTCAAACGATACGTGTCAAAATTCCATGACATTTCAACAATTAGTTTAAAAGTTACAGTGGTTTTAGTGACGTTACTTTTGATATTTTCAAAAAAATCTAATTTTCTGGTTTTTTAATGGGAAAAAATACCGTTCAGTGTTACGGGGACTCTGCCCCTGGAAAATCACTTACTGGTATGCTGAATTTAAATGCGGTCGTACAGATACAAATGATGCTAAACGCTCTGGACGCCCAAATGAGGTGGTTACACCGGAAAACATAAAAAAAATCCACAAAATTGTTTTGTGCGTGAGATAGCTGACACTCTAAAGATATCAAAAGAACGTGTTGATCATATTTTGCATGAACATTTGGGCATGAGAAAGCTCTGTTCGAAATGGGTACCCCGTTTGCTCACAGTGGACTAAAAACAACAACGTGATGATTCTGAGCGCTGTTTGGACCTGTTTAAGCGTAATAAAAAGGATTTTTTCATGCGATATGTGACAATGGATGAAACATGGAGTCACCACTACATACCGGAATCAAATCGACATTCAGCTGAGTGGACAGGAGCCGTTGAAAGCCGCCCGAAACGACCAAAGACACAACGGTCGGCTGGGAAGGTTTTGGTCTCTATATTTTGGGAGGCGCATAGGATAATTTTTATCAATTATACTGAGAAGGGAAAAACCATCAATAGCGAATATTATATAAAGTTATTGGTGCGTTTGAAGGCAGAAATCGCAAAGGAACGTCCCTAAATGAACAAGAAAAAGTGCTCTTTCAACAAAACAATGCACGGTGTCACAAGTCGATGGTTCCGATGGCAAAATTGCATGAATTGAAGTTCGAATTGCTTCCTCATCCACCGTATTCTCCAGATTTGGCCCCCAGCGACTATTATCTATTCGTAGACCTCAAAAAAATGCTCGCGGGAAAGAGATTTGGCTCCAATGAAGAAGTTATCGCCGAAACTGAGGTCTATTTTGAAGGCAAAGACAAATCCTTCTACAAGAAAGGTATAAAAATGTTAGGGAATCGTTGGACTGATTGTATCGCTCGTGAAGGAAACTATATTGATGAATAAAGTCGAATTTTGCAAAAAAATGTGTTTTAAGTACCTAGACCAAAAACTTTTCAGCCTACATGTTATGTGCCCCATGGATGCGGCGCACTCTCACGATTGATCAAAAACAGCAACGTGTCGAAGATTCAGAACGCTGTTCGGCACTGTTTTGGCGTAATCCAAAGAAGTTTTTGCGTCGATTCATAACAAGGGACGAAACACGGATTCACCACTACACGCCACACACAACAGGTGGCATGTAAGCCGATAGAAGCCTCCCAAAAGCACAAACATCAGCTGGAAAAAAATTATCCTCTTGAGATGGTTTGCACACTTACAGCAAGCGTCAATTAAATACATGCAAGATAATGAAGCAAATGAAGCCTGCATGCATATTTATTTAGATGTCATCTTAGTCCTGCCTCTAAATGCCATTAATTTTATTGCCGACTATATAATTTGAATAAGCAGAATGATTATTGTCGTTAAGTCTTAATTATCATTAGTGGTAATTAATTTTGATGATTAAAAAAAAGATTTTAATGTCCAGCTAATTAAAACACATATGTATGTGACTATACAAATGTATGTATAATCATTATCTACTAATTACAAAAAGAACATTTTTCTCGAGTTAACATACTTAGATAGAACGTTGCATTCTGCGTTGTTGTTTCATTAATATTCTGAAAAAATACGTTTAGATAACAACTACTATTAAAACAAAAATTAACGACCTTAGCTCTTTCTGTTTACTTTTTTCCATATATGTTTACGTGCCTTTTTAAGGTTTTTAGATAAACTAGTTTTTATTTTACGAGGGTCGATTGAAAAGTAATGTAAAAAACAAGATAAATAACTTTTTTTTTGCAAGAATAAAAATGTATTTCTCAGTGAGCTCAATAGATTTGGTCCTCTTCTTCTTCTTCTTCTTCTTCTTCTAACAGCCCTTCACAGTCCACTCCTGGACGTAGGCCTCCCCCATACTCGTCCATAGTCTTTTGTCCTGTGCTATCTGATGCCATTTAATCCCTACATTGTTTTTGATGTCATCTAGCCAGCGTAATTGAGATCTGCCAACACTGCGCTTATGAAGGCAAGGTCTCCACTGTACAATACGATTTGTGCATCTTGAATCGTCCTGTCGTGCAACATGGCCCACCCAGTTCCACTTCAATAGAGCAATGCATTCTATAACATCTTCAACTTTTGTTCTATTCCTAATATTCTCATTTGTGATATGATCTCTGAGACTTATTCCTAACATCATTCGTTCAATAGCCCTTTGTGTTGTCCTGAGTTTGTTGGCTGATCTAATGGTGAGCGTCATGGTTTCCATCCCGTATGTCATTACTGGTAATATGCAGGTGTTAAACACTTTTCTTTTTAAATTTATCGGAATTTTCTCATTTCTTAAAATATGTGTCAGTTTACCTATGGCTGCCCATGTTAACCGAACACGTTTACTTATCTCAGCAGTTTGATTTTCTTTGCCTAATTTGATATTGTGACCTAGATATATACGAGGCTGGTTTGAAAAGTCCGTGCAAAAATAAAAACTACTTATGTGTTTGGGGTAAACCTTTTTTATTTTTCGACATAGTCTCCTTTTAGGCTTATACACTTCGTCCAACAATGTTCTAGTTTGTTGATCCCTTCCGAATAATAGGATTTGTCCAAGTCTGCAAAATATCCATTAGTGTCTGCAATCACCTCCTCGTTTGAATAAAATCTTTGTCCCGCCAGCCATTTCTTCAAATTGGGGAACAAATAGTAGTCCGAGGGAGCTAAGTCTGGAGAATAGGGGGGATGGAAAACGAGTTGGAATCCTATTTCCATTAATTTTGCGACCACAACTGCTGAGGTGTGTGCTGGTGCGTTGTCGTGATGGAAAAGGACTTTCTTGTGGGCCAATCGCGGGCGTTTTTCTTGCAGCTCGGTTTTCAAAACGGTCCAATAACGATGAATAATATTCACCTGTAATAGTTTTACCCTTTTCCAGATAGTCGATGAGGATTATCCCTTGCGAATCCCAAAAGACAGTCGCCATAACGCCTAAAGTCCTCCGGATTCTTCTGGAACAGCTGCAAACCATCCTTGCAACACTTCACACGATTCCGTTTTTGGTCAAGCGTGAGCAATCGCGGCACCCATCTTGCGGATAGCTTTCTCATGTCCAAATGTTTATGCAAAATATTATGTACCCGTTCAGTCGAGATGCCCACAGCACTAGCAATCTCACGCACCTTAACTCTTCTGTCATCCATCACCATATCATGGATTTGATCAATGATTTCTGGAGTCGTAACCTCCACAGGCCGGGCCGTCCAGAACGTTTAGCGTCACTTGTGCCCATATGGCCAGTCCGAAAATTTTGAAACCACTTATGAACTGTTCTAATCGAAGGTGCAGAGTCGCCATAATGTTTATCAAGCTTCTCTTTAGTCTCCTGAGGCGTTTTAACCTTTCATAAAGTAATATTTAATCACCACACGAAATTCTTTTTCGTCCATTTCTTGAAAATCACTCGACTTCCTTGATTCACACGAATGCCAAACACAAAGAAATAGACCAATATGGCTGAAACTTGGTGTGCGTTCATTCAAGAGATGCTACTAACTAAACATGACCTCGATACGCGCCGGTGGTGCCATCTCTCGGACTTTGCACGGAGTTTTCAAACCAGCCTCGTATATATTCCTCGACATTTTCAATAACTTGTTCTCCTATATATTCATCTACCTCATCCTTTGTCATGATTTTAGTTTTATTCATGTTTATTGTTAGTCCAATTTTTACGGATTCCTCTTGAAGTTCTTTTAACATAGTCTGTAGTTCCGTTATGTTTTGGCTAATAAGTACAATGTCGTCTGCAAAGCGCAGATGGTTTAGGTACCTACCATCTATCTTGATGCACTTTTCATCCCAATTCAGTTTTTTAAAAACATCCTCTAATGCGAGGGTAAATAGCTTTGGGGAAATGGTATCTCTACGTCTGACTCCTTTTTTGATTGCAATTTTGTTTTAATGTCCTCTGCAATGTTAACTGTTATTGTTGCGTTATCATATATATTTTTAAGAAGCTTTTTATACCTAAAGTCGATTCTTGCATTGTTCATGGCTTTAAAAACAGCCCACAGTTCCACTGAATCGAAAGTCTACAATAAGGCTTTCGATTCAACGAATGCGAGATGCAATGTTTCGATATATTCATTGCATTTTTCTATTGGTGTACAAATTGTCTATATGTGTTCTATTGTGCTATAACACAGGGCAACAAAAAAATATTTTTGTTTTGGTGCCTGGGATTTTAGAGCTGATTTTAACTATATTAGGGACGCTAAATCTATACATGCAATCCGTTTTTCTCTATCAGCTCTACTTTTTTAGATACATCAACTTATCTACCAATGTGGTTTTTATTCAGTATATTCATTTATGAGAGTTCTAAAATTATTATATATTCATTAATGTAGGTACAATGGTTTTATTGTCAGTCTGTAATTGAGTAAATTCCAGGTAAATCTATAAATAGTGGAACCATTGCCTATCAGGTACCTGAACTGACCCTTTCAATCACCTAACTCGGGTAAGTCTCGTCAGTTTGTGCGTTCTTACTAATGAGAGTAGATCGAATTCGGCGTGTTATTTTATGTTAAGAAAAGAGTGTTTTTGTGTTATTGAACAGAATTAAAATGAGTTCAGGTTCCAGTTCAAGAAGAAGTTGTGTAAATCAACCTGATGTGTTTTGCTATATATGCGGAGAATACATGTTTCAACAAAACAGACAAACTATTACTGACTTTGTAAAGCGAGCGTATCTTGGATACTTTGGAGTTAAGCTTGGTGATCAGGACAAAACGTGGGCCCCGCATCTCGTATGTAAAACTTGTACAGAGCATTTACGGCAGTGGACTACCGGGAAAAGAAAATGTCTAAAATTCGGCGTACCAATGGTTTGGAGAGAACCAAAAAACCACTTCAATGATTGTTATTTCTGTTTAGTAAATACTAATGGAATCAATCGAAATAACCGCAGTAAGTGGACTTATCCCAATTTAGACTCGGCAATACGCCCTATCCCGCACTCAGATGAAATACCGATTCCAACATTTCATCAGCTACCACATATCTCTGATGACGAATATTTTCCCTCTGATCGTTCTTCTGATGCTAATAAAAGTTCTGATGCTAATGAAACTAACAGTGACTATGAGGGGACGTCATCAGTTCCTCAACGCTTCAATCAAAATGAATTTAAATGATCTCACCAGGGATCTCAATTTATCGAAAAAAGCTTCTGAAGTACTGGCTTCTAGGTTGAACGACAAAAATTTACTGGAACAAGGAACCAAAATTACCTTTTACCGTACAAGAGAAAAAGATCTGCTATCATTTTTTTCTCAAGAAGACAATCTTGTATTTTGTCACGAAATTAGGGGACTCATGAAAGAAATGGGACTTTCTGAATATATTCCAGATGATTGGCGCCTATTTATTGACAGTTCAAAGCGAAGTTTAAAATGTGTCCTTCTACATAATGGGAATAAATATGGTTCAATACCACTAGCTCACTCAACGAAACTGAAAGAAGAATATAATACCATAGCTTTGGTCTTGCAGAAGATAAAGTATTACGAACATCAATGGATGATTTGTGTAGACTTAAAAATGGTAAACTTTCTTCTTGGGCAGCAAAGTGGTTACACGAAATATCCGTGTTTCTTGTGCCTCTGGGATAGTAGGGACAAAACACACCACTGGGTTAGAAAAGATTGGCCTCAGAGAGAAAACATGGACGTTGGGGAAAAGAATGTCATTAACGACGCTTTGGTTGAAAGAGAAAAAATCATACTTCCTCCGTTACATATAAAGTTGGACTTAATGAAGCAATTTGTAAAGGCTCTTGATAAGAATGGGTCTTGTTTTGCATATATAGGGGTAAAAATGCATCAGTTGAGCACAGAAAAACTCAAAGCAGGGATATTTGACGGCCCACAAATAAGACAATTAATTAAGGATCCTGCCTTCATAAATTCAATGAATCAAGTTGAACGAGAAGCTTGGACATCATTTGTTGCAGTTGTAGAAAATTTTCTAGGCAAACATAAAGCTCAAAACTATGTTGAAATGATTAACAAGATGCTTAATAGTTTCAAATCCTTAGGGTGCAATATGAGTATTAAAATACACTATTTACACAGCCACTTAGACCGTTTTCCAGAAAATTTAGGAGACGTGAGTGAGGAACAAGGTGAAAGATTTCACCAAGATATTAAAGTTATGGAGGACCGCTACCAAGGAAGATGGGACATGCACATGATGGCAGATTACTGCTGGAGTTTAAAAAGGGACTGTTTAAAAAAACATTCAAGAATGTCGCGGAAAAGAAGCTTTCCAAGTGTTGAGTGACTATTTCATTTCTTCAATGTTTTTTTTTTTTTGTAAGTACGACATAATATTGTATTTTGTATAACTAAAATAAAAATTTCGTATCTACTTTTGTTTACTACACTTACGGATTTGAGTTACAATAATGTAACTTATATTTCTCTAAAATTGTATATCTTAAAAATTTGAGCTCCTAGGTACAAATGAATACGTTATTTGAATTCAGGATATCAAATTGATATAGAATCAGCTCAAAAAACCTCGACACCAAAACAGCTGTTCCCCTGTGGAATCCAGCCTGCTTTGGAGGTTGGTAAGTATCTAACTTGGTTATGAGTCTGTTTGTTATAATCTTGGTTAGGAGTTTGTATGGGTGGCAGAGTAGACTTATAGGCCGGTAATTATCAAGTTTTAATTTATCACCTTTTTTGTATAATAGGATTACTTCGGCATGTCGCCATTCATCCGGTATTTGTCCTTCCATCAGGCATTTATTGAGGAGTATCGTCAGTGCTTCTATAGCAATGACACCGCCAAATTTTATCATTTCTTTTGTCACACCATCGTTTCCGGGTGTTCTACCATTCTTCATTTGTGATAAGGCTAATTCTACCTCGCATATGGTAATGTCAGGAAAATCTTCTGAGCCAACGTTTAAAATGGTTTCGTCATCCACTTTCACTTGTTTTGTATCACTTTCTGCGTATAATGTACTATAGAACTTCTCAGTAATTGCTATCAGATCCTCTCTATCTTCTTTGATGGCGCCATTTGGGTCTTTCAATTGATGTATCTGAGGACGTCCCATGTTGTTAACTGTTCTAAGAATTTTCATGTTTTTATTGCTTTCGATTGTCGATTTTATCATCATTGTATTATAGTGTCGTAAGTCATCTCTTAAATTCTTCTTTATAACTTTGTTTAGTTCAATATATTCTGGTGTACCTTTATCTAATTTTCTTCTTTTTGTCATAAGTTCTTTAGTCTCCCTTCTTACCTTTGAATTTTTCTTTCTGTTGGTACTGCATATCTTTTTGGCAACTGTTTTTATATCAGTTTTTATTTTTAGTTTCTAGGGCATCAACGTCCATTTTATTCAATGTTTCTTTACTAGATAGTTTTTTGTTTAGTTCATTTTGATATCTTTCCAAATTTTCCTGGATTATTTCTGGCATCGTTGTTGTTTAATTTATTTACTTCGTTCTATTTTGGTATTTATCTCTATTTTCGCTCGTATTAGTCTGTGGTCGCTGCCACTATCAAAATGGTTTAGGACTGTTATATCTTTTACTATATGTTTTCGATTCGTTAAAATATAGTCAATTTCATTTTTTACAGTTGAATCTGGGCTTCTCCAATTCCAACGTCTCTTTGCTTGCTTCTGAAAGAAGGAATTCATGCAGTATATATTTTCCTTTTGAAGATAATCAGTCATCTTTTTTCCACGTTCATTTATAGCATCGAGTCCGAATTTTCCAACATATTGGCTCGTATTATTCGTTGGTAAACCTAATTTGGCATTGAAATCACCTATAAGTTTTTATTGTGCCTTTTCCGTTGTTAATGCTTTTGAAATATCTTCATATCAGCCTTCGATTTCATCATCTGATGCAGTACTTGTAGGAGCATAGACTTGCACTATTTGAATCTGGTCCTACGAGATGTCAATTTCTTTATTCCCCAAGAAAAATATTGATTCAAGGTGCGTATAATACTCGTTTATAGCACCAATAACCTCTCCATTCGACGAAAATATCTTCCCCACAAAACAATTCTTAAGGCTAGAAAACAAAAAAGAAGTGTTAACAGGCGCATTGTCTTGGTGAAGATACACTTTTTTCCGTGCTAATCTTGGCCGTTTCTGGCTCTATGTACTATGTACAGGGTGGTTCAAATTGGACACTTTTAAAGATAAACCTCTTTATCTAAAGGAGATAGACGAAAACTGATGTCGGCGTCTGAGACTCAATTTTTATGATAAACTCAATGGTGAAAACCGCATATCGATATCTAGTACTGTTTCAGATATACAGGGTGTTTTTCAAAAATCTGCATTTTGGAAAACTGTTTGTAGTTCTTTTCCTATTAAAAATTTTTGATTTCTGTAAAAACATTCTCAAAGCACTTTTTCACGTGGATTTCAACAGTGTAAGTTACATTTTTTACAACTAATATTTGAGTTTTGAATGGACATTTTGTGAAGTAAGCTTTGGACGGAGCGGCCATATGGTTTAATTCAATTGTTTACTAGTAGTTGTCAAATTTTACTTCAGGATCAGTTATTGAATTGTCAAATAAATCGCAATGAAGTTTGAAAATTATAAAAAATGGGATATGATAGTGTGTCTCATACAAACCGGAGAAAATTCGGAAGCGGTAAGTAATTTGTACCACGAACGGTATCCAGAGAGGCGTCAACTCTTCGAGGATATATTCGCTCGATTGCGACATAACCTAGTTAATAGTGACCAGTTTGAAAAGAAACGACGAGTTAGAAGAAATAGTAGTTTTAGGAACTATCGGAAATAATCCCAACACTTCAACCCGACAGTTAAAAGAATCCACTGGACTACCAAAAACTAACGTAGGTCGTTCTTTGAAGAAGCACACATTCAGGCCATATAGGACAAGAAAAGTTAATCACCTTAGAGATGGAGATTTTCATCGGCGTATGAATTTTTGCCAATGGTTTCTGGAAAATTGTAAACATGTTCCGAATTTTTCATTAAATTGCATTTGGACAGACGAAACTTATGTAAGCAATGCAGGTATTTTTTAACCGTTACAATTCTTATACGTGGGCACAAGAAAATCCTCATTTAGTTGTGGAGCAAAGAAATCAAGGCAGATTTGGATTTAATGTGTGGGCAGGAATTTTTAGAGGCAGGTTTATACCATAGGTCCATTTATTTACAAAGGAACACTCACCTCTCAGAGATATTTAGAAATTTTAAGGCAGCAAATAGAACCTCTTGTTGATGAACTGCCGTTAATGGACCTTAGAAATATATTTTTTCAACACGACGTGGCACCTCATAACGCTGCAGTTATCAGTAATTTTTTATCGGCCAATTTCGTCGATAACTGGATAGCCAGCCAAGGTCCGAACCGTTGGCCGGCAAGGTCACCGGATTTAACACCCATGGACTTCTATCTTTGGGAAGATAGAAAGACCTAATTTTTAAATTGCCGACAAACACCAGGTAAGAGTTAGAAGTCGCAGTGATACAAAGTTTTGCAGCTCTCACTCCTCTTGAACTAATCAACTCGGTAAGAAGTATCCAGAAAAGTTGCCGCCAATGTGTAAATGAAACTGGTCGACATTTCGAACATCTCTTATAGAAAATTGTTTTGTTTTAGTTTGCTCTACTCGGAATAAATTGTTTTATTGTTGTTTTGTTTTATTTTCTACATAGTTTAAAGTACTCTAGCATTTAGTAAATTTCATTGTAGTTATGACTCTTACGAGTTACTACTAACATATATGGTTGACTATAAATAATTCTGCTTTTAGTTTATTCATCATCGTAACTAAAAACCGGGAAAAATATTCATAATACTGTTCAAAAATAGATCGACCCTCGCCCCCTTTCAACCCATTCCTTTAAAGAGATATCGCTCAATAATTATGAGTTTCAAAGAAGTGCACGCTAAGTGTTAAATTTTGTTTTTGTTATGTTTTGTAATGCTAGAACATCAAGTTCCTACTTAAAGAAATTAAATATTTGATTAATTTCACAATGGACAAAAAATATATTTACATGTAGAATTTTGATATTTGCTGGCTAGCTAATAAGTATATCTAGTTTTCTTACCTCTATTTTTAACACATTGTCCATTATGTAGATGATGGAATGGTTTACAAGTACACTGATTCTTTTTTGTGCACATACTCTTAATTCCTAGAGTTTTGTGACATTCGTGCTTTTTCGTGCAGGTAATTCTCGGGTGGGCCACTGAAACAACGTAATTATCGTAATAATAACTTAGAAAAGCTATCATTTTCAAAGTCTATTATACTAAATAACCTATATCAAAAGTGAATAATAAACACTCGATTTTCTCGATTTTTCACAAACCTTCACATACTGACACAGTCATACACAATAGTTCATCCCACCCTTATACTCACAAAATGGCAGCTTTTAACTCTTTCATACACAGACTGTTATATATCCCTATGACTAACACTAATTTTAACAAAGAATTCAACATAATCAAACAAATAGCAATTAATAATGGATATGACTGCAACATTATAGATCATATCTTGAATAAAAAATCCTTTAAACAAGCAATCTCTCTAATTTATCCCACAATTAATGACAAAAAAAGAAAATTTAGTACACTCACATACACAGGGAAAATAACTAAAACAATTTCCAAACATTTAATAAAAAATAACAATAAATAGCATTCATAACCAATAATACCTTAGGGAATATAATTTTGAATAACAAACCCAAATCTAAGAAATCCTTAAAATCAGGAGTTTATTTATTAAATTGTGAATCTTGTACTAAAACCTACGTAGGACAAACTGGTAGATCTTTTGAAACCCGCATTAAAGAACATAAACATAGTTATTTAAAAAATAAGAACAATTCACATTACGCAACCCATATAATAAACGAATCCCATAATTTTGATGATACGTTACAAATCCGACATGTAGAAAATAAATCTAAAAAATTAAATTTGCTTGAATATCTCGAAATTAACAAACGGAAAAACACCAATTTATTATTAAACGAACAGGTGGACTTAAACCATTCACCTTTACTTAATCTTTATTAGTTCTCTGAAATAGTACCACAGATTTGCATTCTTAAAATAATTCTGTCTGTAAATAATATAATAAAATGATTAGCATAACCTTAGGTAATTAAGGATAGTTTTAAGCACTATATAACCAGGATTACTACCAAATATTTTTCTTTTTTATTTACTTCTGAAGAAGCCATTGTATGGTGAAACAATTGTCAAGTTACTTTAAATATATTGGAAATTAAAACATAGTGTTGTTTTTATATAATTTTATTATGAATTTCTAACACGTATCGGCTAACACAATCAAAGATAAATAACCCTATTAAAGGTATTGCACTCGTGATAATTTTCGTTCAATCTACACTCTGTGGAGAATGTTACAGAATTTTTTCAACATTCTTGGATCAGTACTTTTCGAGATAAGGGGGGGGACAGCGATTTTTCACAATTTTTAAAAAATAATACAAAAAAAAGTGTAGTGTGGCCTAAAACTAACCCTTTAAGTCAAAAATTCAACTTTCAAAACTACACGGCTCTGATGTGGCCATCAATTCCTATATTAATGCCAAGATCACAGATCGACGAAAATAATTTTGGAGTTGAGACTAAGGCTTGAATGTAAAAATGCAGGAAGATCAAATACGAGATGGAAAAACGACATTAAGAAAAGTGCAGGCACTCAGTGGATGAGAACTGCACAGAACACAGGGCAATGGCAAGAAATGGGAAAAGCCTACATCTAGCAGTGGACTGAAACAGGCAGATCATGAATAAAAAAATAGTTTTTCAAGTGTTTAAAACGTAATTTTGAAAAAATTGCCATTTCAATTGATATTTTATTTTTAGTATTCCATACGGAACACTTATACGATCACTTCGGCGTCTGTCTGTCTGTCACACCCGATTTTCTTCGAAAGTAGTTGTCATAGAAAGTTGAAATTCGGCACTAATATAGGAATTGATGGCTCCATCAGAGCCGTGTAGTTTTGGGGGGTGAAATTGGAAGTGAAAAAAAAAATTACCTGATCATCGAGTAGGGTGTCAAATGAAAAGACGAGTCCAAAAATATATATAATGTAATACTTGCACACACTTTTCTTTGTATTACTAAGTACAGATTAAAAAATTTTGAAAAAATTCTGGAACATTCTGTAGATTGAACAAAAATTATCACGAACACCTTTAATAATTTGTCTAGTATATAAAAACACACAAATTTCGAGGTCATCAGTTCTCAACAAAGATTGGAAACAAACTTTGTTGAAAACTAATTTACGGTGTGGTTTTTATACCTCCTTAACAAAAATTTTTATTTTAAAAGCAATTAACATATGGACCACTAATTGCGCAATTTTGACATGCACTTGGCCGGATATTTGTTATCTTTTGTAATCTCAGCACTAGTTCGGAAAACACTATTTTTCGTTTAAAAAAGTTGAATAGAAAGTAAAAATTTTCCAAGCAAATGTAAAAAAATTCCGTGTTTTTTAATCGGACTTCATTCACAGGTCTTTCAGGAATTGTTACGAAGGACCTATTTTTAAAAGTTTCTGTTAAAAATTGAAAATATCATTTATCTTAGTAAAGTTAACTTTCACGTCAACAAAAGATTTTTAATTATTTTATTTTGAAATTTTCTAATTCGTTGTTTTGTCTTCAGAGGTTTGAAAATGACTAAAATAGAATTCCACCTTTAAAGTCAAATTTATTTTTCCACATTTACTGGAATACCTAATGAAAGAAATTTTAGAACACACACGAAGTATGCTAAGACTGATGGCAGTAACGACAGTAATAATGGTCGTCTTTTTATTCGTGAAATGGAAAATTTCTATTAATAAAAAACTAATGTAATGAAAGACTGATATTGTCAAATTTCCACCTTATTTAGTTTCACTGAAACTGTATGACGCGTTTCGCTATACTATAGCTTCTTCTGATACAAAATGATATTTGAATATTAGTGTTGTTACATTTATACAAATACCCTAAAGTAGATAGGTAATAAAATTAATACTATATGCTAATGAATATTGCTGGGAAATCCATTCTGAATATTAATTTTATAAATTGAGTAAGGGGGAGTTACCATGGGCCAGACAGACATCTTTCTGTTCGTTTAAAATGATGTCGGAATTTTTAATTCTATTTATTTCTAAATTTTCTAATAGGTTTAATTTTAAGCCTTTGTTTTGTATGTGTAGAATTTTAAATTTATCGTCAAAAAGATGATTTGATTCTGTTAAATGATTACTGTACGCTGAGTCAGTTTGGTTTTTTTAAATAGCTTCTTTTATGTTCTAAAATCCGAGTTTCGAATGAGCGACCTGTCTGACCTATGTAACTTTTATGACAAGAACCACAATTCAACTGATACACTCCAGATTTTTTTTATCTATTTTGTTTTCCCTTTGCGTTTTTAATGAATTTTCCTAACGAGTTGTTTGTTCTAAAAGCTATGTTGATATTATATTTGTTTAAGTGGTTTTTAATTTTCTCTGACGTGTTACCAAAATAGGTTAGAACATTATATTTTTTTCCTGTGTATTCTTTCTTGGGGTATACTAAAGAAATAACTTTATTTTTTAATTTTTTGTTTAGAATTGAGTCTATGGTGTCAGGAGAATATCCGTTGTTAACAGCAATTTGTTTTATTAGCTTTAATTCTTTATTGAAATCATCTACAGATAAGGGGACAGTTACAAGTCTATGTAACATACTGTGGTAAGCTGCCAATTTGTGTTGTAGGGGGTGAGCTGATTTTATGTTTATTGTAGTATCTGTATGTGAGGGTTTGTGAAAAATAGAGAATTTGTGTTTGTTGTAATGTCTGGTTATTCTAAACAAAAAATTAAAAAATAAAGCCATTTCTTTAGTATACCCCAAGAAAGAAAACACGAGGAAAAAATATAATGTTCTAATCTATTTTGGTAACACGTCAGAGAAAATTAAAAAACAACTTAAACAAATATAATATCAACATAGCTTTTAGAACAAACAACTCGTTAGGAAAATTCATTAAAAACGCAAAGGGAAAACAAAATATATCAAAAAAATCTGGAGTGTATCAGTTGAATTGTGGTTCTTGTCATAAAAGTTACATAGGTCAGACAGGTCGCTCATTCGAAACTCGGATTTTAGAACATAAAAGAAGCTATTTAAAAAACAAAACTGACTCGGCGTACAGTAATCATTTAACAGAATCAAATCATCTTTTTGGCGATAAATTTAAAATTCTACACATACAAAACAAAGGCTTAAAATTAAACCTATTAGAAAATTTAGAAATAAATAGAATTAAAAATTCCGACATCATCTTAAACGAACAAAAAGATACCTGTCTGGCCCATGGTAACTCCCCCTTACTCAATTTATACAATTAATATTCAGAATGGATTTCCCAGCAATATTCATTAGCATATAGTTCTAATTTTATTACCTATCTACTTGTATAAATGTAACAACACTAATATTCAAATATCATTTTGTATCAGAAGAAGCTATAGTATAGCGAAACGCGTCATACAGTTTCAGTGAAACTAAATAAAGTGGAAATTTGACAATATCAGTCTTTCATTACATTCCTTATGAATTTCCATCAAGTAACAGCCACAACAATTCAAAATTAAAATCTAATTAAAAAAAATAATGATAATAACCGTCTTCAAAAAAGTGATAAAAAATGCAAAATAATGTCTTCTTCTGTACTTTTTTTAACGTCGGTTTATTTTTTATGCTCTATTTATTTGAAAGGGATGGCAAGAAATCATCTAAAATTATGCAAATTCGCATCAAGCAATAGTAAGGGCCTCAGAGTTTTATCTGCATTTTACCTGTAATGCAGCAGTTCAACAACTTTATTGGAATACCATCTGGCATCGGTCTAATATTCGCTATCTCTTATGTTTGATTCTGACAGGAAAACGACCCCTTTTTTGTTATTTGAGGCTAAATAGTCTGAAATAGTTCTGGCCATTGGCGCTTGGGCGTATATATATTATTTGCGAATAGTATAAATGAAACAGTTTTATAAATGTTTAGACATTTATTAGAAAAAAATAACATTTTATAATGAAACATTATGAATTAAAAATATACAAATCAGGAAGTCAAACAACAATGAAAAAAGTATTACCATTCTTGTACCTCCGATATGCTTGAAAAACTGTCATTGTCCGACTTATTTGAATTTACATGTATAATTAAAGGTTCAACAATGGCATCCACTGCTATGTCCATAGTCGACGTTTTATCTTCCACCCTCGATACATGCTGGTCGCATTTTCGCCAATTTTCTGTAGAAACATTAGATATGGCATTCTAATTTATAGGTCGTATTGTTCCTGACGACTTCACCTTTAACGTGTGCCCATATAAGTTTTATCGCATTGAGCTTGCATTAATATGGTGGCAGGCGATAAACAGTAATATTACGTTTTATTGCCATTTCGTCGACGTTCGACGAAACTTGTGTATTTGTCTTTATTTCTGAGAACTTCGAGCTCTGCAAGTTCTAATAATTCTCTCTTTTGGAAATGAAATGTTTTTCTCGGTCATCCAAGATTGGATGTACTTTTTCAGCCGACCCAAGGTTGGAACCCGTTCTAATTTTTTTTTAATTTTTTTTTTAGGATGATAGCTTAAGTCTATTATATTCGCGAAAACCAATCTTCAAATACATCGGAATTCATATCTTCGTGATAATCTCCTGTTTTCTTCGCTCCCAATATGCGTTATAATTAATATACGTCCTTTACCAGATGGCGGTTCAAGACCAGTAGAGAGACCTTCATTGAATGCTTGGCGAGCATTTTCGATATGCTCATCTTGCCAAAACTTCTTGACTGTGTTTCTTTCATTTATCCACGTCTAATCTAAGTAATATATTCTTTTTCATTCAAAGCGACCTTATATATATATATATATATATATATATATATATATATATATATATATATATATATCAAGGATTTTCTACAGCTGACGTTGTCTTCCTTCTCTCAGCCTTTGATTCCATCCGTTTCTATCTTCCCAGTCTCCATCTGTTAGACCCCTGTCCTCCATAGCCTCGTCCACATCGTCTCTTCACGATCGTCTGGGTCTTCCTCTTTTTCTTCTCCCTATAGGGCTCCACTCCGTTATTTTCTTTATCCACCTATTATCTTCGCTCCGTCTTATGTGTCCATACCATTTTAATCGTTTTTTTCTTCAATGGTGTTTATTGCGTTCTCTTTGATGTTCATTCTGCTTCTTATTTCTTCATTTGTTATTCTCTCCATACGTGTCACTCTACAACATCTTCTCCAATACTCCATCTCTACCGCGTTAATTTTAGATTTATTTCTTTTGTTGATCGTCCATGTTTCTGACCCGTATGTCATTATTCTTTGTATTATTGATTTGTATATGCGTGTTTTGTTTCTCTTTGTAATGTGCTTGTCTCACACGATCGAATTTAATTGTCTTATGCATGTCCGCGTTTGTCCTAATCTAGCTTTAATCTCTTCTTCTTGCGTTCTTTGAAATGATGGTTTCTAAATATTTAAATCTATCGGTTCCTTTGATTATTGTTTCGTTATCGACTTCTAGATTCTCCACGTTTCCATCCTTTGTTGTTAGATATTCCGTTTTATCAAAGTTTATTGTTAATCCTGCTTTAGTGTATTCTTCTTTCAGTTTGCTTACCATATAACTGAGGTTTTCCTCATCTGGCGCAATGATTAGTTGGTCGTCTGCGAAACTTAGAGTATATAAGTAATCTTCTTGTATTGAGACTCCCATTCCACTACATTTTTGCTTCCATTTTTTTAATGTTTGTTCGAGGTACATTTTGAATAGTGTGGGGGATGTAGAGCATCCTTGTAATAGACCTTTTGATGTTTGGAGTCTCTTCCCTGTTTTATGTCCTATTTTTATGTTCACTGTGTTGTTTTCGTAGAGAGCTTTTACTGCGTATATTAGTTCTTTGTCAATGCCTATTTCTTTCATTGCGTTCCATAATCTTTGTCTAGGTACTGTGTCATAGGCTTTTCTTATGTCTATGAAGGCTAAATGAACTTCTCTATTCTTTGCCAGTTTTTTTTCCATTGTTTGTTTTATAGTGTATATGTGAACTATATATGATTTTCCGGCCGTAAAACCTGCTTGGTCTTCTTCAATTTTTCCTTTTATATTTTCCTCTATGATATTTTTAATAATTTTTCCATACAAACGTCCCATACTCGATATTATGCTTAGGCCTCTATAGTTTGTGCATTTTCTGCGGTCTCCCTTTTTAAATATAGATACTATATAAGCTTTTGACCATTCCTCTGGTATTTTTTCTCCATTTATCGCTCTGTGGAACATGTTTCTCAGCATTCGATGTAATTTATTAGACCCGTACTTTTTTAACTTTTCTTAAATAGTCTCTTCTCTAGTGTACAATTTCTCCACTTTCTATCGATAAAGATTTTCTTTTACACTGTTTCCATTCATGTCTTTTAAAACACTCCATAGTTTTACTCTATCAATTTTCGGTATTTCTGGGTGGCTTCTTGCAGCCTGCAGGATCATATCCACAGTTGGAATTCTGTTTTCCATAAAAAAGTCATGAACAATACGTCTTGCTGCTTGTTTTATGTCATCTGTCAGCTGAAATTCTTTTCTGCCTGGTCTTTTTTTTGGAGAGTCTATATCCTCCTTTTTGGGAAAACTTCGTTACGCGGGCCTTTTAGAAAAATGTTTTTTATTGGAATAGACTTAAAATGATCTAATTTTGAAAGACTTCCGAGAAAATATCGGGGGGAAGCCGTTTTTGTACTTTTTTTTGGTAAATAAAAATTAACCGATATCACTGACAACTGTTGATAACCACTGATCGAAACTGTCAGTTGTTTTCGGAAGAATAGGCTTAGTTTACACTAATGGGTGAAATTTAGAGGTTAGCCTAATCTTTTCAAAAAATTACTAATTTTTTTTCAGTTATAATCTACTCTTATCACAAAATTGTTTATTGACATTTTTTTTTGTAAAAATTTCGGTACGCGGGCTTTTCAGGCTTAAAATGGCCTAATTTTGAAAAATTTGGGAGGTAACCGTTCTTATTAACTTGAACTAACTGTAACTAACCTGAATTAAATAATCAGCAATTACAAATTACATTAAATAATGAAAAAAACATATGTCCTACCTTAAGGTGAAAAAATGATATACGTGCTATATTAGTGACCGGAGACCAAGTTAGTTCAGGTTAGCATAAACAGCCTTACCTCGATTTTTTCTTGTCAATCTTTTAAAATTAGACCATTTTAGGCCTATTACAAAAAAAACCTTGTGATTTATTCTTTTCGTGTTGTTTTCCACAAAGAAAATTTCACAGCAAAGTTCCTTATTGGTTGGAATTTTACTGACTGTAAATGTAGCATAATCATTTCGGTGCATGCGCATAAACGAACCGAGTTCTCCCGAGCAGTTTCGATCAGTGGTTGCTAATAGCGTAGTAGACTTTCGTACGCTTTCATATCAATGTTTATTTGCAAAAAAAAACGTGCAAAAACGGCCTCCTCCCGCTATTTTCTCATAAGTCTTTCAAAATTAGACCATTTTAAGCCTATTCCAAAAAAAAACCTTTTTCTGAAAAGCCCGCGTAACGAAGTTTTACCCCCTTTTTTTCTTCTCTTAAAATTCTGTAAATTGTGGCTTTACTAACTCCGAAATATTTGGTCACACAATCGTCCATACTTAAATCACAATTTTGATCGTTTTTAACGTAGTCAAATACATTTTTAACTATATGCTTTTCATTATGGGTTGGCTGCCCGAACTTTTGACGTTTCGCTGGAGAAGACATTTTGTTAACACACTAACTGGCTTGACACTGCTGTAAATATGTATTTACTAGGTGTACAAGTATGAAATGCGGATTTCAGACAACAGATGGTGTACCAGTGCACTTTGTGCTATAAAGATTTGACACTGCGCCATTTTTTTGTGTCATTTGGAGAATCCCAAGGGCAAAAAAATCATGGATAGACCCAGGCGCACCATCTACTTTGGCAGAAAGACGATGCTCTGTGTTTGGTGGGACCAGAGGGGCGTCGACTATTATGAGCTGGGGAAAAACGGTTAATACTAAACGTTACCAACAACAATTGACCGATTTGAACCGTTCGCTGCTTGGAAAAAGGCCAGAATACCGAAAGAGGCAACACAAAGTCATTTTTCTTCATGACAATGCTCCATCACATACGGCAAAACCAGTTCGCGACACGTTGGAAGCACTCAGCTGGGAAGTTCTAGCTCATGCAGCTTACTCACCAGACTTGGCCCCTTCCGATTACCACTTGTTTGCATCGATGGGTCACGCACTTGCTGAGCAGCGCTTTGGTTCGTACGAAGATGTGAAAAAATGGCTCGATGTATGGTTCGCAGCAAAAGGGGAAGATTCTTACTGGCGTGTATTCACAAATTGCCCGAAAGATGAGAAACATGTATAACAAGCGATGGAGCATACTTTAATTAAAGCACTTTTTATCATTCTTCCGAATTTAACATGTTTTTTTAGAAAAAAAATCCGCATTTCATACTTGTACACCTGGTACCATATAGTTGGAGCAACGGGAAGGTATGTGAATAAAATGATTTGATCGGCAATAAAACTTCGTTACAAAAGAGCATTATTACCTGAAAAATACCTGGGAATAGATAACACGCCTGTGTAATAGGACCGCCGCGCCGGTCAATCCACTGGCATTTTTATTACTATCAATTTCAAATAAATAGAATATAACTTTAGTTTTTTTTTCTTTCTTTTCAATTTCAATCTCTCCACAGTATACAGATAAAGTGGCGCCAGAACAATGAATATAATAATAATGATACCAATACACAGTTTTCGAATCAAAACTAGCACAAGCATTTTTAAAACACACACTACAATGCTAAGATAATGCAGTCGAGAATCCTAAAATCCCAAATGTTTGATAAATTACTTTGACACATTCACATTACTTTACTTATTGAATTCCTAAATTAATTGATAAAACGACAATTTTAATTGCTCGTAATAGTTCTATCAGACATTATAATTATATAATTATTGTATTTCATGACGTACTTCGTGTGTGTTCCAGTAAAATGTAGCTTTCAAATAGTGTTGATTTTAAAGCCAAAGCATAAATCAAAAGTTATTTTTTAAACGTTCCATGCCATAAAATGGTCCTCCTTTGCCGATACATAGATAAAGATGCGCCCTTTCTGGATAAGGTTTTATTTCTGTATAAGTAAAAGTAAGCCTTAAAATAAAACGTTTATATACAATCTGTTTTTTTACAACTTTCCAGCAAAGTAATACACCATTCTATGGTATCTCAAAAGGAAAAACGGAACTGCTACTACAAAAAAATTTAACTTATTTATGGAATACCTCACATTACACAAAAATTTCAGAGAAAATTTAGTGCGATATATCGTACGGGAATGGATTACGAAATCTGGTAAATTTCTACGAAATGGCGGGAAATTTTGTTAAACGGCATGACTGTTGGTAAGCGTGATTCTTGAAACAGTTGCGTTTAAAGTTTCCAGCAGATGCAACGTGTAATTGTTTGTTGGCAGCTATTGTAAGTCATCGGTGTTACCCGTTTTTTACAACTTTGGAGCAAAGTAATATACCATTCTATGGTATCTCAAAAGGAAAAGCGGAACTGCTACTACAAAAAAATTTAACTTATTTATGGAATACCTCACATTACACAAAAATTTCGTGCGATAAATCGTACGGGAATGGATTGCTAAATCTGGTAAATTTCTACGAAATGGCGGGAAATTTTGTTAAACGGCATGACTGTTGGTAAGCGTGATTCTTGTAACGGTTGCGCTCAAAGTTTCCAGCAGATGCAACGTGTAATTTGTTTGTTGGCAGCTATTGTAAGTCATCGGTGTTACCCGTTTTTTACAACTTTGGAGCAAAGTAATATACCATTCTATGGTAATCTCAAAAGGAAAAACGGAACTGCTACTACAAAAAAATTTAACTTATTTATGGAATACCTCACATTACACAAAAATTTCAGAGAAAATTTAGTGCGACATATCGTACGGGAATGGATTGCTAAATCGGGTAAATTTCTACGAAATGGCGGGAAATTTTGTTAAACGGCATGACTGTTGGTAAGCGTGATTCTTGTAACGGTTGCGTTCAAAGTTTCCAGCAGATGCAACGTGTAATTGTTTGTTGGCAGCTATTGTAAGTCATCGGTGTTACCCGTTTTTTACAACTTTTAAGCAAAGTAATCTAAAATTCTATGGTATCTCAAAAGGAAAAACGGAACTACTACAAAAAAAATTTAACTTATTTATGGAATACCTCACATTACATAAAAATTTCAGAGAAAATTTAGTGCGACATATCGTACGGGAATGGATTGCTAAATCTGGTAAACTTCTACGAAATGGCGGGAAATTTTTGTTAAACGGCATGACTGTTGGTAAGCGTGATTCTTGTAACGGTTGCGTTCAAAGTTTCCAGCAGATGCAACGTGTAATTGTTTGTTGGCAGCTATTGTAAGTCATCGGTGTTACCCGTTTTTTTACAACTTTGGAGCAAAGTAATATACCATTCTATGGTATCTCAAAAGGAAAAACGGAACTGCTACTACAAAAAAATTTAACTTATTTATGGAATACCTCACATTACATAAAAATTTCAGAGAAAATTTAGTGCGACATATCGTACGGGAATGGATTGCTAAATCTGGTAAACTTCTACGAAATGGCGGGAAATTTTGTTAAACGGCATGACTGTTGGTAAGCGTGATTCTTGTAACGGTTGCGTTCGAAGTTTCCAGCAGATGCAACGTGTAATTGTTTGTTGGCTGCTATTGTAAGTCATCGGTGTTACTCGTTTTTTACAACTTTGGAGCAAAGTAATATACCATTCTATGGTATCTCAAAAGGAAAAACGGAACTGCAACTACAAAAAAATTTAACTTATTTATGGAATACCTCACATTACATAAAAATTTCAGAGAAAATTTAGTGCGACATATCGTACGGGAATGGATTGCTAAATCTGGTAAACTTCTACGAAATGGCGGGAAATTTTGTTAAACGGCATGACTGTTGGTAAGCGTGATTCTTGTAACGGTTGCGTTCAAAGTTTCCAGCAGATGCAACGTGTAATTGTTTGTTGGCAGCTATTGTAAGTCATCGGTGTTACTCGTTTTTTACAACTTTGGAGCACAGTAATATACCATTCTATGGTATCTTAAAAGGACAAACCGAACTGCTACTACAAAAAAAATTAACTTATTTATGGAATACCTCACATTACACAAAAATTTCAGAGAAAATTTTAGTGCGATATATCGTACGGGAATGGATTGTTAAATCTGGTAAATTTGTACGAAATTGCGGGAAATTTTATTAAACGGAATGACTGTTGGTAAGCGTGATTCTTGTAACGGTTGCGTTCAAAGTTTCCAGCGGATGCAACGTGTAACTGTTTGTTGGCAGCTATTGTAAGTCATCGGTGTTACCCGTTTCTTACAACTTTGGAGCAAAGTAATATACCATTCTATGGTATCTCAAAAGGAAAAACGGAACTGCTACTACAAAAAAATTAAACTTATTTATGGAATACCTCACATTACACAAAAATTTCAGAGAAAATTTAGTGCGATATATCGTACGGGAATGGATTGTTAAATCTGGTAAATTTGTACGAAATTGCGGGAAATTTTATTAAACGGAATGACTGTTGGTAAGCGTGATTCTTGTAACGGTTGCGTTCAAAGTTTCCAGCGGATGCAACGTGTAATTGTTTGTTGGCAGCTATTGTAAGTCATCGGTGTTACCCGTTTTTTTTCTTTTTTTTTTACAACTTTGGAGCAAAGTAATATACCATTCTATGGTATCTCAAAAGGAAAAAAACGGAACTGCTACTACAAAAAAATTTAACTTATTTATGGAATACCTCACAGTACACAAAAATTTCAGAGAAAATTTAGTGCGATATATCGTACGGGAATGGATTGTTAAATCTGGTAAATTTGTACGAAATGGCGGGAAATTTTGTTAAACGGCATGACTGTTGGTAGGCGTGATTCTTGTAACGGTTGCGTACAAAGTTTCCAGCGGATGCAACGTGTAATTGTTTGTTGGCAGTAATTGTAAGTCATCGGTGTTACCCGTTTCACAGAAATGAATGTCTAAATATTTTTTATTTAAAAAAAAATGTAGACTGTGGCCCAGACAGAAACTGAACTGTATATTCAGACCGCTCGATTGAAAGTGTCTTCTGAAAAAATGGTCGATAAAACTCATGGTCTCGTGATGGAGAACCGTCGCATTAAGCTTCGAGAGATTGCTGAGATGGTAGGCATCTCATATGAACAAGTAGATATTATCCTGCATGTAGTTCTAAAAGTGACGAAGCTGAGTTCACGAGAGGTGCTGAGTTTATTGACTTCAGACTAGCATTTGCGCGGGATGTCCCGATTTTCAGGGGCTATGGACACGTCCAGATTCATCCTTGATCGGGACGTCGAACGTCCCGATTTTGGGTCAATTGGTAATTATACTTCACATGTATCGTTTTGTGACTGCGAATAGCGCGACAGAGGTATCACGTTGTCCCGTTTCGTTATTTTGGATGGTTGAACCTAAATATAGTATCAAAAACTCATACGAACTCGTGAATAAAGTTAAGAATATAACAATACCAGATAATTCTAAATTAGTCTCTTTTGATGTCGAAAACTTATTTCCAAGTGTTCACCCAGACGAAACAATAATTTTAATAGAGAACCTATTAACAAAAAAACAAAGTAAATGAAGTTATAAAAATAGACATAATTAATTTATTAAGAACTTGCCTAAGACAAAATTATTTTTCATTTAACAATACATTCTACAATAGTAAGGAAGGATTAATTATGGGGAGTCCATTAAGTCCATTACTTGCCGAAATTTTCATGGACAGTATTGAAACAATGATATTTAACAACCATAATAACAATAGTAATAATTGTCTATACTGGTACCGATACATAGACGATATAATTGTATGCTTTACAGGTACGGACAGACAATTAACTCACTTTTTACAGTATATTAATTCTTTACATAGAAATATCAGTTTTACAATGGAAGAAGAAGTCGAAGGGAAAATCAACTTCCTAGACTTAACAATCAGCAAAACCAGGAAAAAACATGAATTTGCAATATATCACAAACCTTGTCATACAGATACCACAATTCACAATAGTTCTCACCACCCTAACCATCATAAACTCGCAGGTTATCATAGTTTTTAAACATAGACTAACTAATATCCCCTTATCAAAGGAAAATTTTACTAAAAAATTAAACTACATAAAACAAGTAGCCGTTAACAACGGTTATTCGGTTACTTTAATCAATAATATCGTTAGGAAAAAACTTAGAAACAAGGCAATCTCAGAAATATACCCACGTTTTAAGGACAGAAATACCACATTTAAATGCTTAACCTATTTCGGCAAACCAACGGAAAAACTGGGGAAATTTTTAAATCAAAAATATATCAACATAGCTTATAAGACTAACGATACTATAGGGAAATATCTTAAAAACTCCAAACCACAAATCAATAAAGACAATAAATCAGGGGTTTATCAATTAACATTGGGTTCATGTCCTAAAACATACATAGGACAAACTGGACGTACATTTATACAAAGAATTACTGAACACGAAAAAAGTTTCATCCATAGAAAATCCAATTCAACATATGCTAATCATCTTTTAACAGAAAATCACACATTTAACAAGAATTTCAAAATTTTACACACCCAACAAAAAGGTTTAAAACTAAACCTTTTAGAGACAATGCAAATAAATCGATTACGGACTACAGGTACTTTACTCAACGACTAGGTAGATTTAAGCAATTCACCATTATTGAATTTATTCTTCTAATTCCAAATCTGTGTGGGTTTTCCAATACTAGCAATGTAATTTAATAATTAAGAAATTATATAAAATTGTAAACATTAAACCTAACTTGACAATGTAAAATGTAGATCTGAAGAAGCTGCATCGACAGCGAAACGCGTCATCGCAATTTAAATAAACCAGTGGAAATTGACTAAAAACAGTCTTTTATTATATACCGTTTCGTTATATTTAAGAACAGTTTATCGAAGTTAGTTACCAACTAGGTACTGCCAATTGTACTACCCTACTATTATTTTCACGACTTCATGATAAAAATAAACGTTAATTTATAACACTTTGTTTTCTTTAGTTGTCTCGATTGGACAACCAAAATCCCGATTTTTTTTTAACTTTCCGCCCTGAAATTTGGCGTCTTGGACCTGGCAACACGACTCCATACTAAAAACGTACGAGGAGCGACATTTGAAAATCGTTTCGAAATATTTCCCCAGCTATCCTATTCCCCAAATTAGCGACATTTCAAAATCGTTTCGAAATAGTTCCCCAGCTATCCTATTCCCCAAATTTGGCCCCAAGGGATGTTTTTCCTAACCTCAAAAACTGGCCTGGGAAGGTTATGTGTACTGAAAACGAGTACACACGATTTTACAATCCACCCTAGTAGATATTATTTAAATTTCGACTAAAGTTGAATTACCATAATATTGCTTTTACCTCTTTAAATACCGAAACTATAAGTAATATAATACTTAATTAGGCAAATTCTATTTTAAATATTTAAATTATACTTTTAACATTATGATAATTTGACGAATTGCATACTGCTAATAGCTATTTAAATATCTGTTTATCCCTAATTTATAACTTGACACTCACTTTGGCCTAAAATAATAACACACAAATCATAAACAAAACATAATAAAACAGAGGGTTTTCTGTCTTAAATGATTGAGGGTGTAAAATTAGACTATCACGGTTGACAGAATAGTAATGTATTTGTAATATAAGCTATTTAGATGAAGCCAATTACGTCTGACTTCTCTTTAGTGTTCCGTACGGTGTCTTCGTGTGTCCGCAATTATTACATCATATATATTTCGTGTTTTTACATGCTTTCATTTGATACCCTACTTCAGGGGTGCTCAAACGGTCGATCGCGATCGACAAGTCGAATGCGAGTGCTTTTTGAGTCGATCTCGAGAAAAAAATTCCTATATAGAACTATTCACAGATTTTGTTTTAGGTAACTGAAACAAAATGTAATGAATAAATTACTAAAATTTATTCGATCCACAATTAGGCCAAAATAACCCCCTCATCACTTTCTTTTATCGTAATAACCCCCCGCTAGCGGCAAAAGGCGGCTTTATCAAAGGAACGCGCGGTACTTGTCAAAGAAAACCCGCGTTTTTTGATTCCCGCCGATTTTTCTAGAAACTTCGGGCGGTGTGTTTTGACGGGAACATTCGAGACTTCGTTCGCGTTGTAATTTGAAGGCGATACATCGATACAAAGTTTATTAATAAATAGTCCAAAATGAGTGCGGCGAAGAAAAGTAAAAACTTATCATTTTAATAACGATTGGGAGGAAGAATTTTTCTTTTGTATGGTAAAGGATAAGTGCATTTGTCTCATTTGCCGTGCGTCAGTTGCAATACCTAAGCGTGGGAACTTAGAGAGGCATCATAAAACGGTTCATAAAAACTATGAAAAGGATTTTTCCGTCACAGAGTGAATTAAGAAAACGAAAAGTACGTGATTTGATAACTTATTTGAAAAAAGAAGAAACCATGTTCACAAGACCAGCCAAACAATCAAAAGCTGCAACGATGGCGTCATTTGAAATATCTCATATATTGGCGAAACACAAGAAACCATTTGATGATGGATTGGTTGTGAAGGAAGCATTTATTGGAGATTTTAAAAATAAAACAGAGATTATGTCTGCTATTAGAGAACTTCAGTTATCTCGTCCGACTGTCACAAGGCGTGTTGAAGTCATGAGTCAGGACATGGCAGATAAACTAAAACATGATATCATGGAATGTACATACTTTTCTTTACAGTTCGACGAATCCACCGATATGCCAGACACTGCCCAGATGTGTATTTTTATTCGAATGGTATTCAATGACATGTCGGCTAAGGAAGAGTTTTTGACAATGATTCCTCTGAAAGGAAAGACCCGTGGCGAAGATATATATGACGTTTTCTTCAATTTTGTAATAAACTACAAGCTACCAATATATAAAACTAGTGTGCATTACAACCGATGGAGCACCAGCAATGACTGGAAACGAAAACGGTTTTGTGGCATTGTGTCGAGAGCTAATGATGATTTTCCTTCATTTTTCTCCTTCCATTGCATTATACATCAACAAGTTTTGTGTTCAAAAGTTCTAAACATGGAGGAGATTATGGGCATGGCAATAAAAATTGTGAATTCTATCCGTGCACGTAGCTTGCAACGACGGCTCTTTTAAATTGCAGTTGGAAGATAGTGAGTCAGCTGAACACATTGATTTATTTCTTCACACGGACGTCAGGTGGTTGAGTCGCGGAAAATTCCTAGAAAGGTTTCAAGAATTATTGCCCGAAATAACAGCTTTTCTGGACGAAAGAGGTGATGACACTCAGATGCTGAAAAAAAAAAAAAAAAAAAGAAAAAAAACGGAAAAATGGAAAATGGCTGACTGATTTGGCATTTTTGACAGACATCACAATGCATTTAAACACCATTAATTTGGAGCTTCAATGTAAAGGAAAAACTATTATTGAGATGATTAGCGCAATAAACGCATTCAAAAGTAAATTGCAACTTATGATAGATCAACTGAAAAGAAAGGATCTGAAAAATTGTCTGTCTTTGAAAGCAAGGATTCCTCAGTTGAATTATGATATTTATGAGGCAGAATTATCAAATATTTTGGGCCAATTCCCAATACGTTTTTATGATTTCAGTAAATTGGCAAATATCGCATCATTTATGAGTTATCCTTTTTCGTGTAAAAACATTGAGGAATTAGCTAGTGAAATAGCAAGTCAGTTTAACATGGACTCATGTTCTGTTGAGTTAGTGCAGATTATATCAGATATACATCTCAAAGCCACAGCATCTGATACAAAATTCTGGTGTTTTATATCTGAAGATAAATATCCGAATCTAAGGCAAATCGCCCTTCAACTGACGGCAATGTTTGGGTCAACTTACTTGTGCGAGTCTGCATTTGCTGAAATGAAGATAATTAAGTGAAAATACCGCAATCGACTAATTGACGAACATATGTCATCATGCTTGCGATTAGCACTCGGTAATTACGTACCAACTTATGAAAAGTATGCTGAGGACATGCGGTGCCACGCTTCAACATCCAAAGTCACTCTTTAGTTAAGTTTAGACACTAGAACTCGTTTGTTTTGTAAGAACCAATAAATTCGCAATTTTGAATAATTATCAGTTTTTTCATTGACATTTTAGAACAGACCTACACTTACTTCGACTAAAAAAATGCATATTGTGCGGAAAACTAATATCTATGCCACGATACACCCTACCTAGACGACAATCCTGCATCACACTTACTTGCAGCCTCTCAGAGTCGATCGATCGTAGTCTAACAATATTGAGGTAGATCGCCAGCAGTTCAACTTTGAGCACCCCTGCCCTACTTGATGACCTGGTATTTTTTTTTTTTTCACTTCCGATTTCACCCCCCCCCCCCCCCCAAAAAGTAACCCCTTAAGCCAATATTTAACTTTCAAAACTACACGGCTCTGGTGAGGCCATCAATTTCTATATTAGTGCCAAATTTCAAATTTCTATGTCAACTTTTTTTGAGGAAAATCGGGTATGACAGACAGACAGATGAACACCTAAGTGATCTATAAGTTTTTCATACGGAGAACTAATTATAATTATTATAAGGAGAATCTCCTACATAAATGGAAAAATACAACAGTATATTTAAGAAAAGAAGGAGTTATAATAATGCTGGTTAGTTATTAACAAAATAGCGCGAACGAGTCAGTCGTCATACTTAGTTGTGTTGTCATACTTCCAAAATTTTAAAAAATCCTTGATGGCTTTCTCAGTGTCATTAAACGTCTAATCTAATGAAGTGCATAATTTTAGGTAGTAGAGAAGAAAATAAATAACAATATATTTATAGCTCAATTTATTCTAAATTTGTACTAAGTATATACGCACATATACCTTGCTATTAAAGTTAACAGATGTAAGTGGCAACACCGGTACGGATTTTTACTACCAGACTACGTGTTATCATTCATTGTTTTAGCGGTGTTGCACGGAAGGGTAATAAGGTAATGTTTTGCACAAGATAGAGTGGCCATTTGGTTCAGTATTTTCTACTTGTCTTTACCGCACTCATTGAAGTTTCTGACATGCCTTCAGGTACTACTTCTCCAGGAAGTTTTAATACATCAACATTCAATCGTAACGATTTAATTTATGATCTCCTAGAGCTTGTCAGGAGAACAATTTATTTATTTTTACTTCCGAACAATATATCATTTCATTTAAATAGGCAGCAGCAGGGTGGGAATTTTTAAAGAGGCTTTTATAACCTTTTCAATTTATTTCTCTTAATAAAAAGTGTTTATTGATTGTACTTTAGTTTCTGATATTTAATAAAGAAGATATTTAAAATTTGAAATAAAGAGTGTTAGAGATTTTTTATCTCGAACTTAAATGAAGGGTTTTAGTTCAAAACTGGACATGTCCAGAAATCGACTTTTTGAGAAAAGCAATTTTTAAAGTTTGCAAGTTAAAAACTGAGGGTAAATGAGTTATTAAGAAACTAAAAAATAATTATTACAAATATATATAATTAAAAAATATACATTTTCTTTGTTTAAAACTAAATGTAAAACTGTTTACATTATTAAAATAAAAAAAAAAACCGGTCAAGTACGAGTTGAACTTGCGCAATTAGTGTTCCGTACGTTGATTGCTTTTAAAATAAAAAATGTTGTAACGGAAGTATAAAATGATCAGTGACTTCACAAAACACACCCCAAATGAGTTTTCAACAAAGTTTATTTCCAATCTTTAATGAATATTGATGACCTTGAAATTTTTGTTTTTTTATTCCAGATAAATTATCACAGGTAATGCACTGGTGATAATTTTCGTTCAATCTACACCCCGTGGAGAATATTCCAGAATTTTTTCAAAATTTTTTGATAAGTACTTTTCGAGATAAGACGGGTGGACAGCGATTTTTCGCGATTTTTTTAAAAATAATACAAGGAAAAGTGCGCGCAAGTATTACATTATATATATATATTTTACTCGTGTTTTCACAAGCTTTCATTTGACACCACACTCGATTAACTAGTAAAAAAATTTTGTTTTCACTTCCGATTGCACCCCCAAAAACTAATCCCTTAAGTCAAAATTTAACTTTCAAAACTATTCTAAACTTTCTATGACAAATAGTTTCGGAGAAAATTGGGTGTGACAGACGGACAGACGGACAGACAGACGGACAGACAGACGGATAGACACCGAAGTAATCTTATAAGTGTTCCGTACGGAACACTAAAAATAACCGGTCAACTGCAAGTTGAACTTGCGCAATTAGTGTTCCGAACGTTGATTGCTTTTAAAATAAAAAATTTTGTTACGGAGGTATAAAATGATCAGTAACTTCACAAAACACACCCCAAATGAGTTTTCAACAAAGTTTGTGTGCAATCTTTACTGAAAAACTGATGACCTTGAAATTTTTTTTTTATATATACCAGATAAATTATTAAAGTGATAATTTTCGTTCAATCTACACCCCGTGGAAAATATTCCAGAATTTTTTCAAAATTTTTTGATCAGTACTCCTCGAGAAAAGGGGGGGACCCCGATTTTTCGCCATTTTTTAAAAATAATACAAAGAGAAGTGTGTGGAAGTATTACATTATATATATATTTTTTATACACGTTTTCACAAGCTTTTATTTAACATCACACTCGATAATCTAGTAAAAATTTTTTTTTCACTTTCGATTTCACCCCCCAAAACTAAGACAGACACCGAAGTCATCTCATAAGTGTTTCGTACGGAACACTAAAAAATGTCAAAATTTTTCTGTTCAAAACAGGATTTATCCATTCTTAAATTGATACTTTTCTGTAAATTATTTAATTTGAAATGTAATTAAACAAAAAACAAAATCAATAAGTAAAAACTATTAGCTAAAATTTTGTAAATTATTTGTATTTTTGTAAGAATATTGAAAAAAAACATTAGGTTTTTAATTTTTCTGACTTTGCGGGAATGTTGTTAAACATTTTGCCTAGCTTTTTGCGACAAATTTTAGACAAGGGAATAATGTTCTTGAATTTTTCTGCAGGAATGGGAATTTTCTTGAAATAAGTTTGCAAAGGCAGCTGAAAAACTCGACTGGCTTGGCATATGCTACTCTTCTGGACTTCTTAGACTTCCTGGTCTTCGTGGACCTGGACTGCTCGGTTGAGTTTAGTGACTTTTGACAATGGACTCCATTATAATTATTTCTTTGGAAAACACTGCTGTAGTTCGACACGACTGAGAACTCCCTTGTTTTTTATATTGAAAAGGAGCATTTACTTCTGTATTTTTTATCCACGAAAAAGTTCGTCCAACTTTTAATCAACCACTGCTGGACATTAAAAACCTTGAAGGGACTAGATGTGGCCCTTGATGTCTTGACATTCTCCACCCAATCCTCAAGAATCCCTATTGTTTTATTGTTAATAATTTCCATGTTTTTGCCTCTCACTACACATTAGGCCAGCCCTAAAATTGTTTTTGTCTGGACATATCTTCTATTTTGAACCGAACAGGCATTTCTTTTAGAGGCTCTACCCTAGGACCTTTATTGCTTTGAACAGAAATTAATTGTCTGTATGTATGTCTTGTATACCAACAGATGGCAGTTTAAACTTGTTTTTGAATTTTTTGGACATGTCCCAGTTTTGAACTAAAACCCTTCAAATAGTAATATCAAAACATAGCGATCAGTATAGAGATACTGGAAAACATACTTATATGTACTCGTATCATTTAGTTCATCTTTAACCATGTGTTACTGCTAAATGACGTTTTGACTGGGTTACTATACAGCAGTGATTCCCAAAGTGGTTCAGGTGGACCCCCAGGGGTCCACGGGAGACTCGACAGGGGTCTACGTTGGCGTGAAAAAAAAATGGGGGTTCACAAGTTGTAAGTGGGCGTCCACGAAAATTTATCTGGTTTCGATAGTAAAGAACAAAAATGTTGGCTTGGCTTTACCTATCAATGTAGACAGATAATACACTACTCAAAAAAATTAAGGGAGCAAAAAAAAATTCCAAATTTTTCGGTGATTTTTGACAGGCTGTATTTCGGTGAAAAATGGTCGTATTGAGACTTTAAAAAAAAGCATTTTGAAGCTTTAAGATTCTAATTTTCAGATTTTTTTTGGTTAAAATTTTTTAGGAGCTACGGTTCTCATGCAATCCTAACAGATAGCGCGAAAAAATAATATTGCAAATATTTTGCTTTTTTTTGGTCCACGGGCTTGAAAAAATTTTTTTTCAGTTAGGCCGGCATATGGATCAGATAGCCTGTTTATTTAGCATTAGTTTCCTTGTTATAAAACCTCCCTTAATTTTTTGAGTAGTGTATTTTAAGAAAGTCAGCGACTGTTACTTGTAAAAACTTGCATATTCGATATTCAGTAGAAGACGCGTCGAGACTTGTAAAGCGTCGCCCGCAACGCAACCCGTTCAGACGTGCAAAGGGACGAAATACGACTTGTGCTGTGCTTGCAATCTTGCATGAACTTGTTCGATTCTTCACCAATATAAATACGAATGCCAAGGACAAACGTTACTCATTTGTTTCCGGAATTTTGAAAAGAAAAGTGTGAGTGAATCGATGTCGGTGTTTGCCAGTGCCGGAAAAAGTAAGTATCTGCCTATTTGTTATTCATACTTTTATTTTATATTTTAATAATATTATATTTGTTACGTTTGCGTGTAGTAGGTACGTAATAAAAATTAAATACTGAACAGGGCCATTATTCGATACTTCTATATAAGAACAGAAAGCCGAGAACGATTGCCCATATGCCTTTTATGCAACAAAGTTTTGAGCAATGACTCTATGAAACCATCGAAGCTCGAAGATCATCTAAGAAGGTGTCATCCTGATAAAATAGGTAAAGATTTAAAATATTTTCAAACATTGAAGGAAAAATATGAAAAGAGACCCACCATGCACAGTATGTTCGCTTCAACGTCTCAAAGTAACGATGATGGCTTGCAGGCATCTTACAATAGCTCATTGCTTATAGCGAAATCTGGAAAATAGCACACCATCGGAGAACAGTTAATTTTACCCGCTGTTGAAGAGGTTTTAAAAAAACTGTTCTGCACAAACCTCCATTTGACGTACTCAAAAGAATTCCTTTGATTAACAACACTGTACAAAGACGTATTGATGAAATGAGCTCTGATATTGAAAGCTTCTTGTGAAATTATCTGCAAACAACTCATTTTTCTATTCAACTGGACGAGTCAACTTTACCTGGTAATGAAAGCATTATTATTGGCATATGTTCGATTTGTTATGGATGAAGAAATCCATGAAGAGCTGCTATTCGCGAAAACTTGCAGACGGACATTAAAGGCGAATCAATATTTAATGTCCTGAGTGATTTTTTTAAGAAAAAAATCGATTCCATTTACAAAACATTATTTCGGTGGTAGCAGATGGAGCTCCTGCCATCTTCGGGCGATATCGTGGGTTTATAAGCCATCTTAAAATAGGGAATTATACCAGGAGTAACTGCAATTCACTGTGTCATCCACCGACAACACCTGGTAGCGAAAAAGTTTGAGTGATAGATTGCACCAATCGCTTCAATTTGTGATTAAAGCAGTTAACAAAATAAGAAGCAATGCGTTGAATACCCGTTTATTTGCACA
>CM032454.1:195767013-195905562 GCA_019049505.1 Pachyrhynchus sulphureomaculatus
AAATAACTGCGCTTTGCATCTGTTTGAAACTTTGAACACGACCGTCATAAGAATCACGCTAACCAACAGTCATGCCGCTTAACAAAATTTCCCTCCATTTCGTAGAAATTTACAAGCCATATCAATCCACTTTTATATTGCATTATGAACCTTTTTTTGGAAATTGGTTAAAAATGTTTTTCTACAGCTTTGTTTCGTTTAAAATTATATACTGTCTGTCTGTCTATCTGTCCGTTAGTGCGCGCATCACTCGAGAACCACTTATCCGATTTACGTGTTGTTTTTTAATTCATACATACCAGGTGTACAAGTATGAAATGCGGATTTTTTTTCTAAAAAAACATGTTAAATTCGAAAGACTGATAAAAAGTGCTTTATTCAAAGTATGCTCCATCGCTTGTTGAACATTTTTCCCCTCATCTTTCGGGCAATTTGTGAATATCACGCCAGTAAAAATCTTCCCCTTTTGCTGCGAACCATTCATCGAGCCAGTTTTTCACATCCTCATACGAACCAAAGCGCGGCTCAGCAAGTGCGTGACCCATTGATGCAAACAAGTGGTAATCGGAAGGAGCCAAGTCTGGTGAGTAAGCCGCATGGGTAGAACTTCCCAGCTGAGTGCTTCCAACGTGTCGCGAACTGGTTTTGCCGTATGCGATGGAGCATTGTCATGAAGAAAAATGACTTTGTGTTGCCTCTTTCGGTAATCTGGCCTTTTTTCAAGCAGCTTACGGTTCAAATCGGTCAATTGTTGTTTGTAACGTTTAGTATTAACCGTTTTCCCAGGTTTTAACAGCTCATAATAGACCACGCCCTTCTGTTTCCACCAAACACAGAGCATCGTCTGTCTGCCAAAACGATTCGGCCTTGCGGTCGATGTGGATGGTGCGCCTGGGTCTACCCTGCGCTTGGGATTCTCAAAATAAATCCCCTTTTCCTCCCCTGTAATTATACGATGCAAAAACGACTTCCTTTTGTACCGAGCGAGCAAAATGTCACACGTGTTTTTGCGCTTTTCCACTTGCCTGTCGTGCAACTCATGTGGTACCCATCTACCGGCTTCTGAACCTTTCCCATCTCTCGTAACCGATTGGAAACAGCTTGTTGACTAACGCCCAATTGCTCGGCGAGTTGTTTTTGTGTTTGCGAATCATCTTCGTCCAACAATGCTTGCAATTCCACATCTTCGTATTTTTTTGGCGGTTTTCTACGTTCCTTGTCTGCAACATCGAAATCACCACTTTTAAAAGGTCGAAACCATCGTTCACACGTATTTTGCGACGGAGCATGTTCACCATAAGCTTCTCAAAGTAATCGGTATGATTCAACAGCAGTTTTCTTCAAATGAAAACAAAAAATTAATACTGTCCTCGAATGCTCTTTGTTCGCTATAAATTTCGACATATTGAACACAACAACCCAACACTATGCACACACTTTTCCAATTTATCACTCGTGCGCGTCTAGCACTTGTTGATGACACAACAAAATGGTGCAGTGCCAAATCTTTATAGCACAAACTACATTGGTGTACCATCTGTTCTCTGAAAACCGCATTTCATACTTATACACCTGGTAGATGTAAATTAATATTAGTTTATTTATTTTATTAGTTTATTTTATTAACTGTGATAGATATTGTCACAAATTGATTTAAATGTGATATGGCTTTTTAGTTTTTGTTAACGGCTGCTGCTACCTAGCTGATAGTTGTAGGGCTTAGACAGTTATATTTATTTGTGACAATTTTCTTATTTAAAGTACAGGTACCTTAAAATTTATATTCTTTTCGGCACTATTTCTATTATATTAAAATCAAAACGTTGTTTATAAACGACATAGTCATTAATTTTGTGTTCCTAAATAACAGTAGCACTTAGTGTGATGTTAACACTCAACTTCCTAAAACAACTACAAAGCAAATCGTATATTACACCTCAAATTAGTTTTTTGTTTTTCTTTTTAAAACCGTTTTTGTGTTTATTATGCTTGTCGGCATAAATGTACTTCCTAAAATATTCAAATTTTTTCTGAATTGTATTAAACAAATTATTAACAAAATTTGACTCTAAAGTTTGAAGTTTTTAATAAAAATAATAATTGAGCGGCTATTGCTCGGCGATTATTGAATATCATGAATGTTCGACTGAAAAAATAAAAACCGGCCAAATGCAAGTCGGACTTGCGCAAATAGTATTCCATACGATGATTGCTTTTAAAATAAAATTTTTTGTTACGGAGGTATAAAATGATCAATGACTTTTCAACTAAGTTCTTTTCCGATCTTTATTGAAAACTGATGACCTTGAATTTTTTTTTTTTTTTTAAATTTTTCGATCAGTACTTCTCGAGATAAGGGGGATAGCGATTTTTCGCCATTTTTTAAAAATAATACGAGGAAAACTGTGCGCAAGTATTACGTTATAAATATTTTTGAACTCGTGTTTTACAAGGTTTCATTGGACAGCCCCCCGCGATGACCTGGAAAAAAAATTACACCCCGCTTAAATCAAAATTTACCTTTCAAGACTACACGGCTTTGCAGAGGCCATCAATTCCTATATTAGTGCCAAATTTCTATTTTCTATATAAAATAGTTTCGGAGGAAATCGGGTGTGATAGACGGACAGATAGACGGGCAAACACCGAAGTGATCTTATAAGTGTTCCGTTAGGAACACTAAAAATGGATGCAGTAGTTGGAACCCAGGAAAAAAATTTTAGAACCGAGTTTTTATCCCTTGTCTACAACATCGAGGTCATTTCATACATATCTTTGCCAGTCATTCGAAAAAGTCTCTAAAATAAATTCATTTCCACTAGAGATACTCGTAACAAAAGTTTACCTCTTCGTAGCCAATGGATTTATTCTTATAGGGATATCTCAATATCAAAATATCCAGTACAAATCCTCGTTCACTGGAACAATTGAAATAAAAAATTTTTAACTAAAAAAAACCGACTTCAAAAACCAGCACACAAAATTTTGCTACTATAAAGTAAAAAATAATGTTTTTGAAACATTCGTATTAATACCAATTCCATATAAACAAATCTTTCAAATGTCAAAAGCAGCTATTATTTATTATTATGATTTCTTTATAAAAACACTAGCCGTGCTCGCGGCTCCACTCGCGTGGACATGATTCACTATTATCGTAACTGCTCATTCCTTATATTACCGTAATAAAATATATCCTATAACCTGGCCAGAGAACATATTATCAATTTAAAAAAAAAACACGTAAATCGGATAAGTGGTTCTCGAGTCATAAGTTCACTAACTGAAAGAGAGACAAAGAGACGTTACGTCTTATATATATTATATATGTAGATATTCTTCTTTCTTACATTTGGTTAATGTGGTCCATGTTTAGCTGATGGGCCTAAGCCAAATCAGCACAAACGCCATTACCACTGTGTATTAAGGAACACCTGACAATGTTACATGTTTTCAAAGTCACTGACTTCTGAATGTTTTTGTGTATGTTTGTGTTGAGCCCCAATTGTACTAAGTGAGAAGTGAATGTTGTTGGTTTTTATTTTATTATTATTGTTTTTGTTCTTCTTTCTCACATTTGGTCAATGTGGTTCCATGTTTGGCTGACAGTCCTAAGCCAAGTCAGCTTATTATTATTTTGGTTCTTCTTTCTCACATTTGGTCAATGTGGTTCCATGTCTCCACATTATATAGATTATTATTATTATATAACCTGGCCAGAGAACATATGTATGGATTAAAAAAAAAACACGTAAATCAGATAAGTGGTTCTCGAGTGATAAGCGCACTAACGGGCAGACAGACAGACAGAGAGTTCTGCATTTTATATACATATATTATTATTCTTTGCTACATGATATTGCTCCATATTTAATGGTTTAGGCAGTGTATTGTAAGAGAACGCGCTAGCGGCAAACTTTTTTTTTCCGACTTGATTCACTATTATCGTCACTGCTTATTCCTTATGTTACCTAACGTAATAAAATATAGCCTATAACCTGGCCAGAGAACATATGTATGTTTAAAAAAAAGCACATAAATCGAATAAGTGTTTCTCCAGTTCTCCAGCGCACTAACGGACAGACAGACAGACAGGCAGAGAGACGTTCCATTTTATATAGATTATAGATAAATTTTGACGTCGGCGCGATTTTGCCACTATAAAGTAAATGAAGTCGGTTAAAAAATTGACATGAATGGCTGAATTTTCAAATTAAAGTAATATTTTATCTCAGAGGCATTTTACCGTGTTTCAAAAACATTATTTTTGACTTTATAGTGGCAAAAAAATTTTGTGTGCTGGTTTTTTGAAGTCGTTTTTTTTTTGTTAAAAAGTTTTATTTTTCGCCTTTTTAATAGTAGTTTTTTTGAACGCGTGTTTTCACTAGTCCACCTGGTCAATTTTTTTTCCACTTCCGATTTCACCCCCAAAACTAACCCCTTAAGTCAAAATTTAACTTTCAAAACTACACGGCTCTGATGAGGCCATCAATTCTTATATTAGCGCCAAATTTCAACTTTTTATGCCAAATCATTTCGGAGAAAATCGACTTTTTGATTTTATATACGTTACTCGAAGGAATCTTGTTAATGGCATTCGAAGAAGAAACGCGCGGGCAGCGCCACCAGCCCGATCTGTTTCACCTGTGCGACGCTCACGTAGTTTGTATATTGTATTTGCAAGTACAACAATGGTTATCTAAACAACTCTTTGCCAAACAATTGAGGTTGACAAATGGAGGATACCAACTCAAAAATATTAACACCTGTAAAAATGACGAAAATGCCAGGCCCTGCATCCCTATAAGCAATGATGTTTTGCAATTGTAAGAAAAGTTGTGAAAAAAATTGTAAGTACAAAAGAGCAGGACTGCTATGCTCTTTAGTCAGTAGCTTTCGCTTTTCTTCAGAAGGTTGCACATATATCTTTTTTATTTTTCGAGATATTACCGAAAAACCGAATTTTTGATTTTATTTTGGATTTTGTGGACTTAGCGTACATCAAACTGTAGCTAACTTTCTTTTTATCGTATTCTACGTCCAAAAAACTACCTGTGTGCCAAAATACAGCCTGTTAACATTTAATTCAAATTAAAAAAGATCATTTTAAAAGTATGAATTCAAAAAATTTTTGACTTTGAAAGATAGTAAAGTATATATTGGTGCCCTGTGTGGCTGAAATACAAGTTCAATCTATTCATCAATCAGTGAATGGAATTATCTATCTCTATATAAATATTACAAAAAAAAAACTATAATGGAACTTACATACATTAAGATAAACTGAATATAATAAAGATACATTTTTCTTCGAAGATAATATGCAGAAGGAAACAATAGTTTAAATAACTACAAAATTCATTTATGATGATAACATAAGTCTCAATAGAAGACGTGATTAAAGCCGCTGAAAGGTCGCATTGTATTTTAAACCACAATGTCAGACTAAAAATCCCTTATGATAATAATGCGACCATAATAGTCAATATAAGATATATTGCTCTAGGTTAAGGATTAAAATCAAGTTAAGTTCGTTTAAACGTATTCAATAATATTCAATAAAAATTAAATTAAACCCGTATGTTTATAAACGTTTTGATCGATATGCATAGCTTTCCGTGGGTATATCAGATTGACAGTACCGTCAAATCAGAGAACATATTTGAATATTTATTGGTAAAAAAGAAACAAGCTGAAAACTTGTAGGTTTAAATCTGACTAGGTAAAAAACATGTAATGCTGATGGTTGTTGAAAGGCTTTCATTTATTTTGAATTATTACTATTAAATCCCAGATAAATAGTTACAGTAGTACTATTCAAGTAATTGCGAATACAGGAAAAATTAAATCCCTGATAGCTCAGTCGCCAGGAATTTTGGGCTCTCATTAAATGTTAATAGACTGCATTTTGGCACACAGGTAGTTTTTTGAACTTAGAATACGATAAAAAAAAGTTTGCTAAAGTTTGATGTACGCTAAGTCTACAAAATCCACAGTAAAATAAAAAATTCGTTTTTTTTTTCGGTAATATCTCGAAAAATAAAAAAGATATTTAAAAATTAATGGCACCACGTGAAAGAGCGGGGAATCTTACAAACAGATAGTAGATAGATTTTTTTTCAGATTTTTTTTATTAGCGTGAAAATTTATTAAATATTCGAATAGGTAATTTAAAGTGTAGCGAGTCAAACAGGTTAATTTGAAAATTACTTGTTTTCAGAGTGTAAAACAAAATAAAAAATAGCTTTTTGAAGAGAAGACTTTCAGCTTTCCGATGATTCTAATAGTTTTTATTTTTGTGGGTTTATAATTTGGAAAACTTAAAACGAAATTTTTGTTTGCATTATTTTAACTGGCATACAGTAAATTACAAATATTTATTAAAATATAGTATTGAAAAAAAAATCCTCGTGCATACACGAGGATGGATTGAAAAGTTCGCGGTCTCACCAAAAAATAATTATAATATTTTTATTATAGTATCCTCAATAAGTTCATACTTTCTTTGGTAGTCACAGTGTAAAATTTTGTTGCTGTAGAATTTGTGGTTTTTAGGTTAGAACGAGTTTAGTGAGACCAAGTGCAGCGTTTTTGGAAAAATGAAAAAAATTGACCAAAGTATCTGTTTAAAAAAAGATAAACACCAAAGGAGATCCACGATGATATGAAAACGACACTAGGGGAATCTGCTCCGTCATATACCACTGTAAAAAAATGGGTTACAGAATTTAAACGTGGACGAGAGAGCATCGAAGATGACCCTCGCTCCGGCCGGCCCACGACGTCTACGACTGAAGAAAACATCGGCAAAGTGTGTAATCTCATATTGAAAGACCGTAGATTAACTATCAGGGAGATTGCAGACACTATAGGCATTTCGTATGAACGAATACAGAACATCATTCCCAACGAAGTCGGATTTTCTAAGTTTTCCGCTAGGTGGGTCCCCAGATTGCTTTCAGTTGAACAAAAACGAATTCGACTCACGGTTTCTCGCGAACTTTTCAATCCATCCTCGTATTATTATTATACCTGTGTGTGTTATTTAAAAATTGAATTTTAAAATATAAAAATTTGCCTGGTCAAAAAAGTCTGCCAGTTTTTAGTTGCGGTTGAAAGTATAGTTGATATTACAAAATCATTAAAAACTTTAAAAAACTTTTTCTTATTATTAATCATACAACTTAAAAAAAACTAAATAAATAAAGGTGGGAAATGAAAGATAAAAGTCTAAGCTTTAAATATAAGGTATTTATATTTCATTTAAACATCCAGGTACAAAGAAAGCTGTTATTGAAAACACAAAAATTCTACATTACTTGAAGGAATTTTGTTAATGGCAATCGGAAAAGAAACGCGCGCGCAGCGCCATCAGCCCGATCTGTTTTCTGTCATCTGTAGGACGCTCACGTAGTTTGTATATTGTATTTGCAAGTACAATAATGGTTATCTAATCAACTCTTGCCAAACAATTGGAGTTGGAAAATGGAAGATACCAACTCAAAAATATGAACACCTGTAAAAATGACGAAAATGCCAGTCCCTATTAGCAATGATGTTTTGCAATTGTAAGAAAAGTTGTGAAAAAAATTGTAGCTGCAAAAGAGCAGGACTGCTATGCTCTTTACTCTGTGGCTTCTGTTTTTCTTCAGAAGGTTGCAAAAATTTACTTATTATTCCATCATTACAAGAGGATGATGATAATGAAAATTGTGAAGAAATTGAAGAAGAAGAAAGTGGCTAAAAAATAATGTTTATTATTTTGTAAATATTTCTGGTATACTTTTTTTGTAATTTATTCTTTATTTTATTGTATTGTATTTATACAATTATTATTAAATATATTCATTAATATATAAATATATTTTCATTTATTTTTAATGTTCCGTACGGAACACTTATGAAATGACTTCGGTGTCTGTCCGTCTGTCTGTCCGTCTGTCTGCCCGTCTGTCTGTCCGTCCGTCTGTCCGTCTGTCTGTCCGTCTGTCTGTCCGTCTGTCTGTCTGTCCGTCTGTCACACTCGATTTTCTCCGAAACTATTTGTCATAGAAAGTTGAAATTTGGTAATAATATAGGAATTGATGGCCTTATCAGAGCCATGTAGTTTTTTGAAAGTTAAATTTTGACTTAAGGGAGGTTTTGGGGAGTGAAATCGGAAGTGAAAAAAAAAAAATTACTAGGTAATCGAGTGTGATGTCAAAGAGAACTTGTGAAAACACGAGTAAAATATATATATATATATATATATATATATATATATATATATAGTTATATATATATATATATATATATATATATATATATATATATATATATATATATACGAGGCTGGTATGAAAAGCCCGTGCAAAGTCCGAGAGATGGCACCACCGGCGCGTATCGAGGTCATGTTTAGTTAGTAGCATCTCTTGAATGAACGCACACCAAGTTTCAGCCATATTGGTCTATTTTTTTGTGTTTGGCATTCGTGTGAATCAAGGAAGTCGAGTGATTTTCAAGAAATGGACGAAAAAGAATTTCGCGTGGTGATTAAACATTACTTTATAAAAGGCAAAACGCCTCAGGAGACTAAAGAGAAGCTTGATAAACATTATGATGACTCTGCACCTTCGATTAGAACAGTTTATAAGTGGTTTCAAAATTTTTGGACTGGCCATATGGGCACAAGTGACGCTGAACGTTCTGGGCGGCCTATGGAGATTACGACTCCAGAAATCATTGATCAAATCCATGATATGGTGATGGATGACAGAAGAGTTAAGGTGCGTGAGATTGCTAGTGCTGTGGGCATCTCGACTGAACGGATAATATTTTGCATAAACATTTGGACATGAGAAAGCTATCTGCAAGATGGGTGCCGCGATTGCTCACGCTTGACCAAAAACGGAATCGTGTGAAGTGTTGCAAGGATGTCTTGCAGCTGTTCCAGAAGAATCCGGAGGACTTTAAGCGTCGTTTCGTCACTGTGGATGAAACATAGATACATTACTATACTCCTGAGACCAAACAACAATCTAAACAATGGGTTACCAAGGGGGAATCTGCACCAAAAAAGGCGAAGACCGTTCCTTCGGCCGGAAAGGTTATGGCGACTGTCTTTTGGGATTCGCAAGAGATAATCCTCATCGACTATCTGGAAAAGGGTAAAACTATTAGAGGTGAATATTATTCATCGTTATTGAACCGTTTGAAAACCGAGCTGCAAGAAAAACGCCCGCGATTGGCCCACAAGAAAGTCCTTTTCCATCACGACAACGCACCAGCACACACCTCAGCAGTTGTGGTTTCATATCCCCCTATTCTCCAGACTTGGCTCCCTCGGACTACTATTTGTACCCCAATTTGAAGAAATGGCTGGCGGGACAAAGATTTTATTCAAACGAGGAGGTGATTGCAGACACTAATGGATATTTCGCAGACTTGGACAAATCCTATTATTCGGAAGGGATCAACAAACTAGAACATCGTTGGACGAAGTGTATAAGCCTAAAAGGAGACTATGTCGAAAAATAAAAAAGGTTTACCCCAAACACATAAGAAGTTTTTATTTTTGCACGGACTTTTCAAACCAGCCTCGTATATATATATATATATATATATATATATATATATATATATATATATATATATATATATATATATGTATAATGTATTACTTGTGCGCACTTTTCTTTGTATTATTTTTAAAAAATCGAGAAAAATCGCTGTTATCTCGAAAAACTACTTATCAAAAAATTTTGAAAAAAATTCGGGAATGTTCTGCACGGGGTGTAGATTGAACGAAACTTATCACGAGTGCATTACCTTTAATAATTTATCTGGTATATAAAAAAAAACAAAAATTTCAAGGTCATCAGTTTTCAGTAAAGATTGGAAACAAACTTTGTTGAAAACTCATTTGGGGTGTGTTTTGTGAAGTCACTGCTCATTTTATACCTCCGTAACAAAATTTTTTATTTTAAAAGCAATCAACGTACGGAACACTAATTGTGCAAGTTCAACTTGCACTTGATCGGTTTTTTATATACACTGACTGCCATTTTAGATCACGCATTTTGAATTTTTAAAATCTGTCCTCAGATTCTTAATCAGCCCCCCAAAAAACCTCCTTTAAAAAGAAAATTGAAAAATTACATAAATTACGTACTCTCTGGCCACCATATTAGATCCGCCATTTTGAATTTTGCAAATCTGTCATCGGATTCGTAATCAGCACCCCGAGAAATCCTTTAATAGCAAATTTTAAAATATTTAGCGGTATACAGAAACGTTAATTTATTCATAAATGAGGTTGGAAGCATGATTCCCACTACAACTGAAGGCGAGTCATATGTTAAACCAGCCATTTTATTTTAAATATTTTTTTTTAATTACGGTAAAACTAAAAAAAGTAATCTATATACTACTTTTTTGTGAAATTTCTCCTTCTTTCACATGGTGCTACTTTTTCGATATCTTTGTTATTTTTCCCAGATATTTGCGAAAAACCGGATTTTTCATTTTATTTTCGATTTTGTAGGCTTAGCGTACACTTTAGAGCAGCAAACTTTTTTTTATCGTATTCTACATCCAAAAAACTACCTATGTACATGCCAATGCAGCCTGTTAACATTTAATGGGAGCTTTTAGTCAAAATTAGCATCTGATGACTGGGCTCTTATTGAAAACTTGTATGTTTAAATCTGACTAAGTAAAAACATGTAATGGTGATGGTTGTTGAAAGGCTTTCATTTATTTTGAATTAACACTGTTAAATCCCAGACAAATATCTACAGCAGCACTATTCAAGTAATTGCGATTACAGGAAAAATTCAATCCCTGCAGATTTTCAACAACGAAGTTTTAGAATCGAAACTTTTGAAAATAAAATTACACAGCCCCACAAAAAAAAAGTGGGGTATACTTTTGATGCGATATATCAGATCCGTAGTATTTTTGCCCGCTGATCACGAATCTGACGTCAAAATATCGCCATCACATCTCAATTTTTTTCTAACCTCAAAAAATAGGTAAAGATTAGTAAAAATTAAGAAAAATATACTCCTAAAAAATTGATTCAAGCTTTTTCATGAATCCAAAGATGTATGTATTCGGACACGCTAAGCTAATATTCATCGGTTGGATTGAGCCATACAGTTCTGTTTTCTTTCTAACCTCAATAAATCAGACAGATATAGTGCTTCTCGAATGCAAAAAACGATTCTTACCAAATTTGGTACACGGGGGTTTTTGGGTTGCTGATCATGACTCTGAGGTCGGATTTGCAAAATTCAAAATGGCGGATCCAAGATGGCGGACAAAATTTTTGAAAACCAACCGATTCCTACCAAATTTGGTATACAGTTGGGGAATCCTCAAACCTGATACTCTTAAACCCTAAACCCTGAAACCTTAGACTCCCACACCCTATAACCTCAAAAAATAGACCTCAATAACCCTGTAACTTTAAAAATGAGACCCAATAAACTCAAAACCAGGACTTTTAAACCATATACTCTCAAATAGTAGACCCTTAAGCCCTAGAATTGCGAAGGTTAGACCCGCGCCTAACTTTCCTTTTTTTGGCTGTATCTTGTTCTTTTTTCCGCGAATGTCCTATTCAAAGGCTTTCTGCCCAAACGCTTTTGAGGACTTGTTTCTCTTTTTAGCGACCAGCAATAGTCCGCTAGCATATGGTCATCCCATCGTCCTTGATACCGATTTTCTATAATTTTCAGATCTTGGTGAAAACGTTCCCCTTGCTCCTCACTGTAATCACCAAGATTATCTGGGAAATCATCGATGTGGGAGTCCAGGAAATGTAATTTTAGATTCATTAAGCAACCTAATGTTTGAAAATTTGTTACCATTTTCTCGACTATTTCTTTGTACTTAGGACTTTTATTATGTCCCAAAAAGTTTGTTGCGACTTCTTTAAAACTAAGCCAAACAGCTTTTTCAACTTTATTCATTTTAGTAACAAATAATGAATCTTGAAACAATTTTCTTATTTGTGGCCCGTCAAATACGCCTGCCTTAATTTTAGCTTCAGAAAATTTCGGAAATTTTTTATGCAAATATTTGAAACATGGGCCGTTTATATCTAATGCTCTCGTGAATTGCTTCATAAGTCCAAGTTTAATGTGAAGCGGGGGAATAAGAACTTTTCCTGGATCTACCAATGGTGGAAACAATACATTATTTTTTCACCAGGAGTGAACGATTCCCTTGTTGGCCAAATTTTTTTCTTATAATGACGTTCCCTGTCTCTGCTATTCCGCAGACATTTATAACAGGGATAAAGTGTAAACCCTGACTGTTGGCCAAGCAATATTGTTACAATTTTCAGATTTCCACAAATTTTCTAGTTATGATCAGCATATTTTATTTTTATCAAAAGCTGCTTCATTTTTTCATATTGCTCTTCCATAACTGTGGAATGAGCAATCGGAATGGGAGCGTAAACGTTGGTATTATGCAGCAAAACTGCCTTAATGCTCCGTTTAGAAGAATCAATGAACAGTCTCGATTCTTCAGGATCGTATGAGTTATTTTGAAATTCATCCATTAGACCTTTTACATCGGTACAGTATGAAAGTGACAATTCCTCGTCCATTGTGAAATATTTTCGAAATTCTTTATCTCTGTTTCTATAATAAGAAATCGTAGCTTCTGGCTTAAGTAAATGTCTTTTCTTTAAAAAGGAAGCAAGATGCTCTGAACCATCTTTGGATAAGCCTAAATCTCTGACTAGATCACTAAGTTCTGACTGTGATACGAGTATTGGTTCTGGTTTACGGTTGTATGGTAGAAATTCTTTATCTGTGTCACTAGTATATGATAGGTTGTCACTAGAACATTCATTAGTAACAGTGTTTGAATCTTTTTCGACAGTCTCAATGTTTTCGGCATGAACTGATAAGGTGAAATCATTTGTTTCCATTACATCAGCATCAAGTGGTTCAGGAGGCGGAATTAGTTTAGTTGGTCTTGTTACTGTCGAAACATCGTTATAAGTAATAGTGCTTTTATTTTTTCGGTTATGCCTAGATACAACATTCATACAAAAGTAGCAATCATTTTCACTGTATGGTCTATTCCATATTGCTGGTCTGGAATATTTAATCGCCTTCTTATTGATGTACAACATTATTTTGCAAGAACTGCAAATGATGTGGGGAACCCAATCTGTATCCTGGTGCTGTATTTCAATGTTAAAACGATCCTTATATAAGGTTTTAATCTTATCCGTTATCGGTGACCCCATTTTACTCAATACGTGTTGACAGCAAATATAACAAAATGAATCACTGTTTTTATCGCACTTATGAAAAGTCCTTGTACCGTGAGACCGTTTTCTTGTAGCATTATACTCTACATGAGCCAAGTCACCCACACATGAAGAGCTACGGTCGCTGGATGACGACGGCTGCGGGCCCGCTTTCCCACCCTGACCAACCGCCGATACTGGGTTTCCGAGTCTCTGCATCGTAATTCTCTTTCTTCTACCTGCCATGACGGCATCTAAGCCGTTATCCAGGGACTCTGCCGGCTAGTGGAGTAACACCGTTGCCCACCGTCACCACGTGGAGGTGCCCTGGATGCAGGTAGAAGAATAAAAATCGACCGATGAATTTTCTCGGCGTTCAAAATGGCGCGAAAACATCTGCCATCTTGAATTTTGCAAATCCAACCTCAGATTCGTGATCAGCGACCCAAAAAATCCCCGTGTACCAAATTTGGTAAGGATCGGTTGAATTTTAATTTGAATTCGTTTTTTACATTCGAGAAGCACTATATCTGTCTGATTTATTGAGGTTAGAAAGAAAACAGAACTGTATGGCTCAATCCAACCGATGAATATTAGCTTAGCGTGTCCGAATACATATTAATACATCTTTGGATTCATGAAAAAGCTTGAATCAATTTTTTAGGAGTATATTTTTCTTAATTTTTACTAATTTTTACCTATTTTTTGAGGTTAGAAAAAAAATGAGATGTGATGACGATATTCTGACGTCAGATTCGTGATCAGCGGGCAAAAATACTACGGATCTGATATATCGCATCAAAACTATACCCAACTTTTTTTTTTGTGGGGCTGTGTTATCAAAACATTATATTTTTTAATGTTTGTATAAAATGACTTGTTTTTTTTTCAATTCGCTGTTTAAATTAGACAAAATATAAAAATAATAATACACTGGTGAGCAAAAAAAATCGACTCAAACTATTTATCTTCATTTGACACGGATCCTAGAATTTAGTGTTCATTTATTTTTACGGATTTTAGTATCATTTAAGAGCTCATTTTTTTCTCTTTCTAATGATACCAAATTCCATAGCATTCCTGATGCTTTTACAGATTAAAATGATTGAAAGGGGAAGCAAGGGTAACAAGAATTGGAAATAGGGGTAAGAGAAAGGAAAAATTAAACAAAGTTTAACAATTAAATTTACTGACAACGAAACGAAACGAAAGTCAATATTTTGTATTACCCCCTAGCCTTATTACTGCTTTCAGTCGGTTTTTCATGGAACGGGTGAGCTTTTTCACGACTCTCTGTGGGATTCTTCCCCACTCTCCCGTCTTCGCAACCTTTAAGGCCCTCAGCGGTGTAGGGGCTGGATTTCTGGCTCGAACCCTTTTTTTGAGCTCATCTCACATGTGCTCGATCGGATTGAGGTCAGGATTCCGCGCAGGCCAGTCTAATGTAGGTATTCTCACTTCCGCCAGTTATTGCCGCATCTAGTAGGCGACCGTTTCAGTAATGCAGCTCTGCGCCTAGCACTCCCCAGGCCTCCTATAGACACGTCTTCTTCCATCACTGCCATGTAGGCACATTCAGGACTCGTCGGAGAATAAAACGGAGCGCCATTGCTCTAAGGTCCAGTCGACATGTTCTCGGGCAACTCTGAGTCGCGCTTGTCGATGGGCTACTTCAATTTGGGTCTGTTAGCTGCTCTTTTCGGAGTTAGGTTAGCTTCTTTAAGTCTTTTTCTGACTGTCCAATGACTGACAGCCCGACCACGAACTTATTGGAGCTACTGATGTACCTCAACGCCGGTCAAGTGACGATTTCTTAGAGTTGTGTTAACAGTGAATCAGTCTTCTCGCTCCGAGGTACACCTTCTTCTTCCTGGTCTCCATGTAAAGGCGCCAATCTCTTGGTAACGTCTGTACTCTCTGGAGACAGCTAACTGGCTCAGGTGCAGTTGCGCAGCGACTATACATTGGTGCCGTTTCTTCCGAGGTGGTATCCATTTTTCAATGACGTAATTCGTGAGCAGGAATAGCAGATATGTTGATGGTTCAAGTTCCGATGAAGGAATGATAGGAAAATGCAGTTGCATGTAAAATCGTTTGAGTCGAGTTTTTGCTCACCAGTATATATTGTTTTAAAAAAATTCAATACTGTATTTGCTAGAAGTAGCTTGCACTCCATTTTTAGTGATTTCTTGATGTGCGGTGGTTATTTAACCTAGGTAAGCGTAGAAAGGGCTAATTATTTAGTACGTGGAACACGTACTCATTCAGTATATTTGTTTTCTCTTAATTTGTGGTTTCTAAGTAAGCATAATGTAATAATAGTCTTCCTCAAATAATACCTTATATTCCATGTTACTTCTCAGAAAAACGCAATACAACGTTATTTTATCTATACATATTTACGTACAATACAAAGTTATTTTAACTATACATATTTACGTTGAACTTTGGTCATTTTTAGAACTTGTAAACAGCTAGCAGGTATCCTAGTTATGTGATTAAATATTTATAAGAATGTCTCACGTTTAAAAACTAAGAGAAAATTATTTTTTAGGTACTCTTTTATCGTTATAAAAAGTACCTGCACAAGAGTGGTAAAGTAAAGCCAAAAGGAAATTTTTGCAATATTATTGGAAACAAAGCTCACGTGCACTATAAATGTTGGATTCATATTTATAATAAAGTAGTTGTAAAGAAGTAATTCAAATCGTTTTAATATTTTCATAATAGTACCTTATATTCAAAAATTTTAGTTCGACAATTTGCGAAACAATATATCTCTAGAACCGTTATTAACGTGTCTGTAGTTATCTAACCAACATTAACGAGCTAATGCTAAAATTTGATAGTATAGCCTGTCCGAAAATATAAGATCCTGTTTTTTGCCGTTTTAAGTGGGCAAAAAAAAACCTTTTGTTTTTGATAGGTTGCAGAGATGGACTTAAGAATTTTATTCATTAATGCAAATAAATAAAATTATAAGTGTTTTTGGAGATGTTTATTTATAAATGCATCTAAAAACAAATGGATAAGAAGTACAAATATACAGTTCAAATGAATGGGGTTACAAGAGGGGACATATTGCATAAATAAATATATTTTAACTTAAGCCTAATTCGGTTTCACTATCACTGTCATCAGCTGAGGTAATTATCAGTGGTTTTATATTATTTACATAAATATATGAATCTTCAACTTTAACAACTTGCTGAATGGAATTCTTCCAGGTTTCACAAGGTATATTATTTATAACTTTTTTTACTAATTCAACCACTGACACGCTTAAAGTAGGAGAAACATTTTGTGCCCTTATTTAACTTGATGCCAAATATGTTCAATTGGATTAAATACACAATAATACGGAGGAAGCCGCAAAACAGTGTGTCCCATTTTCTCAGCCATACTATCATAAACATATTTCTTTTTCAATTTATAGTCTTTCAAAACTTTTTTATAACTAAAGTCAAATGATATTGTCTAACATATATTCCTGTATTTCCGATTTGGCGTTAGCTGCATTAGGAACCTTATTTAGTAGGCGACTATGGTAACTTGCATTGTCCATAACTATGACACTCTGTTCGGGAACATTTGGCAAAAGGGAATTTTGAAACCAATTTTCAAAAAGTTCTGCGGTCGTGTCTTCGTGATGGTCCAAACTAGAATCTTTTATGTTTTTTGCAGATAATAGTAGACAATTTGAAACCCAGTCCTTTTCAGATCCAGCATGCAAAATGGTTATTCGTTTACTTTTATTTGAAGGTGGGTTAGTATGACATTTTGTACTGCTGTCAACCAACCCTTTTTGCACACTTTCATGGGTATCGAACCATGTTTCGTCATGCTAAATTATTGGCCAATTCTCTGATCGATATTTTTTAATTTCTTGTAAACAAGTATGTCGCACGATTTGTAATCTTTGTGACTCCATCACTACTTGCCTTTTTGATTTTTCAGAACGTGAATCCCATTCTTAAGAGAATTCTGTGAAGGGTTGATCGGCCACATGTATATTGGTCCCGTCCTGCACCAGTCTTAATTTTATTTTGTCTAGTGTCGGCACCAACTGCTCTTCATACATAGAATATATTTTTCTTCTGATGACGTCTTTTTCACAATCGTCTACATGATGCATTTGAAAATCTTTCGGTTTTTTCCTGTTCCTGAGTGATGGTTTTCCTACAATACCCTTAATCGTAGAAATTTGGGTTTTTGTTAGTTCACTGGTTTCTTGTAAAGCACTTTGTTTATTCAAATTTCTTTTTACCAAACTGTCGTAAACATTTTTCACTATTTGTTTAGCGTCAAGTGATAAATATTTTCTCTTGCGATAGCCACTATTAAAATAGAACCGTTACCTTGTAAGTTGTAATTAAAACTAAAAATAAAAATAATAAAAAGTATCTTTCGAATCTTAATGGAGACCTGTGGTCATTAGGCCTATATTAACAAATACTTAAAGGGCTCCAAACCGGGTTGCCAGGTAGTAAATATATAGGTAAAAATAGATCCAATATGATTGCAGGTGCAAGTGAGGGCGGTATACAAAGCAGGTAAAATAAAAATACGTATATCGTAATACCTGGCAACTATGCACAAAACCTTAATAAGGTCGTTTATTGCCCCATTGAAAAAGCAAAAAGGCAGGATCTTATATCTTGGGATTTACTTTACCTGCCAGTTTTGAGCTTTAAGTCACGCGTCATAAGTTAACGAATAAGGGGACATTTATGAAGCCCAAATCCGAGTTTCTCTGTGGAATGCTAGTCTAACATATATTCAAAGAATTCAGCTGAGTTAATTTTGAATGACCAGGTGCTCTATCAAGAGGATATGTTCCTTACAGGTGGGTTCATAAAACAATAAAATACGTAATATATAGATATTGTAAAAGTATGAAGAACACAGGTATACAAAAAAAGTCTTTTAAGTGAGACACCTGTTTTCTTAAGTATTCTTTTATGCTGAATCCAAAAAAATCATAAAAAGGACATCCACTGTAAGGTTGTTTCAGAAAACACACTTAAAGTTGCCAGAAAACTATTAAATTGAAAAAAAAAAAACGTTTTAATAAATAATGTAAAAACTGTATAAATATTAAAGTTATGGCATAAAACTATTATTTCGGACATCTTTAAATATTCTGAATCTACATTACTCATAAAAACTTAGAAATATTAGGTTTTAGTGTTCATGTTTGACAAAAAATACTTGCACGTTTAACTAAACTACGTAGCAAAATACTGTTTAAAATAAGTATGTGCAAGCGCTAAATTAATTTTTCTTTTTTAATTTTTATTAATATTGAACAAAACTATTATTTCATTGCGTTTATTTACTAAAAAAAAGCATTTTACCAACCATATAACACCCTTGTAAGTGTTAAGAGCGAGTTGTTTGTTGAAACTGAACATAAAACTTTATTTTTTGACGTCAAGTCGGGATTAAGAACTTCAAAAAACACCGGAAATAATAGTTCTGTTTAATATTAATAAAAATTAAAAGCAATTTTTTAAATTAGTGGTTTGCTACGTATGCGTGTTGTTTGTGAAACATGGACATTAAAACCTAATATTTTTAAGTTTTTATGATAAATGTAGATTCAGAACATTTAAAGATGTCCGAAATAATAGTTTTATTCAATTTTTTTAATGATTATACAGATTTGCATTATTTATTAAAATTGTATTTTTTCAAATTGATAGTTTTATAGCAACTTTAAGTGAGTTTTCTAAAAAAAACCTCAGGGTAGATGTCTTAAGAAAATACGTGTCTCACTAAAAGACAGAGATATTTTTTTTGTATACCTGTGGAATCAAACAATAACATTTAAAAGAGAAAATAACTTAATATATTACATGGTTTTTGCATCGATTCGTAACAATTGCCGAAACATGGATCCACCACTACATGCCTGAGTCCAACATGCAGTCCGCAAAGTGTCTGGAATCGCATGAACTGACTGAAGCGTCCAAAAATACAAACATCAGCTGCAAAAGCTTTCACAAGTCTTTTTGGGGATGCACATGGAATAATACTGATCACTATCTTGAAAATGGATGAAAAATCACCGGAGACTATTACTATGGTTTATTGGACCATCGGAATGGTGCAATGAAGAAAAAAGGCCTCATTTAGCGAAAAAAAAAAAATTGTTGTTTCACGAAGATAATGCATCAGCTCACAATTCCATAAAATAGATGGTAAAATTAGATCAATTGGACTATGAATTTCCTAATCATCCGCCTCATTCACCAGATCTGGCCCCCACCGATTATTGCCTCTTTCCAAATTACAAAAGGGGGCTCAAATGAAGAAGTCGAATAGGCTAATTTAAGAGCGCTAGACAAACCTCACTATATTAAAGGTATCCAAATGCTGGAACATGTGTATCGCTCTTGAAGGAAACTATGTAAAAAAATAAAATCGATTTTTGGTAAAAACATTTTTTTTCAAAATTGTCGGGACTTTTCACCCCATGTAGTACATATACAGTAAAATTCCCCTTCGCGGACACCCCTCTTACACAGACACCTCCCTTGAATGAACAGTTTCTCATGGTCCCGATCGAATCTCATATAATTGGTATAGTGTTAACTCCCTCTTGAACGGACGCGGACACAAAAAAATATTCTCTTAACCGGACAAAAAACAATAAAAAATAAACTCCATGTCTCATTTTTCTGTTGCGAGTATCGCTGTTGCGTTTCCCAATCGCGTCGTTGCCTGCCTTCACCGAGGGACTTCCCCGAGTAAACCGGGGATTTAATATTAGTCTGACGCCTATGCGAAAAAGAGACACAGTGGGCGACACATTCATTGTAGAAATGGCTTTAAATAGAAAAATTCCCACGCTTAAACAAAAAAATTGAGATTGTTGAAGTTTACAATAAGGAAAAGTTACGTGTAAGGGACCAAGCGTTCTAGTATCGGAAAAAACACAAGCTGCTGGTATAATTAAACATAAAGAAATTCTTCTAAACAAGTGGATGTCGGACAGCAATTTCAATGAAAAAAGAAGCTTTTTGACTGGTGATGGTACTCGTTTGTTGTGACAAAAATGCAAAAAAACTTATTGTTAATGTTTTTTTTCAGGTCCGCTAATATGATACAAAGCAAAACAAATAGCCGAGTCTCTGGGACATTCTGGTGCTTCTTTTGGTTGGCTTAATAAATTTAGAATCCGCCACAACATAAGTTTTAAAGCGATTTCAGGAGAAGGAGCTTCGGTTATTGCTGAAGATGTTTCATAATTCTGGGAAAAAGGCCCTTCTTTAATTAAGGGATATTCACCGAGAGAAATCTATAATTCCTATGAAACAGGCCTGTATTTTAGGGCTATACCCAACAAAACGCTGATATTAAAAAAGAAAAATGTGTTGGTGGTAAATATCCTAAAGAGAGGTTTACAATTTTGCATTGTGCAAATATGGCGGGAGAAAAAGAAAAATTCTTAGTCATTGGTAAGGCAGCTAAACCCAGAGTATTTAAAAATATTAACATAAACAACCTGCCTGTAACTTGGAAATATAATAAGAAAGCTTGGATGACAGGAGAAATTATGATAGAGTGGTTGCAAGATCTTGATTGGAAAATGACAAAAGAAAAAAGAAACATTTTGTTATTTTTAGACAATCCAATCAAATCCAAAAGATATATAAAAATCTTGTTTCTGCCCCCTAACTGTACATCAGCTTGTCAACCACTTGACTAGGGAATTATAAAAAATTTTAAAATTTGTTATCGAAGTCTAATACTAAAACACCTGATAGTAAACATTGAAACTGCTGGTACAGCTTTTGAGGTAATTAAGAAAATTACGCCACTGGATGCAGTTTACTTTACAAATAACCGCTTGGGGACAAGTAATCAAGGAAACAGTTAAAAATTGCTTCCGTAAGGTGGGATTTAAGCATGAAAATATGCAAAGTGAAGACTAGTTAACTGAGGCTGTTACATCTGATCATGAAGATGACTTACCCCTTAACGTATTTGCAGATATCCTCAAAAATAAGAATTTGTTGGAGTTGACTGATAATGAAAACCCTAATGATTTTTTGAACATAGATGAAAATTTGTATGTTGAAAATCCACATTCAGAACAAGAAGTTGAAAATCCAGTTGAAATACAAGGACTTTCCGAAGATTCTGATGTCGATGAGGTTCCAGTACCATCAGATGCTATCCGAAATTGTGGTGAAGCTATTACCCTAACCAAGCAGCTTAAAAGTTTTGCCGAAGATCACGGAGACGCGGAGTCTAGAGCTTCTTACCAAATTATGTACATACAGTCCCTGGCCAAATTATTAGACGCACTGCAAGATTTCATGTAAAATATTAATTATCGAGTGATATTGTACCGTTTTATTATTTTAAATTGATTTGTTTTTTATTTTTATATATCCAATCAATTACCTATTTATTTGACATAAATAAAACAGCATTAATTTAGAAAAGCATAAGTTTATTAAGTTTTAAAGAAAAGTGAAATTAATGTTAGTAAAAGTCAATATTTAGTTGAGCCACCTTTAGCCGCTATCAAAGCTTTAATTCTGCGCGGCATGCTATCAATGCAAGATTGTACTGTCTCCTGCATTTGAGGATGATGATTCCACACATGAATAATCTTTTCTAGGAGCTGGGTTTTGTTGGTAATCACATCTTTAGCCACTTCTCTTTTCATCAGCTCCCACACATTTTCAATGGGGTTCATATCAGGGCCAATCCAACAGAGGGATATTTTTTTTCTGCCAAAAAAGCTTTAACAGACCGAGCAGTGTGGCAGGGAGCTCCATCTTGCATGAAAGTGAATGGTTCCCCATTTGGAAACCATTCTCTGAGCTGCGGAATCAACCGATTTTTGTAATACTTCTTTGTACTGATCTTGCCTCATTATTCCTTTGACGACGTACAGACGTCCAGTGCCCTTGCCGCTGATGACTGACCAAATCATCACTTTGGTGGGATGTTTAACCGTCGGGACGACACAATCAGGATGAAACTTTTCTCCATGACGACGACGCACATACTGAGCTTTATTCTGCAAAATTTCCAATGTGCTTTCGTCACTGAAGCAGACCTGTCAAAAATAGGAAAAATATATAAACTTCCATGTTTATTTGCTTTATTTAACTGAAAATGATAATAATGTATCAATTATTGATTAAATTGCGGTATCTTACCGATCTCCAGAAGTCCACATCTTTGTCTTGCCATTGTTTGGCCCACTTCAGGCGCTTTGCTTTCATTGCAGCTGTTAACTTGGGCTTCCTGGCGGGGCGACAGGCCTTAAAATCTAATTCTTTCAATTTTCTTCGAACAGTGCGCTCAGAAGCATTTACGCTAGCATCCTGGAGTTGTGATTTTATTACCTTTGTGGTAGCAAATCTGTTTTCTACACAAATTTTCTTCAAACATCTCTCTGACCGTGGAGTGAAAATTGGTTTTCTACCGCATCTTTTCTTTCTTTTCGGGCTTAATTCCTTCCCTGACTCAATTTTCTTTTTTATGCGTCGTACACTAGCTTCAGAAACCTCCAATCTTCGTGATATTTCTCGGTTTGTAAATCTTTTCGTAATCATAAGGGCCTTCACTTCAGCTTTTTTACGTGGTGAAAGATCGCCTTTTCTACCCATAATGAAAATAGTCCAATTACTTTTTTAAAACACTGCATACAAAATAAACTAATAACTGAGTAGTATAAAACTGTTAAACAAACAATCACAGTCCATAAAGCCACAGAAACACGTCCGTACCTGACTCGATTCCGATCGCGAATGATACAGGTTTGTACTTGTTTACGTTCATGTATCACTTTGTCAACACAGTGTTGCCAGATGTTAAAAAATAAATACAAATATGTAGTCTACAACAATTCTTTTAAATAAAAATCAATAATATTTTACTACTCAGTATATATCACCACTACACCAAACACTTTATTTTTGCACTCGACGCGCGTTTCGCTAACCATGTTAGCTTCATCAGGAGCGATGATTGACTGGATCATCGCTCCTGATGAAGCTAACATGGTTAGCGAAACGCGCGTCGAGTGCAAAAATAAAGTGTTTGGTGTAGTGGTGATATATACTGAGTAGTGTCATTGTGCCAAAGATTCCACATTCCCAACTTAATAATATTTTAGTTTAAATATACCATTATTGCATAAAAACTCTTAAGAAACATAAAATTACTAAAAAAAAAAATACAGTGCGTCTAATAATTTGGCCAGGGACTGTACATAAGTACACGTTCTAAATGTTCCAAATTCTTTAATTACAGTTTTCATTAAAAAACAATTTTTTTTTGTATTTCTTTTAAGCGGACACCTCTCTTGAACGGACACTTTCGGTGGGTCCTGTTGGTGTCCGCCCAAGGAAGATTTCGCTGTATTTTTTTTGAAAATGTTATCAGATATGCGAATATACTGGCTACGACCAAACCTGATGACTTAGTGATCTGAGCAACAAATCTCAAGGCACCTTATCGTTAGATTTGTTTAATAATTTCGAAAAATCCGTAAAGACACAATAGTAAGTTGATGATCGTAGATCTTTCCGAGAAAAAAAAAAATATGCTATTCATTCAGTACAACATGAAATCTGCACTGTTCACATTGACTAAATTGTTTTCATTCTGCCCCAGTATAAGTAACCGAAAAATCACTGGCAAAAAGAAGAAATGACAGAACTGTTTCAGAAATGTAACTTGTAGCGATTCTATAACGGAAAGTTCAATTGTTGTCATATTTCCGACATCTACTAATATTTACTATCTATTTACGAGTATTACAAAATTAATAAAATTACTACTATAAAACTAGATTATAACAGATTTTTGTCGACCAAAAACAAGCTCATAAATCATTCATAACAGAGTGCATTACAATATGAAATATTGAAACATTTATTAATAATGAATCTTTTATAGGCGCAATTAATAGATCATCAAATGTAAGACTGTCAACAAAGTGGTAAAGTATTAATAAACATCCTTCATGATGGTAGATAACAACGAACTTAATTTAGATTGTTTTAATTAAAATCACCTACATAAATCTTTATTTTAATAATTAATTTATATTACTTCCTTATTGGGAAGTTGCTCAAAAATTAATATTAATTTAGGCACTATGTTATTTATGTTATTATAGACTAGCCGTGCCCGCGGCTCCGCTCGCGAGGACTTAATTCACTATTATCGTCACTGCTTATTCCTTATGTTACCTAACGTAATAAAATATATCCTATAACATGGCCAGAGAAAATCTAAAAAAAAAACACGTAAATCGGATGAGTGGTTCTTGAGTGCTAAGCGCACTAACGGACAGACAAACAGAGAGACGTTGCGTTTTATATATTTTAGATTTTTGTTGATAAATATTAAGTTAAAAAAAAAAACACGTAAATCGGATGAGTGGTTCTTGAGTGCTAAGCGCACTAACGGACAGACAAACAGAGAGACGTTGCGTTTTATATATTTTAGATTTTTGTTGATAAATATTAAGTTAAAAAAAAAAAAAAACACGTAAATCGGATAAGTGGTTCTCGAATGATAAGCACACTAACGGACAGACAGACAGACGTTGCTTTTTATATATATTATATAATCATTATTATTATTATATAACCTGGCCAGAGAACATATGTATAAATTTAAAAAAAACTCGTAAATCGGATAAGTGGTTCTCGAGTGATAAGTGCACTAACGGACAAATAGACAGACAAACAGAGAGACGTTTCATTATATATATATATATATATATATATATATATATATATATATATATATATATATAGAAGATTTTAGATAACCTGGCCAGAGCACAAATATATAAATTAAAAAAAAAGTGTGGTTCTCAAGTCATGAGCGCACTAACGGACAGACAGACAAACAGAGGGATGTTGCATATATTTGCTCTTTGCTACATAATATTGTTCCATATTTAATGGTTTAGGCAATGTATTGCAAGAGAACGCGCCAGCGGCAAACTCTTTTCCTACTTGATTCACTATTATCGACACTGCTTATTCCTTATGTTACCTAACGTAATAAAATATATCCTATAACCTGGCTAGAGAACGTATGTATTTATACACGTAAATCGGATAAATGGTTCTCGAGTGATCAGCGCGCTTACGGACTGACAGACAGGCAGACCGAGAGACGTTGCATTTTATATATATTATAGGTCGAAGATTATAGATAACCTGGCCAGAGAACAAATGTATGAATTAAAAAAAAAAACACGTAAATCGGATAAGTGGTTCTCCAGTGCTAAACGCACTAACGGACAGACAGACAGAGAGACGTTGTATTTTATATATATTATACAAGATTATACATAAGCTGGCCAGAGAACAAATGTATGAAATTAAAAAAAAAAAACACGTAAATCGGATAAGTGGTTCTCGAGTGATAAGCGCTTTAACGGACAGATATATAATATAGATATTCTTTGCAACATGCTATTGTTCCATATTTAATGGTTTAGGGAGTGTATTGCAAGAGAACGCGGTAGCGGCAAACTTTTTTCCAACTTGATTCACTATTATCGTGACTGCTCATTCCTTATGTTACCTAACGTAATAATATATAGCCTATAACCTGATCAGAGAACATATGTTTGTTTAAAAAAAAGCACGTAAATCGGACAAGTGATTCTCCAGCGATAAGCGCACTAACGGACCGACAGACAGACAGACAGAAAGAGACACGTTGCATTATATAGATTACGAGATCTAAGACAGAGCCAAACAACTTCTCACAGTATTAATTTTTTCACTCTGCATAATTTCTCTACTACTGTTTTTAAAGTGAATATATAGAGAAAGACTACTTTTTCACGAATGCCCGTGAAAAGATATATTAAAAGGGATTACATACACCTCGGATTTTCAAAAATTCGATTTTTTTTACGGATTTTTATTCTCTATACTTCTAAGAATTATTAAAAAAAAAATAAGAAAATTCCATTCCATTACGAAGTTATACCATTAAATATTACCTGGTGTCAGACACTGTCTGCAATATTACTCAATCAATTTTTAATATTTTTTAACTTTTTTTTTCTTTTCTTCTTTCGACTTATAGCTAGGTACTATTCCCTATTTTCTTATTTTCTTTGTTCTCTGCTCTATAATTCGTCGCTCCATCTCTTTCTTGGACGCCCCATTGATCTTCTTTCATTCGGTGACTTGTCTCTTGCTATCCGTACTATACTGTTGTTTGCCATTCTTCCCTTGTGTTGATCCCATTCCAATTTTCTTCCTCTTATCCACTGGTTGATATTTTCTATATTACATGTGTATCTTATGTCTTCACTCCATTCTCTATCCCTCACTGACTTGTTTGTACATTTTCTAAGTATTCTCATTTCAGTTGATTCCTGCATCCTCTGTGTTATTCTTGTATGGGGTCTTGTTTCCGATGTGTAAGTCATTACTGGTCGTATTACGCTCTGGTACATTCTTGTTTTGATGGCAACGGAGAGGTCTTTATTTCTTAATATAGTATCTCTGGGGCATCCCGCTATCCTATCAGCCTTGTTCGCTTGATGTTTTACTTTTTCCTCGATTTTTTCGATGCTAGATATTTTGATGCCTAGCTAATCCACTTCCATCACACCTGTTTTATTGGTTTATCTTCCACCACTAGCTTGCACCTGATTGGCTCTTTTGCTATTACTATTGTTTTGGTTTTTTTCAGTTGAGATTGACATAAATAGTCTCCTTGCCTGATTCCAGATTCATAGTTGTACTGTCATTCCTTCTGCTAATCTTGCTACTACTTTATTGTCTTTATATATATTTTCAATAGTTTTAATTAAGTCTAATGGGATGTTCCTGTTATATAATAGATGAATAACGTCTTCTATTTGCACATTGTCGAAAGCTTTTTTTTAAGTCTATCAGGCACAAGTATGCTGAAATGTTGTATTCCAGTTGCATTCTCGAGGTTATTTTTGTTGTAATAATCTTTGTTGTTAATTTCAATGTACAGTTTAGTCGATTAATTTTTATTTTTGCAAATTGGATTACTTTTTGCGAAGTGATCCTGCAGACAAGGAGGCGCCATAGTTTTCATCAGTGGTCCATTTAACCTGATAAAAAATAATGTTAACATTTAAAACATATTTAAAAAAATAAAATTTCTTATAATTTAAAGTACAGGGTGGTCCAAATTGGACACTTTTAAAGGTAAACCCCTTTATCTAAAGGAGATAGATGAAAACTGATATCGGTGTCTGAGGCTCAATTTTTATGATAAACTCAATGGTGAAAACCGCCTATCGATATCTATTACCGTTTCAGATATACAGGGTGTTATTTAAAAATCTGCATTTTGGAAAAATGTTTGTAATTCTCTTCTTATTGAAAATTTTTGATTTCTGTAAAAAACATTCTCAAAGTACTTTTTCACGTGGATTTCAACAGTGTAAGTTACATTTTTTTACAACTAATATTTTAATAGTTATTAACGCAAAAATATATTTTTTAAATGGGATACCCTATATATTTTTCCTTATTGGAATAGAGCTTTAAATTACCATTCTAAAAATATAGCACTTTATATTTTGCTTAAATCTACTTCAAAATATAAAGGTTTTCAGTTTTTAAGCACATTTTGTAAAGTAGGCTTTGGACGGAGCGGCCATACGGTTTAATTCAATTGTTTACCCGTAGTTGTCAAATTTTACTTCAGGAGCAGTTATTGAATTGTCAAATAAATTGCAATGAAGTTTGAAATTACGAAAAATGGGATATGATAGTGCGTTTCATACAAACCGGAGAAAATTCGGAGCGGCAAGTAATTTGTACCTCGAACGGTATCCAGAAAGACGTCAACCCTTCAAGGATATATTCACTCGATTGCGACATAACCTAGTTAATAGTGGTCAGTTTGAAAAGAAACGAGCCAAAAATTACGCATCAAACAGGGATAAGGAGTTAGAAGAAATAGTAGTTTTAGGAACTATCGGAAATAATCCCAAGACTTCAACCCGACAGTTAAAAGAATCCACTGGCCTACCAAGAACTAATGTAAGTCGTACTTTGAAGAAGCACAAATTCAGGCCCTATAGGACAAGAAAAGTTTATCACCTTAGAGACGAAGATTTTCAACGGCGTATGTATTTTTGTCAATGGTTTCTGGAGAATTATAACCATGTTGTTGTTTTTCATTAAATTGCATTTGGACAGACGAAGCTTTTGGAAGCAATGCAGGTATTTTTAACCGATACAATTCTTATACGTGGGCACAAGAAAATCCTCATTTAGTTGTGGAGCAAAGAAATCAAGGCAGATTTGGATTTAATGTATGGGCAGGAATTTTAGGAGGCAGGGTTATAGGTCCATTTATTTACGAAGGAACACTCACCTCTCAGAGATATCTAAAAATTTTAAGGCAGCAAATAAAATCTCTTGTTGATGAACTGCCGTTAATAGACCTTAGAAATATATTTTTTCAACACGACGGGGCAGTTATCAGTAATTTTTTATCGGCCAATTTCGACAATAACTGGATAGCCAACCAAGGTCCGACCGTTGGCCGGCAAGGTCACCGGATTTAACACTCATGGACTTCTATCTCTGGGGAAGATTGAAAAACCTAATTTTTAAATTGCCAACAAACACCAGGCAAGAGTTAGAAGTCGCAGTGATACAAAGTTTTGCAGCTCTCACTACTTTTGAACTAATCAACTCGGTAAGAAGTGTCCAGAAAAGGTGCCGCCTATGTGTAAATGAAACCAGTCAACATTTCGAACATCTCTTATAGAAAATTGAGTTGATCATAAAAATTGAGCCTCAGACACCATCAGTTTTCGTCTATCTCCTTTAGATAAAGGGTTTTACCTTTAAGAGTGTCCAATTTGGACCACCCTGCACAATAAAAATATATAATCGTCATTCTTTTGTATTATTCACTTAATAACTTTTGAAATATATTTTTTTTTAATATACATTCTTTTTGCAGCGCCCAAATGTACGTGACCCGTTAAAGAGATACGGTACAAGACAGTAAGCGTAACTTATGCTTTTTTGTTCAATGGCAGTGAAAGCAAGAAGTTAGAGCTGTGATCTTTATTATTATGTAAACAGTATCTAATTCTTACAAAAAGGGAAATAAAATAAGGGTATCTGGCTCTGCCTATCGCCCATTTAAAAGAATGAAAATGGCGGAGGCCATCAAAACCATTTGACATAGAAAGTTGAAATTTGGCACTAATATAGGAATTGATGACCCCATTAGAGCCGTGTAGTTTTAAATGATGAATTTTGACTTAAGATGTTTGTTTGGGGGATGTCAAAAGAAAGCTTGTGAAACACGAATTCAAAAATATATTTGATATAAAACTTGCCAAAAATCGCTGTTCCCCCCTTTATTTCGAAAAGTATTGATCAAAAAATTTTGAAAAAATTCTGAAATACAGTCGACACTGTTTATAGTGAAACTCTATATAGTGAAAAACTCTTTATAGTGCAATTTTTTCAAGACCTAGAATATTTTAATGAAATTTCATGTAAAAAGCCCTGCATATAGTGAATCTGTAAAAATAGTAACACTCTATATAATAAAATTTTTACCGGAATTTTATGTATAAATTTTTATGCATTTATTGAGATCTTGGCCATTTCGAGTTTCCCATTTTTATCTAACATTAGCACGAATTCCATTTTTATGACGCATTCTTTTTTGAAAAGGTTCTTAACGCGTTTATAACGCCTAATGGTTGGCAATAAATCAGGTAGATTTCTGTGAGAAACCCGGGGAATAACCCATTTTATAGAAACCCGGGGAAAAACCTATTTTATAGTCGAGGCCTAGTAATTCGCAAGTTCAGGTTCAGTTTCTATTTGTTTAAGAATCAAGTAAGATGAAGTGAAGATCAAGAGCGAGTGTGTTTAAGTTTAGCTGAGAAAATTAAAGTTTTGGAGGAAGTTGATAAAGGGTGCAAAAAAATTGATGTTGCTGCAAAATTTGGTGTTTCTCCAAGTTGCGTCTCTCTGATAATAAAAAGTCGCGACAGTATCATCAAGAAACCTAGTGTTCCAAGCAGTCGAAAACCAACTGACCAAGACATAATTGACGATATAAAATGTATAGAAGATCATGAAGAAGAAACTGAAACCGGGGAATGTCCTGCTAAATTTAGTGAAAATGAAATAAGAAATGCATTTGACATTGTGCGAACTACTCTCAGGGCCCAGGAAAGTGTACCTGATCAAATCTTTATGCTTTTGAATAAATGCGAGAATTTTGTTGAGCAACAATTATTTTTCAAAAGTAATGTTCAAAAGAAAATAACTGATTATTTTTCCTAGTACGTATGTACGTAGTATGTACATAAGTATTAACAGATTTTGTATTATTCTTTTTATTTTGTATGTAGTACATACATACATAAAGTCCGTACGTTATATCTTTACACGTACGTCATAGTTTTCAGGCAATATCCCAGACGACTATTATATTTTTTGTCTCTTTTTACCAATACCTACAATTTATTGGTGAAAAGAGACAAATAATATAATAGTCGTCTGTTATATGGCCTGAAAACTATGACGCACGGGTAAAGATATAACGTACGGACTTTATGTATGTATTTAGCCCTGTACATGCTATGTACTATTTAAACTTTCAAATGTTTAATAAAATCTTTTCTAATAATTCAATTTGGCAATTTTTTTTGTTGCTTGTACCTTATAAAATACAAGTAAATGATTACCAATATAAAATACATACATAGCAATATATACGGATTTTTTCTTTATATAGTGAAAAACTTTCTATAGTGAAATTTCTGTCAACATTTTGGTCTTTTACTATATAGAGTGTCGACTGTATTCTCCACAAGGTTGAACGGAATTATCACGAGTGCATTTCCTTTGATAACACTGATCAACACTAGTCATGCCACCGAACTTTGATAGCTAATACTGTTTTAGCTAACTACCCTCATTATTAAACTGCAGTTGTTTTGTTTCAATTGGCTTCAGTTTTCTTGTGATACGGTAATACTTATAACTAGTACTACGGCAATAAAAGCAAAGGAATCGTTCGCGAAGAAATACTCATAAAACTATTTGTCTGTGATTTCAACAAAATATTGTGATTTATTAACTGCGTTAACATGTCGAGAAAGTGTAGTAACGATCCTAACTCTTTTTGTTATGTTTGTGGTGAACTGACTTTCAAAAAACAAAGATGAAATTTCACAAAACTAGTCTTGGAGAGTAATCACCGGTATTTTGGTTTCGCTGTGGCCCATCAAGACAAATCCTGGGCCCGTCATATTTGTTGCATAATGTATGCGAAGAATTTAACCGATTGGAAGAAAAGGTCCCGTCATATGCTGTTTGCTATACCCATGATTTGGACAGAACCAAGAGATCAGATTTCGGACTGCTATTTTTGTCTTACTGACGTAAAAGGTATAAATTTCAAGAAAAACACGCAGTTATTTACCCTAATTCACCTTCAGCCATGAGACGAGTCCCTCATAGTGATTCATTTTTAGACTCACACTTGGATTTTTTTTCCTCAGAATTTGGGGGCTGTGAGCGATGACCACGAAGAAAGGTTCCATTAGGACATTTCTAAGATGGAAAAACGTTACCAGGGCAAATGGAACCCAAATATGTTGGCAGATTACTGCTGGACAATCAAAAGGGACCAACTAGGACCTAAATTTGCTAGAAAATCTTAGATCGTAACTTCATAATCAAACTTTTTTACATTTTGATTTAGGAGGTCATTGTTTTTTGAAATATTTTAAATTACTTAAGAGAATAAAATTCTTGGCTAAGAGATTTTTATTAATGTCTGTTTTTACTGCCAACCACCTATTAAAGTAAAAACTATCATAAAAGTCCATGTGCACGACAAAGTTACAATTTTGTTTACCAGTGCAATTTATCTGTTATATAAAAAAAAAATTGAAGATCATCAATTTTCAACAAATATCGGAAACAAACATTGCTGAAAACTCATTTGCTGTGTATTTTGTGAAGTCTAAAAAGCAATTCGGTACGGAACACTAATTGCGCACTTGACCGTTTTTTTTTTGATTTGATATCGCTCAAAAATTATCAATAACTTATTCCATTGCCGAGTTATCGTACTAACAGACAGACAGGTAGACCAACGAAAATTGAAAAATATGTTTTTCATATTTTAGGGACCTTCAAACATAAAGATATGCAATAATCTAGCTAAGGAGAATCTATGTATATTGAAATATCAGTTATAATATGTAGTAATGACTCTTTTAGAAACATCGTCAAATAAAAGACTGTCAACAACAACAATGTTTGAAAACATTAATAACAAATCTAATTAATCCTTCATAATACTTGATTGATAAGAAAATTGATTTAGCTTGTTTTAATTACCATCACCTACATAAATATTTATTTCATTAATTAAATTATATTACATTCTTATTGGAAAGTTGTTTAAAAATTCATAAACAATTTCAATACTATGTTATTTATGTTCTTACAGACTGTGACAACTTAAAGCACATTTACGCTTTTATAACCTCGATTGACATGAAGCTTATGCTACGAAATTGGAAATGTGGTTAAGATACATGTATTTCATCATAAAACGTTTGTAAGATTATATTTTTTATAAGCTGGTTAAATAGCCTATTGACATTAAAAAACTTAGCGAGTAAAGGACGTTGTACAAGGTGTTCTATACAAAAGTGTTGATTCAAAAATATTTTATTGGAGGTAAATGCCGTAAAATTTTCATGATTTTTGAAAATTTTTGGGCACAGCTTAGAAATCGATTTCTTTGAAACAGTACCAACACAATGTAAACGAGTTTTCTCATCCTAATTTTCATCGCAAGGTCAGTTTTCTTCTATTTTAGTGCATTTTTTCACATTTTAACGCTTTCGGTTCAATATTTCTTAAATATCTCACCTTCTGTTCGTTGTTATGCGACAAAAAAATTTCGTTTTACTAGTCATAAAGTTGCCTAAAAAACGGCGTAGATCGCATTAAAAAATATTAGATACATAACCTAAAACAAGTATTTACTACGGCAAATTGAAAAATGGTTTTTTACGAGTAACTTCTGTTTAATTCGATTCGGCTTCAAATTATAGGAAAATATAGCTTTTTTATTAACAAATAACCGGTCGAGTGCAAGTTGAACTTGCAAAATTAGTGTTCCGTAAGTTAATTGCTTTTAAAATAAAAAATTTTGTTACGGTGGTATAAAATGATCAGTGACTTCACAAAACACACCCCAAATGAGTTTTTAACAAAGTTTGTTTCCAGTCTTTACTGAAAACTGATGACCTTGAAATTTTTGTTTTTTTATATACCAGATAAATTATTAAAGGTAATGCACTCGTGATAATTTTAATCCAACTTATCCCCCGTGGAGAATATTCCAGAATTTTTTCAAAATTTTTTCATCAGTACTTTTCGAGATAAGGTAGGGAGACAAGCAATTTTTCGCGATTTTTTAAAAATGATACAAAGAAAAGTGTGCGCAAGTATTACATTGCATATATATATATATATATATATATATATATATATATATATATATATATATATATATACATATATATATATATATATATATATATATATATATATATATATATACATATATATATATATATATATATATATATATATATATATATATATATATATATATATATATATATATATATATATATATTTTACTCGTGTTTTCACAAGCTTTCATTGGACATCACACTCAATGACCTAGTAAAAAATTTTTTTTTTCACTTCCGATTTAATCCCTCAAAACTAACCCCTTAAGTCAAAATTTAACTTTCAAAACTACACGGCTCTGATGAGGCCATCAATTCTTATATTAGTACCAAATTTCAACGTTCTATGTCAAATAGTTTCGGAGAAAATGGGGTGTGACAGACAGAACAGACAGACACCGAAGCGATCTTATAAGTGTTCCATACGGAACACTAAAAAGTGTGCCAAATTTTATTAAAAAATATTAAGGGGACTGTCAAAATTCACATTTTAATTCAAATCTTATTATGGATTTTTTTTGTGGCCAAAGGGAAGCTATTTAAAAAAAAAAAAAAATATGCGAAATTTTATGCTCTTCAAGATGGTTAGAAGGAAAAATAAAGAATACACAAAAAAAAAAAATCATCTTATTTTTAAATTTTTTCGTTATGTCGAAAATTTTTTTCCGCTTTTGCTCTAGAAGAAGTCTGGTTCATTCTTTTTATTTATATTCAATATTTTATCTATAATATATATAAAATGCATCGTCTCTCTGTCTGTCTGCCTGTCTGTCTGTCTGTCCGTTAGTGTGCTTATCACTGGAGAACCACTTATCCGATTTACGTACTTTTTTAGGTTATAGGCTATATTTTATTACGATAGGTAGCATAAGGAATGAGCGGTGACGTAAAATAGTGAATGAAGTCGGAAAAAAAGTTTGCTGCTAATGCGTTCCATTGCAAGCACAGCCTAAACCATTAAATATGGAACAATATTATGTAGCAGAGAATATCTATAATCTATAATATATATAAAATGTAATGTCTCTCTGTCTGTCTGTCTGTCCATTAGTGCGTTTATCACGCGAGAATCACTTATCCGATTTACGTGTTTTTTTTTTTTTAAATTCATACATATATTCTTTGACCAGGTTATATAATAATAATAATCTATATCTATAATATGTATAAAATGCAACGTATCTCTGTCTGTCTGTCTGTCCGTTAGTGCGCTTATCCCTCGAGAACCACTTATCCGAATTACGTGATTTTTTTAATTCATACATATGTTCTCTGACCTGGTTATAGATATATATTTTATTACATTTATAATATATATAAAATGTAACGTATTTCTGTCTGTCTGTCCGTTAGTGCGCTTATCACTGGAGAACCACTTATCCGATTTACGTGCTTTTTTTTAAACATGCTAAACCATTAAATATGGAACAATATCATGTAGCAAAGAATATCTATAATATATATAAAATGTAACGTCTCTCTGTCTGTCTGTCTGTCCGTTAGTGCGTTTATCACTGGAGAACCACTTATCCGATTTTCGTGCTTTTTTTTTAAACATACATATGTTCTCTGGTCAGGTTATAGGATATATTTTAATACGTTAGGTGACATAAGGAATAAGCAGTGACGATAATAGTGAATCAAGTTGGAGAAAAAGTTTGCTGCTAGCGCGTTCTCTTGCAATACACTGCCTAAAGCATTAAATATGGAACAATATCATGTAGCAAAGAATATAATATATATAAAATGCAACGTCTCTCTGTCTGTCTGTTTGTTTATCTGTCTGTGCGCTTATCACTGGAGAACCGCTTATCCGATTTACGTACTTTTTGTTTTAAAATATACATATGTTGTCTGGCCAGGTTATAGGATATATTTTATTACGTTAGGTGACATAAGGAATAAGCAGTGACGATAATAGTGAATCAAGTCGGAGAAAAGTTTGCTGCTAGCGCGTTCTCTCTTGCAATACACTGCCTAAAGCATTAAATATGGAACAATATCATGTAGCAAAGAATATAATATATATAAAATGTAACGTCTTTCTGTCTGTCTGTTTGTCTATCTGTCTGTCTGTCCGTTAGTGCGCTTATCACTGGAGAACCACTTATCCGATTTACGTACTTTTTGTTTTAAAATATACATATGTTGTCTGGCCAGGATATAGGATATATTTTATTACGTTAGGTGACATAAGGAATAAGCAGTGACGATAATAGTGAATCAAGTCGGAGAAAAGTTTGCTGCTAGCGCGTTCTCTTGCAATACACTGCCTAAAGCATTAAATATGGAACAATATCATGTAGCAAAGAATATAATATATATAAAATGCAACGTCTCTCTGTCTGTCTGTTTGTCTATCTGTCTGTCTGTCCGTTAGTGCGCTTATCACTGGAGAACCACTTATCCGATTTACGTACTTTTTGTTTTAAAATATACATATGTTGTCTGGCCAGGCTATAGGATATATTTTATTACGTTAGGTGACATAAGGAATAAGCAGTGACGATAATAGTGAATCAAGTCGGAGAAAAGTTTGCTGCTAGCGCGTTCTTTTGCAATACATTGCCTAAAGCATTAAATATGGAACAATATCATGTAGCAGAGAATATAATATATATAAAATGCAACGTCTCTCTGTCTGTTTGTCTGTGCGCTTATCACTCGAGATCCACTTATTCGATTTACGTGTTTTTTTTTTTAAATCATACATTTGTTCTCTGGCCAGGTTATCTATAATCTCCTATCTAGAATATATATATAAAATGCAACATCTCTCTGTCTGTCTGTCTGTCTGCATGTCTGTCCGTTAGTGAGCTTATCACTTGAGAACCACTTATCCGATTTACGTGTTTTTATAAATTTATACATATGTTCTATATAATTCAATATAAGCCTAGATAATGGGAGATAAGATGAGATAATGGGAGATAAGGAGAAATAATAGGAGATAAAGTCGAGATAACCCTCGATAATGGGAGATAAGGTGAGATAATTGGAGATAAATATAAATAATGGGAGATAAGGAGAAATAATGGGAGGTGAGCAGAGATAAGTCCAGATAATGGGAGTTATGGCGAGATAATGGGAGATAAGGAGAAATATTGCGAGATAAGTCGAGACAAGCCTAGATAAGTCGAAATAAGCCTAGATAATGGGAGATAAGGTGAAATCCTAGGAGCTAAGGAGAAATGATGGGAGATAAGGAGAAATAATGGGAGATGAGCGGAGATAAGCCTAGATAATAGAAATTATGTAGGGATAATGGGAGATAAGGAGAAATATTGGGAGATAAGGGGAAATAATGGGAGATATTTTATTACGTTGGGTAACATAAGGAATAAGCAGTGACGATAGTAGTGAATCAAGTCCACGCGAGCGGAGCCGCGGGCCCGGCTAGTCTTAAAATATATAACATGAAAAAGTGATTTTAAAAAAAACACTACCTATTTTACAATAAAATTATGATTTAGATAACAGAAACTTTTATCGACCAACCATTAATATATACAGTGACTCACAGCTTAAATGATGCAGTCGCTATAAGAAAAGACTAACTAGTCTCAGTGCCTCTTTATTTTTTTGGAAAAAAACAACTTACTGAAATTAAATTAGTAAAGAGTCTTCTAAAAAAGTATGAAGTACTTTTTTTCTTAAATATGCCTTACTCAATTAACAATAAATAATTAATCAAATCATATGCAATTTTAACGACACAGCTTAAATGATGCAAAATAACAACAGGGGTCAAAACTTACCGCATTTTGAAATTTACGAAGGCGGCGTTGCTTTGATTTTCTTAGTGCAATTGTTTGACATTTTTTCATTCAATAAAACGAAATTGTTTAAGAATGGGTCGTCGAACTACAATTTCTGAGCGAAATTTAATTATTACTCATTACAGGAATGGATACAGCCAAAGTTGTGCGCCGAGGTGGAAAGACAGTTTGGAAAAAGGTGTAACCCTGAAACAGTTCGACGGATCTTGCGAAATAATAATTTACATGGTCGAAGTGCTAGAAATAAGCCTTTCATTAGCCAAAGAAATAGACCAACCAATATATGTACTTGAATATACTAAGGCAGCATCTCGTCGCTAGTGCCCAAAAATTAGATATTGAAAACAATTATTGGTTCTATCACCACAATGATCCAAAGCACACGTCATTTCGAGTCCGCAGTTGGTTGCTTTATAACTGTCCAAATGTTATTAAAACACCAGCCCAGTCACCAGACTTAAATGTAATTGAAAATTTGTGGCTGATATTAAAAAATAAAGTAAATAGTGCCCCAATATCAAATAAAACTGAATTAAAAGTAAAAATTACTGAAGCATGGAACACTATTTCCCCGGAGTATACTAGAAAGTTAGTTGAATCAATGTCCAGAAGATTACAAGCCGTTACTGATAATGAGGGAGGCCCGACCAAATATTAGCAGGCTTATTTCAAATTCTGCAGTTTGTTTTTTCTCTAATAATTTTGGTATATTGAATTTTGCATCATTTAAGCTGTGACGTTAAAATCGCATATAATTTAATTAATTATTTATTGTTAATTAAGTAAGGCATATTTAAGACAAAAAGTAATTCATACTTTTTTAGAAGACTCTTTACTAATTTAATTTCAATAAGTGGTTTTTTCCAAATAAATAAAGAGGCACTAAGACCAGTTAGTCTTTTCTTATAGCGACTGCATCATTTAAGCTGTGAGTCACTGTATATATATATATATATATATATATATATATATATATATATATATATATATATATATATATATAGGTGTACATATATATATATATATATATATATATATATATATATATATATATATACATATATATAGTATATGGTGATGATGATGATGATGATGATATAATGTTGTTAGACTTTCAAAATCTTAAAAATATCCTTGATTGGCTTGTTTAATATCATCAGAACTCTAACCCAATGAAGTGCATAGTTTAAGATAATAGAGAAGAAAATAAATACCATTATATTTATAAGTAACAGCTATTTCTAAAATTACACTTTAATAAGTGAGATTAAGCCACATAACATATATCCAGTCATTAAAAATTAATGAATATAACACATGGGCTGAAAAGTCCCGGGCCTAACACATAGATGGCGCTAGTTTTATTGCAGTCACCTTTTTTTCAGTTATTACTAACCTTCAAAAGACAGCTGTTAAAATTTCATGATATTCTATTCATTAGTTTGTGAGTTATTGTGCTAAGAGTGACGCTACTTTTGTTATTTTCAAAACAATGGATCAAAAACAATTTCGTGTTTTAATTTTACACTGCTTCTTGATGGGAAAAAATACCGTTCAAGCGAAGCAATGGCTTGAAAAGTGTTATGGGGACTCCGCTCCATCAGAAACAACAATAAAACGTTGGTTTGCTGACTTCAAACGTGGTCGTAGAGACACCGATGATGCAGAACGCAGTGGACGTCCAAATGAGGCGGTAACACCAGAAAACATCAAAAAAATCCATAAAATCGTTTTGAATGATCGAAAAGTGAAGTTGCGTGAGTTAGCTGACATCGTAAAGATATCAAAAGAACGTGTTGGCTTTATATTGCATGAGCATTTGACTATGAGAAAGCTCTGTTCAAAGTGGGTGCCGCGTTTGCTCACTGTTGATCAAAAACAAGAACGTGTTGATGATTCTGAGCAGTGTTTGGCCATGTTTAAACGTAACAAACCGGACTACTGGCTGTTCGCAGACCTGAAAAAAATGCTCGCCGGTAAGAAATTTCGCACGAATGAAGAGGTTATCGCTGAAACTGAGGCCTATTTTGAGGCAAAAGATAAATCGTTCTACAAAAGTGGTATTGAAATGTTAGAGCGGCGCTGAAATGATTGCGTTGCTCTTGATGGAGATTACGTTGATGAATAAAGCTAATTTTGAACCAAAAAAACCGTGTTTTCTTTGTTAGGCCCGGGACTTTTCAGCCCATGTGTTAAGTGGTAACGCCGATATGTATCCAATCCAGGTTTTACTACAAAACATTCCGTTTGATTAACGCAGTTGCATTCATTAGAGTTGCAATTTACTCTACTGTTTTGTACCTGGCACTCGTTAAAATATTGAATGGATCATTCTTTGGCAAAAATCAACTTCATGAATGACATACAGTCTGTCAAGTAAGAACGTATCCGCGATAATTCTTTTTTGGTAAATGCGATTCTAGTGATTTAACAAAAAATCGGTAGAGGGAACCTTTGTCTATGACGCATTTTAGTAAAAGTATCAGTCAATTTCGAACCTTCGTCGAAATCACGTAAAATCCAAAATAAGTCACTTATTTGTGCGCAAAGCGGCTTAAAATGCAGCCGCTAAATATATTAAAAAGTCGGTATCGTTTGTGAAGAAGTGGGTAAATCACTTTAAAGAGACGACAAATGTCGACGACTTGTTTAAAAACGTGGCTCGGTAGGCAAAGTCACTCCGAAAGTCAAAAAACGATTCGTGTTTTGACTTTGTTTTCACGGGACTTGAAATTGACGCTGCATTAAGAAGCGGCGAAATTAAGAAATCGGGTCTGAATGTGTCCCATCAGACTATATGACATCTTCGTGCTCATGATGTCAATTTCCGAAATACGTTCAAGAAACCTTCGCTGGGAGAACAGCACGTCGCGAAGCGGCTAGCTTGGGCCCACCATAAGATACCAGAATGGCCTTCATAATCTCTGGACGCCAACTTTATTGAAATCGTTTGGTCCCTTGTAAAGAGAAAGCTCAGATGAAAGACTCTGAGGACTTTGACTCAGTTGTCTCGCGAGATTCGAAAAATTTTGCAGAGTATGTAGAAAATCTCGTCCATGCATTTTTTCAAGAATACGAGCAGTCACATTCTTATTTGACAGACTGTAATTTATCTCTCGAAAACGTTTTTGGTGGTAAAATCGTAATGATTGATCTACCACACTGGTATGTAATTTTATGGGCCGAACATATTCATAAGTAAATTTTATGATAGAAATTAGGGACTGGTTTATTATAGTAGGACGTTTAAATTATCAAAGTTGGATTATTAAATTTATATTCTAAAAAATATTCAAACTATTCCAGAGGCCACAATAAAATACGTTTTCTAAGAAACATCTGTAGAACAAGTAAAAGCATATTTTAGATAAATAACGGTGAAAAAATTAATTTCCAAGTATTAATCTTATTTAATTACCTAAAATGATATATTACCAAAGACAATCACAACTCACATCAGCGAAGAAAATTATAGTAGTTTTAAAATTTTAACCGAGACGAATGGTTACAAAATGCCATGACGGACTTTTTTTATTAGATGTTTACACTGTATTTGAATACATAAATATTACGTTCAGGGGATTAATAGATACCGGTAAATAGAAAGGAGGGTTTTTAAAAGCTTGATTGTCACGTATAACGGCTTTATAAAATTTACTTTATAAACGGGAAGAAAAAAAAACAGTTTCTGGCAAGTGTAAGTTTGGTGTTTAAGTGGATTACGTGTGTGATGTGTATTTCTTTAAAGTGTTCAACCTACCCTATAGAAAGTATATATTTTCTCACTGTTGGACCTGCCTCCTAAATAATGAGTGGCGGAAAATCATATACATAGAATGATAAAAAGACGAAGAACGAACTGGGTGAAAACAATATTAACCTGTAACATTCATTTTTTCCTAGATTTTAAGATCATGTTACGACACTGTTTTTTCTCCTTATAATTTATATTTTTTCTCCATTTTTTTATATTTATTGCAGTGATTTCAATTCATTAGCCGTGTAGCTTAAAACATTGTGTTAAATTTTTGAACAGTTTAATTTAAATTTTACAGTGTGTATTGCGGGTTGACTACTGTACTCTCTAATTTGCATCGAATTTGTCTGATTGGCTACAGATTTGTATCCGGGAAGGAAGCCATTTTAGAGACGTTACTTTAAGGAAGGGAGAAAAATATTTAAGCGTACGGATGGCACTGTTCAAGGCTTTTTCCAGCCGAGATGCAGTAACGGCTTTTTCCAGCCGAGATAAAGTAACGGCTTTTTTCAGCCGAGATGCAGTAACGGCCTTTTCCAGCCAAGTTGTAGTAACGGCTTTTTCCATCATGTAGCAGCAGTGGGCTTTTTTTTATTACGTTGCCGTACTCGTTTATTAGTGATGTAGTAGTGCAAAAACGGTTTTTGTTTTCAAGTTCAAGGCCTTTTCCTTGAAATATCCTGCTTCTTCCCAGACCTTTAGGGGTCAAGAAATGTTTAGCAGCCCAAAGGGAACTAGGGTAGCCAAGGTGGAGACATCAGTGTTATGAATATCTCACCAGGACAGGCCAAAAAACTCATAGAAAAACCGTAAGTCATCAGTATATTAATCCATAGATCTAGCTTCCTGCTGACAAGTGCGTTTACATGGTTTATTCAGCACGTGTAACTCGTGAAGTTAATTCCACGAACTTTTAACATCGTGTTTAGCTAAGCCTTAATTAGAATCCTGATTTAAAGACTCTAGATCAGAGGTTCCCAACCTTTTGTTTCTCGTAGACCACTTTCAAAATTTTACCGGTTTCGGTGGGACCCCCTGCTGCTACATTTCTACCATATTCTCAAAAACTCGTCAAAAAATGTGAAGATTAGATCTAACGATGGAAATTTGCGTCGTGGCTGAGTTCCAACCCTAAATTCGGAGTGGTAAAAAAAAATAAAAATAATATATTTTCTTGTGTTCTATTTATTAAAATAATATGATTACAGACTTAATAGAATTAAAATTAAACATTAGTAACGAACCGTCACTTCAACAATGCAAATCAACAATTAAAAAAAAATAGTCATAATTTTAATGGGAGGGATGTACTTGATGGATTGACAGCAAATTATCAATATTTGGCTTCAGTTTTGTAAGGAATAACCGCAAATCTCTCCGTTCTGTGATATTCAATCTGCTCCTTTTTTTTGTTAATAGGTTTGTAACGACACTAAAAGTTTTTTCGACAAGGTATGACGAGGGAAACGCTATCAAAAGTTTTCTCGCAATTTCCCACAGCCCAGGATATTTTTCGGGTATTTCTGCCTGCAGCCAAAATGTTTGATAGCCTTTTTTTTAAATTTCACCTTCAGGTCCTCATTGGTGCTAAGCTCGAGTAGCTCCTCTTGTAATACCACATTCGCCACTTCCGTTTCTTCAAATGGATTTATGATCCATGGTGGTATTTCCATCGTCAGAATATCTTCAAATCTATTTTTGAAGTCATCATGCAGGGCATTTAAATGTTGAACGTATGTCTGAATATCCTCAACAAGACATTCTGCCTGTGATAAGTTTGGAAACTGGGAGAATTCGCGCCGACTAATATTTTGCTTCAAAATTTTCCAAGAAGAGCCGAAATTACACCCTTTGTTTTTATTAAATTTAGGCTGTCCCCTTGTAACTGCAAGTTAATGTCATTAAATTTTTTGAACAAATCTGTCAAATACGCGATGTCTGCTTTCAATTTGATCAGGTTTTCTTTTAAATCTGGATCTTTATTTTCCAGAAACTCTAAAACTGATTCAAAAAGTGAGTAAAATCGTGTTAAACATGAATCTTTCGACAACCAGCGTACTTCAGTATGTAAGAGCAATCGTTGGAAGTCTTCATCATTTTCGTCGCACAATTGTGCAAATACACGGGTATTCAACGCATTGCTTCTTATTTTGTTAACTGCTTTAATAACAAATTGAAGCGATTGGTGCAATTTATCACTCAAATTTTTACCTACCAGGTGTTGTCGGTGGATGACACAGTGAATTGCAGTTACTCCTGGTATAATTCTTTTAAGATGGCTTATAAACCCACGATATCGCCCAAAGATGACAGGAGCTCCATCTGCTGCCACCGAAATAATGTTTGTAAATGGAATCGATTTTTCCTTAAAAAAATCACTCATTCGCCATCATTGATTCGCCTTTAGTGTCCGTCTCCAAAGTTTTCGCGAATAGCAGCTCTTCATGGATTTCTTCGTCCATAACAAATCGAACATATGCCAATAATAATGCTTCATTAACAGGTAAAGTTGACTCGTCCAGTTGAATAGAAAAATGAGTTGTTTGCAGATAATTACACAAGAAGCTTTCAATATCAGTGCTCATTTCATCAATACGTACAGTGTTGTTACTCAAAGGAATTCTTTTGAGTACGTCAAATGGAGGTTTGTGCAGAACAGTTTTTAAAACCTCTTCAACAGAGGGTAAAATTAACTGTTCTCCGATGGTGTGCGGTTTTCCAGATTTCGCTATAAGCAATGAGACATTGTAAGATGTTCGCAAGCCATCATTGTTACTTTGAGACGTTGAAGCGAACATACTGTCCACGGTGGGTTTTTTTTTCATATTTTAAATTTTTACCTTCTTAGATGATCTTCGAGATTAGATGGTTTCATAGAGTCATTGCTTTGTTGCATAAAAGGCATATGGGCATTCGTTTGTCTGCCTTTGATGGAAGAAAACCAAATTTCAAATAACACTGTACTGTCGACATTTCTTCTTAGATTCAGCCATGTTTCGTATCAGTTACCTACCTGTAAAGAAAAAAATGTTTGTTTTGGTAATCATAAGGCGACTTTAACAGGATATGGCTATTTTAACAGAATAAAATAGGATTAATTAATTATTGCAATGAAAAAAAAACCAAAACGCCGGCGGCAAAACTGATTTTAATTATTAAAAGTAATAAACTGCTAAGACCCATATAGAGGTTTTCACAAAACGGCTGAACCTATTTTAATGTAATATAAAATATTTTTTGATTAATTATATTTTGATACATTTCTGTAAATTCGAGAGAAAATACTTTTAAAGAATATTTTGACATCAAAACTCCGCTATTTTAATGATTTATTTATTACTTTGATGTATGTTACGAGTGGTACATAGAGACACGTACAATTTATGAAAATATTTTTAGTCATTTAGCATTAGCAACTACGAGGGCACTGAAATATGTACAAACATGCAGGTCAATCATATATCTCTCCTTTAGTGAATCACCACAGTCGGTTAAATAAATAATTTTATAATAAAAAGTACTAAAAGTTCAATCTTTCTCGGCTTTCTGTTCTTTTATAGAAGTATCGAATTACGGCCCTGTTCAGTATTTAATTTTTATTACGTACCTACTACACGCAAACATAACAAATATAATATTATTACAATATAAAATAAAAGTATGAATAACAAATAGGCAGGTATTTACTTTTTCCGGCACTGGCAAACACTGACATCGATTCACTCACACTTTTCTTTTCAAAATTCCGGAAACAAATGAGTAACGTTTGTCCTTGGCATTCGTATTTATATTGGTGAAGAATCAAACAAGTTCATGCAAATTGCAGCACAAATCGTATTTCGTCCCTTTGCACGTCTGAACGGGTTGCGTTGCGGGCGGGCAGGCGGCGCTTTGCAAGTCTCGACGCGCGTTGTACTGAATATCGAATATGCAAGTTTTTACAAGTAACAGTCGCTGACCTTCTTAAAATACACTACTCAAAAAAATTAAGGGAGGTTTTAAAACAAGGAAATTAATGCTAAATAAACAGGCTATCTGATCCATATGCCGGCCTAACTGAAAAAATTTTTTTCAAGTCCGTGGACCAAAAAAAAAAGCAAAATATTTGCAATATTATTTTTTTTCGCGCTATCTGTTAAGATTGCATGAGAACCGTAGCTTCTAAAAAATTTTAGCCAAAAAATCTGAAAATTAGAATCTTAAAGCCTCAAAATGCTTTTTTTTTAAAGTCTCAATACGACCATTTTTCACCGAAATACAGCCTGTCAAAAATCACCGAAAAATTTGGAATTTTTTTGCTCCCTTAATTTTTTTGAGTAGTGTATTATCTGCCTACATTGATAGGTAAAGCCAAGCCAACATTTTTGTTCTTTACTATCGAAACCAGATAAATTTTCGTGGACCCCCACTTACAACTTGTGAACCCCCACTTTTTTTTCACGCCAACGTACACCCCCGTCGAGTCTCCCGTGGACCCCTGGTCCACCTGAACCACCTTGGGAATCACTGCTCTAGATAATAATACCATCTACTAGATTAAGGGATTTTATTTAGTAGTAGTTATTTTAAAGTGGAGCGAAGTTAGAACTTTTAATTTTGTCATTAATAAACTCTTTTCTTTATTTAAATCTAGCGTTTCACTGAATCACCAGTTTTACCTTTCAGGACGCAACGGTTGTACCATATTAAAAAAATTTTTAATAACTACATAACCCTTCAGTATTTTTTTATTTTTTTGAGATGAAGTTAGATTCTTTTTATTTTAAAATGAATGATGCCCAAAATCTGTACAACCAAAATTTTGAACAATTATAGAGACTATTTTCAAAAGACGTACAAAAATTATCTCTTATCCATATTCTCTACCAAAAAAAAACTGAGCTAGTTTATGTCTAATTTCTCTAGTTCTTTCAGTATTAATATCCACTCAATCCATTCTCAGAAATTAAGATATACGTAAGGGGCAAATAACGACTTCTATTTAATAAATAATATACGAGGCTGGTTTGAAAAGTCCGTGCAAAAATAAAAACTACTTATGTGTTTGGGGTAAACCTTTTTTATTTTTCGACATAGTCTCCTTTTAGGCTTATACACTTCGTCCAACGATGTTCTAGTTTGTTGATCCCTTCCGAATAATAAGATTTGTCCAAGTCTGCAAAATATCCATTACTGTCTGCAATCACCTCCTCGTTTGAATAAAATCTTTGTCCCGCCAGCCATTTCTTCAAATTGGGGAACAAATAGTAGTCCGAGGGAGCCAAGTCTGGAGAATAGGGGGGATGTGAAACGAGTTGGAATCCTATTTCCATTAATTTTGCGACCACAACTGCTGAGGTGTGTGCTGGTGCGTTGTCGTGATGGAAAAGGACTTTCTTGTGGGCCAATCGCGGGCGTTTTTCTTGCAGCTCGGTTTTCAAACGGTCCAATAACGATAAATAATATTCACCTGTAATAGTTTTACGCTTTTCCAGATAGTCGATGAGGATTATCCCTTGCGAATCCCAATAGACAGTCGCCATAACCTTTCCGGCCGAAGGAACGGTCTTCGCCTTTTTTGGTGCAGATTCCCCCTTGGTAACCCATTGTTTAGATTGTTGTTTGGTCTCAGGACTATAGTAATGTATCCATGTTTCATCCACAGTGACGAAACGACGCTTAAAGTCCTCCGGATTCTTCTGGAACAGCTGCAAACCATCCTTGCAACACTTCACACTATTCCGTTTTCGGTCAAGCGTGAGCAATCGCGGCACCCATCTTGCGGATAGCTTTCTCATGTCCAAATGTTTATGCAAAATATTATGTACCCGTTCAGTCGAGATGCCCACAGCACTAGCAATCTCACGCACCTTAACTCTTCTGTCATCCATCACCATATCATGGATTTGATCAATGATTTCTGGAGTCGTAACCTTCACAGGCCGTCCAGAACGTTCGGCGTCACTTGTGCCAGTCCGAAAATTTTGAAACCACTTATAAACTGTTCTAATCGAAGGTGCAGAGTCACCATAATGTTTATCAAGCTTCTCTTTAGTCTCCTGAGGCGTTTTGCCTTTCATAAAGTAATGTTTAATCACCATACGAAATTCTTTTTCGTCCATTTCTTGAAAATCACTCGACTTCCTTGATTCACACGAATGCCAAACACAAAGAAATAGACCAATATGGCTGAAACTTGGTGTGCGTTCATTCAAGAGACGCTACTAACTAAAACATGACCTCGATACGCGCCGGTGGTGCCATCTCTCGGACTTTGCACGGACCTTTCAAACCAGCCTCGTATTTACTAAAAGCAAAGAAGTTAAGACGTTTCAAAATTGCGCCTCAAAGTGCGGGCGTTATTAAAAGGTTACAAAGTGCGCACCAAGCGAGAGGCAATTTTTTTAATACGTCACAAGTCTCTTCAAATACTCCAATAGATAACTTATTGTTTAACTGTGATTAACGATTATACAACTCTTGCTACTGTTGCTACTATCAGTTTTATACACTTATATTAATTTTAGTTCAGATTAGTTTAGTGTTTAACCAGCTGTACCAACATAATTTAGATCAAACTGTAATTTGATATGTATTGTACATATTGTGTTTGAATACTGTTAACTTTTTAACTTTATATCAATTAAAATATTTTAAAACAACAAACTTTGTCTGTTTGATGTTCTACATAACAAATATTTAAAAACAAATAAACAATCTGAACAAAAATGTAAAAGTTGAATTGCAGATTAAGAAATTAGGTACTGAAATTCCTCCGCTTAAACACTGATATTACCTATTGGTAAATTTATTGATTCGACATAACGCAACTGAACTAAAAGAACAATACGACGTTTATGACTTAACATGTAGGTTGAAAAGTTTTGATCTAGCTACTTAAAACACATTTTTTTGCAAAATTCGACTTTATCAATATAGTCTCTTGACTCTTGACATATCCAAGGCATTCGACCGTGTTTGGCACGATGGACTGTTGGCTAAGTGCTAAGCTTTACGAGTGGCGGTCGACGGATTTCTTTCTAACACCCTCACTATCAACACTGGTGTGCCCCAGGGCTCTATACTGTCTCCTACTCTCTTTCTCATTTACATTAACGATCTGCTGGAAAAGACCGCGAATCCAATCTATAGCTTTGCAGATGACAGTACGCTTGTCTCTTCATTCACCTTGAACGCTCGGACATCGGCTGCTCAGGCGAATATGCGCAGACAGCAGGAGGTCGTTCAACTTAACAAAGACCTGGAAGAGATTCTATCTTGGGGTGACAGTAACCAAGTGGAATTTAACGCTACAAAAACCCAAGCGGCAGTTTTTTCTAAAAAAGATAACGTTGCTGAACCCGACATAGTTATGTCGGGGCACTCCATTCCCCTAGCATCGTCGCTCAATTTGTTGGGCGTTAGTTTGGGAGCAAATATGTCTTGGCATGAATATGTTGCAGGCATAGCAAGGAGAGCTTCTCAAAAGTTGGGAATATTATTTAGAACCAGAAAGCTTTACACCCCACAACAACTGTTAATTCTTTACAAAGCCCAAATTCGACCAACTATGGAATACTGCTCCCACGTTTGGGGCTCCGCTCCCAAACATACACTGCATTTGTTGGATTCTGTTCAGAGAAGAGCGGTCCGTCTGATTGGGGACCCGGAATTGACCGGCGGCCTTGATTCGCTGGAACATCGAAGAACGGTTGGCGACTTGAGTCTGTTCTACAAGTATTTTCATGGAAAGTGTTCGAAGGATGTAGCCCGCTTAATTCCTCCCAAAGCGGTGCATGTTAGAAATACACGTCGCGCTGGTGCTTCGCATCCGTATAAGGTTCAGCTTGTTACTCCGAGTACAACGCTTTTCAGGCAATCTTTTATATGGAGAACGTCATCCCTTTGGAATAATTTGCCCAGCGCTGTGTTTCCCACCGAGTACAATTTGCAGCGATTCAAGAACAACGCGAATCGCTTTTTCCGCACTCGTGCCGCTCCTGGAGCGCTTTAGGGACTTCCCTGCAGCACGTGTGCTAGACCAATAAAAAAAAAGAAAAAAAAAAAGTCTTCTTCAAGAGCGATACAATTAGTCCAACATTTCTATACCTTTCTTGTAGAAGGATTTGTCTAGGCCTCAGTTTCGGCGATCACTTCTTCACTGGAGCCAAATCTCTTTCCCGTGAACAGTTTTTTGAGGTCTGCGAACAGATAATAGTCGCTGGGGACCAAATCTGGAGAATACGGTGGATGAGGAAGCAATTCGAACTTTAATTCATGCAATTTTGCCATCGTAACCATTGACTTGTGACACTTGATGAAAGAGCACGTTTTTCTTGTTCCTTTCGATTTCTGCCTTCAAACGCACCAATAACTTTATATAATATTCGCTATTGATGGTTTTTCCCTTCTCAGGATAGTCGATGAAAATTATTCCATGCGCATCCCAAAATACAGAGCCCAAAACCTTCTCAGCCGACTGTATCTTTGGTTGCTTCGGGCGGCTTTCACCGGCTGCTGTCCACTCAGCTGACTGCCGATTTGATTCCGGTTGGTAGTGGTGGATCTGTACGACCGCGTTTAAATTCAGCATACCAATAAATGATAAGTGATTTTCTAGGGGCAGAGTCCCCGTGACACTTATCACGTCATTGCTTTGCTTGAACGGTATTTGTTCCCATCAAAAAGCAGTGTTTAATCAACACCCGAAATTCGATTTTTTCCATTGTTTTGAAAATATCAAAAGTAGCGTCACTAAAGCCACACTTTTAAACAAATGTCATGAAATTTTAACACGTATTGTTTGAAGGTTGGAACTTGCTAGAAATCATATGGATGTACGTGTTATGTATATATCTTAAGAAAGCAAATAATTAGCTTTGGAACATACCAATGTTCTATCTGTTGTGGGAGTGAATGTATCTTATATTTTGCCTGAAAATTTCTTTATGAAGGTGAGCTTCCTTTCCTTCGTAGGCCTTTTTGTGTTTACGAGTAAATTTGTCAAATGAGAAATCAACGGGTCCCTCTCTTTCTGGTTTGATAAATACAGCCATTGGATTAAAAGTGTAAATGTGTTTGCTTCCAGGGCCAGGGAATGCACCACATATCAGATCTAAATAATTGTTTAGTAGTTATCAGTGTTATTATAACAATATTAACAATCTTATTTCAGACTGGCTTTCCTCTACAACTCCTTATAAAAGTTGTGTGTGGTAAAAACTATCCAAGAAAAATATTTATTTAAAAAAAGGACAATTTCTGTGGGCGGCTTGCTTACGAAATATTATTCTAAATAGTGTAACATAAAATTCATTTTATATTCATTTCTGATTTTTTTTTTAGTGTTCCATACGAAACGCTTATGAGATCACTTCGGTGCCCATCTGTCACACCCGGTTTTTTTTCCGAAAGTTGAAATTTGGCACAAATATAGGAATTGTTGACCACTCAGAGCCATGTAGTTTTGAAAGTTAATGGCAAGAAGAACTTGTTAAATAAAACTACCGACCAATCGCAATGCTTTCAATAATATCAAAATTTATGGAAAATGCTATAAATCAGCATCTTCTAAAATATCTAGGATTCAATATTCTTAACGACTATCTATATGGCTTTCGTAAACAAAGATTAACGTACCTTACGTAACACATGTTAGGAACAACCCAACTGTATATTTTGGAGAATCTTGAGCGGTTGTATTCGACCTGATTGTTGACTAAGTTACGCTCTTATGGTACGTGTCTCTCTGAAAGGTTTTATTTATGGCTCTCGTGTTTCCTCAGAGACCGTTCTTTACGAGTAGTAGTCGACAGATTTCTTTCTTATACCTTCACTATCATACCAATACCAAGGAGGGATCTTACTTGGTCCGACCATCTTGTCGGAGACCGTCCTCTTGTTCTTCTACCTCCTACTTTCCCCGTTACTACAAGCTTTCAGGTACCTACTGTCTATTAATTCTGTTTGAAGGTCGGTCATTTATAGTAAGCTCGTCAAGAATAGATACATTAGTATGTTGTTCGTTATATGACACTCTGAGGATTCTTCGATATGCACGCATCAATTCGTTTTTGTCACCTTGATTAATGGTTCATGTTTCCGATCCGTAAGTTGCTATAAAAACTCCGCCTGCAGGTCGCTGGGTGGATTGAGTAGCTTAGTGGTCTGTTGCCGCTCCCATGCCCGGGTAAAGGAGGAAGGTTCCCAGATCAGGCTAGTAACCTACCTGGGATAAAAAAACCAAGAACACTCACAGATTGGGAGAGACCAGGAAGTGGAAAAGAAAATCAGAGAACGCGAAATAGACATATGCGCCTTACAAGAAACAAAAAAGAAGGGAAAAGGACAAATGATATTAGGAGAATATATCCTGCTTACAGTGGTGTGGTGAAAGACCAGCTGGCAGAGGAAGGAGTAGCCCTGATGATAATGAAATATCAATATATATCGGAGCGAATATATAATAAAAGACTGTTTTTAGTCAATTTCCACTGGTTTATTTAAATTGCGATGACGCGTTTCGCTGTCGATGCAGCTTCTTCAGATCTACATTTTACACTGTCAAGTTAGGTTTAATGTTCACAATTTTATATAATTCTTAATGATAATATTACACCTAATTAAATTACATTGATAGTATTGGAAAACCCACACAGATTTGGAATTAGGAAAATAAAGTCAATAATGGTGAATTGTTTAAATCTGCCTGGTCGTTGAGTAAAGTACCTGTAGTCCTTATTCGATTTATTTGCATTGTCTCTAAAAGGTTTAGTTTTAAACCTTTTTGTTGGGTGTGTAAAATTTTGAAATTCTTGTTAAATGTGTGATTTTCTGTTAAAAGATGATGTGATATGTTGAATTAGATTTTCTATGGATGAAACTTTTTTCGTGTTCTGTAATTCTTTGTATAAATGTACGACCAGTTTGTCCTATGACCCACATGTTAATTGATAAACCCCAGATTTATTGTCTTTATTGATTTGTGGTTTGTAGTTTTTAAGATATTTCCCTATAGTATTGTTAGGCTTGTAAGCTATGTTGATATTTTTTTGATTTAAAAGTTTCCCCAGTTTTTCCGTTGGTTTGCCAAAATAGGTTAAGGCAATCTCAGAAATATACCCACGTTTTTAAGGACAGAAATACCACATTTAAATGCTTAACCTATTTCGGCAAACCAACAGAAAAACTGGGGAAATTTTTAAATCGAATAAATATCAACATAGCTTACAAAACTTACTTGGGGCGTGTTTTGTGAAGTCATTGATCATTTTAAATCCGTAACAAAATTTTTTATTTTAAAAAAAATCAACGTGCAGAACACTAACTGCGCAAGTCCTACGTGCACTAGGCCGGTTTTTTTATGTTCTTTATTATTTCAGTGATACAAACCGCATAGCCTACGCGAGCTGAATCACGGACACCCACCATTATCTTATATTTCATTTTTTTTAGTGTTCCGTACGGAACACTTATAAGATCACTTCGGTGGCTGTCTGTCTGTCTGTCTGTCTGTCTGTCTGTCTGTCTGTCTGTCTGTCTGTCTGTCTGTCTGTCTGTCTGTCTGTCTGTCTGTCACACCCGATTTTCTCCGAAACTATTTGACATAGAAAGGTGAAATTTGGTAATAATATAGGAATTGATGGCCTCATCAGAGCCATGTAGTTTTGAGAATTAAATTTTGACTTAAGGGGTTAGTTTTTAGGGGGTGAAGTCGGAAGTGAAAAAAAAATTTTTTTACTAGGTCATCGAGTGTGGTGTCAAATGAAAGCTTGTGAAAACACAAGTAAAAAAATATATATATAATATTATTCTTGCGCGCACTTTTCTTTGTATTATTTTTAAAAATTCGCTAAAAATCGCTGTCCCGGGCCTTATCTCGAAAAGTACTTATCAAAAAATTTCGAAAAAATTCTGGAATATTCTCCACGGGGTGTAGATTGAACGAAAATTATCACGAGTGCATTACCTTTAATAACTTATATGGTATATAAAAAAAACAAAAATTTCAAGGTCATCAGATTTCAGTAAAGATTGGAAACAAACTTTGTTGGAAACACATTTGGGGTGTGTTTTGTTAAGTCACTGATCATTTTATACCACCGTAACATAAATTTTGACTTAACGGGTTCTTTTTGAGGGGTGAAATCGGAAGTAAAAAAAATTTTTTTTTACTAGGTCATCGAATGTGATGTCAAATGAAAGCTTGTGAAAACACGAGTAAAATATATATATATATATATATATATATATATATATATATATATATATATATATATAATGTAATACTTGCGCACACTTTTCTTCGTATTACTTTTAAAAAATCGCTGTCCCCTACCTTATCTCGAAAAGTACTGATCAAAAAATTTTGTAAAAATTTCTGGAATATTCTCCACGGTGTATAGATTGAACGAAAATTATCACGAGTGCATTACCTTTAATAATTTATCTGGTATATAAAAAAAAACAAAATTTCGAGGTCACCAGTTTTCAGTAAAGATTGGAAACAAGCTTTGTTGAAAACTCATTTGGAGTATGTTTTGTGAAGTCACTGATCATTTTATACCACCCTAACAAAAAATTTTATTTCAAAAACCATCAACGTACGGAACACTAATTGTGCAAGTTCAACTTGCACTTGACCGGTTTTTTTTAATTTTTACTATAAGTGCTTGGACGGAAAACAACTGCCAGAAATTAAAAGTTTAAATTATAGTTATCCAATGTAAATATATATTGGACAAATTAACTATTTTTATAATATGTTTACGCAATATATCTTGCCTAAATGTGAACAAACGGTATATTTCATTACAGCCTCAGGCGAGCTAACTAATAAAATGCATTTTAAGAAACTAACGATCTCACTAAATTAGTAGGACTTATAATACTTCATAAATAATGATCTGTAATGGATATAAAGAATATACTTTGAAGAATTTTTTAATTTACTCTAACTTTACTAAGCTAAAGTCACTTCACTTCTTTAACTTCTATATCAAATAGTTATATAATAATTTATTTACTAATTTATCAAGCTACTTGAGAACAGCTAAATCCTTTGTTATGGTAATATCTGCCTCCAAGACAAAATGTATAACAACGTCAAGGACACCCTTAAGATGTAAACTTGAGGTGGACGGAGAAGTTATTAAACAGCAATTAAAATTTAAATATCTAGGCATAGAAACATCTGCTTATGGTGATGTTGCAAAGGAGGTAACGGAACAAATGACAAGAGCCGCAAAAATAGCAGGGAGGCAAAACAATATGGTGAAACAAAGACATGGGAATCGAAGCCAAACCAAAATATGGACTAATTTGTTGGTAAGGCCAGGAATGAATGGTAAAGAAAGCAACGACCAATTTATTTCGACTGGGGGAGTTTGAGGAAGAGGGGAGATTTGCGGTAGATGGAGGGGAGGGGGTTCTGGGGGAATTTGGTGGATATGAGTAAGCTGGTTGACTTCATCTTTGGTTCTTAGCAAGAGTTTGCGACTGTATCCATTTTCTATGAAAAGGTTTGTGAGTGTTTCTTGTGACTGGTGTAGGAAATCAGGATGGACTATTGTCTTCAATCTTCTATATAGGCCTTTGATGACGTTGACTTTCACTTTCCAATCATGGCCAGAGTTTGCATGGATATATCTCCCAGAAGAAGTAGGTTTTCTATACCAATCAAGTTTGATGATGTTATGGGAGTCTCTAACGACTCTTGTGTCCAGAAAGAGAGAAATGCATTTTTATGGATTAACCAACGTTTTTATGTATAAGCGACCTACGGCCATTCAGGCTAACTCAACTTCACACTACTCATGTGAGTTTTTGACTTTATTATGATTAATATCTTATTCTTATTCTACACTAGTTTTATTAATAATAACAACTTTAACACAACATCATTAAATTAAAAATTGTTCCAAGCTCTAGCAGTGAATATGTTTTGTTCTCCATTTCAGTTCTTGCCCTGAAGAAGGTCCCAATCTAGGACCGAAATATTGGCTTAATGAAAACTGTGTGATCTCTTATCACGCCCTTTTTGCCGAGTTCCCCAACTAAGATTTTATTTTTAAGAATTTTGGTAGATACGGCAATTTTTTGCTTTCTTTCTGTATTCTATATATATATATATATATATATATATATATATATATATATATACATATATATATATATATATATATATATATATATATATAAATAAATATATATATATATATATATATATATATATATATATATATATATATATATATATATATATATATATATATATATATATATAGTAAAACCTGTCAAAAGCGGCCACAAAAAATTTAGGAATATTGGCCGTTTAAGACAGGTGGCCGTTATTCCCAGGTTTTGAGCCCTATAAATAAAAGACCTGGTGATTGGGAAGACCCAAGAGGATGGAAACTGGGAACCGGAAGGCGAAGAACGCTATAATAAAAAAGAAACCAGATTGATGATGAAGATGTATTAGATTATATATATTTTTGGTTTTATTTATTTATTTTATTAATAAATATGTTAATGGGTGAACGTTTTAATATATTTATGAACATTACAATCCGAAGAGTTTTATGAAAATTCATTCAAAGTAATTTCAGAGATTTTTGAATTTTAGCAGCTTTAGACACTCTACTGTTAATACAGTTAGTAAATCAATAAACCATTAAATTTGTATATTTACCTAAAACATTTTGAGTGTAGTAGACTACACGTATACTTACTACAATGCTAGATTATTTATTTTAAAATAATAAAATTAATTTTCTAATAACAGTATAGTACTGCCATTCTTTTCTAAGTTGTTTTCTCTGTTGTAATTACAAAAATTTGTAAGCACGTACCAGATCAATTCTGTAATAAAATTAAAGTTATAAATAGAGGGCTCATTTTCAACGGTAAAGGAAGTTAAAACACAATAGGGAGATTTTGCAATGCTTATTTTTCACAGGTCTTTGTTCCTATCGTTATCTCAAGCATGTTCAGTATTAACGCGTAGGAACTGCACTTTCACACTACAGAGAAATTGCAATAAAATAAACTAAAAGGAAGGTTAGGTCAGTATTCATCTTCTATAAACTTAGGGAATTTTTTTTCGTTCATTTCTTGTTAAGCACACCGATTATTAGTATTTGATAGGTCAACAAAAGTTTCTAAATTAAAATTGTGTCAAAGTAAACCCCATAGAGTAGCAAAACTCAGGGGTAACCGTATAAGAAAATCAGATCTCAATTTTCAAGAGGTCACGTTGCAGTCCTCCATGTTAAAAAGGGGATCAGAGGGAGATTTTAAATAGAAATAATGTAACTGTGCCAAGTTTTATAATTGAAAATCATAGATATTACACAAATATTTGAAAATTTTTTAATTTAATAAAATAAAGTTAATGCATGTTATCTGTTATATCTACTATCCATAAAAAAGGGAATAAAAACGAATGCGACAACTATAGAGGAATCGCCGTGACCAGCACAATCAGCAGAATTTATGGAAAACTATTAAAGAGCAAAATCGAACATGAATACCACAGCATGGAAGCCGAAGAACAGGCAGGCTTTAGAGCAGGAAGATCGACAGTAGATCACCTTTTTTGCCTCACCCAAATTATCTAGAAAAAATTCGCCGTAATTCAAGAACTACATATGTTATATATAGACCTTAAAAAAGCATATGATAGTGTGCCACAAAACAAATTACGGACAGCACTCCAATAAACAAATATCAACTCGAATCTAATATCCGCAATTAAAAGTTTATATCAAAAAGCAGAAACCAAGGTTAAGGTAGGAAATTCAACATCTAAATGTTTTTATATCAGCTAGGGAGATAGGCAAGGGTGCTGTTTATCACCTACTGTATTTAAAATATACCTAGAACATGCACTAAAAGGCTGGAAACGGAAATGTAGTAATATGGGGATACCTTTAGAGAACAAGAATGTCTATACATTATGTTTTGCCGACGACAAGATTGTAATAGCTCAAGAGCATGATGATATAGAATATATGACTCGGAAATTGATAGAAGAATACAGAAAATGGGGCTTAGAGGTCAACATAAATAAAACTCAGTATATGACGATTGGCGAAGTGCGGCAAGACTTAAGATTAGAGGACAGCTAGCAAATAAAAAATTGTACCAAATACACGTACCTGGGGGTACAATTGACTGTTGATGGTAATTAAACACAGAAACGTTCAGGGATGAAGAGCTATTGCACAATTAAACCGTGTACTGTGGGACCAAAAAATATCAAAAAGAAACAAAGCACCGTATATACAACACGATTGTTAAAAGTATTATAACATACGGTGGTGATGTATGGCAATTAAAGGCATCAACCGAAAAAACTCTCGAGGTGACAGAGATGGACTTTTGGAGGAGATCAGCCTGAAGGTCAAGACTGGAACACGTAACCAACGAGCGAATTAGAGAGATAATGAAAGTTTCCCATTCCATAACCGAAGATATAAAAATAACACAACACACACAAGTGGTACGGACACGTATAAAGAATGCCAGAAGAACGGCTCCCGAAACAGATATTAAACTAAACACCACAGGGTAGACGAAGAAGAGGACCGTTACGATGAAGTTGGAAAGAAGGAGGAGCGAGAGGTATTCGAGACAGGGATTTGGATGAACACATTTGGATGGAAGACATTGTAATGCAGCATGAGTAATATAAAAAAAACAAAATGAAGAATGGAGCGCTTTATTAGAAAAAAGATGAATACAAGTGAAAAACTTGACAGGAAGGCATTTTCAGAAAAAATTTCCAATTTCCAACTGGACATTTGATGACGCGGTTGGTTTTTGCAAGAAAAAATCTTTGCTATAAAACTAAGAAAAAGTCATAAGAGAAATAGCTTCTCAGAATTATTCAATTTATCGGAGTACGATTTCTTACGAAATTGATATTCTTTAATTAAATCACTTACCTTTCAACATTTTTGAGGAAGAAGAAGAAAAACTCACTCCTGGCGTACTTTTTGCATTATTTTTACGATTGTCAGTGGCACAACAGTAACCTCCTTTCCACATGATTATATAAATTGTTTGTCAATCTTTTCGATTGTCTTCACTTACAAACGTTTTTAATTCTCTTTTTATACAAATTCTCTCTTCCTTCTGTCTTTAAATTCATATAAACTGCAGTCACATCAAGAAACGATCGATAATACATTTCAAAAGACACATTCCGAGATCAAATGTAAACACTGAGCGGACATTTTGAAAGAGGAACACGTCGATGCACGCGCCTTCAAAATCTCGTCACCAACCATTAGGTTCACCGTGGTTGTGTCTGGCAGGTTTCTATCACTTCCTTCAATATTTCATTTGAAATTAGCACTACACAACAGTTATTACCACTGTACCAAACACTTTATTTTTTCACTCGACACGTGTTACACTAAGCATGCGTGCATAGCATCATCAGGAGCCATCAGTAAGTCGATAGTCAGTCATAACTCACGACGCGATGATGCTCACATGGTTCTAGAAACGCGTATCAGGTGCAAAAATAGAGTGTTGGTTGTAGTGGTGATAAGTATTCTGTAATGTCATTGTGCCAAAGATTGCAAAATCTCAACATAATCTGAATACTAATTAACTGTTATCAGCGTTACTTGCAATAAAAGATTATAATTTCAATTGTACTCTAAAAAAAAAAACAGGTCCTACTATAATAGAGATGAGAATAATGAACTTTAAATAACCTCTCTTATAAGTTCCTATGATCAATCGAGTCGTAATAGCCAGCGAAAGATTTGGATTAAATATGAATATAAAAAAAAACCAAGAGGATGGTAATAACAAAGAAAAATCTATCACCAGAATCCCTCGAAATCAGAGATAACACCGTAGAACATGCCTCCACATTTAAAAATTTGGGAACCAATATAAATGACAAGTCGAATCCAAGAAAGGAAATATATTCCCGAATTGAACAGGCCCGAGTAATATACATGAATATGAATAAGTTTTTCCATCGCAAAAGTTTCAGTCTCGAACTCCGAATGAGAATGGTGTATGTATTCTGCCGGGCTGGACCCTTGAGCCTGGCTCAGAGAAATGACAGGAATCCCTTGAAATGTACATTTATAGATGCCTTCTTTGCATCTCCTGGGTACAGAAAATAAAAAACACAGAAGTACTGGAAAGAATGAATAAAATGAAGGAATTACTAACAACCATAAAAATAAGAAAAACTCAATAATTCGGAGATATAATGAGGGGCCCAAAGTTCAAATTGCTACGTCTAATTATTGAAGATAAAATAAAGGCAAACAATCGATCTGAAGACGAGAGAATTCTTGGCTAAAGGACATAAGAAGGTGGTTTGGATGTGCTTCGAGTGATATTTTTCGAGCACCAGTTTCTAAAGTTCGTTTAGCTATATGAATTGCCAACCTTCGTGAGGAGACGGCGTAGAAAGAAGAAATTAAGTTCCTAAATAAGGGAAATCGTTATCCTTAATAAAGTTTTCTCTTATTTGGTTTCAATATTGCGCAAGCTCTAAACGGTTCTTGCATGCTTCCAATAAAGATAACAGTTGAGTCCTTATAATTAATTTTCTTCCCTTTACTATTGCGCATGCTTCAAATAAAGATAACGATAGTGGCGTACCAAAATAAGCGTTGCAAAATCTCTCTAACAAAGTATTCTTAGCCGACTTTATAGTGAGACTAGACATTTAAACACCTGTAAACTTGGTCCATATTGTACTGTTATTTTAAAGGAGAAACGCATTAAAAGCGCATAATAAAACTAACTAAAGTAAAAGTTCAACAACCAACATAGCTGAGAACGTTTTTATTGCAGAAACAGAGCCGGTAGTTTCTATAATTATAAATGTTTAGAAACAAAAAATAAACAATTATGTTCTAGCCGCATATAATGTTAATTGTAATCATTAGGGCCGCTTACAGGCATGAATTATTACTACTTTAACTTATAAGTATACATTTGTCATTTTCGGGATTAAAAATATGTTTAGTGATATATGTTTCTATTACATTTGTTTATTTTGAAACAGCAGGGGAAATTTCTTTTGATCTTCCGCCTGCTGCTCTCAGTGAGTAACGTTTATAACAAAGAGTTTTCGAAAAAGTATTGAATCTTTTAAAGTTAAAAATTGAGACAATTGTTTTGTTGTGTCCCGTAAGAAACACTTATAAGATCACTTCGGTGTCTGTCTGTCCGTCTGTCACACCCGATGTTCTCCGAAACTATTTGACATAGAAAGTTTAAATTTGCCACTAATATAGGAATCAATGACCTCATCAGAGCCATGTAGTTTTAAAAATTAAATTTTGACTTAAGGGATTAGCTTTGGGGGGTAAAAGAGGAAGTAAAAAAATTTTATTTACCAAATCATCAAGTGTGATGTCAAATGAAAGCTTGTAAAAATACGAGTTAAAAATATATATATAATGTAATACTTGTGCGCGCTTTTTTTGTAATATTTTTAAAACATTACGAAAAATCGCTGTCTCCCCACTTATCTCGAAAAGTACTGATTAAAAAATTTTGAAAAAAATTCTGGAATATTCTCCACAAGGTGTAGATGGAACGAAAATTATTACGAGTGCATTAGCTTTAATAATTTATCTGGTATATAAAAAAATTCAAGGTCATCAGTTTTCAGAAAAGATCGGACAAAATTTTGTTGAAAACTCATTTGGGGTGTGTTTTGTGAAGTCACTGATCATTTAATTGTATAATTTTTTGTTACTTTGTGTCAATACATTTTAAATTTTTAAATGAAATGAAACGAATTACTTTGTTAGTTGTCACTTATTTTTTTATTTATCTGCTACTGCAGTTTCGCAGGTTTTCTACATTATCAAGCGTAATACTACAAACTAAGCTGGTTTATTTATGATTTATAACAGATTTCCAGGTACAATTTGGAATTACCCTTCATTAAATTACAATGAAGTTAAATTAAATTATTTTATTACAAAGGGTTAAATGACATTATTGTTTAAAATTTGAAGAAATACTTTTCAATATTTTCTTAAAACTTTTAACAAAAATTCTTTCTTCAAAGATATATCTAAAAAACTTTTAAAATACGCCAAACAGGGTTGAATTCTGAACATCTGTTTGATTATTTAATAGGATTGTATCTTTATTTTTATTGTGCTTGTAGATCTCTATAGCTTCTAAAATATTTAATTTTCTTCCTTTTTGTGCTTTATGTAATGTTTGTAGACTATTTATGTCTGGAAAATATGATTTGTTTGGCGGAAGTAGTTAGCAAAGTTGAGTTTTCTTTGTTTAATCTAAAAGATGGTGTTCTTTAAATTTAGTATCGAAATTTCTCTCTATTTGGCCTATATAACAGCTATTACATTCATTACATGACAGTTTATAAACTCCAGAGTCTTTGTATTTATGAGTTTTGTCTTTTACATTGAAAAAGAGGGAGGACAGTTTTTGGGGGTGATTTAAAAGCGATATTTATGTTGTCTTTTGCGAGTATATGTGCAATTTTATTATAAATTGGTCCGAAATATGTCAATGAGGAAAAAGTTCGTATTTCATTGTTTTTAACGTGTGAATAAATATGTCTTAAATTTAGTTGTTTTTGTCTATTATTTAATTAGGTTATCTACGGTTTTTTTTTCTGAAATCCGGTATTAAGGGCAATATTCTTGATTGTATCAAAGTCTTTCTCTAAATTTTGTTTATTTTAAAGGGATGGAAAATGCTCTGTGAATCATGGATCTATAGGCTGCGAGTTTATGTGAGTGGGGGTGGCATGAATTATTGGGAATAGTGGTGTCTGTAAAAGTGGGCTTTCTAAAAATATCGAATGAGAGTTTATTGTTATCTTTGGTGATGGAGAGTTCTAGGAAGTTTATTTTATTATTCATTTTTGTTTCTAATGTTAATTTTATATTCGGTTGTATTCCATTCAAGGCATTTAGGGAGGATTGAAGGGATTTGTCGTCTCCTTTAAAACTGATCATTTTATACCTCCGTCACAAAAATTTTCAATTTAAAAAAGTAATCAACGTACGGAACACTGATTGCTCAAGTCCGACTTGCACTTGACCGGTTATTCTTCCTTTTAATAAGCAAAATTCATTTTTATTCTACAATATAAGATGTTTCTTGAAAGAAGGAATTTTAATATTTCAAAAATTCGTGGGCATCATACCAGTAATACGGCGGCAGGTCATGTGATCATTACAAACTCAAATCCCTTGAGATCAAAGTTGCCGAGTCGGACTGTCGCTACTGTGTTTTATGTTTATTGTGGTAAAACCGTATAAAATATTATTGCGGATACGTTGTCTTGTGACAATTCAAATAACATTTCTAGTATGGTATTAAATAATAAACCTACGAATAATATACTTCTAATTTGTAATGGTTTCAATTAACATGTTATTGATGCACTTTAAAAATGTATATTATAGCCAAAAGCTAGTAAAGAACTATTGAATATTTCGTTAAATAATATTACCATATTTTTTTCTCACCATAATGTGTTAAGAATAATATATTCTTCCAAAAAAGTAAACTGCTTTGGGATTGCGTAACCAAATGAAGTCTCTTGTACGCTTTATAGTAGCCTTTTTTATACCTACTAAATATGTTTCTGGAAGAAGCAACGTTTCAAGATGTATTTAAGATTGCCTTTATTTAAGAAACGTTTCGTCCAATACCCTTTGAGAAAGTATTGGCAAAAGGTCGTTTTTGAACAAATAACTTATTTTTATCAGCATTTCGTACTGGCTGAATTTAAAATAGAAAAATTTCAGCTTTGATCGACCATACTCTGTAAAGAAGATTGACCACTGTATAGTCCAAGAGGAAAGTTACAGTCGGCAAGTAAGAACATGTTGCCTCTAACTTATAGTCGGTAAAATAATTTCCTTTTTTTAGGTTATTGTTGAATCCAGTGAAAACAATGCTTTGTGGAAAGAGATCCATTATTGGTTCGTAGTTGTTTTCTTTTTTCTATAAAGTCTTTAGTGTTTTAACTAAGTTGGTTGTTTTCATGATTTTGTTTTGGACAGTAAATTTTTTCTGCTTCTTTAATTGCTTTGGTTATGTTTGTATTAAGTATTTCAACATCTGATTCCTCTGCACTAGATCTCTCCAGAGCCGCCCGGCAGTATTATCGTAGGCTTTAGGGTTAGGCGGGGTGTACCATTTAGTTGGTTTGGTTTTATTGATTAGTCGCACTATTTCTTTTTGCAGATTTGTCGTTTATCGATAATAATAAAATGAATCTCATTTCTTGAAGCTCACTCAAGTCCATCATCTGAGTGGCTTCTTGAAAAAACTGTTCATAAGATATAAATTGTTATATTGACGAAAATTCAGCAGTTGCTGAATCGTCTTGTCGTGGACGGATCTTGGCATTGAAGTATTCCATTATAAAATTATACTGACACGGAAATTCCTCTTGAGCGGCTGTTATGTTTTCATAAAATTCATCGCATTCATCATCTTCATGATCTTGATGAACTATTGAATCATTATTTACTGTTGAATGATGGAAAACCTTTTAAATAGATACATTTTTTTAATAAATAATGCGCGACATGTTCTTACTTGACTGACTGTAGTCATTTATTATAGCCACATCTGGAGGGTAGGGATTAGGTTGTAGAAATTGCTGGAGGGAGCTTGAGTTGAAATTTTTTACGAGTGTACTTCAGGGGTCCTATCCCAATCCCTTGTTATTTCTAATATTAATAAACGTTTTACCCGAATACTTAGAGATACTGAGTCTACCACGGAAATTACAGTTTTGCCCGTAACTCCTTTTTACATAAATTAAGACATTGATTTTCGTCCGGCATCTTAAATTTCAAATATACAGATGATCTTGACCGTAATTTGAAAAAACCCATGCAATAAAAATAATTATGAAATATTTAGGCTTATAGGGGTGGTTTAACCATAACTTATTATTCCTTGAGGTTTGTTTCATTTCACTTTAATTTATCGAATTATTGAATAAATAATGGGCATGAAAGGTATAAACGTCCAAACAAGTGTGTCTAAACGAGGCAAAGTTTTTTTAATTATAAATAATTATAAATTTAATTTCGCCGATAAATTGTTAAGTGGTAAAGTTAAGTGGAGATGCAGAGTTCCAAGTTGTAAGGCTACTTTATATACTGTTGGCGAAGAATACGTGATATCAAAGTGTAACCTGACACATTGTCATGCCGAATATGTGCATCTGACTTACAGAAACAGTTCGTTGCAGTTTCGGCAAAACGTAAAGCGTCAGTAGATATTGGACGAAAAGAATTTTTCAGTCTGTTTTGAAAGACAATTAGACCGACTGTTTAACAGTGAAAGATTTAGGTTCTGTGAAAAGAAGTATTTATGATGTGAGAAGAAAAAAAAAGTTTCCTACACTGTCCAAGTCTTGTGCTGATTTACATCATGCTTTGAATAAGATGACTTCGATTGTCACGAATAGAGGAGATTTTTTTAATAACGAATAATTCTGTGTCGAACATGGTGATATTTTCATGCGAAACCAATTTGAAACATTCGTGCGCGTGTACTCGTATATTCATGGACGGAACATTCAAATATGCCTCTAAGCATTCCCTACAACTGTTTACAATTCACGGATGCTGCAATGGACCTTATATTCCGCTTGTATTTTGTTTATTAAAGGACAAATCGACAAACTGATATGCAAATTGTTTAACCTATATTTTAAATAAATGTAGAGAGTTTAACTTGCTGTTTCAACCGGTAGAAGTGATAAATTTTGAAACATCAATCCACAAAGGCGTTAAAGAGGTTTGGTGTTATGTGCAAATTATAGGCTGTTGTTTTCATCTCAGTCAAGCTTGGTGGAGAAAAATTCAAGCGCTAGGATTAGCCAGAGACTATAAAGAGAGAACATAGCTAGGGAAATGGAATGGGTATTGTTTTGACCTTCTTTTCCCAGGGTTATTTCAGTATTTGTCCGGTTAATATTATCACAAAATACAAAGATTCGGTCATTATAGTATATAATAATAATAATAATAAAATGTCTTTATTGTAATTAAATGATAGAATTACAATTGGCGGAGTTGAGGTTACACTTCCATGAAATGTCAATACATATTGTATACAGCAACATTTAGAAACTAGTATTACATATAAAATACAAAACATAATAATCAATACACGAAGTTCTACCATGATAGAAGTTAATATTAATACTGTGAGTGGTTAAGAGTATAGCTACTGCTATATATGTAACATTAGAGAGGTCGATTGCATATAAGATACAAAATATAGTAATCAATACACAATGTACCACCATGATAGAAGTTAATAATAATACCGTGGGTGGCTAAAGGTATTATAGTATATATTATATAATAATAATAATAATAATAGAACAACACCTAACAGACAACAATATTCTCACAGAAGAGCAGAAGGGATGCAGGAAAAATAGTCGAGGATGCAAAGAGCAGCTGATCATAGATAGCGTGATTATGGGACAAACCAGAAAAGAACACAGAAACCTTCACATCGGTTACATAGACTATAAAAAAGCCTTCGACTCCATACCCCACAGCTGGTTAATCAGAGCCCTAGAAATCTATAAAATCAACCAACACCTGAGGCAATTTCTCGCTCAAATTATGAAAACATGGAAAACCAAAATACGCCTAGAAACACAAACCGAACGCATCCAATCAGAAGAGCTGTACATCAGACGGGGTATATTTCAGGGAGACTCGCTCAGCGCTCTATGGTTTTGCCTCTGTCTCAATCCACTCTCAAATATACTAAACGGAACAGAGCATGGCTTCAATATCAGACACCAGAAAGTGAATCAACATAAAATAAAACCACCTCCTATATATGGATGACATAAAACTCTACGCTGCCACAAAAACACAGCTGAAAGAACTCCTCAAAATCACAGAAATATTCACCTTAGATGTCAATATGGAATTTTGTATAAGTAAATGCAAAGTGCTCCACATCAACAAAGGCCAATGGAAGTGCCACCATGAGACAGAAACCATCAACAATGAAACACTCGATAACATGTTCGACAAAGAAACATACAAATATCTAGGCTTCCAACAAAGCACCAAACTCAACCATACTCACATCAAAACAGAGCTCCGAACCCAACACAAAAACAGACTGACGAAACTTTTACAAACAAAACTCAACTCTAAGAATCTCACTAAAGCCATCAATACGTTCACTATACCTATACTCACATATTCATTTGGTATCATCAAATGGTCACAAACAGACATAGAAAATATTCACATCCTTATACGATCTCTCAATTCACCAAATACAGGAAATTGCACGTATGCAAAGAAAGACTTACCATCGAGAGGAAGGCAGGAGGAAGAGGAATTATAGACATCAGATCATTACACACAAAACAAATACAAGCACTTAGGAAATTCTTTCACAGCAAGCAAACCAGCCTCCACACAGCGACAGTGAAAGCAGACAAAAACTACACACCTCTCGACTTATCCCGGGCAGACCACTCAGCAGACACACATAGTCACACCCAATTACAACAGAAAAAGATGAAAACGTGGTCAGAGAAAACACTCCACGGAAAACACAGATACCACTTAGAACAAGACCACGTAAATAAAAAACAATCCTACACCTGGTTACAGGATGGGCAGAGATTCCCTGAAACAGAAGGCTTCTTACTTGCCATCCAGGATAAAGAAGACAGATGCAGGAAGTGCCACCAGCAGAAAGAAACGATCGAACACATAACAGGTGGATGTAAAATATTAGCCGGAACAGAATACACAGCCAGACATGACTCAGCTGCCAAAGTAGTTCACCAAGCACTAGCCACAACATACAAACTCATAGAAAACACAGATCCCTACTACAAATACACACCAACATCCATACTTGAAGATAAAGATTACGAGCTCTACTGGGACATCAGTATCCATACGGATAAAACAGTCTCCGCCAATAGACCTGATATTACTTTTCAGTGCAAAAAAGGAAAAGTCACCTATCTAACTGACATAGCGGTCCCCAACGACACAAACATCCAAACGAAATACACAGAAAAAATTTCCAAATACACAGACCTTGCAACGGAAATAAAAAGGCTATGGAAACAAGAAAAAGTCATCATTGCCCCCCTCATTATATCAGCCACAGGCCTTACCCTAATAACATTCACACCACACTTGGTACAATTAGGACTCAACACAAACATACACAGAAACATTCAGAAGTCAGTGATTTTGAAAACATGTAACATTGTCAGGTCATTCCTTAATACACAATGGTAATGCGTTTGTGCTGACTTGGCTTTGGCCCGTCAGCCAAACATGGAACCACATTGACCAAATGTGAGAAAGAAGAACTTTTTTGTAATAATAATAATAAAATGTCTTTATTGTAATTAAATGGTAGGATTAGAATTGGCGGAGTTGTAGTTACACTTCCTTCCTATCTCAACCATGAAATGCCAATATATATTGTATACAGCAACATTTAGAAACTAGTATTACATATAAAATACAAAATATAATAATCAATACACGATGTACTACCATGATAGAAGTTAATATTAATACTGTGAGTGGCTAAGGGTATAGCTACTGCTATATATGGAACATTAGAGAGGTCGATTGCATATAAAATACAAAATATAATAATCAATACACAATGTACCACCATGATAGAAGTTAATATTAATACCGTGGGTGGCTACAGGTATGGCTACTGCTATATATGTAACATTAGAGAAGTCGATTGAGGTGACCAGTGTACGAGCTACCGTAGGAAGCAGTCAGCATAAGCTATGAACGATGGTTTTTACTGCTCTTTTAAACCTGTGATCTGACGCATCCCTCAGATCAACAGGCACTTTATTGTCCAACTTAGCTATTTGGTAACTGAAAGAACGCTCATACATTGAAGTCAAGTGCATCGTTAAACTTCTATCTAATTAATCTTTCTTTATAATATAGATCCGGAAATTGTGGGTAAATGCTTTGCTTTTGAGCTAAATGAAATGAGACTTAGCGACCAACAGTTAAAAAAATTTGCAGACTACCTCGTAGAAAATTATATAGAATTTCCACCTAATATATGGGCCGCGAAATCAGCTTCCAGCCAGAGAATAACAAATGCATGTGAGTCATTTCACTCACATTTAAATAAATGTTTTAATTCTAGTAATCCTAATATATTTGTATTTTTGGAAATAAACAATACCAATGCGAAATATACGTACAAATACAGAGTGTAAATAGTTTCAAACGTTTAAACAGTAAGTCGCAGAAACGAGAACATTTTATACAAGAAAATATTGTAAAAACTTAATAATAATCAAATTTCTATGCTGCAATATGTAATATCAGATTCACATTATTATATTTTTTAAGAATATTAATTATATGCAATTATATTTGTTCTAATAAACTTTTCGTATTTTATTATTTAGGTATATTTTAAACCAGGTAAATCGAACGAAAATGTATATTCCCGAAAATTATCAGCGCACTAAACTGTATATAATCTGGTAAAGAGTTTCTTCACATTTGACCATTAATTAATGCGGGCGGACGAACCTGTATGTGCCCGTCTACCAAATCACCCAAAAGTCGAAAAAAAGTTTCCTACGGGTAATAAATTAGATATATGTAACAGTTAATCTATTATCTTTTAATCCTTATAAAAATTTAGCCTAGTCTTCAAAAAAAGATAAAATTAAATTAGTTATTTGCATCTCTAGAACTATTAATGGTCAATGTAAAGGCATCCTATATAGGAATGTAGGTACTTTTTGTGATAAACACAACGTGCTTCCACCATTTTCAATTTAAAGTAATAAAAACTACCAATAAAAAAAATTCGAACAAAGAATTCGTTTCTACATTTGGACAAATAAATTATTTTTAATAGTGTCGTCGTCCATTGTGCCTTCTGCTAGCGTGGTAGTTTTAAAAATTTTATTACTTCAGAACTATAAATTTTCTTTTATTCTTTTTGTCATTATGTATGCCCTGATAGTGCCTTTTCTGTTTGTTATTTTAACAACATGTGAAATTCAAGCAGATGACCTAATATTGACATCGAGTCAGGTCGAAACAGGTAGATATATTTCATAACTGCTTAATTAATAATTTTTTTTTAATCTTAGTAAGGCAACTATAGGTATATACTCTTTACAAGGCGTATCTAAATTAAGTTCATAAATTTTCATCTGGACAGTACATATTAATACTTGCACATCCAAACCTAGCATTTTAAAATCAGTGCAAAACAATTTGCATTATTTTCTCTCAAAATTTCCCATTAATTCTAAAACGGTTTGCTAGTCTGATCTAATAAAGTTATGTTTTTAAGAAATATTAGTAATAGGCCAAGAGATCTATTTGTGCAGTTAAATAGTCATGTGAAGCATACGGGTCTGTAATTCATATTCGTGGTTGAAGTATGTACATGAAGTTGTTGAAATTTATGTATATACCTTAAAACATAATTGAAAATATTAACGTAATGGAAATGCAAATACTCAATTTTAAAATAAATACTGAATTGGACTTTCTCACCCTAAACGATAAAGTAATACCGGCATTACAGCTCAATATTTTAAATGGTAGCTACTTTATAGTGATATAATAACCATAAAAAGATGTGAAACAGAAGAAAAACCAGTTAGGGTTCTCACCTAAAAATTGAAAAAAAATGTCATCTCATGTTTTTTGGGACAATAAATACGGATCTGGTGTCAGAAATTGGCGCTCGGCCACGTACGCACCCGTACGCCTCCCCCAATCCCCGATAATCAAAGAAAAAATTCAATTACGGGCGTTTAGTATTATTAATATGGTTTTTGCTGATACCCCGGATCTGAAAAATCGACAATTTTATACTAGAAGGTTAGTTCAAATTAGTACAGGTTAGTTCAGGTTATTATATTATTTTCTAATACAAAATTGTTGATTTTTCAAATTTTTCATTCTGGGTGTGGGCGGTTGGGGGTGGCCGGATGGGGTAATAATAATAATAAACGTCCGCGTATTTGAAAATTTTTGTTCTGATTTTCGGGGGTTGGGTTGGCGTAGGGGTGCGCCAAGCGGCAATTTCTGACAACGTATTCGTGTTCAGCGCCCCAAAAAACATAAAATGATATATATTTTTTTTTAAATTTTCTAGTACAAAATTGTTGATTTTTCAAATTTTCCAATTTTTCATTCTGGGTGTGGGCGGTTGGGGGTGGCCGGATGGGGTCCGGGGTGTTAGCAACAACAATATTAGTACTAATAATAATAATAATAAACGTCCGCGTATTTAAAAATTTTTTGTTCTGATTTTCGGGGGTTGGGTTGGCGTAGGGGTGCGCCAAGCGGCAATTTCTGACAACGTATTCGTGTCAGCGCCCCAAAAAACATAAAATGATATATATTTGTTTAAAATTTCTAGGCGAGTACCTTAAAACGAATAATTACCGAAAAATTTCTGTTTAAAGTCAAAATAATGAAAAAATTACATAATTTTCAGATGTCTCGTGTCCTCTAACCCCAAAAAGAACTTATAGCGTTATATACTGGAAGTAACCTCTTTAACATTTTTATCCCTATATCCTCTTATAATTATGCTTAAATGTGTTCATACTAACCAAAAATCAGGAAAAATCCTCACAGTACTATTGCAACTGTACAATATTCAACTACCTTCACCCATTTTACCTCTTTTTCTTGAAGTAATGTCACTCAAAAACTGTAGATGCCTTTCCTATTTCAAATATTGTATAGGTATTAAATTTGAAATCTTTGTCCCATTTCGTTCGAGAGTTAGCGTGCCGCGACAGACCGACGGAAATGTGAAACTATGTTGTTCGCGGTCCAGGGTTTCTGAAACGTTAGAAAATGCAAAAATCACAGACTGATTTTTACACGAATACAATACTTCCTTCTAGTAATATATATACCTTAAAACATAATTGAAAATATTAACGTAATGGAAATGCAGATACTCAATTTTAAAATAAATACTGAATTCGACTTTCTCACCCTAAACGATAAAGTAATACCGGCATTACAGCTCAATATTTTAAATGGTAGCTACTTTACAGTGATATAATAACCATAAAAAGATGTGAAACAAAAGAAAAACCAGTTAGGGTTCTCACCTAAAAATTGAAAAAAAAAATGTCATCTCATGTTTTTTGGGACAATAAATACGGATCCGGTGTCAGAAATTGGCGCTCGGCCACGTCCGCACCCGTACGCCTCCCCCAATCCCCGATAATCAAAGAAAAAAATTCAATTACGGGCGTTTAGTATTATTAATATGGTTTTTGCTGATACCCCGGATCTGAAAAAATCGACAATTTCATACTAGAAGATTAGTTCAAATTAGTACAGGTTAGTTCAGGTTATTATATTATTTTCTAGTATAAAATTGTTGATTTTTCAAATTTTCCAATTTTTCATTCTCGGTGTGGGCGGTTGGGGGTGGCCGGATAGGGTCCGGGGTGTTAGCAACAACAATATTAGTACTAATAATAATAATAAACGTCCGCGTTTTGAAAATTTTTGTTCTGATTTTCGGGGGTTGGGTTGGCGTAGGGTGCGCCAAGCGGCAATTTCTGACAACGAATTCGTGTTCAGCGCCCCAAAAAACATAAAATGATATATATTTTTTTTAAATTTCTAGGCGAGTACCTTAAAACGAATAATTACCGAAAAATTTCTGTTTAAAGACAAAATAATGAAAAAATTACATAATTTTCAGATATCTCGTATCCTCTAACCCCAAAAAGAACTTATAGCGTTATATACTCGAAGTAACCTCTTTAACATTTTTATCCCTATATCCTCTTATAATTATGCTTAAATGTGTTCATACTAACCAAAAATCAGGAAAAATCCTCACGTTACTATTGCAACTGTACAATATTCAACTACCTTCACCCATTTTACCCCTTTTTCTTGAAGTAATGTCACTCAAAAACTGTAGATGCCTTTCCTATTTCAAATATTGTATAGGTATTAAATTTGAAATCTTTGTCCCATTTCGGGTCAGTGACTTCATAAAACACACCCCGAATGAGTTTTCAACAAAGTTTGTTTCCGATCTTTACGGAAAACTGATGACTTTGAAAGTTTTGTTTTTTTTTATATACCAGATAAATTATTAAAGGTAATGCACTCGTGATAATTTTCGTTCAATCTACACCCCGTGGAGAATATGGAGGATTTTTCGCGATTTTTTCAAAATAATACAAAGAAAGGGAGTGCATGTAAGGTATTATATATATTTTTGAACTCGTGTCTTTACAAGCTTTCATTTGACACCCCCACTCCATGACCTATTAATTTTTTTTTCACTCCTGATTTCACCTCCCAAACTCCTTAAGTTAAAGTTTAACTTGCAAAACTATATTAGTACCAAATTTCAACTTTCTACGTCAAATAGTTTCAGAGAAAATCAGGTGTGACAGACAGGCAGACACCAAAGTGATCCTATGGAACATTAAAAAACTAAAACGAAAATAAGCTAACCCGCTTCGTGTAATCATATGTGAAACTTCGAAAAGTCATTGAATTTAGACACGACCTTTACATAAGAACCATGAACCAACCACAAGAGCACCAAGCTTTGTTCGATTTTTTAAATTCAATGATTTAATTTCACCAGTTGAATATTAATTTCAATAATTAAATATTTTCTTCTGTATTTTTTGCCGGGGCTATGGTAATTTAAAAATATATAGGCAAGTTTTTAGGAGGTAGAAACGAGGTTCTAATAACCAGCCAAGTGCAAGTCGGACTTGAGCAATTAGTGTTTCGTACGTTGATTGTTTGACTTCACAAAACAATACTTTTTGAGATATTTTTGGCAAATTTTTAAAAATAAAGCTAAGAAAAGTGTGCTCAAATATTACATTATATATATTTTTGAACTCGTGTTTTCACAAGCTTTCATGTGACACCCCACTCGATGACCTGGTAATTTTTTTTCACTTCCGATTTCACCCCCCAAAACTAACCCTGAGAGGGCCATCAATTCCCATATTAATGCCAAATTTCAATTTTCTATGTCAAATATTTTCGGAGAAAAACGAGTATGCCAGGCGGACAGGCGGACAGACAGACAGACAGACAGACACTGAAGTGATATTACAAGTGTCCCATACGGAACACTAAAAAGAGTATTTCTGATATGCATTTTTCTTCGCGAAAGCGATTTTTCTATTTTTTACATTTTCGAATCTTTAGTTGGAAAAAATATTGATCTATTTGTCTAGCAATCTGTTCTACTGTCAGACTGTCTGTTTACCTGTCTATCTGTCTGTTCGATAACTCTCGACCAAAATGAAACATCAAGTTCAAGTTTGGCACACATATAATACTTGAAGCAGGAACGGAACCTATTTTTTTGGGTTGTACTGCTTAAAGTAAAAGAGCTCTAGATTAATAAATCTTGTTGATTTCTGATATTATTTTTAGATTTTTTCTTTGTCTTTGGTTAGGTAATCAATGAATTTTAAGAATAAAGATCTATAGTATAATATTTATGGAGTTAAAGTTGCGGAGGTTGTATATATCATGTAATTGTCCTTTTCAAAGTTTATGGAGAGAAACAAACCGGAAATTGTGTTATGATTTTATATTATTTATTATTTTCAATTAAATAACGGGTGTTTCAGTTGCGAATATCTCTGAAACCCTTTCCTCCTTCCTCACTTTTTTTTATTAATATCTTATCACAAGGCACTTGAATTAGAGAATTCTTTAATATAAGAACGTCAAATTCAGTACTTATTTTAGAACTACGAATTTACAATGGAGGTGCTGTATAAATCAATTTATTGGGCCTTCCAGTATATGTTCATCAATAATTAAAAATATTACGTCTTAAAATTCTGTAAAAGTTGACTAAACTATAGTTCTACATCCGTCATTGCAGAAGAAAAATAAACGGTCAAGTGCAAGTTGAACTTGCACAATTAGTGTTCCGTACGTTGATTGCTTTAAAAAAAAAATTGTTACGGTGGTATAAAATGAGCAGCGACTTCACAAAATACACCCCAAATGAGTTTTCAACAAAGTTTCTTTCCAATCTTTACTGAAAACTGATGACCTTGAAATTTTTGTTTTTTTTATATACCAGATAAATTATTAAAGGTAATGCACTCCTGATAATTTTCGTTCAATCTATACCCCGTGGAGAATATTCCAGAATTTTTTCAAAATTTTTTGATCAGTACTTTTCGAGATAAGGTGGAGGGACAGCGATTTTTCGCGATTTTTTAAAAATAATACAAAGAAAAGTGTGCGCAAGTATTCCATATTATATATATATTTTTTACTCGTGTTTTCACAAGCTTTCATTTGACATCACACTCGATGACCTAGTAAAAAAAATTTTTTTTTTTTCACTTCCGATTTCACCCCCCAAAACTAACCCCTTAAGTCAAAATTTAACTTTCAAAACTACACGGCTCTGATGAGGCCATCAACCCCTATATTATTACCAAATTTCAACTTTCTATGACAAATAGTTTCGGAGAAAATCGGGTGTGACAGACAGACGGACAGACAGACAGACACCAAAGTCATCTTATAAGTGTTCCGTACCGAACACTAAAAAATAATACAGTAATTAAATCGGTAAACGGGCCGTATTCCAAAAGTAAAGGCCAATTGCTTATAATTAAATACTCGTACTGCAGACTGCTCTAAAATAAGTACAGAAATTGGACTTTCTCACACTAAACCATAACCTAATTGAAGCAATACTACTGAATATTTTTCAATGATCGATTATTCATGGTGAAATATTAATCACGAAAAAGACAGATAAATGGTCTGGAGATATTTGTAAATAGAATCTTACTTTATTCTTCCATAATGGTTTTCAATTTCTCCACTGCAAAAACCGACATCTCATTTCGTTCTAGAGTCATCAGGCCAACAAACGGGGATATCGACACACAGAACAACAGACAGGTAAACCGACGAAAATTAGAATACCACGTTTTTCGTAATACAGGGAAACCGGAAGAAATGAAAATATTTTGGAGGGGGATTTCTCATCACAGACTTCAGGAAAGCCTACAATTTTTAAAGACACTTTTCGGTATTATGTTATAAGCGTTAGTACACTATTTAATGAAGAGTAAACATTTCTGTTTTAAATTTGTTCTACTTACTAATAACTCCTGTATGCACTCCTGCTAGTATTGGGGTCCTTGATCGTTGATCAATTATCATGAAATGCATTACTCTGATTTATTGCGTCGGGTCATTCCAGGGAGAAAAAGATGGTAGATATGGATCTAAGCTATTCAGAATGAAAAAAAAATAACGTTTTACATAAAATCCGTGCCCAAGCTGTCCAGATTTTTTACAGAGACCGGCATGTACCCATCTAAGTGATAAATGATCAGCTTAAGGTAGTACTATACATTGTGCACTCTCATAAATAACAATTTGTAGTAGATATACAACATGTAAGTAGAAAAATAATTGCTTTTACGTCCCTTGAAGGGAACGACGTGTCGTATGGCGTTTTCTTTTAGTTTTAAATGGAATCCTGTTTTAATTTTTTTTATTTGTCAAGGTTTATAATGGATGTCATATTGATTGCTGCAAAAATGCAGGTCGTTTTCTTTCGTATGTCTGCTGGATAAATTTGAAGTTATATTGATATAATTGGCGTAAAAGTCTTTTTAAATAACGTAACTCTGTATATCTTTGTTTTTTATATTCCACGAAGAGTATTGGTCGAGATATATGAAATATTGTTTGAGACTTTATTGTCTTTACCATTTGTTATGAATAATAAAGTGCTAATTATGGGCGACTTTAATATACCCAATTTTAATGTACTTGAGAATACAATGCGTAGCAGTAGTAAAACAATAATTGAAAATTTTCTAAACATCTCCGGTCTATCTCAAATTAACGTCATAGAAAATACCTCAGATAAACTTCTTGATCTCGTACTGACAAATAACGATGGCAGTATTGAGAGAGCCATGGATATTTTGACAGCGGAAGATAATCACCATCCTGCTTTAGATATTTTTTTAAAAGTACAGTGTGAATCCAAAAAACATAAGCAAAAGAATCATTCAAACTATTATAATTTCAAAACAGGGAATTCAGTTAACCTATATCTTAACTTTTCATATATTAACTGGGACTTTCTGTCTCAATTTACAGATGTAAATAGAGCCTGCAGAAGATTTTATCAAACAATTTACACTATTTTAGATATACATGTTCCTAAGACACAAAAGACAAATAAATATTATCCGCCTTGGTTTACTAATGAAATTATACAAAATATCAGAACTAAATACAGCTTAATATATAATATATATAATAAATTTAAAAGAACGAGGAATTTATTCGAACTAGAAAAGTTTAAAAATCTACGGCGAATCATTAAAAATAACACAGAGGTTTCCAATAAAACATACACTTTAAATATTGAAAACGACATAAAAAATGATCCTAAAAAATTCTGGCGCTATTAATGACAAGAAGAACTCTCATATTATACCAACCACTACGTCTTATAATAACAACATCCTTAATAATCCTAGACATATAGCCGAAAGTTTTTCATTCTTTTTTCAAGACTCTTATGTAATGTCTTCTGAGAAACAAAGAAACGTGGAAAATAATTTATTCCCATCACAGAATCCTATTAATATGGAGAAAATAACGGAAAAACTTGTTTTTAAAGTATTAAAAAAGTTAAAACCTACAGCTACTGTTGGTCCAGATAAAATTCCTGCCTTCTTCTTAAAAGACTGCGCCTCTGTTTTTGCTCATCCTCTTACAATATGATTCAATTTATCACTTGACACATCTGTGTTTCCAGACACATGGAGAACATCACGTATTATGCCTGTTTTCAAAAAAGGTGACAAGAGTTGTGTAACAAACTATAGACCGATAAGCATTATTAATAACTTTTCAAAAGTCTTCGAAATCATATTACATGATTATTTATATAATTCAATTAGCACGCAGATATCACTGCAAAAACACACGGTTTTGTGAAGGGCCGTTCGACGGTTTCAAATTTATTTTGTCTTACGCAAGACCTTGCGGGAAGGGGGTAAGAAGACCGATGTGATTTACACTGATTGCTCTAAAGCCTTTGATCGGCTGGATCATGGGATTTTGTTGGACAAGTTCGCAATTGGCTTTTCGGATAAGTTATTGTCTTTTTTTGAATCATACTTGATAAACCGCTCGCAGTTTGTACAGTGTCTTGGTCAAAATTCTTCTAGCTTTGTTGCCACATCGGGAGTGCCGCAGGGATCACATTTGGGGCCACTCCTTTTCAACATATTTATAAATGATCTTACTCAGAGAGCCGGTATTGAATACCTACTTTATGCCGATGACGTAAAGTTATATTGCAGAATCAGAGACCTGAACGACTGCATAAGATTACAGGATGACTTTAATCTTATAAACGATTGGTGTAGTAACAACAAACTCCTTTTGAATGTATCCAAGTGCAATGTAATCACACAAAAAAATTAAGTCCCATACAATTCAGTTACAGTATGAACGGTCCTAGAGCGATGTCAGTCGGTGTCTAATTTGGGTGTTTTGCTGGATATTCTTTTGTCTTTTCGTGGCCATATTGCAAAGATTACGGCGGAGAGTTTTAAACTATTGGGTTTCATCATACGTAATAGTGCCGACTTTGTTGCATATGATACTCTAAAATTGCTCTTTAATAGTTTCGTGAGACCACGGCTTGAATACTCAGTTGTGGTTTGGTGCCCGTTTTAATCAAGCGCACATTCAAAATATTTGAAAGATTCAGAAGCGTTTTTTAAAGTACGCTAGTTTTAAACTCGATGGGGTATATCTCGAAATAGGTTATCCCTATGAAAGTCTCTTGGATAGATTTTCGGTGAAAAGTTTGGAGGCACGCCGAAACAAAGCCAAAATTATATTTTTACACAAGACAATATCAAACAAAATTGATGCGAACAAAATCTTGCAGTGTCTGCTTTTTCATGTACCTAGACCCGCGGCACGTAGTCTGCAAACCTTTGTTTTACCAACCCCAAGAACAAATGTCCTAAAATTTTCTCCCCTTTTTCAAATTTACGAGAAATATAATCGAATGCAGAACCAGCTTGATATTTTCAACTGCAACGTGACAAAAATAAAAAAATATAGTTTTAAAATATGTTGTTAATAAGCTATTTAATTTTAATTAGGTTTAGTACATTTCATTATGTTATTTTCCCATTCTGTAATTGGAATACTGTAGAATGTGGTAAATAAATAAGTAACGGTAATTAAATATATTCTAGTGCGATTTATATGTCAATATCAAAAAATTAGAATCAAGATATTGGACATTTTTAATCTGGTAATTTCGCACAGCGATACTATAGATACTCCTTCTTCTTGAGGAAAAAGACATATATTGTTATATTTTCCAGCAGAAGCGGTTAGAGATATTTTCGAGGAGTAATTATACCTCGACTGACTCCCCGTCCAGCCTAAATTGCTTACTCTGGAATAGTGAAAATCAACACTTAAAAGTAGTTTAAAATAATTTTGCTTCTAAGGGAGGAAAATACGGAAGAACTTTTATTTCCGAAAGGTTCCTACAACACATAAGTCTTTTAAATTGGAGATGCAATGCGTAGTATGCACCTAAATTATCTATTTAAAACAGTAGTTCCGTGATCAAGCAGTTTTCAAAATGCCACCCTTAAGAAAGGGGATCAATATACATTTACTCCTAAGCAGGGTACAAGAGAAGCCATTGTTTGCAGGATATTCGTCTCTGACATGTTTGTTGTAACATATTAGTACACCCAAAGGGCAGTCGAATGTCAGTCTTTTAATGTGGGTGAAGTTGAGGTCAACTGCTTGTTTAAAATAAGTTTTTATATATATATATAAATATATATATATATATATATATATATATATATATATATATATATGTATATATATATATATATATATATATATATATATATATATATATATATATGTATATATATATATATATATATATATATATATATATATATATATATATATATATATATATATATATATAATTTAGAGTGGTCCTTATTTCGGCAAGTTTCGAATTTCAAGGAGTTCACCCCCCTAAGTTGTTGGAAATTGTTTGTTACGTTTTACTCAAAATTTTCGAGCATTTAAACACTTGTGCGGCACCTCGAACTTAATTGAAATGGTTTTTAAAACGTCAAAATTATTAAAGTGCATTAAATTCCCTTTAAGCCTCTCTAAAAATGATGATTAGATGAAAAATAACGAAGTTATAGCGTTTTAGAGTTACTTAAATGTATAATGCATTATTTTTGTCAAATTTTTCAGTTCGATGTAAATTTGTTGGAAACCGTCGTCATGGCATGATTGCTTAACGTTTAATTTCAGTTTCAATATGTTTCAATCCATATTTTACTCTCAAAAAAAAAAATTTAGTGTCATATTCAAAAATTCACCAAAGTTTCAACTTGATTGCTCGTATGAAAAAATCTACCTTCTCTTTATTTTTTTCTTTCCTTCATTTCAATTTAAAAATAATTTCAAATCAAAGGTAATAATAAAGAATTATGCATCGTAATGATCATAACAATCATGCAATCAAGACTACGTCCAATGAAAATACAACGATTTGAAATTTGGGAAAATTTGACGAAAATTAAGCATTATACATTTAAGTAACTTCTTTATTTTTTATTCAAAGTAATGCAATGTTTAGCGCGTTTTAAAGGAAATTTAATGTACTCTAATAATTTTGACGTTTAAAACCATTTTAATTACGTTCGAGGTGTTCCAGAAGTGCTTAAATGCTAGAAAATCAGAAAAAAGCATTTTTTCGAACTTCAGTTGTCTTGGGCCACGGATTATTCACAGAACTTTGAACTAAAACGCAAATGCCAAATGTTTAACAACTTAGGGTGGTGCACTCCTCGAAATTCGAAATATATATATATATATATATATATATATATATATATATATATATATATATATATATATATATCCAAGTTTTAGTCCCCTTACGAAAAGTAGTATTGTTTTCATGAAAAAATAACCGGTCAAGTGCAAGTTGAACTTTCACAATTAGTGTTTCGTACGTTAATTGCTTTTAAAATAAAAAAAAATTTTTACTGTGATATAAAATGATCAGTGACTTCACAAAACATACCCCAAATGAGTTTTCAACAAAGTTTGTTTCCAATCTTTACCGAAAACTGATGACCTTGAATTTTTTTTATGTACCAGACAAATTATTAAAGGTAATGCACTAGCTATAATTTTCATTCAATCTATACCCCGTGGAAAATATTCTAGAATTTTTTTAAAATTTTTTGTTCAGTACTTTTCGAGATAAGTTAGGGGGGCAGCGATTTATCGCGATTTTTTAAAAATAATACAAAGAAAAGTGTGCGCAAGTATTACATTATATATATATTTTTTACTCGTGTTTTCACAAGCTTTCATTTGACACCATACTCGATGACCTAGTAAAAAAAATCTCTTTTTTTCACTTCCGATTTCACCCCTCAAAACTAACCCCTTAAGTTAAAATTTAACTTTCAAAACTACACGGTTCTGATGAGGCCATCAATTCCTATATTAGTGCGAAATTTCAACTTTCTATGTCAAATAGTTTCGGAGAAAATCGGGTGTGACAGACAGACAGACAGACACCGAAGTGATCTTATAAGTGTTCCATACGGAACACTAATTATCGATTGAAACCTTTGCTTTTTTTTATGTTTCAAGGTCATTTCCTTCTATCTGTTGGCAAATAACTCTTGAACGAAATGAGATATTGGTTTCAAATTTGGTACATATATGATACTTAAAACAAGAATGGAACTTTTAGTTTTGAGCTATATCGCTTTAGGGAAAGGGAATGAAAAGGATAACAAGTCGACAAAATGTGATTATTTTTAATATTATTAGAATTTTTCTTGTTTTTTTTTTGAAATGATAAACACATTCCAAGGTTAATTAATTAGAGTCAAACATATGGGGAGTTAAAAGTGCCGAGGTAGGTATTAGGGAGATTGCTTCATATGTAGCGTGTTATACGTCCTTTTCAGTATTTTTGGGTCAAGAAATTTACAAATCATTGTTGATTATTTATGGTAAACAGATGGGAGAACGAATTATAGGAGTTACTTTGTATATATGTAGTCCTTTACGTTCTTTCCGGGATTCGTAGAGAGTAACATTATGAAAATTTGCATCATATTTTTTATTATTTTCCAGTTTAACAGAAGTAGTATGAAGAGAGAAATATTAGGTTTCATTTTTAAATATCTCAGACACACTATTTAAATGTTTTGTGAATAATATCTTACAATAATGTCCATATCATTGAAAATATGAACTTGTACTGCTTACATTATTTTATTCTCTAGTGTGGGAAAGTTAAATCTACTACCTTTTTTAGGACTAAGTTTTTACAATAGAAGTACTGGGTAAATCACTATAGTAATCACATATACATTCCAAGAAAATATTAACGAAAAATGTCTATGTTCAAGTTATAATGGACATAAATATTGGAAGAAAATTAGGAATTTTCGATATAAAAAGATATAATTCAAAAAGTAAACTGTATGATTGACAAGAAGGGAATGAATTACATGAATTAATTAAAAACGAAATGGCTGCTACAAACCATAGTAAATATGGACTAACTGTCAAATAGCTGCTCTAAAACATAAAATTAAAAAGTCAATAGTGTGTACAGTTACAATGTTTAAAAAAATAATCTATTCCCGTTTACAATTAAAGAGGACCATAATTTAGCAACACTATAATTAAAAGAGCACAGAGAAGATGTTTCTAGTAACCAGATTTGGCAGGATTAGCAATACAGAAAATGAATCCAGCCGAATTTCGGTTGCTTTAAACATCTTGTTTGAAGGACCCCTTATAGTAATATTATGGCTGTCATTATGAATACAATATTTTCCGGTTCATAATGTTTAATAAATATTAGTTAGATTTATTTGTTAATACTAAGTTATTCATACACAACCGCTTGTATATTTGATTATGAGAAGGTAATTTTATTAATAATTTTTTAGTATTCCGTACGGAACACTTATGAGATCACTTCGGTGTCTGTCCGTCTGTCACTCCGAAACTGTTAGACAAATTTGGGACAAATATACGAATTGACTGATAAAGATTAGCCTGTAGGGGAAAGTGATTTTTTTTTCTAAGGTAATCGAGTGGGGTATCAAATAAAAGCTTGTCAAAATATATATGCTGTAATACTCGTGCAAATTTTTCTTCATATTACTTTCAAAAAAGGGCCAAAAGTAACCGTCTCCCCCTTATCTCGAAAAGTGCTGATCAAATAATTTTGAAAAACTGCTGAGACATTTTACATAAAGTGTAGATGGAGCGAAAATTATCACTGGTATAAACCAAAAAACTATGAAAACTATGTACCTTGACATATGGTGACGATTTGTGTGATATACTTTTAAGTACACATTACTGTAACCGTGTAGCGAGTCGTTCTTTTACCGAGATATAATTTCATTTTATTGGTTTATAGCACTGGTCTACAAAAAATTTTTTTTTTCTTTCACGAGGGCTAAATTAACGGAATATATTTATCTTTTCCAGGCTGAGTTTAAATACTGTTTTTTGTGGCACGTGTTTAAAATTTTAAAATAATTAATACTTACAAAACACTGAATAATAAATACACGACTAATTTTGTCTAACCTAAACAGTTTTATATGATAATTTACGGTCATATTTTGCCTTCGGGATGTCTCTTTTCATGGTCCAGTAGTAGTCGGCCAGCATACTGGGATTCCATTTGCCTTGGTACCTCTTTTCCATAGTAGAAATCTGCTGATGAAAACGCTCACCATGCTCATCAGAGACAGCCCCAAGATTTTCAGGGAAGAAGTCTAGATGGGAGTCAAGAAGTGAATTTTTAAGGACATTTTGCAGCCCATTTCTTTGTATGAAGTCAAAAGATCATTCACTATTTTTACTATAGTTTTCTTCTTTATTATTACCAAGAAATCCACAACAGATATTTTTGAATGATTTCCACGCTGCCTTGTCCGGTGGATGTAACAGTTCCTCAAAATGTTCATCATCCGATATTAATGATCTTATTTGGGGCTATATAAAAATTTCTTCCTTCAATTTTGCATCACTTATTTTAGGAAATTTAGATTTCAAATACATAAATGCAGCAGAACCTTTATCCAAGTTTTATGTGCAGGGGAGGTAAATACACCTTTTCGGGATCCAATAATGGGGTATTTGATATATTTTTATGCCCAGGAATAAGAGATTCACGTTTAGGCCATTGTTTCCTTATGTAGTGACACTCCTTATGCCTGCTATCCTATTCAAACAAGAAACAGCAGAATTTCGTGTATCCACAAACCTAAAAATAAAGCTATAACCTTTAAATCACCACAGATATTCCAGTTATATTTAGTATACTGAATTTTTTCTAACAGCAATTTCATATTTTTATATGTCTTCTTCATATCACTGGCATGCGCGAGAGGTATTAATGGTAATTCATTCCCATTATGGAGAAAGACAGCTTTCAAACTGACTTTCGATGAGTCTATGAACAATCGCCACTCATCTGGCTGGTGTTGATGTCCAAGAGCCTCCATTACTGCACAAACATCATTACAAAAAACTACATGGCCTTCTTTAGAGAAGTAGTCACTGAAATCACTATGGCGTCTACGGTAAAACGCATATCCTTGTATCTTTTTGGAGTTTGAGCCTGGAACATAAAAGCTCAGCTGACTGTTTAGACAAATTTAAATCCCATATAAGATCATTACGATCTTCTTGAGATAAAAAGTGGGGTTCTGATAAACTACTTGCCTCAAATGTAGGGTCACTTCCCTCGCTTTTTCCGTCTTCAATATGAACTGAGTCAGAGTTATCACTGAAGGTCATGCAATATGGAAACTTTAGTACAGGATACTCTTCATTATGTGGCACAGATCTAATTGCAGATGCCAAATTGGTGTACTTAACTGTATATTTTGTTTTGGACGTAATTCCTTTAATGTTAGTTAAGCATAATTTACAATCAGTTAAAGGATCCTTCTGTTCCCTCCAAATCATAGGGTCTGAAAACGACATATAATGAGTACCATTTTTTCAAGCAATCATACACAGCATAAATGTGGAGCCCAGTCTTCAAAATCACAAGCTTTATACCCAAAATAAAGCTCATAACATTTTTTCACAAGCGGTGTAAAATTTCGCCTCTGAGACTTGAAGGTCAGTTCACTACACACGTAGCAGAAATTGTTTGGTTGATTTACACACTTTCTTGGGATTTTGAAACGTTTATAAAAAAAATAAAAACACTAAATAGCACAAAAATAAGTAGGTACACTTGTTACCAGACTCACTAAAATTACAATACTGGCTACTGGCCCTCTGCTTGCTAAAAAAGTGCAATATTTGTACAAGGTAGGACAGGTTTGAACATTATTAAGCCAGGACAGAGTTAAAACATGTTTCAACATGAATAAGTCTGCCAAATTATTCTGAATACAAATTCCCACTTCTATATTTACAAGAATTATAACAATGAAATCCTAATATAGAGTAATATATTACACAAAAATGACTGTCACAAGAAAACTATGCCTGATAGAAGATCTGATACTATGTATATATGAATTCAGCATAAAAAACTAAACTAGGGTCTCTATACAGTTTCCTTGTGAAAAAAATCGTGTTGACTAGTGTAATTAAACAAATGTTTAGGTAGTAGATATTTGTTTTGCACTTATTACAATATTCTAGATTGATTTATGGGCTATTAGGTAGCTAAGATGCAATAACTATTATACATTACTGACTAAGAAAAAAACGTGAAAATACATAAAAATTTTATTTTATTTTAAAAGAAATCACGGTACGGAATACTAATTGTGCACGTCCAACTTGCACTTGACCGATTTTTTTTAGTGTTCCGTACGGAACACTTATAAGATCACTTCGGCGTCTGTCTGCCTGTCTGTCTGTCACACCCGATTTTCTCCGAAATTATTTTATATAGAAAGTTGAAATTTGGTAATAATATAGGAATTGATGGCCTTGTTGGAGCTATGTAGTTTTGAGAGTTAAATTTTGACTTAAGGGGTTAGTTTTGGGGGGTGAAATCGGAAGTGAAAAAAAAAATTTTTTTGCTAGGTCATCGAGTATGGTGTCAAATGAGAGCTTGTGAAAACGTGAGTAAAATATATATATATATATATATATATATATATATATATATATATATATATATATATATACATATATATATATATATATATATATATATATATATATATATATATACATATATATATATATATATATATAATATATATATATATATATATATATATATATATATATATATATAATGTAATCCTTGCGCACACTTTCCTTTGTATTATTTTTTAAAAATCTCAAAAAATCGCTGTCCACCCCCCTTATCTCGAAAAGTACTTATCAAAAAATTTTGAAAAAATTCTAGAATATTCTCCACGGGGTGTAGATTGAACGAAAATTATCACGAGTGCATTACCTTTAATAATTTATCTGGTATATAAAAAAAAAAACGAAAATTTCAGTCATCAGTTTTCAGTAAAGATTGGAAACAAACTTTGTTGAAAACATATTTGGGGTGTGTTTTGTGAAGTCACTGATCATTTTATACCTCCGTAACAAATTTTTTTATTTTAAAAAGCAATCCACGTACGGAACCCTAATTGCGCAAGTTCAACTTGCACTTGACCGGTTATTTTAATAATGATAAGTGTCTGGAGGCGAGGGAGTTCTTGGAGTCGAGGAATCTGAAAATCATCTTATTTCTGCGTTATTTCCAATCTAAACTGAACTAATATGTAGAGAAGATCAGGATATAATTAAAAGTGTCCCAAAAAATTTTTCCTGTTTTAATTTTTCGCTGTTTTTAAATGAGAGATAAGCCAGTTTTTAATGGTTCTGATTTGTAATGTTTTTAGTCTGTTAGTTGCGAGTATATACTGGATAGAACACAAGTAAAATTTTTATTTTAGATCGTATATTTTTTTAAGGAAAATATAAGAAAAATAACCATTTTTTTTTTCTGCAGCTGCCAATTTCATGCCATGTATAGACGATACAGACTGTGACAACTTTCCGAATGCAACATGCTACGAACATTTTTGCGAGTGCAATGGAACAAGATTTTGTGAAGACAGAGTCAACATGGTCGTTATGAAAATAGGAGAATTTTTGTAAAATTGATGCTGACTGTAATATTGAACACGCCACATGTAAAGATGAAAAATGCGCGTGTGAAGAGGGAAGAGTAGATTCGTCAGATGGAAGAAGATGTTTAAATGGTAAGTCTTTGCATCTGTTTATATGAAAAATAATTTAGAAAAAAAATCAAATGCAAAAGTAATAGTTCATCAATTCAAATATTATTTTATGCATAAATATACTACGTGTCTCAAAGTAAACGGGACTTTTTCACAATGAAAATAAAAATTTGGGAGTCTGCAGTGCCCGCATAAAGCTTTCGTTTCATCGACAAATATAATTTTGGAAATAAATAGAAGTAGCAAGGAGCAAAATCAAGCGAATACGGTGCATGATTGCTGGTTAAAATGCCGTTTTGGTAAAAAAAATCAGTATTAGACGATGTGTTTCGGTAGAGGTTTTACAAAGTTTTGCACAAAACTTAATATTCGCTCTTTATTCATTTTTCGACTGATTGCTAAAACGCACTGTCACTTTAGGCGCAATCTCACAACTTCTATTCATCCCATTGTCATGAAAACTAAACCTAATGTCACTAAAAGATGTACCTTTCCAACGCATATTTTAAAAAAAGTCCTGTTTACTTTGAGACATACCGTGTATCTATAATATATATAAAATGTAACGTCTGTTTATCTGTCTGTCCGTCTGTTAGTGCGCTTATCACTGGAGAACCACTTATCCGATTTACGTGCTTTTTTTTTAAACATACATATGTTCTCTGGCGAGGTTATGGGCTATATTTTATTATGTTAGGTAACATAATGAATAAGCAGGGATGATAATAGTGAATCAAGTCTGAAAAAAGTTTGCCGCTAGCGCGTTCTCTTGCAGTACACTGCCTAAACGATTAAATATGCAACAATATCATGTAGCCAAGAATATCTATATCTATAATATATATAAAATTCAACGTCTTTCTGTCTGCCTGTCTGTCTGTCCGTTAGTGCGCTTATCACTGGAGAACCACTTATCCGATTTACGTGTTTTTTTTTTTTAATTCATACATTTGTTTTCTGGCTAGGTAATCTATAATCTTCTAGAATATATATAAAATGCAACGTCTCTCTGTCTGTCCGTTAATGCGCTTATCACTGAAGAACCACTTATCCGATTTACGTGTTTTTTTTTTAGCTTTATACATATGTTCTCTGGTCAGGTTATGGGATATATTTTATTACGTTAGGTAATTATAATATAAAAAATAAGTAGTGACGATACTAGTGAATCAAGCGTACTCTCTTGCAATATGCTGCCTAAACCGCTAAATGTGGAACAATATTATGTAACAAAGAATACAATATATATAAAATGCAACGTCTCTCTGTCTATCTGCCTGTGCGTTAATGCGCTTATCACTCGAGAACCACTTATCCGAATTACGTGTTGTTTTTTTATTTCATATTTCTCGTCCTCTGGCCAGGTTATATAATAAGAATAATAATCTATATAATATATATAAAAACGCAACGTCTCTTTGTCTGTCTGTCTGTTCGTTAGTGTGCTTATCATTCGAGAACCACTTATCCTACTAAAGTGTTTTTTTTTTTTTTTAAATTCTTAACTTAATATTTTTCAAAAAAAAAAATCTATAATATATATAAAACGTATCGTCTCTCTGTCTGCCTATCTGTCTGTCCGTTAGTGCGCTTAGCACTCAAGAACCATTTATCTGATTTACGTGTTTTTAGTGTTCCGTACGGAACACTTATAAGATCACTTCGGTGTCTGTCCGTCTGTCTGTCCGTCTGTCCGTCTGTCCGTCTGACACACCCCGATTTTCTCCGAAACTATTTGTCATAGAAAGTTGAAATTTGGTAGTAATATAGGAATTGATGGCCTCATCAGAGCCATGTAGTTTTGAAAGTTAAATTTTGACTTAAGGGGTTAGTTTTGGGCGGTGAAATCGGAAGTGAAAAAAAAATTTTTTTACTTGGTAATCGAGTGTGGTGTCAAATGAAAGCTTGTGAAAACACGAGTAAAAAATATATATATAATGTAATACTTGCGCGCACTTTTCTTTGTATTATTTTTAAAAAATCGCGAAAAATCGCTGTCCACCCGCCTTATCTCGGAAAGTACTTATCAAAAAATTTTGAAAAAATCCTGGAATATTCTCCACAGGGTGTAGATAGAACGAAAATTATCACGAGTGCATTACCTGTAATAATTTATCTGGTATATAAAAAAAACAGAAATTTCAAGGTCATCAATTTTCAGTAAAAATTGGAAATAAACTTTGTTGAAACTTATTTGGGGTGTATTTTGTGAAGTCACTGTTCATTTTATATCACCGTAAGATAAATTTTGACTTAAGGGATTCGTTTTGAGGGGTGAAATCGGAAGTGAAAAAAAATTTTTTTTACTAGATCATGGAGTGTGGTGTCAAATGAAAGCTTGTGAAAACACGAGTAAAAAATATATATATAATGTAATACTTGCGCACACTTTTCTTCGTATTACTTTTAAAAAATCGTGAAAAATCGCTGTCCCCTACCTTATCTCGAAAAGTACTGATCAAAAAATTTTGAAAAAAATCCTGGAATATTCTCCACGGGATATAGATTGAACAAAAATTATCATTACCTTTAATAATTTATCTGGTATAGAAAAAAAACAAAATTTCAAGGTCACCAGTTTTCAGTAAAGATTGGAAATAAACTTTGTTGAAAACTTATTTGGGGTGTGTTTTGTGAAGTCACTGATCATTTTATATTACCGTAACATAAATTTTGACTTAAGGGATTCGTTTTGAGGGGTGAAATCGGAAGTGAAAAAAAAATTTTTTTACTAGGTCATCGAGTGTGGTGTCAAATGAAAGCTTGTGAAAACACGAATAAAAAATATATATATAATGCAATACTTGCGCACACTTTTCTTCGTATTACTTTTAAAAAATCGTGAAAAATCGCTGTCCCCTAGCTTATCTCGAAAAGTACTGACCAAAAAATTTTGAAAAAATCATGGAATATTCTCCACGGGTATAGATTGAACGGAAATTATCATTACCTTTAATAATTTATCTTTTATAGAAAAAAAAACAAAATTTCAAGGTCACCAGTTTTCAGTAAAGATTGGAAACAAACTTTGTTGAAAACTCATTTGGCGTGTGTTTTGTGAAGTCACTGATTATTTTATACCACCCTAATAAAATTTTTTATTTTAAAAAACAATCAACGTACGGAACACTAATTGTGCAAGTTCAACTTGCACTTGACCGGTTTTTTTTTAAATCATACATTTGTTCTCTGGCCAGGTTATAGGATATATTTTATTACGTTAGGTAACATAAGGAATAAGCAGTGACGATAATAGTGAAACAAGTCCACGCGAGCTGAGCCGCGGGCACGGCTAGTCGATACATAAAAACACAAATCGTTTGTGTTCTCATTATTTGAAAATACAATTGGCAGAAAAATTTCGTTTTCGAAATACCAATAAAACGCATTTTTGTTAACTTTAATTCAGAAATTTTATATTGATACCTTACGTTACCCCAGCCTTCCATTAAAATATTTTGAATAATTTCAATGTATTGAACGCAGTAAGGCTCGCTGATAGCTTTAAAGTTGCTTGTTTCTGATAATACTATTCGGATCTGGTCATAGGAAATCGTTATTATGAAAAATGGTTATTAAGGTATTGGTGAACAATATTGGTGAATGACGAGTGTTAGTGAAGTGATTGTGAAGTGCATGAAAGGTAAGTGTGAATCTTGGTTTAGTAATTACGAATAGATATTCTGTGCAATATAATATTTTTTCTAAATAATTATTACAGAAGTTTTATACCCATGCAAACCAATCAAACTCTTATAATTTTGTGCGCTGATTGAATGTTACAAGTCACTGGGTCTGGTTGGTTTGAAAGTTCCCCAATTTTTTTTTTTAAGTGAATATTATCCCACTTTTTACGATGGAAGTTTTTAGTGTTCCGTACTGAACATTTATGGGATCATCTCCTCGTAATGAAATTTGCAAAAAATTCTCGTTAGTTTTAAGTCGCTTAATGACCTACAAAATTGAAAAAACAGGCAAGAAACTGTGTTTTGTTTTTTTCATTTTATTCTACGGGTCGATTAAGTGAACCGATGGGCTTGAAACTTTCAGGAAATATGCCTTTTGTTATAGTAAAAATGCCCTGACATTTTCGTACTAAAGTAATGAACACAGTGGGCACAATTAAATTTGTTATTAAAATTTGAATTGCCCGCCATTTTATGCCATTTGGAAAAGGGATCTTTTTTTTAAAATTTAGGTTTCGATGCCAGCTTTCCGATGCCATAAAAAAATTTTTTTTTGGAGTCATTTTAACCGTTTTTCATGTTAACGAAAATGATTTTTTTAAAATAAAAGTCTCGCGATTCTCTACCAAATGACATAAAAAAATTTCAGTTTTTTTTTCGAAATTACCGAAAAAGCGCATTTATTGTAATTTGATTAATAAACAAAATATAAAAAAAACGGTAGCGGAAAGCTGGCGTCGTTACCTAAATTTTGAAAAAAAAAGGTCTGTTTTGGACCAAATGGTATAAAAGGTCGGGCAATTCAAATTTCAAATACCATATTGAATTGTGTCCACTCTGTGCTATATTTTTGTACCAAAATTTGAGAGTATTTTGCTATAATAAAAGGGCATATTTTGTGAAAGTTTCAAGCCCATCGGCTCACTTAGTCGCCCTTTAAGATAAATTTAAAAAAAAAAACAGTTTTTTGCCTGTTTTTAGTGTTTCGTACGGAACACTTATAAGATCACTTCGGTGTCTGTCCGTCTGTCACACCTGATTTTCTCCGAAACTATTTGACGTAGAAAGTTGAAATTTGGTACTAATATAGGAATTGATGGCCTCATCAGAGCCATATAGTTTTGAAAGTTAAACTTTAACTTAAGGGGTTTGGAAGGAGAAATCGGAAAGGAAAAAAATTATTAGGTCATCGAGTGGGGTGTCAAATGAAAGCTTGTGAAAACACGAGTTCAAAAATGTATATAATGTCTTACATGCGCACACTTTTCTTTGTATTATTTTGAGAAAATCGCGAAAAATCGCTTTCTATCTCGGAAAATACTGATACAAAAATTTTGAAAAAATTCTGGAATATTCTCCACGGGGTGTAGATTGAACAGAAATTATCACGAGTGTATTACCTTTAATAATTTATCGGTATCTGGTCATCAGTTTTAAGTAAAGATCGGAAACACACTTTCTTGAAAACTCATTTGGGGTGTGTTTTGTGAAGTCACTGATCATTTTATACCTCCGTAACAAAATTTTTTATTTCAGAAGCAATCAACGTACGGAACACTAATTGCACATGTTCAACTTGCGCTTGACCGGTTATATTTTTAAATTTTGTAGGTTATGTACACACTTCAGCGACTTAAAACCAACGAGGATTTATTGGAAATTTCATTACAAAGAGTTTGTTTTCTTTTCGTCTCGATCCGACTTATATAACCGAAGTTATTCACATTTTAAGCTCAAAAAACGCTTTTTGAAAACTTAAATTGTTTTTAAACAAAAGAGGACAAGTTTCTAGAGGTCCAAAACTCAAGACAATACTCCTGATGACCCTCAGAGAGGATAAAATCATAATATTGCTGTATCTAAACTGTGTCATTTCAAATACTTTTTTTATTGCACTAGTAATACTTGCGCAAACTTTTCTTCATATTACTTTTAAAAAACCGGTTAAGTACAAGTTGGACTTGCGCAATTAGTGTTCCCACAAAGTGCTTCTATATCCACCGTATTCGCCAGATCTGGCTTCCAGCGATTACTTCTTGTTTCCAAATCGAAACAAATGGCTGACAGGACGAAGATTCACTTCGAATGAGGAAGTTAAGCTGAGACGAACGTATATTTTGCAAAGTTGGATAAATCCTATTATAATGAGGCTTCCGTACGTTGATTGTTTTTAAAATAAAAATTTTTATTACGGAAGTATAAAATGATCAGTGACTTCACAAAACAAACACATCCCAAATCAGTTTTCAACAAAGTTTTTTTCCGATCTTTGGTGAAAACTGATGACCTTGAAATTTTTTATTTTTTTTTTATATACCAGAGAAATTATTAAAGTTAATGCACTCGTGATAATTTTCCTTCAATCTAAACCCTGTAGAGAATATTCCAAGATTTTTTCAAAATTTTTTGATCAGTACTTTCCGAAATAAGTGGGGGACAGCGATTTTTCGCACTTTTTTAAAAATAACACGAAGATGATTGTGCGCAAGTATTACATTATATATATATATATATATATATATATATATATATATATACATATATATATATATATATATATATATATATATATATATTTAACTCGTCTTCTTACAAGCTTTCATTTGACAGCCAAGTCGAAGTGATCTTATAAATGTTCCGTACTTGAAAAGTACCAATTAAAAGATTTTGAAACATTCTGGAATATTCTCCATAAAAAGTAGATTGAACGAAAATTATCACGAGTGCATTACTTTGATAATTTATTTGGTATAAAAAATTATGTGTCGTGACAATGTGGTGAATATTTGTTCGTGGAAAGATATGGATTTAAACGGGACTGAGAGCTACGAAATATCAATACGTATTCGGAGCAATCAGTAATATACTCATATACTTTTCGGCACTTTACTGCATTTGACCAATCACAGAAAAAATAAATTTCAATGATGACTGGTGACTAACGGATAGGTACCTAGACAAAATAATTTTATTTTATTTGTTTATAATTAAACGAATATTTGGGTAGTAAATATTTGTTTGAAACTTTTACTACTAGATTCTAGATTGAACTAGATTCATTTATTGGCTATTAGGTAACTTAGAAGCTATAACTGTTATACATTATTGATTAAGAAAAAAACGTGAAAAGACATATTAAATCTTATTAACTAGTCTAGGTAAGGATTTTATTTTATCTTAAACGCAATCACCGCCCGGAACACTAATTGCGCAAGTCCGACTTGCACCGGTGTTTTTTTTAGTGTTCCATACGGAACACTTATAAGATATTTTCGGTGTCTGTCTGTCCGTCTCTCTGTCACACCTGATTTTCTCCGAAACTATTTGTGATAGAAAGTTCAAATTTAGTAATAATATAGGAATTGATGGCCTCATCAGAGCCATCTAGTTTTGAAAGTTAAATATTGACTAAGGGGTTAGTTTTGGGGGGTGAAATCGGAAGTGAAAAAAAATTTTTTTTACTAGGTCATCGAATGTGGTGCCAAATGAAAGCTTGTGAAAACACGAGTAATATATATATATATATATATATATATATATATATATATATATATATATATATATATATATATATATTATATATATATATATATATATATATATATATATATATATATATATATATATATATATATATATATATGTATATATAATGTAATACTTGCATGTACTTTTTAGTGTTCCGTACGGAAAGATCACTTTGGTGTCTGTCTGTCTGTCTGTCACACCCGATTTTCTCCGAAACTATTTGACGTAGAAAGGTGAAATTTGGTAATAATATAGGATTTGATGGCCTCATCAAAGCCATGTAGTTTTGAGAATTAAATTTTGACTTAAGGGGTTAGTTTTGGGGGGTGAAGTCGGAAGTGAAAAAAATTTTTTTTTTTACTAGGTGTGGTGTCAAATGAAAGCTTGTGAAAACACGAGTAAAAAAAATATATATAATGTAATACTTGCGCACACTTTTCTTCGTATTACTTTTAAAAAATCGCTGTCCCCTACCTTATCTCGAAAAGTACTGATCAAAAAATTTTGAAAAAATTCTGGAATATTCTCCACGGGGTATGGATTGAACGAAAATTATCACGAGTGCATTACCTTTAATAATTTATTTGGTATTTAAAAAAGAACAAAATTTCAAGGTCACCAGTTTTCAGTAAAGATTGGAAAAAAACTTTGTTAAAAAACTCATTTGGGGTGTGTTTTGTGAAGTCACTGATCATTTTATACCACCCTAACAAAATTTTTTATTTTAAAAACAAATCTACGTACGGAACACTAATTGTGCAAATTCAACTTGCACTTGACCGGTTTTTTTCGTATAATTTTAAAAAAACTCTCTAAACATCGCTGTCCACCCGTCTTATCTCAAAAAATTTTGAAAAAATTCTGGAATATTCTCCACAGGGTGTAGATTGAACGAAAATTATCACGAGTGCATTACCTTTAATAATTTATCTGGTACATAAAAAAAAAAAATTTCAAGGTCATCAGTTTTCAATAAAATTGGAAACAAACTTTGTTGAAAACTCATTTAGGGTGTTTTGTGAAGTCACTAAGCATTTTATACCTCCGTAAAAAAAAATTTTATTTTAAAAGCAATCAACGTACGGAACACTAATTGCGCAAGTTCAACTTGCACTTGACCGGTTATTTAATTGAAGCACACTCTAATGTATAAAAATCATCAAAATTATATACAAATTATTTACTTCTGAAATACTATTGATACCTGACTTTTCCACATAATCCAAGTTCTTAGTACAGGATGTAGAAGATTTTAAACTGTCAATTGCGAGACCCGTTTAATCTGTCCTATCTAACACTTAAAAATGTGTCTTTGATCTCTCGTAAACCCATATTTATAAATGGCTTTGTCGATTGACAAATCTGATTTTTTAATGACACCATCTGTTTTTACCATCTACCACTGCAATTATATAAAATATAGGTCAGATAAATGTACCGAACACTTCAACTGAGTAGGAACTTATCTAGCCACTGCTGTCCATCTGTCAACCACTCAGCTTCCTACCCCAGCACCACCCCTTTAACACACACTTAGTTAAAATTTGCGTAAAAATATTAAACAGAGAAATTATAAGGTCTTTCAAAAAAATTTCGGAGTTGAATAGAGTACAAACCTTATTTATTATTAAAAACCGGTCAATTATAAGTTGCACTTGCGCAATTAGTGTTCCGTACATTGATTGCTTTTAAAATAAAAAAAAATGTTACGGAGGTATAAAATGATCAGTTACTTCACTTCACTCTTCAATTTCGGGATTGACTACAGAGGCAGAAACTTGTTCAAATGTTGGTGGAGAGGATCAACACTGGAAGCGGTTAGAGTGTGCTTCAATTAAATCACAGGTCAAGTGCAAGTTGAACTTGCGCAATTAGTGTTCCGTACATTGATTGCTTTTAAAATAAAAAATTTTGTTACGGAGGTATAAAATGCTTAGTGACTTCACAAAACACACCCCAAATGAGTTTTCAAAAAAGTTTGTTTCCAATCTTTACTGAAAACTGATGACCTTGAAATTTTTGATATTTTTATATACCAGATAAAATATTAATGGTAATTTTTTCAAAATTTTTTGATTAGTACTTTTCGAGATAGGGGGGGGGGCAGCGATTTTTTAAAAATAATATGAAGAAAAGTGTGCTCAAGTATTATGTTATATATATATTTTTACTCGTGTTTTCACAAGCTTTCATTTGACACCACACTCGATGACCTAGTAAAAATTTTTTTTTTCACTTTCGATTTCACCCCCCAAAACTAACCTCTTAAGTCAAAATTTAACTTACAAAACTACATTTCGGAGAAAATTGGGTGTGACAGACAGACACCGAAGTCATTTTATGAGTGTTCCGTACGGAACACTGATAAGGAGAAAAGTTGGTGGCGACATGATTTCGTCTGTCCTCATGCATATCCTTAAAGTTCGTGAATGGCCTAATGATGAACGATCTTAAAACCTCTTTAATAGTCCCTGTGGCCAGGGCAAATAAAACAAATTGCTTACAGAGAACATCCTTCAGTCGTTTGAGGTACACGAAACGATACTGTATATTGGTATAACTAGGCCTCTTCGTAAATGCCAGGGATTTTTTAGCAACTTTCCTCCATTAGCTGGAAAGCTCGTCCTACATAAACCGGCATCATTTTCGTGGCAGCCATCATTCTCTTCAATTTCGGAATTGACTACAAAAGCAGAAACTTGTTCAAATGTTGGTGGAGAGGATCAACACTGGAAGCGGTTACTTCCACGCATTCTGAAGGAGTTAAGAGTGACCTGGTGTCAGTTTTAGACGAGCTATCTAGTTTCTTCATTGTTGTTGGTTAAGAGTTGTAGCTGTAAAATATAAGTACACTAATATTAGTAATTTTATACGCCAAATTGAATTTATATTTTTGAAAACAATTCATTCAATCTATAGCAGTTCTCTCCAATACTCAAAATCGTATTTTGCAAAGTGTGCAACTGTTAAGATGGTTTAAAAGTGTTCATAAACGAGCAATCAAGCGTACACAGCTTGAAAAATAAAATTTTACCGCAGTTGATTATTCACATTTGACAATAACGCAATTTGACAGTGGCATTTGTTTATGTTATTTATGTTAAGGATTTTCATGCCTTCCATAAACTCTTGTGTATTCATATTGTACTTGCCGTTTGTTGTAACCGTTTTGAATGAATATTATATATATACCGTCTTTTACTTCCCAAAAAACCATATTTACTGTACCGCTCATTTTTAATTTACCACAATTAAAAGCCTTAACATAAACCAATACCATTCTGAATTTGCGTTAGGGGCATTGCTAATTAAAAAAAAACACTATTGTACAACATTGTAAACAAAAGAGTGAGGCGAAAGATGTTTATAGCAATGAGAATTTGGCGGGATTAACAATACCAATCAAAACAGACAATTAATCCCTACTGCCGGTTTTTCTCGTTGGTATAAACGTTTTCCCCCCCCGCGCTCTTTTGTTTATAGTATTGTAAAATGGCGTTTTTAGTGTTCCGTACGGAACACTGATAAGATCACTTCGGTGTCTATCCGTCTGTTTGCCCGTCTGTCACACCCAATTTTCTCCGAAACTATTTGACTTAGAAAGTTGAAATCTGGTACTAATTTAGGAATTGATGGCCTCATCAGAGCCGTGTAGTTTTGAAAGTTAAATTTAGACTTAAGGGGTTAGTTTTGGGGGTTGAATCGAAAGTGAAAAAAAAAATTTTACTAGGTCATTGGGTGGGGTGTCAAATGAAAGCTTATAAAAACACGAATTCAAAAATATATATAATGTTTTACATGCCTACACTTTTCTTTGTATTATTTTGAAAAAATCTAGAAAAATCGCTGTCCCCCCTCAATCTCGAAAAGTACTGATCCAAAAATTTTGAAAAAATTGTAGAATATTCTCCTCCACGAGGTGTAGATTGAACGAAAATTATCACGAGTGCTTTACCTTTAATAATTTATCTGGTGTATAAAAAAAAAAACAAAAATTTCAAGGTCATCAGTTTTCAGTAGAGATCGGAAACAAACTTTGTTGAAAACTCATTTGGGGAGTATTTTGTGAAGTCACTGATCATTTTATACCTCCGCAACAAAAATTTTTATTTCAGAAGCAATCAACGTACGGAACACTAATTGCGCAAGTTCAACTTGCACTTGATTATAAACACCCATTAACGGTTCTTCTTTCTTATTTTGCAATACCATAAAAATTACAAATAATATATAAACTGTCTCATTTAACAACTGCAAATTTTGTGTCATATGTCAAAAACGTAATCTTCAGGGCTTTCTGTTTAAATCCGGTTAAAAATTCTTTAAAAACGCTACAAAATTTGTATTCAACATTTTTGCCGCTTTCTCACAATAAGCGAGATAAATAGGCGGTCTACTTTTAACCCATAATTCGGTTCTCTTAAGTTGCAATTCGCAATCATGTGATCCCTTCCACCGATAACATAGCTTCCGTTACATATAAGTTCTAACTAATATAGGATATGTAGGATACGTAAGTACAAACCTAATCAGAATCCGGCTCCTTTTTGCAGTGAGTATGGTATTCTTTGTTGCCCCTATGTTCGTAGTTACTTAAATCATACTGTGTACAGTTTTCTATCCTTGTTAATTTTTGTTTTTTCTTTTATAGTAGCCGAAGCCTTAGGTAGCACCTGTGAAGAGAGTGTACAATGTTACCAACAAATTCAACATTCCGGCTGTCAAAATGAGAAATGCGTTTGCCAGCAACAGATGCATGAGTATGAGGGAGCTTGTTATAGAAATATCGGTGAGTAATAGAAATTTTAAATAAGTAGTTTAAAAATATCACAATTCTAACCTAGTCCTTAAATAATAGTGGAAGTTTTTGTTACCTCGTCGGGACCAGGGCTTCATACTGTCTCTTACTCGCTTCCTTACATTAACGATGCGCTGGAAAAGACTAGAAATACAAATTACAGCTTTGCAGATAACAATATGGTTATTTCTTCAGTTACCTTGAACGCTTGAACATCACCTACCCTTGCTAACTGCTCAGAGAGCCGGCAGTTGTTCAATTTAATAAAGATGTGGAAGAAATTTTTTTTTTGGGTGACAGTAATTAAGTAAAATTTAACGCGTCAAAAACCCAGATGGCAGCCTAGGTAGCTGATCAGGCATTAGAGGTATTGGATATTTGCGACAAACTGAAGCTCACTCAATAGTTATATTTTTCTTTTTTTTTTTTAAATATTGTTATTATTAATATAAAGATAATATACAAATAATTATCTACACCTATTCAAAAAGTTTCTGGACTGATTTTCTTCCCAGCCTTTAAGCAGCGCCATCTCGTAAACAACACTAAAAGCTGCAACTTACATGTGTAAACAACACATATGCCTTCAACCAGCCAGTTGTTGACTTTCCTGTGGCTCTTCGGTAATAAAACAATGTTGAGTTAGAATTCGTTCTACTGTTTCACGTTCCTTTGGTGTCAATATCGCAAGAATCTGTGTTCAGTAAGAACAGTATCATTAGGATTAGGATCCTGAATACTCGTACTATCATTAATTGCAGTTAATAAAAAATTATTACCTAAATGAGGTAAAACCAAATTACACAAATCAAAACTTGGCATATCTAAATTTTTCAAGTTCAGGCACAAGTTCAGCCGACGCAAACGTGAAAATTCGTCATCTTCTGTAAACCGACCTCAAGTTCCGTGTTCGAGAAATTGTCCCGAATATTTTGAACAAGAGGAAAATGTTTGCAAAGTTTATTCCCCACAGCCTGACTCCCGAACAGAAACGGGTGGACGCCAGCCGAAACTTCGTCCAAATGAAAAATGTGGATAATTCTTCTCTGCAATACCACCAGCGAGCCTGCCACAAAACGACAAGGTGCGCAATGGCTCGGTAGTGCCTCGCCGAGACCGAAGAAAGTGCGACTAATAAAGTCAAGAAGAAAGACAACGCTTGTCGTATTTTTAGACGCTCAAGAAATTATCCAAAACGAATTTGTTCCCGCGGTCAGTACAGTGAACACCAGGTACTACGTGGGTGTCATGGAGCGACTTTGCAGGAGGATTTAGTTAATTCGACTGGAACGATGGAACACAAAGGATTTTTTCTTGTTTCGTGACTACCCGCCCACTTACACGGCTGAGATTGTGGTGTAGTTTTTGGAGCGAAAACAAATGTCCTCCTGATAATTTGGAAGACATTAAAGCCACTGTGACGACCTAGTTAAACATCCTTTCAAAAAAAGATTTTTTTAACGGTTTCTTACTTACTTACTTAATAATTATGCCTTTCTACCCCTTGAGGAGTGGAAGGCCCAGTTTCACATGGTTGTATAAACGTTCTGAACGTTGTATTGAGGTTGGAGGGGGACTATGTAGAGCATCTGAAGAATGTCCACTTTTAATTTTTTTATTAAGGCAGTCCGAGGACTTTTTGGACAGACGGTGTATGTGGTAAAATGTGCATGACAGATAAAAAACATTTAGAAATCCATTTAGTTCAACCTTTGACCTAGTAAAAGCCCGCGGAAAATTGTATTTTCATCACTTGTAAGAAGAAAATTATTTTCTCAACAAAACATTGCTCAGAAAGTAGTAATTGCCCATAGCCTAGTCGTCAGAGGCAAATTTTGACCAAAAGATCTCATTAAATGTTAAGAGGCTCCATTTTCGCATACGAGTAGTTTTTTGAACCTAGAATACGATCAAAAAAGAAGTTTTCTGCTCTAAAGTGTACGCTAAGCTTATAAAATCGAAAATAAAATGAAAAATTAGGTTTTTCGCAAATATCTCCAAAAATACAAAATATATCGAAAAACGAATAGCACTACGTGAAAGAATGGAAAGTTTTACAAAACATTAGTATATAGATTATTTTTTTTAGTTTTACCGTAATTTAAAAAAAATATTTAAAACATGACTGGTTCAAACCCTTCAGTTGTAGTGGGAATTATACTTCCAACCTCATTTATGATTCAATTAACGTTTCTGTATACCTTTAAATATTTTGAAATTGGCTATTAAGGGGTTTCTCGAGGTGCTGATTAAGAATTCGATGACAGATTTGAAAGATTCAAAATGGCGGATCCAATATGACGGCCAGAGGTACGTAATTCATTCAATTTCTTCGAGTAATTTAGAATTTTTGTGTTTTCAATAACCGCTTTCTTTGTACCTGGATGTTTAAATGAAACATAAATACTTCATACTTAAAGCTTAGACTTTTATCTTTTTCCCATCATTAATTTTTTTTTGTTTTAAGTTGTATATAACTAACAAACGTCCCACTTTTTTTGACAGAAAGCAAATTTTCATATTTTAAAACTCAATTTTTAAATAACACAGACAATGTTGGTATTTTTAATTATTCTTATAGACAATAGACAATATACAATTTATTCATCTTTTCAGCTACAAAAGTTGTAGATAAGACATGTCAACAGAGGGATGTATGATCCCATCTTAGGTAATATCAAAAATAATAAATAAAAAAAAAGAAATCTTACTATTAAACACATTAATACACAGTAAATACAAGATATAACAAAAAACATAACATACATATTTATAACAAACAAAATACATACTGAAGATGCTTTAATTAAGTAAGGATGTTATAAAGAATAACATTCACACTCCGCCCAGCAGATAACTTTCAAATTCAGTTACAGAATAAAAAGTTTTACTTAATAGTATAGTTTTTATTTGTTTTTTAAAACGTGCCATAGATTTAATCCTTTTTACATTTTTCGGCAGTAAGTTAAATAGTCTGCAACCTAAGTAATGACTAGTTTTTTTAACATATTCATGATTGTGCTTTTCAATACAAACATTTTCTCTGTTTCGAGTCGGATAACGATGAAAAGATCTATGCGACATGAAGCTATCTTGATTTTGATAGATATACGTTAAGAGTTTATATATATATATATATATATATATATATATATATATATATATATATATATATATATATAAATATAAATATAAATACTTGTAACTGTTAATATTTTTCTATTCTTAAAGACTTCCCTACAGGATGCGTTATATGGTATACTAAAAATTAGTCTCATGATTCGTTTTTGCATTACCAGCACTCTGTCCAGTTCCTGCGCACTTCCCCAAACCGCTAGACCATAGGACATGGCTGGGTACGCATTAGCGAAATAGACAGTTATGAGATTGGCAACACTTAATGAGTTTTTTAAAGATTTTATCATAAAAAAACATTTATTTAGTCTTGAGCAAACGTCACCTATGTGCAAACTCCATTCGAGGTTAGAATCTATTATAATTTCTAAAAACTTTGAACTATGGCTAACAGGCAAATTCATATTATTAAATACAATATTTAGGTTTATTGGTTTGCGCATTTTTGTCTTAAATTCCATAGACACGGTCTTTGATAGATTTATTATAAGGTTATTATTTTTACACCATGTTGAGAACTCAGTCAATATTATTTTAATTTTTTTTCTCCAAAAGTTTCTCATCTTTGTCTGAGATGACTACGGTCGTATCGTCAGCGAACATAAAAACGATTCCACATGAAATGTATTCAGGTAAGTCGTTTATGAATAACAAGAAAATTAGAGGACCTAGGACACTGCCTTGAGGGGTCCCTAAGTCACAGTTTGTCATTTGCGAAAAAATATTACCAATTTTTGTTTTAAAGTTTCTACCCTTCAAAAATGAATTGAACCATTTATTTAGTGGTCCTCTAATACCTAGCCTTTCAAATTTTTTAACAACAAAGCCTGGGTCTATTGTGTCAAATGCCCTTGTTAGATCAAATAGTAGAGCTACTACTTTCTCTTTTATATCAAGTTTTTTATGTATATTCTTTATAAAGTCGATCGCTGCGGTCTCTGTAGAGTGCTTTTCTCTAAAACCGTGCTGGTGCGAGGTTAGAACTTTGTTATTATCAAGAAATGGAGTTATCTTATTGTAAATAACTTTTTCGAAAACCTTTGAAAAACAGTTAAGTAAAGATATAGGCCTATAATTTTCAAATAAAAGAGGATCGCCCTTTTTAAATACAGGTAAAATGTTAGCCTCTTTCAGTCGCGAAGGGAAAATACCTTCATAAACAGACATATTTATTAAATAAACCAGGCAAGCAATTACTTTAGGCGAACATCTCTTTAACAAAGTAATAGTTATCTCATCTGGTCCCGTTGATTTTTTATTGGGTAACTTTTTTATGGCAGACCTAACATCCTGTGAAGTTACATTAGTATATTGAAAGGTATCAAAACATTTTTTTGCTACAGTGCATTTCTGTGATAAACCGTTACTGAAGTAAGAATTTAATTTATTTTTTACAACAATAGATAAATAATTACTAAAGCTACTTGCTATGTATTCTGCATTAGTAAGAGTGACATTATCTGTGCATATTTGGTTAATGTATCTTTTGGAATTATTTTGGTTTTTTGCCATTTAAAAAATTAATTATACTCCAGCTGGTCTTTGTTTTGTTTTTTTGAGTTATTTATTTTCCTGTTATAGTAGCTTTCTTTTTCTTTCTTAATTTTACTATTTATGTCTTTTTTTTAGGTGTTTATATTTATTTTTTAGTTGAAAGTCCTCAGTACGTTTCTGTAACTAATGTAAATTTTTTAAGTTTTAAGGTCCTCCAGGAATTCATTAGAAAAATTAATTTTTTTATTGTGTAGCTTATTTTCCTTAACCTCTTTATTTGGACAGCTTATTTGAAAGCGCCAATTAAACGAGTCAAAGAAGTGTTCAAAGTTTTTTTCCCATATTGCTCTGAGTAAAGTCTATTTTAAATGAATCAAAAAGAAAATTAAATTCGTTAATTGAACCATTGTCAATCACCCTATGGTACCGGACCGTTTCCCGTTGAACTACCTCTGGTAATATTGCTTGCTCATCATGACAATATATAAGTTGACAAAAATGATCGGAAATCCCAGCCTCAAAATTTTTGCAAGAAAAAAATTCTGGTTTGGACGTGATGACAAAATCAAGACCAGAGGTGTTGGTAATATTTTTCCTATTAGTAACAATTCTAGTTGCTCCATTAAGCAAAAATGTTAGTATATTTGAGTCAAATATATCCTTAAGCATTTTATAGTATTTACAGTTTCTGCTACTACGCAGATGGTCAATGTTAAGATCAGAACAGATTAAAATATTCTTATAATTATCTAAAATTTTTATCAATAGTTCAGAAAAAATGTCAAGAAAACCCTCAATGTCAGTCGACATTCCTGGTCTATACACTAATAATATGCAATATTCTTTGTATTCTATGGCAGAACATTCAAGCAGCATTTCAGTAGAGAAATTATTATAGTCATGTAATATTTTACAATTTTCAGAAACACTATTTTTTGCATAAATCACAGTGCCACCATGTTGGTGGTGTATTTTACTAAAGTTACACACTTTATCGTACCCATTTATTTTTAAATATTCTATACTGGCACTAGTTTTGCCAATGCTCAGAAACACAAAAAAGTAGGATCATATTCTTGAGTGTTAAGTTCTATTAAGTTGACTTTGTTCGACAGTCCCTATACATTAAGATGTAGGGCAGACCAACTAAAGATGCTTTCTTTACTTACGAATGTGCTTCCTGAGTTGAGGCTTGGTTGGAAAAATCCTTGGGAAATTTGTACCTTCTGACCGCTGCATCCTCCGGCCAAATTAAGGCGTATACACTTTATTTACGCATGCTATAGGACACGATACTTTAAAACTCGACGACACATTTGCATTATTTTTTTTCACTAATTTTTCACAGTGAAACTTAAGGTATAATAATGATATATGCACAAGGATTTCTTTTTCAATTCTATATTTTATTAAATTTTAGTAATTTACTCTATGCCCGTTAAAATCATGCAAACAAAAATTTCGTTTTAAGTTTTACAAATTCTAAAGCAACAAAAATAAAAACTATCAATATCATCGCAAAGCTGAAAGTCTTCTTTTGAAAACAAGTAATATCGATTAACCTTCGAGCGGTGCGCGTAGACTTTCAAATTAACTTTGACGTGCTAGATTTTGTGAATCACCTAACCGAATTTTTAATAAATTCTCACGCTAATAAAAAAAATCTGGAAAAAAATCTATATACTATTTTTCTGTAAAACTTCCCGCTCTTTCTCGTGGTGCTATTAGTTTTTCGATATTTTTTCTTTTTCGGGATGTTACCGAAAAACCGAATTTTTAACTTTATTTTGGATTTTGTGGGCTTAGAACATGAAACTTTAGCAAACTATTTTTTATCGTATTCTACATCCAAAAAACTACCTGTATGCCAAAATGCAGCCTGTTAACACTTAATGAAAGCTCAAAACTCCTGGCGACTGGGCTACCAAGCGTATTTACAAAAATTATATAAGAGTAGTTTAATTTTTATCCTTCCTTAACGGTCCGCCATAAATATGCCATGTCAGTAAAAAAAGCTCTACTTTGACAGTAAATAATAAATCATATTAAGCTATTTCATCCCATTTGTAACAACAGACAACAATTTTCCATATTTAGGCTTAACTAGTGACATTTAAAAATGATTCTCCCCGATCAGTCACGGCCTTAATGGATCGGTCTTGAGAAAAATGTTTATTAAGGGCCAAAGAGTTCGGTTTGAAATAATAAGCTTAAATTAGGTAGACTAACATGACAGTTGACAGGTCTAAGAGCGGTCTTTTAGGTTCTTTCATGGTGGTAACACGTTGTCGTAATCGTGTTAATTGCATTGTTTTTTTTTCCACTCTTTAAATGTGATTTAGGCAATATGTTCGTAATTGAGCTTGATGAGGCTTTGTGTGTTTTTTTAAGGAAGTTGTTGAGATGGGTCTAGTGTAAGACATGATTAATTAATGTAAAAGAAATTTCTTTCTCTTATACTTCTTGAATTTCAATGTTATTTTTTTTTTAAATGTCTGTTATATTAATTAATTAATAATTCCCATATTGAGGGAATTATTGTATTCGCGAATAAATCACCCTCAAAATGTCAGCATTTCTTCACGTTTCGGGATCCCTAGATTATGAGAAGCCGCCTGTCTATCGATTTGTCCGTCTTTTCACACAATAACTGTCAACTTGCGTACATGTAGCACTTGAAGCAGGAAAGGACCACAATAGTTTATAGTCAAACATATGTCATTTTAAAGGAGTGGAAGAAGAGCTTAGAGGGATTACCTTATATACATCAGGGTGTCTTAAAAATTAACGTATTCCCTTCGAGGGCTGATCGGCCAGCCCATAGCTCACCAGCATATTAGACAAGGCGAAATCGGCGCCATCGTTGGAAAAAATTTTCTAATTGAATTTTTTTTCATAACCTTCTCCAGGAGATGCCCCTGAAAGAGGATCAACATGTTGCCGGGCGGTAACCTGGTCCGAATTTGTTTAAACAAATTTTTTTAAAACAAAGTCCAAAAATTGAAATTTTCGCCCCGGAACAAGTTTTTTTAGGTAAATTGGACCATTTTGAACAAAAAATGTCTCTTGTGAATTTTCTCTAAAATGCGCCGTTTTCGAGATATCGGCGATTTTAGGTGCGAGAAAACGCGAAAATGACCACTTTCACCTCCCAATATTGGGGTCAAAAATTAAAATTTTTCAATGTTGCCAAGTGTCCAAATTAAAGTTTGAGATCTCTTCTACAAATTACCGTAGGAAATATTACAATATCTTTATTTTTAAACATTGTTTTTTAACAGTTAACAAATTGCGTTCGAGCGCCCGCGGCCGCATCGAAACTGTATACATAGATATATACGCAACGCCCGTACGTAGGCGCGAATATATTTATTCAAAACTGTGATACAAAAATTCCAAAAAATATTAAAACTTTAATGATGAATACAAATAATAAGTTTCAATTGGTTCAATATTTATCTAATAATGCTGTAAATTACGTTGCATTAAGTCACACTCAACAATTAATAATATCAGGTGGATTCTATAACATTGAAAAGTGCTATTGTATACAGGGAAATAATATACATGAAATTATTGAGTTAGAAAACAATCACTTAGAGGCTGATACAAGGATATTTTGTCATGCTCGATATATGTTACCTTATAATTCTGAATAATAATTCATTCCGTTGATACCGACGTTTTTTATATTAGCAATTCATTATTGGAGCTTTTTCAAATTAATTGGTTGTACAGGATTGTATTTTAAAGTAGTTGGTCGGAAGCCAAGATTATTGTCTTGTAATGTAGCTGCTGAATATTTAACTAGTCAAGTTTGTCAAGTTTTGCCTGCTTTACATGCGTTTACAGGCTGTGATACTACTAGTAAAGTAGGTACTAAAAATAAAGCTTTAGATTTAGTCTTTGATTTAGATACTCAAAATGCATTAACCCCACTTGGTAATGGCTTACAATTAAATGCCATGGAATTCAATGCATTAGAAAAATTGTATTTGAAAATTTTGAATAAAGCTGGAGAAACAGCAGATAATGCTAGACAAATAATTTTAGAACGTTCTTGTGGGATGGGTATTAATTTTGGAAAAATTCCATGTACATCCGATGCTTTAAAATTGCACATTTCACGAGCTTCACTACAAACGTACATATGGAAAATGTCATTGTATTCTCGGTATCGACATTTAGATGCAACAGAATTTGGTTACACTATAGAAACAGGTGAATTGTTACCCAAATTCATGTTAAAAAATTCGATACCAGATTCGTTAATTAGGCAATGTAAATGTACAAAAAATTTTAAAACTAATGCATGTAATTGCAAAAGCAACAACGTAAGTTGTATACTCATGTGTGGGTGTAATTTAAATATTTGCGAAAATTCTATTAAATATATATAAGTTATATTTCATAAAATTGTTTTAATTCTTCTACCATCCTAATCGAATATTGAATTTTTATTTATATTCATTTGTTATAATAATTAAATTTGATATAACAATTACTCTTTAATAAATAAATATTTTTTACATACTTTTCAAATATATTAATTTTAATAAGAAATCAAGAAACAAAGCTTTATAGAGCATCGCAGTGCGTATACAGTTCTGTGCGCCTACGTACGGGCGTTGCGTATATATCTATGTATACAGTTTCGATGCAGCCGCGGGCGCTCGAACGCAATTTGTTAACTGTTAAAAAACAATATTTAAAAATGAAGATATTGCAATATTTCCTACGGTAATTTGTAGAGGAGATCTCAAACTTTAATTTGGACACTTGGCAACATTGAAAATTTTAATTTTTGACCCCGATATTGGGAGGTGAAAGTGGCCATTTTCGCGTTTTCTCGCACCTAAAATCGCCGATATCTCGAAAACGGCGCATTTTAGAGAAAATTCACAAGAGACATTTTTTGTTCAAAATGGTCCAATTTACCTAAAAAAAACTTGTTCCGGGGCGAAAATTTCAATTTTTGGACTTTGTTTTAAAAAAATTTGTTTAAAAAACAAATTCGGACCAGGTTACCGCCCGGCAACATGTTGATCCTCTTTCAGGGGCATCTCCTGGAAAAGGTTATGAAAAAAAAATTCAATTAGAAAATTTTTTCCAACGATGGCGCCGATTTCGCCTTGGGTATATGTAAATATGACCTTAGTGAGAAATCATTAGATTTCGAGATATTGACATTTTGCAAAATTTTTATGAGTAAAAACATTTTAATTGGCTAACTTTGCCTCTTCATACTCTAAAAAAAATGTATCAAATTACCCTGGTCAGTTATTTAAAAAAAATGTTAATTTAATGTAGTCACTATCTCACTCTAACTCACGTCGAATGGTGTCACCTTCTACCGTAGTAAATAAATAAATAAATACCTGTCACATTAACAAATTAAAACATCTGAATTCCTAATAAATTGAATAACTACACAATGAGCTTCTTTGGCACTAAAACAGCAGTATTTTTTTAATGTTCCGTACGGAATACTTATAAGATCACTTCGGTCTCCGTTTGTCTATCTGTCTGTCACATCTGATTTTCTCCGGAATTATTTGACGTAGAAAGTTGAAATTTGGCAGTAATATAGGAATTGATCAGGGCCATGTCATTTTGAAAGTTAAATTTTGACTTAAGGGGTTAGTTTTGGGGGGTGAAATCGGAAGTGAAAAAAAAATTACCACCAGTTTACGAGGCTGGTTTGAAAAGTCCGTGCAAAGTCCGAGAGATGGCACCACTCGCGCGTATCGAGGTCATGTTTAGTTAGTAGCATCTCTTGAATGAACGCACACCAAGTTTCAGCCATATTGGTCCATTTCTTTGTGTTTGGCATTCGTGTGAATCAAGGAAGTCGAGTGATTTTCAAGAAATGGACGAAAAAGAATTTCGTGTGGTGATTAAAGATTACTTTATGAAAGGCAAAACGCCTCAGGAGACTAAAGAGAAGCTTGATAAACATTATGGTGACTCTGCACCTTCGATTAGAGGAGTTTATAAGTGGTTTCAACATTTTCGGACTGGCCATATGGGCATTAGTGACGCTGAACGTTCTGGACGGCCTGTGGAGGTTACGACTCTAGAAATCATTGATCAAATCCATGATATGGTGATGGATGACAGAAGAGTTAAGGTGCATGAGATTGCTAGTGCTGTGGGCATCTCGACTGAACGGGTACATAATATTTTGCATAAACATTTGGAGATGAGAAAGCTATCCGCAAGATGGGTGCCGCGATTGCTCACGCTTGACCAAAAACGGAATCGTGTGAAGTGTTACAAGGATGGTTTGCAGCTGTTCCAGAAGAATCCGGAGGACTTTAAGCGTCGTTTCGTCACTGTGGATGAAACATGGATACATTACTATACTCCTGAGACCAAACAACAATCTAAACAATGGGTTACCAAGGGGGAATCTGCACCAAAAAAGGCGAAGACCGTTCCTTCGGCCGGAAAGGTTATGGCGACTGTCTTTTGGGATTCGCAAGGGATAGTCCTCATCGACTATCTGGAAAAGGTAAAACTATTACAGGTGAATATTATTCATCGTTATTGGACCGTTTTGAAAACCGAGCTGCAAGAAAAACGCCCGCGATTGGCCCACAAGAAAGTCCTTTTCCATCACGACAACGCACCAGCACACACCTCAGTAGTTGTGGTCGCAAAATTAATGGAAATAGGATTCCAACTCCTTTCACATCCCCCCTATTCTCCAGACTTGGCTCCCTCGGACTACTATTTGTTCCCCAATTTGAAGAAATGGCTGGCGGGACAAAGATTTTATTCAAACGAGAAGGTGATTGCAGACACTAATGGATATTTTGCAGACTTGGACAAATCCTATTATTCGAAAGGGATCAACAAACTAGAACATCGTTGGACGAAGTGTATAAGCCTAAAAGGAGACTATATCGAAAAATAAAAAAGGTTTACCCCAAACACATAAGTAGTTTTTATTTTTGCACGGACTTTTCAAACCAGCCTCGTATCTAGTGAGGTGTTAAATAAAAGCTTATAAAAACACGAGTTTAAAAATATACATAATGTAATACTTGCGCACACTTTTCGTAGCACTGTTATAAAAATTGCGAAAAATCGCTGTCCCCCCTTATCTCGAAAAGTACTGATCAAAAAATTTTGAAAAAATTCTGGAATATTCTCTCTACATGGTGTAGATTGAACGAAAATTATCACGAGTCATTACCATTTATTTGGTATATAAAAAAAATAAAAATGTCAAGGTTATCAGTTTTCAGTAAAGATCGGAAAAAAACTTTCTTGAAAACTCATTTGGGATGTGTTTTGTGAAGTCATTAATCATTTTATACCACAAAACTTTTTATTTTAAAAGCAATCAACCGGTTTTTTTTCTAAAGTAAAACATAGTAAATGTAAAACCATTTTAGAAACTACTTGGTACATTTTTTTTAGAGTATGAAGAGTCAAAGTAAGTAATTAAAATATTTTTACTCATGATACTTGCAAAAATGTTTTTTTCCCACAGACTTACCACAATAAGTTTTATTTTGAACTGTGATCAACAGCAGAGTTATTCAGGATTACGTAACAATAATTAGACTCTTAGAATACGAAAATCTGTAGTTGTGGCATTCGATAAACTGATCTAAGGTGTAACTTTTCACGACATTCATAAAAGTGTCAATATCTCGACATCTAACGATTTATACTTACATATTTTGGTGAGTTATGAGCTAGCCTCTCAGCCCTCGAAGGGAATACGTTGGTTTTTGAGACAACCGAGTTGTCAAATCTGAAAAATATATTATTTTTCATTATTCATCAGTAAATGAGAGATTTAAAAAGAACTGTTCTTGAATGTTTTTTAAAATATCCATTATATCTGTTACTTATTTTTCCCATTATCACTTTATTGCAATTCTCAACCTGCTTCAATGTAATAATTTCTATAGGTGTAAAAGCCATTTATAAATTATTTTTACCTAGGGTTCTGACGCGTATTTATATCATTTTTTACATCCCGCTGTGATGGCCAAGAGAAATTCATATTTCTATAAAAATTAAGTATACAACTTAACACAGGAGAAAAATTGAATTCCCTGGAGTTATTTAAGTAAATCGTAAAAAACTAGAGAGTAATAAAGTAGTCGGGCCTTCATTTTGCCTCATTAACCATCTCATTTAACACTTAATTTAGAAAACAAATCAGTAATATCAGTGGCGTGCCTATATAAAATAAAATGAGAGACTACCTAAACATTAGTGGATTTTATATTTGATAAAACTATAGAGACATCAAAGATTAAATTATATATATTCATACATACGAAGATAGATTGATAGGTCTGGTAAATTTCTAGGAAATATCCGGAAATTTTGTTAAGCGGCATGACTGTTGGTAAGCGTGATTCTTCTTTACGTTTGCTAGAAATTGATAAAGTCGAGTATAGCGCTGTGATATAACATTTTCATTTAAAAGAGTAGACTGTAGTCCAGATAGGACCTGAACTGGAGGAAGTTCATGGAGTCTCTGCACCAGCAATTAAGCTCATTTATTGCTAGATAAATGAATTTAAACGTGGCCGTAGAATTAATTTTGTTATTATTTCAGGATAATAGAACAAAGACCCCCCCCCCATCGAACAAGACAGTAATTTTTGGTAATAATTGCGTCTCTGATTAATGAGGGTGAACAATATTTTATAAAAGGGGACTACTATTTACATGTTTTTGAAGTCGAGATATTATAGTTTTTACCAGCGTTTAAATGTTATAGTAACAAGTTAGTCGTCGGGTCAGATAATACAAATGGATTAACTCGGCTCTTCGTTAACACTATCACTGTCACTATCACTGTAAGCCTAGTTCTATACATTGCTGAATATAGGTCTTCCCCCTGAATTTCCATCTCCATCTATTTGCAACTGTTGTCATCCATCCAATGCCTGCAACCCTCTGTATATCATCCCGCCATCTTATTTAGGGACGTCCTACGCTCCTTTTCTGTTCTCGTGGTCTCTATTCTAATATTCGCTGGGTCCATCAATCATCGGTCGTGCATGCTACATGTCCAGCCCATTGCCACTATCCTTCCGCCGCGTCCTCTATAATATCGTTTAATTTCGTTTGACCACATATCCACTTGTTTTCTTTTCTATTTTTAAGTTTTATCCTCATCATCTGTCTTTCGCGTGCTCTCTGGGTCCGAGCCAGTTTTTGTATATCGGCTTTATTCAGTGTCCATATGTAATTACAGGTAAGATGCATTGATCGTAAACTTTGGCCCTTAACTTATTTGGGATGGCTGTATCTTTGAATAGATAACTTAATTTCCCATCCGTGATTCTTACTGAAATTTCATTCGAGACACTGTCTCTTGTCGTAGTAATTTTTTGCCCCAGATCCACATAATTCTTAACAATCTCGAGAGCTGTTGTTTCTAAAAATATAACTATGTTGTTAACAGTATGAGTCTAAAACTTTATTAAAAAGAATTGTGGTTGAATATTGAGTTGACGAACAAGAAGAGAGTTTTTAAGTACTGCGGAAATGTTGCTACATTCTGGTAAATGTTGCTTCTCCGGTAACTAAACTTGATCTGATATGATTTATATGATATTACTTTACTCGCAATATCGGAACACTATTTACGCACGCAAACCAACGGAATCTCGTGTACTGATCTTGTATCACAAGTAACTGAGAATATGCATGCAAATGCTTGTTTTTAGGAATGACTAAATAAGGGAACCAAGACGTCATATAAACAAAACTTCTTTCTTATTTAAAAATGAACTTGACTTGCACAAAAATTTGACAATATCGACAGTTTGTAAGTAAGATCGCCTAAGGACGGTGTATGAAGTTGCACAGGCCCGAAATTAACAATTTAAATAATTTTAAAACGCTATGTCTCCTTTGTTATTCAACTTTTTATACAGACAAGTTGTTAACGAACTACAAGGAAATCTTCAAATTGGTCTAAGGGTGGCGCGTGTGCAGGAAAATTATTCATGGTGGTGTTAAGTTCTGGCCGATGGTACTTGTTGGGAAACACAATCTTGTGTAGGTTAAAGTTTGGATGGTTGTAGCTTCTACTTGATGAAATTATAAATCTATAATATATATAAAAAAATGCAACGTCTCTCTGTGTGTCCTTCCGTTAGTGCGCTTATCACTGGAGAACCACTTATCCGATTTACGTTCTTTTTTTAAAAAACATGCATATGTTCTCTGGCCAGGTTATAGGCTATATTTTATTACGTTAGGTAACAAAAGGAATAAGCAGTGACGATAATAGGGAATGAAGTCGGAAAAAAGTTTGCCGCATGCGCACTCTCTTGCAATACGCTGCCTAAATCGTTAAATACGGAACAATATCACGTAACAAAGAATACAATATATATAAAAATACAACGTCACTCTATCTGTCCGTTAGTGTGCTTATCATTCGAGAACCACTTATCCGATTTACGTGTTTTTTTTTTAATTCTTAACAAAAAAAAATTTATAGTATATATGAAACGCAACGTCTCTCTGTCTCTCTGTCCGTTAATCCGCTTAGCACTCAAGAACCACATCCGATTTACGTGTTTTTTTTTTTAAATACATTTGTTCTCTGGTCCGGTTACAGGATATATTTTATTACGTTAGGTAACATAAGGAAGAAGTGACGATAATAGTGAATCAAGTCCTCGCGAGCGGAGCCGCGGGCACGGCTAGTATATAATAAAAGACTGTTTTTTAGTCAATTCCCACTGGTTTATTTATAATTGTGATGACGCATTTCGATGTCGATGCAGCTTCTTCAGATCTATATTTTTTAAGTGTAAAATGTAGATCCGAATAAGCTGCATCGATAGCGAAACGCGTCATCAAACTTATAAATAAACCAGTGGAAATTGACTAAAAACAGTCTTTTATTATATACTTGTGTAGGTTATTTTAAAAAGATGACATTTTTCATATAAAATCGGTTCTTGACAAGCACGTCTATAATTGAGGCTTTGAAATCAGAGTGGACCTACGTCGCCGACTGTGGTTTCGACAAAAATGCATTATGAAATGGACCAAATTTTTATCACACTGTTTTGAAAGTGGGTCCTTACATTTCTACCTTTGTAAGTTCGACAAGAGACAAATTTTAAAAATATATTAGTTTTTATTACCAAATACTGGGAACTATGGTAGAAAATGGGGCTTGGTTAAAAAATGTAGGATAGTCCACCCTGGTTCTTAACGCCTCAATTGGAGTGCCGCACTAAATCTCATAGGCATGCACAGTATAGACAGTAATCTATAGTGGCCCAGCCGCCAGGGGTTTTGAGCTCTCATTAAATGTTAACAGACTGCCTTTTGGCATACAGGTAGTTTTTGGGACATAGAATACGATAAAAAAAAAAGGCTAAGCCCATAAGATTCAAAATAAAATAAAAAACTTGTTTTTTCGGTAATATCTCGAAAAATAAAAAAGATATCGAAAAACTAATAGCACCACCTGGAAGAACGGGAAATTTTACAAAAAAATAATGTATAGATTCTTTTCCAGATCTTTTTATTAACGTGAGAATTTATTAAAAAATCGGATAGGTGATCCAAAAGTGTAGCACGCCAAAGGTTAATTTGAAAGTCTAGGCTCACCGTTCGAAGGTTAATTGATATTACTAGTTTTGTTTTCAAAGTATAAAAAAAATAAAAGAGAGCTTTTTGAAGAGGAGACTTTCAGCTTTCCGATACTACTAATAGTTTTTATTTTTGTTGCTTTATAATCTGTAAAACTTAAAACGAAACTTTCACTTGCATGATTTTAACGGGCATAAAGTAAATTACAAATATTTAATAAAATATAGTACTGAAAAAAAAAATCCTTGTGCATCTATCATTATTATATCTTAAGTTTCAATATAAGTATAATTAAAAATACCCACATTGTCTGTGTTATTTAAAAAAAACCGGTCAAGTGCAAGTTGAACTTGCGCAATTAGTGTTTCGTACGTTGATTGTTTTTAAAATAAAAAATGTTGTAACGGAAGTATAAAATGATCAGTTACTTCACAAAATACACCCCAAATGAGTTTTCAACAAAGTTTACTACCAATCTTTACTGAAAATTGATGTCCTTGAAATTTCTGTTTTTTTATATACCAGATAAATTATTTCAGCTAATGCATTCGTGATAATTTTCGTTCAATTTACATCCCGTGGAGAATATTCCAGAATTTTTTCAAAATTTTATGATAAGTACTTTTCGAGATAAGGCGGTTGGACAGCGATTTTTCGCGATTTTTTAAAAAAATACAAAGAAAAGTGCGCGCAAGTATTACATTATATATATATATATATATATATATATATATATATATATATATATATATATATATATATATATATATATATATACAATATATATATATATATATATATATATATATATATATATATATATATATATATATATATTTTACTCGTGTTTTGACAAGCTTTCATTTGGCACCACACTCTATTACCTAGTAAAAAAAATTTTTTTTTCACTTCCGATTTCACACCCCCAAAACTAACCCCTTAAGTCAAAATTTAACTTTCAAAACTACATGGCTCTGATGCGGCCATCAATTCCTATATTATTACCAAATTTCAACTTTCTATGACAAATAGTTTTGGAGAAAATCGGGTGTGACAGACAGACAGGCAGACACCGAAGTGATCTTATAAGTGTTCCGTACGGAACACTAATTAAGTTTTAAAATATGAAAATTTGCCTGCTGTAATGCGGCGCCGGCAATTTTTACGTTGAAAGGAGTACGAAATGGTCAAAAAAAGTCGGACAATTTTTTTTTAAATATATAATACTGTTTTTAGTCAATTTCCACTGGTTTTAGTGGACCAGTGGAAATTGACGAAAAACAGTCTTTTATTATATATTTATAACGAATTTTCATAAAGTAGAAGCTACAACCATCCGAAATTTTTTTAGTTACAGTTCAAAGTATACTTGATATTAGAAAATCATTAAAAACTTTAAAAAACTTTTTTTGTAATTTTGGTCTTTAAAAAGTGTTCATGATAAACATATTTTTTGCTTATTATTAATCATAGAACTTAAAAAAAAAATAAGGTGGAAAATGAAAGATAAAAGAGTAAGCTTTAAGTATAAAGTATTTATATTTCATTTAAACATCCAGCAAATTCTAAATTGAATGAACTATGGCCATCATATTGGATACGCCATTTTGAACCTTTCAAAGCCACTTTTAAAATGTTTAACGGTATACAGAAACGTTAATTTCATCATAAATGAGGTTGGAAGTATGATTCCCACTACAACTGAAGAGGTTAAACCAGCCGTTTTATTTTAAATATTTTTTTAAATTACGTTAAAAACTAAAAAAAAATGATCTATTTACTATTTTTTTTGTTAAATTTCCAGTTCTTTCACGTGATGCTATTAGTTTTTTCGATATCTTTTATATATTTAGAGATAATAGCCAAAACTAAATTTTTCATTTTATTTTCGATTTTGTAGGCTTAGCGTACATTTTTAGAGCAGCAAACTTTTTGTATTGTATTCTATGTCCAAAAAACTCTCTGTATGCCAAAATGCATCCCGTTAACATTTAATGAGAGCTTTTCGTCAAAATTTGCCTCTGACGACTGAGCTATAGTAGATAGGTGTCATTGATGAATGATATACATTTTGTAGACTTAGAAAACAGAAAGTTCTTGTTACTCTTTTTAAAAATCTATTAATAATCAGCTAAAGCTAATATTATTACTCGATGGTTTTACCTAATTATTTTTACTAATGCATAATATGTATATTAAAAGAATATATAAGGAGATTTAATAGATTTACTATTGACATTTGATGTTTTACGCGCTGTCAATCATAATTTTTCTTAATCAGATACATGTGCTTTCTTAGAAATACAAGAAATGTGGTTGTGCTTGTTCATTTACATGTTTAATTTGCGCATTTATTTATGTTGTACTCAGACATGGTTATCTTGTCATGAATATAAATATAAATTGATGGTAACTGTCGCTTTTGAAAAATAAAGGATAATAAGAAAAATATTTTAAAAATATCTTATTAATTATTTCAGAACTTTATTATGACAGCTTACAACAGTGATTAAGAATAGTAAAATTAGAAACGTAATTAACATTGACATTTTTAACTTCTTTTTTATTAATTTAACAAATTGTCCAGAGCAAAGATAAAAAACAGACTGTATGTGTATATGTTTCATGAAGTTGGAAAAAATCATAGACGTTTTATACCCAAGGAGAGACGAGGTATGTCATGCATAAAACTGCTTCCTATCATGTTAATGACATATTTAAAATATCTTCGAGAATGGTAGTTTCAGACAGAAAACATTATAATAAATTGCAACCCTGGACGACTTTCAATACGTCGTGATGATATGCAAAAATTTACTTTGTTCTATGTCTAACTGATCGAACCGTTACTAGCCGACGCAATCAAACCATTTTAGGTGCACGTTAATTTATTGTTCATTCAATATAAACATCAATATTATTAGCGATCATCAAGACTTTCGGAAGCAAAGATCAACAATAGATCTTCTAACTTATCTATAATATACATAAAATGCAACGTCTCTCTGTCTGTCTGCCTGTCCGTTAGTGCGTTTATCACTCGAGAACCACTTACCCGATTTTGGTGCTTTTTTTTTTAAACATACATATGTTCTCTGGCCAGGTTATAGGCTATATTTTATTACGATAGGTAACATAAGGAATAAGCAGTGACGCAATTCACCGCATAAACCATTAAATATGGAACAATATCATGTAGCAAAGAATATGATATATATAAAATGCAACGTCTCTCTGTCTGTCTGTCTGTCTGTCCGTTAGTGCGTTTATGACTTGAGAATCACTTATCCGATTTACATGTTTTTTTTTAATTCATACATTTGTTCTCTGGCCAGGTTATTTATAATCTTCTATAATATATATAAAATTCAACGTCTCTCTGTCTGTCTCTCTGTCTGTCTCTCTGTCTGTCTGTCCGTTAGTACGCTTATCACTCGAGAACCATTTATCCGATTTACATGATTTTTTTCTTAATTCATACATTTGTTCTCTGACCAGATTATCTATAATCTTCTATAATATATGTAAAATGCAACCTCTCTCTGTCTGTCTCTGTGTCTGTCTGTCCATTAGTGCGCTTATCAGTCGAGAACCACCTATCTGATTTGCGTGCTTTTGTTTTAAACATACATATGTTCTCTGGCCAGGTTATAGACTATATTTTATTACGTTAGGTAATATAAGGAATAAGCAGTGACGATAATAGCGAATCAAGTCGGAAGTTTGCCGCTAGTGCGTTCTCTTGCACTGCCTAAACCAATAATAATAAGGAACAATATCATGTAGCAAAGAATATAATATATATAAAATGCAACGTCTTTCTGTCTATCTACCTGTCCGTTAATGCGCTTATGACTTGAGAATCACTTATCCGATTTCATGTTTTTTTTTTAATTCATACATTTGTTCTCTGGCCAGTTAACTATAATCTTCTAATATATATATATAAAATGCAACTTCTCTCTGTCTGCCTATCTGTTTGTCCGTTATCACTTATCCGATTTACGTGTTTTTTTTTCAGATTTATATATCTGTTCTCTGATCAAGTTATAGGATATATTTTATTACGTTAGGTAATATAAGAAATAAGCAGTGACGATAATAATGAATCAAATCGGAAAAAGTTTACCGCTAGCGCATTCTCTTACAATACTCTGCCTAAATCGTTAAATATGAAACAATATCATATAACAAAAAATACAATATATATATATATATATATATATATATATATATATATATATATATATATAATATATATATATATATATATATATACATACATATATATATATATATATATATATATGTATATATATATATATATATATATATATATATATATATATATATATATATATATATATATATATATATATATATATAATGCAACGTCTCTCTGTCTGTCGTTAGTACGCTTATCATCCGATTTACGTTTTTTTTATAAAATACATATGCTCTATGTTACGTTAGGCGACATAAGGAAGAAGCAGTGACGATATTAGTGAATCAAGTCCACGCGAGCGGAGCCGCGGGCACGGCTAGTGTAACATATGTTTGGTACCGCAATTAAACACTCTGGAGGCATTCGACCGCGTTTAGCATGAGAGATTGTTGTGTAAGCTACGCTCTTATGCTATGTCTGAAAAGTTTAATTTATCGCTCTCGTGTTTCTTCAGAGAGCGTTCTTTACGAGTGACAGTTGACTGATTAATTTCCAATACCTTTATTATCAATGCAGGTGTGCCCCAAATCTCCATACTATCTCCTACTCTCTTTCTTATTTACATTAATGACTTGTTGCAAAGTACCAGGTATTCAATCTACAGCTTTGGAGATGACAGTACGAGTATTTCTTCATTCATTTTAAACTCTCGAACATGGGCTACTCATGTAAATACCCCCGCAGATTGCAGGATGTCGATCATATTCACAAAGACTTGGTAAAAATTCTATCTTGAGTTGACAGTAACCAAGTGAAATTTAATGCTATAAAAAACCCAGGATGTTTTCTAGAAAAGTTAACGTTGCTGAATCCGGCTTAATTATGTCGGGACACTCCATTCATCTGACATCGTTACTCAATTTGTTAGGCGTTAATTTGGGAGCATATATGTGTTTTGTATGAACATGTTACATGCATAGCAAAGAGAGCTTTTCAAAACCTGGGAATATTATTAAGAACTAGAAAGCTTTACACTCCACAACAACTGTTAATTCTGTATAAAGCTCAAATTTGACGAACGATGGGATATTGCTCCAATGTTTGCACTCTGCTCCCAAACATACACTGCATTTGATGGATTCTATTCAGAAGAGAGCTATTGGTCTGATTGAAGACATAGAACTCACCAGCAACTTTGACTTCTTGGAACATCGAAGAATGGTTGGCGAGTTGAGTCTATTCTACAAGTATTTTCATGGGAAGTGTTCGATAGCCTAATTCTTCCAAGAGCGGTATACACATCGCGCTAATCCGTTTGGGGTCCAGCTTGTTACTCCTGGACCAACCCTTTTCAAGCAGTCTCTTATATGGGGAACCTCATCCCTTTGGAATTTTACGGTTCCTGTAGCGCTTAAGAGATTTTCCTGTAGCATGAGTGCTAGGCCCCTTAGATATAAAATCGGAGTCTTGGTAGAATTTAAATAGCCCTCGTCTCAATTTATTCTTTTATAGTCCAATTTTAAAATTTCTTTTTATCAGAAATTGCGATCCGTCTGTTGTATTCTGTTTATTAATTAAACTAAATAATTTATTTAATGTATTTTTAATGTTCCGTGCGGAACACTTATAAGATCACTTCGGTGTCTGTCCGTCCGTCCGTCCGTCTGTCCGTCTGTCCGTCTGTCCGTCTGTCCGTCTGTCCGTCTGTCCGTCTGTCCGTCTGTCCGTCTGTCCGTCTGTCCGTCTGTCCGTCTGTCCGTCTGTCCGTCTGTCCGTCTGTCACACACCGATTTTCTCCGAAACTATTTGTCACAGAAAATTGAAATTTAGTAATAATATAGGAATTGATGGTCTCATCAGAGCCATGTAGTTTTTGAAAGTTAAATTTTGACTTAAGGGGTTAGTTTTGGGGGTGAAATCGGAAGTGAAAAAAAAAAAATTTTTTACTAGGTAATCGAGTGTGGTGTCAAATGAAAGCTTATGAAAACACGAGTAATATATATATATATATATATATATATATATATATATATATATATATATATATATATATATATATATATATATATATATAATGTAATACTTGCGCGCACTTTTTTTTGTATTATTTTTAAAAAAATCGCGAAAAATCGCTGTCCACCCGCCTTATCTCGAAAAGTACTTATCAAAAAAATTTTGAAAAAAAATTCTGAAATATTCTCCACGGGGTGTAGATTGAACGAAAATGATCACGAGTGCATTCCCCCTTTAATAATTTATCTGGTATATAAAAAAAACAAAAATTTCAAGGTCATCAGATTTTAGTAAAGATTGGAAACAAACTTTGTTGAAAACTCATTTGGGGTGTGTTTTGTGAAGTCACTGATCATTTTATACCTCTGTAACAAAATTTTTTATTTGAAAAGCAATCGACGTACGGAACACTAATTGCGCAAGTTCAACTTGCACTTGACCGGTTATTTTTAGAGTTCCGTACGGAACACTTATAAGATCACTTCGTGTCTGTCTGTCTGTCCGTCTGTCCGTCTGTCCGTCTGTCCATCTGTCCGTCTGTCCGTCTGTCCGTCTGTCACACCCCGATTTTCTCCGAAACTATTTATCATAGAAAGTTGATATTTGGTAGTAATATAGGAATTGATGACCTCATCAGAGCCATGTAGTTTTGAAAGTTAAATTTTGACTTAAGGGGTTAGTTTTGGGGGGTGAAATCGGAAGTGAAAAAAAAAATTTTTTACTAGGTAATCGAGTGTGATGTCAAATGAAAGCTTGTGAAAACACGAGTAAAAAATATATATATAATGTAATACTTTGTATTATTTTTCAAAAATCGCGAAAAATCGCTGTCCACCCACCTTATCTCGGAAAGTACTTATCAAAAAATTTTGAAAAAATTCTGGAATATTCTCCACGGGGTGTAGATTGAACGAAAATTATCACGATTGCATTACCTGTAATAATTTATCTGGTATATAAAAAAAACAGAAATTTGAAGGTCATCAATTTTCAGTAAAGATTGGAAATAAACTTTGTTGAAAACTTATTTGGGGTGTGTTTTGTGAAGTCACTGATCATTTTATATCACCGTAACATAAATTTTCACTTAAGGGATTCGTTTTGAGGGTGAAATCGGAAGTGAAAAAAAAATTTTTTACTAGGTCATCGAGTGTGGTGTCAAATGAAAGCTTGTGAAAATACGAGTAAAAAATATATATATAATGTAATACTTGCGCACACTTTTCTTTGTATTACTTTTAAAAAAATCGTGAAAAATCGCTGTCCCCTACCTTATCTCGAAAAGTACTGATCAAAAAATTTTGAAAAAATCCTGGAATATTCTCCACGGGGGTATAGATTGAACGAAAATTATCATTACCTTTAATAATTTATCTGGTATATAAAAAAAAACAAAAATTTCAATGTCACCAGTTTTCAGTAAAGATTGGAAACAAACTTTGTTGAAAAACTCATTTGGGGTGTGTTTTGTGAAGTCACTGATCATTTTATACCACCTTAATAAAATTTTTTATTTCAAAAACAATCAACGTACGGAACACTAATTGTGCAAGTTCAACTTGCACTTGACTGGTTATTTAAAATAAAAAGATCTAAATTATAATGGTATACCGGTAGAATAATTAATATATTCTTTTAGTGATTCGTTGCTGAACTTGATTTTTTATTTAATTTGAAAATCAAGTCTAGTTAGTAAGTGAGTAAGTTAAGAATTGAGCTATTTGAAAATCTACTAGACGCGATATCTGTAAAATATGATAGTATTTTTTTTTACCAAATACACAACAACGTTGCATCATTGCCAATTTAACGAACATATTTTGAAAATACATACCAATTAAAATAAATAATTTAATGTTAATACTCTTTGCTAAAATATACTCAAATTGATAGCAAATATGAACTCTTAGTAACGGTACCTGAAGCTTCCGTTCCACATTAGCTTTTTCTTTTAAATGTATTTTTCTGCATTATACCTCAACTTTGAAATATCAAGAGGCACGACTCAATAAAATACGAATTATTAATTTATTCATACAAATCTATTTGAATGCCTTTAAAGTAATCTCCTCGCATTGCAACACACTTATTCTAACGTTCTTTTGAATCATCAAAATACTTATTAAACTTGATCAATATCTGCTGTTGCTTTCAAGGCGGTTATCGAATTCTCTTTTATAACTTCTACTGATTGAAATTAAATTATTGATATCATTGATTCCGTTTGTAGCCCACTCGTCAGAGCCAAAGTTTGACGAAAAGCTCTCATTAAATGTTAACAGGCTGCATTTTGGCAAACAGGTAGTTTTTTGGACGTGGAATACGATAAAAAAAGTTTGCTGCTCTACGCTAAGCCTATAAAATCGAAAATAAAATGGAAAAATCGGTTTTTCGCAATTATCTCTAAAAATAAAAAAGATATCGAGAAACTAATAACTCCACGTGAAAGAGTGGGAAAAGCATATAGATTATTTTTTTTTTTAGTTTTAACATCATGTAAAAAAATTATTTAAAATAAAATGGCTGGTTTAACCCTTTCAGTGAAAATCATGCTTCCAACCTCATTTATGATGAAATTAACGTTTCTGTATACCGTTAAATATTTTGAAATTGGCTATTAATGGGTTTCTCGGGGTGCTGATTAAGAATCCGAATACAGATTTGAAAAATTCAAAATGGCGTATCCACTATGAATTAATTTAATTTCTTCGAGTCATTTAGAATTTGTCTGTTCTCAATAAATGTTTTCTTTGTACCTGAATGTTTAAATAAAATATAAATACTTTATATTTAAAGCTTAGACTTTTATCTTTCATTTTCCACCTTTAAATATTTTTTTTATTTTAAATTTAAGTTGTATGATTAATAATAAGCAAAAAATACGTTTATAATGAACAATTTTTTTAAGAGCAAAATTACGAAAAAAAAAGAGAAAGTTTTTTTAAGTTTTTAACAATTTTCTAATATCAAGTATCCTTTTAACTGTAACTAGAAAAAAATTGTCCGACTTTTTTTTGACCATTTCGCATTGCTTTGAACGTAAAATTGCTGACGGCACACTACAGTAGGCAAATTTTCATATTTTAAAACTCTATTTTTAAATAACACAGACAATATGGGTATTTTTAATTATTCTTATATTGAAACTTAAAGTATAATAATAATATATGCACAAGCATTTTTTTTTTTCAATACTATATTTTATCAAATATTTGTAATTTACTGTATGCCCGTTAACATCATGTAAACCAAAATTTTCATATTAAATTTTACGAGTTATAAAGCAGTAAAAATAAAAACTATTAATATTACCGGAAAGCTGAAAGTCTCCTCTTTAAAAAGCTATCTTTTAATTTTTTTTACACTCTGAAAACAAGTAATATCGATTAACCTTCGAGCGGTACGCGGTGACTTTCAAATTAATCTGTTTGACGCGCTAGACTTTTTGAATCACCTATCCGAATTTTTAATAATATCACGCTAATAATAAAATCTGGAAAAAAAACTATGTACTATTTTTTTGTAAAATTTCTCGCTCTTTCACATGCTTCTATTAGTTTTTCGATATTTTGTTTATTTTTCGAGATATTACCGAAAAACTGAATTTTTGATTTTATTTTGGATTTTGTGGGCTTAGCGTACATCAAACGCCAGCAAACTTTTTTTTATCGTATTCTATGTCCAAAAAACTATCTATGTGCCAAGATGCAGCCTGTTAGCATTCAAAAAATAATTTTAAGTTGAGCAGAGAAAAGTTTTAAACATTTTGTCATCTACAAATAAAACAGACAGTACACTTTGGCAGCAAGACAACTTACATCTTCTTATAATAAATTCTTCGGACATTACTGCAAGTTGAAGTGATTATTTGCAGCAACTAGTTGCTCTGAATTCTTGTCGCAAGTTGCTCAGGTCTTGTACTCAAGAAAATTATTCTTTCACCCTCTTGCCTAGGGCAAACTGTAAACCGCAACATCTGCTGTCCCCAAAATAAATCATTAATTATAATTCAGAAAACACCGACACTTGTTCTGTTACTGCTCATTATACAAATGTAGACATCAAACTAATTACGACATGCGAGACAGAACCATGAAAAATGACCACTAACATACCAAAGAAACAGAAAAATCTTTGTTTACGTTTTAATCTTATACGGGGTATATTTCAACTAAGTGTTACAATAATAACTTGTGAATGGAAGATAAATGTTTTATTTAAATTGAGTTGAAATTTGCCCAAGCTTACCTCCATATTAACTAACCTCTATCATTTCATAATGAACGGTGTTAGATCTGGATATATAAGAAACTTTCCCAAATGGTTCCTGATCCATCTATATCCGACTTTATAGCGTTGTGCGCCTTCCGGTTCCCTGTAGCCAGCCTCTTCTGTCTTCCCAATCTCCCGGTTGTAAATTTCTTTCCGACATGGCTCTTTGGATGCCACCAATCCATGTTGCTTTCGGCCTCTTTCGTTTCTCTGTGGGCCTCTATTGCAAAACCAGCTTTAGAATTCATTGTTTTGTCATCCTTTCTATGTGTCCATACGAGACCAGCTGTCTTTGTTGGATGTCGCCCATTATTATTCTTTCTCTCTTCATGGCTTCTCTTATTCTTTCGTTTTAATTTTATTCAGGCTTGAAATTCCACCTGACCTTCGCCAGTTGTCCAATTAGAGAGCAAGAAGTTTCTTTTCTAAGTTCTGGTTTAATTGCCAGTCTTGCAAAGGACAGAATTAAGGTGGTTTTTCCTTTACTTATACTGTCTTCTATTTCTTTTTCTATTCTACTGGTCCATCTATTCTTGTTGCTAAATGATGTAGATCAATCACTTGACCTCCATTTATGATTAAGATACATTTTTCCGATTCTTCTCCAATACAGTCCTCCTCTTTCATATTCCTCAAACAGTTTTTTTTTCATTGTATCATCATATTTTTTGTCTTGCACAATAACTACTTGTTCACCCGCAAAATGAAGAGCATATGGTTCTTGATACTATGAAAAATGACCTTATTTTTAACTCTACTTACTAAGTATACCTTAAGCATTTTTCTCACAGTACTACATCTTGTATGCTCCAGCATAGATGCCACACGTTAATAGAACAGGCCTTTACAAAATTTAGTTATTTTTGGACAATTTTCTCTGCTATATGAGATCTTTTTATTCACTGTTATGCTCTTTATATTATACTTGTTGATGTTGTTTTATTATTGCTTCTTTAGTTTGTTCAACAGCTAATGGAACCATTCATTACCTGTGACTTTCGCTCAACGAGTTCTCTTTCTCTTTTATATATTATTTACCTTGACTTGTTAATGTTCTATTCTGTACTTTTAACTTACAATCTATGTTTTTAGAAGAAAAATTCATTGTTTCTCTTTCTTCAGCTCTAGGTGAAAAATGTCAAGTTCAGGGAGAATGTTCAGCAACAACTTTTGCCAAATGCACAAACGAAAAATGCATCTGCAAAGAAGGATATATTCAAAACAAAGCGGCGAACAAATGTTTGGAATTACCATCAAAAATCGATGGTCCATGCTATGAAGATATCCAGTGTTCCATTAAGTTTGGAAAAGCATATTGTAAATCTGGACATTGTGACTGTGCAGAGTTGTATCAGTTCAAATTTACGAAAAATGCTTGTGTTAGAGATATGCGTAAGTATCAGAAACTATATATATTTTTTCTTTTTCCTCGTTTTATTAATTTTTAAAAGGATGGTACAAAGTTTAAACGTAGCCCAAAGTAAGAAAAAAATCTATAGGGATGTTGGTTTCGAAACGCGTTACTTCAGAAATACTGAGTCTATAGTAGCTTGCATAGCAAAACTATTTTTAGGTTAGTTCAGGTTAGTAATGTTATAAACAAATAATAACATATTATTTAATTAAAAGTAATAATGCCGAAGGCGAGTTGAGTAAATATCTGAGTTAGTAATACTGATTACTGAGAATTAAAAAAGTATATAATTTTCTACAACTATTCAGTAAAAAAATCACCTTACGTAATTAGCACATAATTTAGGACTTAAAATGCATATTACCGGGTAAAATAGTTCTTTGGTATTTTACAGGTTTTGGGACGTTTAGCAATTTAGAACCAACCGAAGGAACCCTCACATTTTAAATTTAAATCCGCTTTCGTTAAATTTGCTAATTTTTTTTTTATTTTGTAGTACTCATTATGCCGTTCAAAAGTCACAATGGGCGCAACCTCCAAATCCTTCTTGATTTTAAAATATCTCTAAATTTTATCTCATATTTTTGATGAAGGTACATGGAGTAGCCAATAGTAAAGGGCACCATTAGAAGTCGATTTTGCCGCTTGCGATTTGTTTGGAACTATTAAATTCGAATAGATTATCGAATACTGACTACTGGGCCAATAGGTAACAACCGTCAAACTATTCTCCACCCCCAGTGGTCATTATTAGGGGATGAAAAATGGAAAAAAAATCAGCTAATTACGATTTACTTGGATTTTGGCGAACACGACTTGTGAAAAACTTTTATTAATCGAAGATAACATGGAACTTTAACTTTTGGGCCAATAGGAAACAACCTTCAAAATATCCTCCACCCCCAGTGGTCATTATTAGGGGTTGAATAGGGGAAAAATCGACTTATTTTGTTTTTTTTTTGGGCTTTGCTGAGTACAGCTCTCTAAAAACTCTTACGAATCGTAGGGAACATCGAACTTTTACTTTTGAGCCAATGGGTAACAACCTAATACTAATTAACTAATGATAAACGATACAAGTTACATTTTCCACCTTTTGAACTACTAAACATGACCAATGAGGTAGTTTGCCAGTTGTTATACATTGGTCCAGAATTAAATATCCGATATTTATTTCGCCTTAAAAAGTCCAAGTGTATCGAAATAGGACGATTTTCCCCCCTTTTCATCCCCTAATAATGAGCACTGGGGGTGGAAGGTAGTTAGGCGGTTGTTACCCATTGGCCCAAAACTTGATTTTCCCTACGATTAATAAAAGTTTTTAGCGAGCCGTACTAAGCAAAACTAAAGTAAATCGAAATAAGTCGATTTTTCCCCTTTTCATCCCCTAATAATGAGCACTTCTTCTGAAATGTTCTGAGTATTCTCCGCATCTTCATCTTGGTCACTTCTATGATGCTGAATCAGTTCTATCTCAGATATCATAAATCTTCTCGTGATCTGTCTGATCCAAAGCTAGTATCACAGCTTTCTATTTCTCAAAAGGCGGATCGTCTACTCGAAATAATTTTCTAGAAGACTGCTCAACTGAACTGGATGGTCGCTTCTTATTAGAACTACATGCTGTATTATTTTCTATCATTTTCACTAGGGGTGGAGGGTAGTTTGGCGGTTGTTGACCATTGGCCCAGTAGTTAGTATTCGATAATTCAAATGTAACAGTTTCAAACAAATCACAAGTAGCAGAATCGACTTACAATGGTGCATGAAGAATTTGTAAGTTGCGTCCATTGAGTCACGACATGGTGAGTACTACAAAACAAAAAAAAATAGCAAGTTTAACGAAAGCCGAATTTACATTTAAAATGTGCGGGATTCCTTATGTTAACCGTATTTTTATATTTCTAAACAAAGTTTGTGGATACAGTTTTCTTACGATTAATAACGAGGCTATTCTTAATTAATGATAGAACGCACATAAATAAACAAAGTAGATGGTCAAGGCCTAATAGGTATTATCATCTGATTCAGTTTGATGAAATTGAATCAGAACTAAAAACTGTATGACATTATAGATCACTCCAGAAATTATCATCATTACTAACAAGATTAAATCAAAATTCTATTTTTAGCTCGTAGGCTCACAATTCGGAGCGATAGATGACTTTAATAGTAAAGAACCGAAATTATTTTCTTCATTTCTTCAAGACTCGAAAAACGTAGTTTCTAATATCTGTCGGTCTGTCTGTCTGTTGCTACCATAACTCCCGAACGAGATAAGACATCGATTTCGAATTTAGTATAGATACATTCGGTCAAGTAAAAACGTGTCGCAGTCGACAAAAGAAATACCTTTTTTTTAAAGTTATTGTTGGCACCTCTGCAAATAATGCTTTGTGGAAAGAGATTCGTTTCTAACCGCCTCGTCCTTCTAGGCTGTGTTCCTATGTAATCATTCAAAAGATCCTAAAATGACGCCTACTGCTTCTGCTAAGTGTATGGGCAAGTCGAAGGCATTCGTTAGTAAGTGGATGAAATGATACTCTCAGTTAATACATGTTGATGATCAACCGGAACGTGGTTCGAGACAAAAAGGCCACCACTCTCGTTGCGCACTCAATCAAGAACGGTCAAACATCAAGCAGAAGCTTCGTAGTAAAAAGATGTATACAATGAAGCGGCTGTCACGGCAAATTCGGGCAATTTGGAAATCTTTGCCCCGAAGCTGGCAGAAGATCATCGACGCTGATGGGACCTGGATGAACTAATCATTAGCATTTTAATGGCATTCCTTTACTGTCGAATTATGTAAAAAACTTTTTAATGATCAATGCGCGATATATTCTTACTTGACCGACTGTATAATACTTGAAGTAACGGGTTAAAGTAATTGGTTAGAAAACTGTTAAATAATGAATTATTTTCCAACACTTTTAAATAATGACTAATATTGTTTCCTAAAAGTTACATAATAATGAATTTATTATTAAATAGTTCTGAAAATATATCTCGTTTTAATTGTTTTTAATTACGTTCTTATTTTAGAAAATAAAATGGTAAACAAAATTTATTTTATTTTTAGTATTGGGTGAAACTTGTCAAAATCACACAGACTGTCACGGTCCAGAAGAAGGTGAAAGCAGAAGTGAATGTATTTTGGGAGAATGCAAATGCAAGTCAGAATATAAGGAAGAACATGGTTATTGCACTAGTAAGTTTTTAACATAAATTATTAGACACCAATTTTACTTAACCTTTAAGTGTGGATGTGATTAATTTGTAACAGTTCCTTGGACGTGTGGTCTCACAGACTACGTTCGTAGTCGAATTTTTTCTGCGGGAAAATGATTCCACCCACACACGCAGTTGTAACTTTCTAATAATAAAACAGCGTTTATTATTATTATTATAATATTTTGCAAAATTTACAATCATGGCACTTTTCAACCTAAATTGACTTGAGATCATTTTTAGTATTTTAAAAAATCAAATATAAGTAATAGGACAAAAGTGACACTTTTTTCTCGAAAGTTAATATAGAAACATACAAAATACAACATAAAGTCGTTTCAGATAACAAAAAATAAAATTGTGACAATGGCCTTATAAGACCTAAATTACTGGCACTCATTGCGGGGGCGAGGGCGAGAACATTGCAGGTAGACGAGCCTACTGCACCCAGTACAAATGTAATCTTTCTATGCAATTTTGGTGGACAAAGTCTGCATGTCTTTCCACTTCCTTGACTAATTTCTTGAGCTTGGATGTCTACGACCTAAAATTCGCGACATAATTGACCTCAACTGTCTCGGCAATTTGGTGTTGACTACACGTCTTTGCATATGAGCGACCACTAGCGAACAGGCTAAACTTTTTACAGAAATCTCCTCACTTACTATTCTTTGTTTAGTGCATATTATATAGAATGAAAGCATTCATGCCGCTTGTTCGACCGCTACTGGAATAAATGGAACATTTTTTGTCTCCCTCGTCAATACCTCCTTTGGTGGAATTGTAATAGAATATAATTTCAGGTTTATTAGGGTCTTCATCAACCTCGTTATTATAATGCATTGAGGAAATGAGTATCATAGCTCTATTTTTCTTAGGCACGTCAGAGCATAAAGTTTTTTGGTTTGTAAAACCAAACAAGGTAGACCCAAACTTCTCGATTTCTCTGCGGCTGAAATTCAGTTGGAAGCTCTCTTTTATTTTTTTTTACTCAGCTTCGTCGGTTCATCTACAAGCTCCATAGACGAAAACTAGTTACCAGCTGTCACATTACATAATGTTATGTTGAGGTGTCCGTAGCGTAGTATTAGGTGGCGTCTTTGCCCATTTATAGCGATTTTTACTGTAGTAAAAATGAGACTTTGGTAATTCCGAGAGAGGCATCTTCTGAACTATCGCTGCTAACTTCTTCTTCTGAAATGTCCTGAGTATTCTCCGCATCTTCATTTTGGTCACTTCTATGATCCTGAATCAGTTCTGTCTCAGGTATCATAAAGCTAGTATCACAGCTTTGATCTCTTTCTCAAAAGGCGGGTCGTCTAATGGATGGTCGCTTCTTATTAGAACTTCATGCCATATTATTTTCTATTATTTTGTACAAGAAAATCTAAAACAAGCAGAAACACTTTGTAACAACATTTTATATGACAATAATAGACATGGGGTCTGACAGACTCCGTCCAATCTTTCGATAGGTCCTACTTACGTGTCGGGCAATGGGCGATGCAACCTTCTCTCTTCCCAGTTGTAACTAAAACTGAAGCTACAGAGCCGCACAGCCGTGGAAGGGGGAGAAATGAGCGATTCTATGAAATCAAAAAGGGCGCCGGTGTCTGTGAGACCCCGCGTCCACACTTAAATCGATATGGATCGTTTTTGTTTATTTAAATGAAATATAGTACTCGGTTTATTTTTCTTTCAACTGATATAGTAGGAATCTTTCTTTAATAGTTCTTTTATTCGTGCATGAAATAATCGTGCAGTTTTTCTATTAAAAGAGCGCAGAAGGAGCAATTCAGGTTTGAAGCTGTAGTCTATGACAAATATAGTCCTATACCAAAGGGATGAGGTTCTCCATAGTGAAGAGCTCCCTATTCAGGTTACTGTACTAATATTTTCTGGATATAATCCGCCTAGTAAGTTGAGTGACGATGCTAATTGAGTATCCTGACATCACTACGAGGGTTGTTCCAAAAGTTCGCGGCATAACAAAGAAAACGTAAGATTAAAGAATTTTTTAATTTTTTATGTACTTTATTTGAGTTTAACAATTTTACAACTTTTTATTGCCCTCATTATAATAGGTTTTATCCAACTTTGCAAAATATGCTTTCGTCTCAACTTTAACTTCATCATTCGAAGTGAAGCCAGCCATTTTTAGTGTTCCGTACGGAACACTTATAAGATCACTTCGGTGTCTGTCTGTCTGCCTGTCTGTCTGTCTGTCTGTCACACCCGATTTTCTTCTCCGAAACTATTTGACATAGAAAGGTGAAATTTGGTAATAATATAGGAATTGATGGCCTCATCAGAGCCATGTAGTTTTGAGAATTAAATTTTGACTTAAGGGGTTAGTTTTGGGGGGTGAAGTCGGAAGTGAAAAAAAAAAATTTTTTACTAGGTCATCGAGTGTGGTGTCAAATGAAAGCTTGTGAAAACACGAGTAAAAAATATATATATAATATTATACTTGCGCGCACTTTTCTTTGTATTATTTTTAAAAATTCGCGAAAAATCGCTGTCCCGGGCCTTATCTCGAAAAGTACTTATCAAAAAATTTCGAAAAAATTCTGGAATATTCTCCACGGGGTATAGATTGAACGAAAATTATCACGAGTGCATTACCTTTAATAATTTATATGGTATATAAAAAAAACAAAAATTTCAAGGTCATCAGATTTCAGTAAAGATTGGAAACAAACTTTGTTGAAAACTCATTTGGGGTGTATTTTGTGAAGTCACTGATCTTTTTTATACCTCTGTAACAAATTTTTTTTATTTTAAAAGCAATCAACGTACAGAACACTAATTGCGCAAGTTTAACTTGCACTTGACCGGTTATTTCCGGTTTGGAAACAAGAAGTAATCGCTGAAAACCAGATCTGGCGAATACGGTGGATATGGAAGCACTTCGCAGCGAAGGTTATGCCGTCTTGCGGCAACAATCTGAGCCATGTATGAAGACGTTTCGCCTTAATAGCACCCTTAAATTGATCCAGTAGTGAAGCATAATACTCCCCGGTAAAGATTCTAACTTTCTCCAGGTAGTCTATGAGCACAAACCATAAGAATCTCAAAAAATTCTAGTCATGGGTTTTTCTGCAGATGGAACTGTTTTAATTTCTTGGGCGCACTTTCACCTGCTCTCACTCACTATTTTGACTGCTCCTTCGTCTCTGGCGCGTAATGATGAATTCATGTTTCATCTACTGTTATGAAACGTCGAAGAAATTCACTGAAATTATATTTAAACAAGTCTAAATACTCTTGGAAAATGTTTTTGGTCTATTGTTAACAAACGCTGCACTCCACCAGTATTAGATAACAAAGTATTTTATAACAAACTCGCTCTCCAGTTTAATCCATTTTTTAGGAAATGTTAAAACTTGTTTGTTTACATGATCGTTACAAGAAGACAATTAAACACACGTGTCTGAAACTTCACAGCACGCCATCTAGTAGATAGCACTTACCTTGGCGCCATATCTGGGTCAGGTCGAGAACTTTTGGAACGATGCTCGTATGCCAGAATCTATAACGTTAACTTTTTTTTCTTAGAAAAAACCGCTACATGGGTTTCTGCAGCCTAAAATTCTACTTGGTTATTGCCACCTCAAGACAAGATTTCTTCCAAGTCTTTGTTAAGTTGTATACTTCCTTTACTCCAGTCAGGATACGATTTTGAGGTGAAATCGTCGAATACTGCTACTTTTCTGTTTTAAAATACTCGTCTCGACGAGTACATTCAAGAAAAATATTGCGACCGCTGAAAAATTGGGGCAAACAGGGTTAGCAAAACGCGCGTCGAGCAAAGATAAAGTGTTTGGTGCAGTAGTGATTATATACTTAGTAGTGTCATTGTGCCAAAGATTCCACATTCCCAACTTAGTACGGGAGAATTGGCCCGTTTTTGGGTTGTTTAGCGTATTTTTTTGCAATTTTATCATAAATTTATGAAAGACTAAAAATTCTGACAGATTTTGTTTCTACATAAAAAAAAATGAAAAATTTAAGGGAGCTATAGATGTCATTTGAACCTTCAGGTCATGAGAAATTGGCCGTTTTTGTCGTTTGTTTTTTTGTCATTTTTTATGATTAAATAGGTGTACTTGCAAACTGTAGGTTAATTTTTTTAGTTAACTCTGGAAATATGTTTCATGGACATTGCTTTAATTGATCCAAATATAATTTTAGCCATTTTTTACATATTAGATATATTTTTCACTCCTCATAATATTGATAAATTTTACCGATTCACGTTTTTTTTTTTCTGATGAATTTTTTAAACAACATTTTTTCAGTCTACTTACCTAAAATATCCGAAAATGTTTCTTAGTCTTAGTCATTTAAACAATTTAGACCTGAGAAATTAGCCACTTTATTCTCAAATTTAATCTTTTTAATGCAAATTTACGATTTCTTTTTAAAAAATTATTTTTTCTTGAGTTTTATTTATAACATTTTCAGTAACCAAAGTTATTTTTGATTATTATACACAGGTGACTGTACATTTTAAGTGGCTGAGGAGGTCATTTGGTCCATTTAGCCTGAAAAAACTGGCCATTTTACTTTCAATTTTATCCTTTTTTTGTTTCAAATTTATAGTTACTTTTAAAAAATAAATTTTTTTTTGAATCTTATTATATTTGCCGTAACAAAAATCATTTTTATTAGTTATAAAATGGCTACCATATGTCTTACATGGAGAGGCCAGAGCATTTGGGTCATCGATTTGGATGAAACTTGATGGAGAGTCAGGTTTCACCGATATATTAAGAACTCCGTTTTATGTTTTGTTTCATAGATTTTTTTTTAAAGAAAATTAATTTTATTTGGCTTCATAACGTTCTGAAAAAATAGTAATTTAATTATTATAGCTTCATATAAAAATTTACATTTACAGTTAATTTAAGAGTTTTTTTTCTGCTTAACAAAAAGAGAAAAATGAATTTTTTGTTTATAAAATCGGACTGTTACAAGAGAACTATTTTTTGCTCGATTTTTTTGCAAAATGTCACTACTATACGATAGTGTACTATTAGTAAGTATTATGTAGTCAGCATGGTCTTGAAAGTACTAGAATTATATCTAGTTATATATCTAAGAACACCGTTTCTGATTGGATGAATGTCGCTGAGTAACTAGATGTATAAGTAATGTAGGAGCAATAACATTAAAAAAATCTAGTTATAAAGCAACATTATACTAGTTACTTTACCTTAAAGATATAAAAACAAAATTGACCAAAATAAAACGGGGAAATAATTATGTTTTTAAATGTAGTAATTATTAAATAATAGAAATTAAATAAATACGTTAGTCAAAATATTTACAAATTGTACAAGCAATTATTAAATAATAATTAAAAATGAGTCTATACTCATAGATTGGTAATAAATTATGATTTACTTCCTCGTAAAAGTTCAGATTACTTGCTGAGACTTATACTAACAAGGGGAGAAATAAGGATTTGGACCACCAATTTAACTCGGCCACTCAACAGTAACCTGTGTATAATAATTAAAAATAACTTTGGTTACCGAAAATATTATTAAACTTTTTAAAAAGAGATCGTATATAAAAAAAAATAAATTTAAACTAAAATGGCCAATTTCTCGGGCCTTAATTGTTTAAATGACTTCTTAAGTATCTCAAATGGAAGCTTAGGGACTAGGGAACATTTTCTGATATTTTAGGTAAGGTATAGTATATAATGTTGCAAAAAAATGCTAAAATTATGTTTGGATCAATTAAAGTAATGTCCATGGAACATATTTCCAGAGTTAACTAAAAGAAATTAGCTTACAGTTTGGAAGTACACCTATTTAATTATAAAAAAATAACAAAACGACAAAAAACGGCCAATTTTTTCCCGACCAGAAGGTTCAAATGACATTCATAGTCCCTTAAACTTTTCGTTTTTTATCTAGAATCAAAATCTGTCAGAATTTTTAGTTTATCTTCCATAAATTTATAATAAAATTGCAAAAATACTTTAAAAAAATCCAAAAACAGGCCAATTCACCCATTTTCGAGGGTGTTGTCCCGATTTTTCAGCGGTTGCAATATTTTTTCCTTAATGTACTCGTCTACATGAGTATTTTTTAAAAAAAGGTAGCAGTACTGATGATTTCCGTTCTTGGTCTGTTTTGGTCGTATTCTGACCGGACTAATTTAAATCCATTAACAATCACTTACAAAGAACAAACCCTGAGCAATCTTGGGGGTTATAAATATAGCCTTTTTTATGCATAACTTCATTTAAATACGTTTTATGACACTGGGAATAATTCATAGTGTTTTTCTCTCGAAATTGATTGTTGTAATATAGTATAAGTGATAATATGGTTAATTTAGTGAATTTTAGAGTAACTCCCTTAACATTCATAGCATGTGTATTATTAAACTAATACACATCACGCTTTTTAGTAGCTCTTAAACATAAAAAGAAGTTAAATAAATTACTATACTTAAGTATTCTTTCTAGAAATAGACCATTCTCCACATATTTCCGTTACTTCAAACTTTATCAGTACCCTGTACCTCTAACTAGAAGAATGTAGAATAATCTGCAGTTGGCACTTCGATGTGCTGCAGCTAATTTTATATTCATTTTTTTCTAATAAAGATTTTTATTTATTTTTAGGTGGTGGAATACCTTCTGTCCATATACCATCAATCCTGTTGTTTGTTGTACTGATAATATGCGTATGTTTTTACGATAACGAATTTGTTGTATGGGGCGCTTTAGCCTATAGTATTTTTTATATGTTCTGGATCACTTTTTTGGGAAGATATTTTACTGATAACAATAACTATATGGATGATAAAAATCCTAAAAGGGAGTAACATTCCTAAACTTGTATATAGTTAATGTTAGGGAAATAATAATTTTATTTATTTTATTATCTATGTATTTAGTGTGGCCGGAAGGAAATATATATGGTACATTTCAGTATAATAGGGTTAATTTAAAGAATTAATTATTTCCCAGGAATATAAAGTTTTCTATGAATCAAGATTATAAATTTGTGTAACTTTTTTTTCATTTTAGCCTTATATGTTTCTTTTTTGTCTCCAATTCTTAGCAATGAACAATTAATAGTTTCTGCGAGATCTTCCCTACAGCTTTAATTTTATTTTAATTTTATTGTAATAATTTAGAATTAATGTTGTACATTTTATATTTTTATCGTAGCTATTAAAAAATAAATATATTTTTGCAATGTTATACAGAGTTTTTTTCCAATTAAGAGTATTGTAATTAGAGACCTGGCTAATTTGACCGGCTGCCCGGATTGACCGGATACTTTAGTACCGGGCCGGCTACCCTGCCAAATTTTTTAGGTAAAATTAAACTAAATTAAAAGTAACATTTATTTGAAAATATGCTTAAGAGAAACATTTTAAAAATAACAACAACAAAACTTAAACTATATATATATATATATATATATATATATATATATATATATATATATATATATATATATATATATATATATATATACTCCTGGACAAAATTAACGCAACAATATATTAAATCATACAAATCTCTATAATGAATTAATTTTAATAATTTTTTATAAACATTGGTTACACTAAAAGTTAGAAAAAAACTGAATCGGATTGTTTAAATGTGAAATTAGCTACCAAATTTCTCTATAAGATTCGAATTAAAATTATTCTTAAGACCTAATAACAAAATCGTTGAAATTATGTAATAATGAAAAAATAAACCGGAGCACTAGTAACAAAATTAATGGTGTAACTGGGACACCAGTAGCGTGTGTTTCCTCCTTTACTTCGGATGACAGCGTTTATGCGTCTAGGCATGCTTCTAATTAAATTTTGGATAAAATCTTGAGGAATTTCCTCCCATTCTGTGATAACTGCATTTTTAAGTTCCCCCAGGTTTCTAGGTGCAGGTATATGACGTTTTCACATTTTTCTTAAGGTGATCCCATACATGTTCTATCGGATTCAGATCCGGGTTTTTTGGTGACCATTGCATAATCGGTATATCAACTTGATTAAGATAATCGAGTACCTCCCTAGCTACGTAAGGTCGAGCGTTGTCTTACATAAACAGGAAATTGGGCCCCACAAAATGACCAAAAGGCATCACATGTTCTATTACAATATTCTCAAGATAGTAGTCAGCATTCATGGATCTCGTACGGACAGGAACTAACTCTGTGCGAGCATCAAAGCAGATGCCACCCCAGAACATAACAGAGCCACCACCGAATGGAATCCTTGCAGAGATACTGCAAGGAGCAAACCTCTCTCCTGGTCTTTGCCATACTCGCTCACGTCCATCTGGACGTTTTGGACTAACCCTAGTTTCATCTGTGAAGAAAACTTGTTTCCAATCATCCACAGACCAGTTTTCGTGATTTCGAGCAAAACGTAACCTGGCAACGCTGTTCTCTCTAGTAAGCAAGGGCGCAGTGGCTGGTCTCCTACTGTTTAATCCAGCTTCATTTAACCGTCT
>CM032454.1:195905662-195964272 GCA_019049505.1 Pachyrhynchus sulphureomaculatus
CGAGACCACGAGCTTCAATTTTGGCATCAAATAGTCTGTTATCATGGCGCGATAACGGTCACCATTCACAGGCCTCTGTTTTGAAGAAATATGGACCGATTATTCCACCGGCCCATAAACCACACCAAACAGTTGTTTTTTCTGGATTTAATGGCAGCTCTTGAACCTCTTCAGGTTGTTCATCACCCTAAATACGGGCATTTTGTTTATTTACGAACCCATTAAGCCAAAAATGGGCCTCATCGGTGAACAAAATTTTTCTCGAAAACAGTGGATCTTCTGCAAGCTTGTCAAGAGCCCAACGACTAAAACGGAGACGAATCGGAAGGTCGGTCGGCTTCAGTTGTTGCACTAGTTGAATTTTGTATGCTTTTAAAGAAAGATCCTTACGTAAAATATGCCAAGTTGTTGAATATGACAGGCCAAGCTGTTGAGAACGGCGACGAATCGACACTTCACGGTCTTCGCGTACACTCTCCGCTACCGCCCCTATATTTTCTTTACTACGTGCTGGATGTGGTCTATTCGGTCGAGCATTATCGAATAATGAAAATTGGGCCTCAAACTTATTGATGGTAGAGCGAATTGTGCGTTCGGTAGGCCGATTATGTGGACCATAAGTTGCTCTAAGCGCCCGATACACATTCCTCGTAAAACGCCCATTTTCGTAATAAAGTTGAACAATTTGTAGACGCTGTGCCGGGCTAAGTCTTTCCATTATGAATTGTCAAACACTACTGAACAGGAATGCCACTTCAGTTGACACGACGCATGCGCAATCTGCAATTAAATCCCCATCACAAAAAGTACCTCTAAATGAATCACCCTTTATATCTAGTTTTCTTACCTCTATTTTTAACACATTGTCCATTATGTAGATGATGGAATGGTTTACAAGTGCACTGATTCTTTTTTGTGCACATACTCTTAATTCCTAGAGTTTTGTGACATTCGTGCTTTTTCGTGCAGGTAATTCTCGGGTGGGCCACTGAAACAACGTAATTATCATAATAATAACTTAGAAAAGCTATCATTTTCAAAGTCTATTATACTAAATAACCTATATCAAAAGTGAATAATAAACACTCGATTTTCTCGATTTTTCACAAACCTTCACATACTGACACAGTCATACATAATAGTTCATCCCACCCTTATACTCACAAAATGGCAGTTTTTAACTCTTTCATACACAGATTGTTACATATCCCTATGACTAAAACTAATTTTAACAAAGAATTCAACATAATCAAACAAATAGCAATTAATAATGGATATGACTGCAACATTATAGATCACATCTTGAATAAAAAATCCTTTAAACAAGCAATCTCTCTAATTTATCCCACAATTAATGACAAAAAAGGAAAATTTAGTATACTCACATACACAGGGAAAATAACTAGAACAATTTCCAAACATTTAATAAATAACCGGTCAAGTGCAAGTTGAACTTGCGCAATTAGTGTTCCGTACGTTGATTGCTTTTAAAATAAAAAAATTTTGTCACAGAGGTATAAAATGATCAGTGACTTCACAAAATACACCCCAAATGAGTTTTCAACAAAGTTTGTTTCCAATCTTTACTGAAATCTGATGACCTTGAAATTTTTGTTTTTTTTTATATACCATATAAATTATTAAAGGTAATGCACTCGTGATAATTTTCGTTCAATCTACACCCCGTGGAGAATATTCCAGAATTTTTTCGAAATTTTTTAATAAGTACTTTTCGAGATAAGGCCCGGGACAGCGATTTTTCGCGAATTTTTAAAAATAATACAAAGAAAAGTGCGCGCAAGTATAATATTATATATATATTTTTTACTCGTGTTTTCACAAGCTTTCATTTGACACCACACTCGATGACCTAGTAAAAAAATTTTTTTTTCACTTCCGACTTCACCCCCCAAAACTAACCCCTTAAGTCAAAATTTAATTCTCAAAACTACATGGCTCTGATGAGGCCATCATTTCCTATATTATTACCAAATTTCACCTTTTTATGTCAAATAGTTTCGGAGAAAATCGAGTGTGACAGACAGACAGACAGACAGACACCGAAGTGATCTTATAAGTGTTCCGTACGGAACACTAAAAAGAACAATAAATAGCATTCATAACCAATAATACCTTAGGGAATATAATTTTGAATAACAAACCTAAATCTAAGAAATCCTTAAAATCAGGAGTTTATTTATTAAATTGTGAATCTTGTACTAAAACCTACGTAGGACAAACTGCTAGATCTTTTGAAACCCGCATTAAAGAACATAAACATAGTTATTTAAAAAATAAGAACAATTCACGTTATGCAACCCATATAATAAACGAATCCCATAATTTTGATGATACGTTAAAAATCCGACATGTAGAAAATAAATCTAAAAAATTAATTTTGCTTGAATATCTTGAAATTAACAAACGGAAAAACACCAATTTATTATTAAACGAACAGGTGGACTTAAACCATTCACCTTTACTTAATCTTTATTAGTTCTCTGAAATAGTACCACAGATTTGCATTCTTAAAATAATTCTGTCTGTAAATAATATAATAAAATGATTAGCATAATCTTAGGTAATTAAGGATAGTTTTAAGCACTATATAACCAGGATTACTACCAAATATTTTTCTTTTTTATTTACTACTGAAGAAGCCATTGTATGGTGAAACAATTGTCAAGTTACTTTAAATATATTGGAAATTAAAACATAGTGTTGTTTTTATATAAATTTATTATGAATTTCTAACGCGTATCGGCTAACACAATCAAAGATAAGTAACCCTATTAAAGGTATTGCACTCGTGATAATTTTCATTCAATCTACACTCTGTGGAGAATATTACAGAATTTTTTCAACATTCTTGAATCAGTACTTTTCGAGATAAGGGGGGGACAGCGATTTTTCACAATTTTTAAAAAATAATACAAAAAAAAGTGTAGTGTGTCCTAAAACTAACCCTTTAAGTAAAAAATTCAACTTTCGAAACTACACGGCTCTGATGTGGCCATCGATTCCTATATTAATGCCAAATTTCAACTTTCTATGTCAAATACTGAGCACTAAAAAAACAGTGGATATACAAAATTAATAGGAAATATCTATTCGCAGGCAACAATGCATATCCTCTTCTGGGAAAAAACATCTCCAATTCCAATAAAAAGAGGTGTAAAGTAAAGCGACCCGAACTATCCCAAATTGTTTATATCATCCCTTGAAAACATCTTCAGGGAAATAAGTTGGTCAGGTAAAAGCGATCGATATTCTCCAATTCCAATAAAAAGAGGTGTAAAATAAAGCGACACGAATTATCCCAAATTGTTTATATCATTCCTTGAAAACATTTTCAGGGAAATAAGTTGGTCAGGTAAAAGCGATCGATATTCTTCTGATAAGTAATGACCCTGCTGAGCTACAAGAAGTGATTACGGAACTATACACTATATATATATTTAGGATCGAACATCACTACAACTTAAGACCGCATGACTAAAGAAATTTCTAGACGAATTAAAATGTTTGGGACAGCATTTAGCAATCTAAATGATATTCTTACATTAAATATCCTCAACACTCTAAAAAGAAAACTGTATGATCAGTATATTCTTCCTGTACTCACCCATGAAGCTGAGACATGGGGTCTCTCAAAACGACATGCTCAAGGATTAGCCAGAACACAACGGCCGCACGAACGGGGAATGTTGGGTATTATATGAAACCGAAAACCAGTGAATGGATCTGACAACAAACTAAAGTCATGGACGTATTAAAAAGGGGGCCGAAATAAAATGGATGTGGGCCAGACACGTGGCCCGCAGAAAGATCACAGATCGACGAAAATAATTTTGGAGTTGAGACTAAGGCTTGAATGTAAAAGTGCAGGAAGATCAAATACGAGATGGAGAAACGACATTAAGAAAAGTGCAGGCACTCAGTGGATGAGAACTGCACAGAACACAGGGCAATGGCAAGAAATGGGAAAAGCCTACATCTAGCAGTGGACTGAAACAGGCAAATCATGAATAAAAAAATAGTTTTTCAAGTGTTTAAAATATAATTTTGAAAAAATTGCCATTTTAATTGATATTTTATTTTTAGTATTCCATACGGAACACTTATAAGATCACTTCGGCGTCTGTCTGTCTGTCTGTCTGTCTGTCTGTACGTCTGTCACACCCGATTTTCTCCTAAACTAGTTGACATAGAAAGTTGAAATTCGGCACTAATATAGGAATTGATGGCTCCATCAGAGCCGTGTAGTTTTGAAAGTTAAATTTTTGATTTACAGGATTAGTTTTGGGGGGTGAAATTGGAAGTGAAGAAAAAAATTACCTGATCATCGAGTAGGGTGTCGAATGAAAACACGAGTCCAAAAATATATATAATGTAATACTTGCACACACTTTTCTTTGTATTACTAAGTACTGATTAAAAAATTTTGAAAAAATTCTGGAACATTCTGTGGATTGAACAAAAATTATCACGAGCACCTTTCATAATTTATCTAGTATATAAAAAAACACAAATTTCGAGGTCATCAGTTCTCAACAAAGATTGGAAACAAACTTTGTTGAAAACTAATTTACGGTGTGGTTTTTATACCTCCTTAACAAAAATTTTTATTTTAAAAGCAATTAACATATGGACCACTAATTGCGCAATTTTGACATGCACTTGGCCGGATATTTGTTATCTTTTGTAATCTCAGCACTAGTTCGGAAAACACTACTTTTAAAAAGTTGAATAAAAAGTGAAAATTTTCCAAGCAAATGTAAAAAAATTCCGTGTTTTTTAATCGGACTTCATTCACAGGTCTTTCAGGAACTGTTACGAAGGACCTATTTTTAAAAGTTTCTGTTAAAAATTGAAAATATCATTTATCTTAGTAAAGTTAACTTTCACGTCAACAAAAGATTTTTAATTATTTTATTTTGAAATTTTCTAATTCGTTGTTTTGTCTTCAGAGGTTTGAAAATGACTAAAATAGAATTCCACCTTTAAAGTCAAATTTATTTTTCCACATTTACTGGAATACCTAATGAAAGAAATTTTAGAACACACACGAAGTATGCTAAGACTGATGGCAGTAACGACAGTAATAATGGTCGTCTTTTTATTCGTGAAATAGAAAATTTCTATTAATAAAAATCTAATTAAAAAAAATAATAATAACAACCGACTTCAAAAAAAGTGATAAAAATGCAAAATAATGTCTTCTTCTGTACTTTTTTTTAACGTCGGTTTTTATTTTTTATGCTCTATTTATTTGAAAGGGATGGCAAGAAATCATTTAGAATTAAGCAAATTAGCATCAAGCAATAGTAAGAGCCCCAAAGTTTTACCTACATTTTACCTGTAATGCAGCAGTTCAACAACTTTATTGAAATACCATCTGGCATCGGTCTAATATTCGCAATCTCTTATGTTTGAATCCAATAGGAAAACGACCCCTTTTTTGTTATTTGGGGCTAAATAGTCCGAAATAGTTCTGGCCATTGGCGCTTGGGCGTATATTATATTATTTGCGAATAGTATAAATGAAACAGTTTTATAATGTTTAGACATTTATTAGAAAAAAATAACATTTTATAATGAAACATTATGATTTAAAAATATACATATTAGGAAGTCAAACAACAATGAAAAAGGTATTACTATTCTTGTACCTCCGACATGCTTGAAAAACAGTCGTTGTCCGACTCATTTGAATTTACATGTATAATCAAAGGTTCAACAATGGCATCCACTGCTATGTCCATAGTCGACGTTTTATCTTCCACCCTCGATACAGGCTGGTCGCATTTTCGCCAATTTTCTGTTTAAACATTAGATATGGCATTCTAAAAAGGTTTTGTGCGTCTGCTAATTTATAGGTCGTATTGTTCCTAACGACTTCACCTTTAACGTGTGCCCATATAAGTTCTGTCGGATTGAGCTCGCATTGATATGGTGGCAGGCGATAAACAGTAATATTACGTTTTATTGCCATTTAGTTGACGTTCGACGAAATTTATGTACTTATCTTTATTTCTGAGAACTTCGAGCTTTGCAAGTTCTAATAATTCTCTCTTGACGCTGTGTTTTGGAAATGAAATGCTTTTCTCGGTCATCCAAGATGTACTTTTTCAGCCGACCCAAGGTTGGAACTCGTTCTAATTTTTTTTTTAATTTTTTTTTTGCGATGATAGCTTAAGTCTATTATATTCGCGAAAACCAATCTTCAAATACATCGGAATTCATATCTTCGTTATAATCTCCTGTTTTCTTCGCTTCCAATATGCGTAATAATTAATATACGTCCTTTACCAGATGGCGGTTCAAGACCAGTAGAGAGAGCTTCACTGAATGCTTGGCGAGCATTTTCGATATGCTCATCTTGCCAAAACTTCTTGACTGTGTATCCTTCATTTATCCACGTCTAATCTAAGTAATATATTCTCCTTTCCTCGTCCACATCGTCTCTCCACGATCGTCTGGGTCTTCCTCCTTTTCTTCTCCCTATAGAGCTCCACTCCGTTATTTTCTTTATTCACCTATTATCTTCGCTCCGTCTTATGTGTCCATACTATTTTAATCGTTTTTCTTCAAAGGTGTTTATTGCGTTCTCTTTGATGTCCATTCTGCTTCTTATTTCTTCATTTGTTATTCTCTCCATACGTGTCACTCTACAACATCTTCTCCAATACTCCATCTCTACCGCGTTAATTTTAGATTTATTTGTTTTGTTGATCGTCCATGTTTCTGACCCGTATGTCATTATGCTTTGTATTATTGATTTGTATATGCGTGTTTTATTTCTCTTTGTAATGTGCTTGTCCCACAGGATCGAATGTAATTGTTTTATGCATATCCGCGTTTATCCTAATCTAGCTTTAATCTCTTCTTCTGATGTTGCGTTTTTTGAAATGAAGGTTCCTAAATATTTAAATCTATCGGTTCCTTTGATTATTGTTTCGTTATCGACTTCTAGATTTTCCACGTTTCCTCCTTTGTTGTTAGATATTCCGTTTTATCAAAGTTTATTGCTAATTCTGCTTTAGTGTATTCTTGTTTCAGTTTTCTTACCATATAACTGAGGTCTTCCTCATCTTGCGCTATGATTACTTGGTCGTCTGCGAAACTTAGAGTATATAAGTAATCTTCTCGTATTGGGACTCCTATTCCACTACATTTTTGCTTCCATTTTTTTAATGTTTGCTCGAGGTATATTTTAAATAGTGTGGGGGATGTAGAGCATCCTTGTAATAGGCCTTTTGATGTTTGGAGTCTCTTCTCTGTTTTATGTCGTATTTTTAAGTTCACTGTGTTGTTTTCGTAGAGAGCTTTTACTGCGTATATTAGTTTTTTGTCAATGCCTATTTCTTTCATTGCGTTCCATAATCTTTGTCTTGGTACTGAGTCATAGGCCTTTCTTATGTCTATGAAGGCTAAATGAACTTTTCTATTCTTTGCCAGTTTTTTTTCCATTGTTTGTTTTATAGTGTATATGTAGTCTATGCATGATTTTCCGGCCGTAAAGCCTGCTTGGTCTTCTCCAATTTTTCCTTTTATATTTTCCTCTATGATATTTTGAATAATTTTTCCATACAAACGTCCCATACTCGATATTATACTTAGGCCTCTATAGTTTGTGCATTTTCTGCGGTCTTCCTTTTTAAATATAGATACTATATAGGCTTTTGACCATTCCTCTGGTATTTTTTCTCCATTTATCGCTCTGTGGAACATGTTTCTCAGCATTCGATGTAATTTATTAGACCCGTACTTTTTTAACTTTCCTTAAATAGTCTCTTCCCTAGTGTACAATTTCTCCACTTTCTATCGATAAAGATTTTCTTTCACACTGTTTCCAATAAAAATTCATGTCTTTTAAAACACTCCATAGTGTTACTCTACTAATTTTCATTATTTCCCGGTGGCTTCTTGCAGCCTGCAGGATCATATACAAAGCTGGAATTCTTTTCTCCATAAAAAAGTCATGAACAATACGCCTTGCTGCTTGTTTTGTGTTATCTGTCAGCTAAAATTCTTTTCTGCCTGGTTTCTTTTTTGAAGAGTCTATATTCCCCTTTTGGGTAAAACTTCGTTATTTCAGAAAAATGTTTTTTTTTTTGGAATAGGTTTAAAATGACTTAATTTTGAAAGACTTACGAGAAAATATCGGGGGAAAGAGGTTTTTGCACTTTTTTTTGGTAAATAAAATTTAACCTATATCACTGACAACTGTTGATAACCACTGATCAAAACTGTCAGTTGTTTTCGGAAGAATAGGCTCCGTTTACACTAATGGGTGAAATTTAGAGGTCAGCCTAAACTTTTCAAAGAATTTTTTTTTTTTGTTATAATCTAATCTTATCACAAAACTGTTTATTGTCATTTTTTTGGAAAAGTTTCAGTACGCAGGCTTTTCAGAAAAAAGAAGAGTTTTCTTTTTAATAGGCTTAAAATGGCTTAAATTTGAAAAAATTTAGGAGAAAAAATCAGGAGGTAAACGTTCTTGTTAACCTGAAGTAACTGAAACTAACCCGAATTAAATAATCAGCAATTACAAAATACATTAAATAATGAAAAAACATATGTCCTACCTTGAGGTGAAAAAATGATATACGTGCTATGTAAAAAAAACGTGCAAAAACGGCCTCTCCCCGATATTTTCTCGTAAGTCTTTCAAAATCAGACCATTTTAAGCCTATTCCAAAAAAAACCTTTTTCTGAAAAGCCCGCGTAACGAAGTTTTACCCCCCTTTTTTCTTCTCTTAAATTTCTGTAAATTGTGGCTTTACTAACTCCGAAATATTTGGTCACACAATCGTCCATACTTAAATCACAATTTTGATCGTTTTTAACGTAGTCAAATACATTTTTAACTATATGCTTTTCATTATGGGTTGGCTGCCCGAACTTTTGACGTTTCGCTGGAGAAGACATTTTGTTAACACACTAACTGGCTTGACACTGCTGTAAATATGTATTTACCAGGTGTACAAGTATGAAATGCGGATTTCAGACAACCGATGGTGCACCAGTGCAGTTTGTGCTGTAAAGATTTGACACTGCGCCATTTTTTTGTGTCATTTGAAGAATCCCAAGCGCAAAAAATCATGGGTAGACCCAGGCGCACCATCCACTTTGGCAGAAAGGCGATGCTCTGTGTTTGGTGGGACCACAGGGGCGTCGACTATTATGAGCTGGGGAAACGGTTAATACTAAACGTTACCAACAACAATTGACCGATTTGAACCGTTCGCTGCTTGGAAAAAGGCCAGAATACCGAAAGAGGCAACACAAAGTCATTTTTCTTCATGACAATGTTCCGTCACATACGGCAAAACCAGTTCGCGACACGTTGGAAGCACTCAGCTGGGAAGTTCTAGCTCATGCAGCTTACTCACCAGACTTGGCCCCTTCCGATTACCACTTGTTTGCATCGATGGATCACGCACTTGCTGAGCAGCGCTTTGGTTCGTACGAAGATGTGAAAAAATGGCTCGATGAATGGTTCGCAGCAAAAGGGGTAGATTCTTACTGGCGTGTATTCACAAATTGCCCGAAAGATGAGAAACATGTATAACAAGCGATGGAGCATACTTTAATTAAAGCACTTTTTATCATTCTTCCGAATTTAACATGTTTTTTTTAGAAAAAAAAAAATCCGCATTTCATACTTGTACACCTGGTACCATATAGTTGGAGCAACAGGAAGGTATGTGAATAAAATGATTTGATCGGCAATAAAACTTCGTTACAAAAGAGCATTATTACCTGAAAAATACCTGGGAATAGATAACACGCCTGTGTAATAGGACCGCCGCGCCGGTCAATCCACTGGCATTTTTATTACTATCAATTTCAAATAAATAGAATATAACTTTAGTTTTTTTTTTTTCTTTCTTTTCAATTTCAATCTCTCCACAGTATACAGATAAAGTGGCGCCAGAACAATGAATATAATAATAATGATACCAATACACAGTTTTCGAATCAAAACTAGCACAAGCATTTTTAAATCACACACTACAATGCTAAGATAATGCAGTCGAGAATCCTAAAATCCCAAATGTTTGATAAATTACTTTGACACATTCACATTACTTTACTTATTGAATTCCTAAATTAATTGATAAAACGACAATTTTAATTGCTCGTAATAGTTCTATCAGACATTATAATTATATAATTATTGTATTTCATGACGTACTTCGTGTGTGTTCCAGTAAAATGTAGCTTTCAAATAGTGTTAATTTTAAAGCCAAAGTATAAGTCAAAAGTTATTTTTTAAACGTTCCATGCCATAAAATGGTCCTGCTTTGCCGATACATAGATAAGGATGCGCCTTTTCTGGATAAGGTTTTATTTCTGTATAAGTAAAAGTAAGCCTTAAAATAAAACGTTTATATACAATCTGTTTTTTTACAACTTTGGGGCAAAGTAATACACCATTCTATGGTATCTCAAAAGGAAAAACGGAACTGCTACTACAAAAAAAATTAACTTATTTATGGAATACCTCACATTACACAAAAATTTCAAAGAAAATTTAGTGCGACATATCGTACGGGGATGGAATACTAAATCCGGTAAATTTCTACGAAATGTCGGGAAATTTTGTTAAACGGCATGACTGATGGTAAGCGTGATTCTTGTAACGGTTGCGTTCAAAGTTTCCAGCAGATGCAAAGTGTAATTGTTTGTTGGCAGCTATTGTAAGTCATCGATGTTACCCGTTTTTTACAACTTTGGAGCAAAGTAATCTAAAATTCTATGGTATCTCAAAAGGAAAAACGGAACTGCTACTACAAAAAAATTTAACTTATTTATGGAATACCTCACATTACACAAAAATTTCGTGCGATATATCGTACGGGAATGGATTGTTAAATCTGGTAAATTTGTACGAAATGGCGGGAAATTTTGTAAAACGGCATGACTGTTGGCAAGTGTGATTCTTGTAACGGTTGCATTCAAAGTTTCCAGCAGATGCAACGTGTAATTGTTTGTTGGCAGCTATTGTAAGTCATCGGTGTTACCCGTTTTTTACAACTTTGGAGCAAAGTAATCTAAAATTCTATGGCATCTCAAAAGGAAAAAAAAACGGAAATGCTACCACAAAAAAAAATTTAACTTATTTATGGAATACCTCACATTACACAAAAATTTCGTGCGATATATCGTACGGGAATGGATTGCTAAATCTGGTAAATTTCTACGAAATGGCGGGAAATTTTGTTAAACGGCATGACTGTTGGTAAGCGTGATTCTTGTAACGGTTGCGTTCAAAGTTTCCAGCAGATGCAATGTGCAATTGTTTGTTGGCAGCTATTGTAAGTCATCGGTGTTACCCGTTTTTTACAACTTTGGAGCAAAGTAATATACCATTCTATGGTATCTCAAAAGAAAAAAACGGAACTGCTACTACAAAAAAATTTAACTTATTTATGGAATACCTTACATTACACAAAAATTTCAGAGAAAATTTAGTGCGATATATCGTACGGGAATGGATTGCTAAATCTGGTAAATTTCTACGAAATGGCGGGAAATTTTGTTTAAACGGCATGACTGTTGGTAAGCGTGATTCTTGTAACGGTTGCGTTCAAAGTTTCCAGCAGATGCAACGTGTAATTGTTTGTTGGCAGCTATTGTAAGTCATCGGTGTTACCCGTTTTTTACAACTTTGGAGCAAAGTAATATACCATTCTATGGTATCTCAAAAGGACAAACCGAACTGCTACTACAAAAAAAATTAACTTATTTATGGAATACCTCACATTACACAAAAATTTCAGAGAAAATTTAGTGCGATATATCGTACGGGAATGGATTGTTAAATCTGGTAAATTTGTACGAAATTGCGGGAAATTTTATTAAACGGAATGACTGTTGGTAAGCGTGATTCTTGTAACGGTTGCGTTCAAAGTTTCCAGCGGATGCAACGTGTAATTGTTTGTTGGCAGCTATTGTAAGTCATCGGTGTTACCCGTTTTTTTACAACTTTGGAGCAAAGTAATATACCATTCTATGGTATCTCAAAAGGAAAAACGGAACTGCTACTACAAAAAAATTTAACTTATTTATGGAATACCTCACAGTACACAAAAATTTCAGAGAAAATTTAGTGCGATATATCGTACGGGAATGGATTGTTAAATCTGGTAAATTTGTACGAAATGGCGGGAAATTTTGTTAAACGGCATGACTGTTGGTAAGCGTGATTCTTGTAACGGTTGCGTACAAAGTTTCCAGCGGATGCAACGTGTAATTGTTTGTTGGCAGTAATTGTAAGTCATCGGTGTTACCCGTTTCACAGAAATGGATGTCTAAATATTTTTATTTAAAAAAAAAGGAAGACTGTGGCCCAGACAGAAACTGAACTGTACATTCAGACCGGTCGATTGAAGTGTCTTCTGAAAAAATGGTCGATAAAACTCATGGTCTCGTGATGGAGAACCGTCGCATTAAGCTTCGAGAGATTGCTGAGATGGTAGGCATCTCATATGAACAAGTAGATATTATCCTGCATGTAGTTCTAAAAGTGACGAAGCTGAGTTCACGATAGGTGCTGAGTTTATTGACTTCAGACTAGCATTTGCGCGGGATGTCCCGATTTTCAGGGGCTATGGACACGTCCAGATTCATCCTTGATCGGGACGCCGAATGTCCCGATTTTGGGTCAGTTGGTAATTATACTTCACATGTATCGTTTTGTGACTGCGAATAGTGCGACAGAGGTATCACGTTGTCTCGTTTCGTTATTTTGGATGGTTGAACCTAAATATAGTATCAAAAACTCATACGAACTCGTGAATAAAGTTAAGAATATAACAATACCAGATAATTCTAAATTAGTCTCTTTTGATGTCAAAAACTTATTTCCAAGTGTTTCCCCAGACGAAACAATAATTTTAATAGAGAACCTATTAACAAAAAACAAAGTAAATGAAGTTATAAAAATAGACATAATTAATTTATTAAGAACTTGCCTAAGACAAAATTATTTTTCATTTAACAATATATTCTACAATAGTAAGGAAGGGTTAATTATGGGGAGTCCATTAAGTCCATTACTTGTCGAAATTTTCATGGACAGTATTGAAACAATGATATTTAACAACCATAATAACAGTAGTAATAATTGTCTATACTGGTACCGATACGTAGACGATATAATTGTATGCTTTACAGGTACGGACAGACTATTAACTCATTTTTTACAGTATATTAATTCTTTACATAGAAATATCAGTTTTTCAATAGAAGAAGAAGTTGAAGGGAAAATCAACTTCCTAGACTTAACAATCAGTAAAACCAGGAAAAAACATGAATTTGCAATATATCACAAACCTTGTCATACAGATACCACAATTCACAATAGTTCTCACAACCCTAACCATCATAAACTCGCAGGTTATCATAGTTTTATACATAGACTAACTAATATCTCCTTATTAAAGGAAAATTTTACTAAAGAATTAAACTACATAAAACAAGTAGCCGTTAACAACGGTTATTCGGTTACTTTAATCAGTAATATCGTTAGGAAAAAACTTAGAAACAAGGCAATCTCAGAAATATACCCACGTTTTAAGGACAGAAATACCACATTTAAATGCTTAACCTATTTCGGCAAACCAACGGAAAAACTGGGGAAATTGTTAAATCAAAAAAAAATCAACATAGCTTACAAGACTAACGATATTATAGGGAAAAACTCCAATCCACAAATCAATAAAGACAATAAATCAGGGGTTTATCAATTAACATGTGGTTCATGTCCTAAAAACATACATAGGACAAACTGGACGTACATTTATACAAAGAATTACTGAACACGAAAAAAGTTTCATCCATAGAAAATCCAGTTCAACATATGCTAATCATCTTTTAACAGAAAATCACACATTTAACAAGAATTTCAAAATTTTACGCACCCAACAAAAAGGTTTAAAACTAAACCTTTTAGAGACAATGCAAATAAATCGATTACGGACTACAGGTACGTTACTCAACGACCAGGTAGATTTAAACAATTCACCATTATTGAATTTATTCTTCTAATTCCAAATCTGTGTGGGTTTTCCAATACTATCAATGTAATTTAATAATTAAGAAATTATATAAAATTGTAAACATTAAACCTAACTTGACAGTGTAAAATGTAGATCTGAAGAAGCTGCATCGACAGCGAAACGCGTCAACGCAATTTAAATAAACCAGTGGAAATTGACTAAAAACAGTCTTTTATTATATACCGTTTCGTTATATTTAAGAACAGTTTATCGAAGTTAGTTACCAACTAGGTACTGCCAATTGTACTACCCTAATATTATTTTCACGACTTCATGATAAAAATAAACGTTAATTTATAACACTTTGTTTTCTTTAGTTGTCTCGATTGGTCAACCAAAATCCCGATTTTTTTAACTTTCCGTCCTGAAATTTGGCGTATTGGACCTGGCAACACGACTCCATACTAAAAACGCACGAGGAGCGACATTTCAAAATCGTTTCGAAATAGTTCCCCAGCTATCCTATTCCCCAAATTAGCGACATTCCAAAATCGTCTCGAAATAGTTCCCCAGCTATCCTATTCCCCAAATTTGGCCCCAAGGGACGTTTTTCCTAACCTCAAAAACTGGCCTGGGGAGGTTATGTGTACTGAAAACGAGTACACACGATTTTACAATCCACCCTCGTAGATATTATTTAAATTTCGACCAAAGTTGAATTACCATAATATTGCTTTTACCTCTTTAAATACCGAAACTATAAGTAATATAATACTTAATTAGGCAAATTCTATTTTAAATATTTAAATTATACTTTCAACATTATGATAATTTGACGAATTGCATACGTGTTTATTTAAGTTGAGTACTTTTAATACGCTTTTTAGGAACGTAACTTTATGCCACTGTTAATAGCTATTTAAATATCTGTTTATCCCTAATTTATAACTTGACACTCACTTTGGCCTAAAATAATAACATACAAATCATAAACAAAACATAATAAAACAGAGGGTTTCTGTCTTAAATGATTGAGGGTGTAAAATTAGACTATCACGGTTGACAGAATAGTAATGTATTTGTAATATAAGCTATTTAGATGAAGCCAATTACGTCTGACTTCTCTTTAGTGTTCCGTACGGAATACTTATTGATAACTTCGGTGTCTCCGTGTGTCCGCAATTATTACATCATATATATTTCGGGTTTTTACATGCTTTCATTTGATATCCTACTTCAGGGGTGCTCAAACGGTCGATCGCGAGTGCTTTTTGAGTCGATCTCGAGAAAAAAAATTCCTATAAAGAACTATTCACAGATTTTGTTTTAGGTAACTAAAACAAAATGTAATGAATAAATTACTAAAATTTATTCGATCCACAATTAGGCCAGAATAACCCCCTCATCACTTTCTTTTATCGTAATAACCCCCTGCTAGCGGCAAAAGGCGGCTTTATCAAAGGAACGCGCGGTACTTGTCAAAGAAAAGCCGCGTTTTTGATTCCCGCCGATTTTTCTAGAAACTTCGGGCGGTGTGTTTGACGGGAACATTCGAGACTTCGTTCGCGTTGTAACTTGAAGGCGATACATCGATACAAAGCTTATTAATAAATAGTCCAAAATGAGTGCGGCGAAGAAAAGTAAAACTTATCATTTTAATAACGATTGGGAGGAAGAATTTTTCTTTTGTATAGTAAAGGATAAGTGCATTTGTCTCATTTGCCGTGCGTCAGTTGCAATACTTAAGCATGGGAACTTAGAGAGGCATCATAAAACGGTTCATAAAAACTATGAAAAGGATTTTCCGTCACAGAGTGAATTAAGAAAACGAAAAGTACGTGATTTGATAACTTGTTTGAAAAAAGAACAAACCATGTTCACAAGACCAGCCAAACAATCAAAAGCTGCAACGATCGCGTCATTTGAAATATCTCATATATTGGCGAAACACAAGAAACCATTTGATGATGGAGTGGTTGTGAAGGAAGCATTTATTGGAGATTTTAAAAATAAAACAGAGATTATGTCTGCTATTAGAGAACTTCAGTTATCTCGTCCGACTGTCACAAGGCGTGTTGAAGTCATGAGTCAGGACATGGCAGATAAACTAAAACATGATATCATGGAATGTACATACTTTTCTTTACAGTTCGACGAATCCACCGATATGACAGACACTGCCCAGATGTGTATTTTTATTCGAATGGTATTCAATGACATGTCGGCTAAGGAAGAGTTTTTGACAATGATTCCTCTGAAAGGAAAGACCCGTGGCGAAGATATATATGACGTTTTCTTCAATTTTGTAACAAACTACAAGCTGTGCGATGCATTACAAGCGATGGAGCACCAGCAATGACTGGAAACGAAAACGGTTTTGTGGCATTTTGTCGAGCTAATGATGATTTCCCTTCATTTTTCTCCTTCCATTGCTTTATACATCAACAAGTTTTGTGTTCAAAAGTTCTAAACATGGAGGAGATTATGGGCATTGCAATAAAAATTGTGAATTCTATCCGTGCACGTAGCTTGCAACGACGGCTCTTTAAATTGCAGTTGGAAGATAGTTAGTCAGCTGAACACACTGATTTAGTTCTTCACACGGACGTCAGGTGGTTGAGTCGCGGAAAATTCCTAGAAAGGTTTCAAGAATTATTGCCTGAAATAACAGCTTTTCTGGACGAAAGAGGTGATGACACTCAGATGCTGAAAAACGGAAAATGGCTGACTGATTTTTGACAGACATCACAATGCATTTAAACACCATTAATTTGGAGCTTCAAGGTAAAAGAAAAACTATTATTGAGATGATTAGCGCAATAAACGCATTCAAAAGTAAATTGCAACTTATGATAGATCAACTGAAAAGAAAGGATCTGAAAAATTTTCTGTCTTTGAAAGCAAGGATTCCTCAGTTGAATTATGATATTTATGAGCCAGAATTATCAAATATTTTGGGCCAATTTGAAATACGTTCTTATGATTTCAGTAAATTGGCAAATATCGCATCATTTATGAGTTATCCTTTTTCGTATAAAAACATTAAGGAATTAGCTACTGAAATAGCAAGTCAGTTTAACATGGACTCATGTTCTGTTGAAAATGAGTTAGTGCAGATTATATCAGATATACATCTCAAAGCCACAGCATCTGATACAAAATTCTGGTGTTTTATATCTGAAGATAAATATCCGAATCTAAGGCAAATCGCCCTTCAACTGATGGCAATGTTTGGGTCAACTTACTTGTGCGAGTCTTCATTTTCTGAAATGAAGATAATTAAGTGAAAATATCGCAATCGACTAACTGACGAACATATGTCATCATGCTTGCGATTAGCACTCGGTAATTACGTACCATCTTATCAAAAGTATGCTGAGGACATGCGGTGCCACGCTTCAACATCCAAAGTCACTCTTTAGTTAAGTTTAGACACTAGAACTCGTTTGTTTTGTAAGAACCAATAAATTCGCAATTTTGAATAATTATGAGTTTTTTCATTGACATTTTAGAGCAGACCTACACTTACCTTGACTAAAAAAATGCATATTGTGCGGGAAACTAATATCTATGCCACGATACACCCTACCTAGACGACAATCCTGCATCACACTTACTTGCAGCCTCTCAGAGTCGATCGATCGTAGTCTAACAATATTGAGATAGATCGCCAGCAGTTCAAGTTTGAGCACCCCTGCCCTACTTGATGACCTGGTAATTTTTTTTTTCACTTCCGATTTCACCCCCCCCCCCCCCCCAAACTAACCCCTTAAGCCAATATTTAACTTTCAAAACTACACGGCTCTGGTGAGGCCATCAATTTCTATATTAGTGCTAAATTTCAACTTTCTATGTCAAATTTTTTTGAGGAAAATCTGGTATGACAGACAGACAGATGAACACCTAAGTGATCCATAAGTTTTTCGTACGGAGAACTAATTATAATTATTATAAGGAGAATCTCCTACATAAATGGAAAAATACAACAGTATATTTAAGAAAAAGAAGGAGTTATAATAATGCTGGTTAGTTATTAACAAAACAGCGCGAAAGAGTCAGTCAAATGCGTTGTGTTGTCATACTTCCAAAATTTTAAAAAATCCTTGATGGCTTTCTCAGTGTCATTAAACGTCTAATCTAATGAAGTGCATAATTTTAGGTAGTAGAGAAGAAAATAAATAACAATATATTTATAGCTCAATTTATTCTAAATTTGTACTAAGTATATACGCACATATACCTTGCTATTAAAGTTAACAGATGTAAGTGGCAACACCGGTACGTATCCAGAGCGGATTTTACTACCAGACTACGTGTTATCATTCATTGTTTTAGCGGTGTTGCACGGAAGGGTAATAAGGTAATGTTTTGCACAAGATAGAGTTGCCATTCGGTTCAGTATTTTCTACTTGTCTTTACTGCACTCATTGAAGTTTCTGACATGCCTTCAGGTACTACTTCTCCAGGAAGTTTTAATACATCAACATTCAATCGTAACGATTTAATTTATGATCTCCTAGAGCTTGTCAGGAGAACAATTTATTTATTTTTACTTCCGAACAATATATCATTTCATTTAAATAGGCAGCAGCAGGGTGGGAATTTTTAAAGAGGCTTTTATAACCTTTTCAATTTATTTCTCTTAATAAAAATTGTTTATTGATTGTACTTTAGTTTCTGATATTTGATAAAGAAGATATTTAAAATTTGAAATAAACAGTGTTAGAGATTTTTTATCTTGAACTTAAATGAGGGGTTTTAGTTCAAAACTAGACATGTCCAGAAATCGACTTTTTGAGAAAATAAATTTTTAAAGTTTGCAAATTCAAAACTGGGGGAAAATGGGTTATTAAGAAACTAAAAAATAATGTGGTTCAACAAATATATATAATTAAAAAATATACATTTTCTTTGTTTAAAACTAAATGTAAAGTTGTTTAAATTATTAAAATAAAAAAAAAATGTCAAAATTTTTCTGTTCAAAACAGGATGTGTCCATTCTTAAATTGTTCAAAATAAGTTATGTCCATTATAAAACAGTTTTCAGAACCATTACTACTTTTCTGTAAATTATTTAATTTGAAAAGTAATTAAAAAAAAAAATCAATAAGTACAAACTATTAGCTAAAATTTTGTAAATTATTTGTGTTTTTATTGAAAAAAAATTAGGTTTTTAACTTTTCTGACCTTGTGGGAATGTTGTTAAACATTTTCCTAGCTTTTTTGCTACAAATTTTAGACAAGGGAATAATGTTCTTGAATTTTTCTGCAGGGATGGGAATTTTCTTGAAATAAGATTGCAAAGACAGCTGAAACTCGGCTGGCCTGGCATATGCTACTCTTCTGGACATCTTAGACTTCCAGGTCTTCGTGGACCTGGACTGCTTGGTTGAGTTGAGTGACTTTCGACAACGGACTCCATAATAATTATTTCTTTGGAAAACACTGCTGTAGTTTTGACACGACTGAGAACTCCCTTGTTAGTGTTCCGTACGGAACACTTATAAGATCACTTCGGTGTCTGTCTGTCTGTCTGTCTGTCTGTCACACCCGATTTTCTCCGAAACTATTTGACATAGAAAGGTGAAATTTGGTAATAATATAGGAATTGACGGCCTCATCAGAGCCATGTAGTTTTGAGAATTAAATTTTGACTTAAGGGGTTAGTTTTGGGGGGTGAAGTCGGAAGTGAAAAAAAAATTTTTTTACTAGGTCATCGAGTGTGGTGTCAAATGAAAGCTTGTGAAAACACGAGTAAAAAATATATATAATATTATACTTGTGCGCACTTTTCTTTGTATTATTATTAAAAATTCGCGAAAAATCGCTGTCCCGGGCCATATCTCGAAAAGTACTTATCACAAAATTTCGAAAAAATTCTGGAATATTCTCCACGGGGTGTAGATTGAACGAAAATTATCACGAGTGCATTACCTTTAATAATTTATGTGGTATATAAAAAAAAACAAAAATTTCAAGGTCATCAGATTTCAGTAAAGATTGGAAACAAACTTTGTTGGAAACACATTTGGGGTGTGTTTTGTGAAGTCACTGATCATTTTATACCACCAAAACATAAATTTTGACTTAAGGGGTTCGTTTTGAGGGGTGAAATCGGAAGTGAAAAAAATTTTTTTTTACTAGGTCATCGAGTGTGGTGTCAAATGAAAGCTTGTGAAAACACGAGTAAAAAATATATATATATAATGTAATACTTGCGTACACTTTTCTTCGTATTACTTTTAAAAAATCGCTGTCCCCTACCTTATCTCGAAAAGTACTAATCAAAAAATTTTGAAAAAATTCCGGAATATTCTCCACGGTGTATAGATTGAACGAAAATTTTCACTAGTGCATTACCTTTAATAATTTATCCGGTATATAAAAAAAAAAAAAAATTCAAGGTCACCAGTTTTCAGTAAAGATTGGAAACAAACTTTGTTGAAAACTCATTTGGGGTGTGTTTTGTGAAGTCACTGATCATTTTATACCACCCTAACAAAAATTTTTATTTTAAAAACAATCAACGTACGGAACACTAATTGTGCAAGTTCAACTTGCACTTGACCGGTTTTTTTTTTGTATTGAAAAGTGTCATTTGCATCTGTATTTTTTGTCTTCAAAAAAGTTCGTCAAACTTTTAATCAGCTGCTGCTGGACATTAAAAATCTTGAAGGGACTAGGTGTGGCCCTTGATGTCTTGACATTCTTCACCCAATCCTCAAGAGTCTCCATTGTTTTGTTGTTAATAAATCCCATGTTTTTGCCTCTCACTCCACTTTAGGCCAGCCCTACAACTGTTTTTTTCTGGACATATCTTCTATTTTGAACCGAACATGCATTTCTTTTAGAAGCTCTATCCTAGGACCCTTATTGCCTTGAACAGAAATGAATTGTCTGTAGTACTTCTTGTATACCAACAGATAGCAGTTTAAACTCGTTTTTGAATTCTTTGCGCGATTCAAGACCAACGTTATTCGCTTTATATATAACAAGTATGATAATTCACTGACATTTCACCGAATTTTTAGTAACCTGAACTAAAACTTTTCATCTTCAATTGAGTGTAAATGTAAATGGTTTACCTCTCCAATTGTTAATAAGAAAAAAAAATATTTACTTACACGCAACACAGGAATCGTACCAAACAGCAAAATTTTCTGTACAAACACACACGCCTTTATGACAATAAGTATCTATTGTACCGCAGTCTTCATCGGTTTCGCAGGGACCATGAAGTGGAGATCCTAAAAAAAATCGAGTTTTATTTTTATGCCGGAAGTTCCGTGCCCAATATTTGCTTACTTTTTTAGCTGATCGCTATAATTTTCTTCCGTATTATTGGCGAACAGCAAATAATCAGTGTGCTCTGTGAATATGGCTCTAATTTGCTTTTCAATGAGAAGTAATTCCTCAAGTGTCTGGTAGTCTCTTAAAGGCGATTGGAAACAGGGCCATTTTCACAAAAAACACTCCTCGTTTATAAGCTTAAGATTAAGCTATATTGGTATACTTCAGATTGAGTCTGAGATTTTAATTGTATTGTTAAAAATTATACCTGTTGTACCAATTATCCAAATGCTCAATACTAGCAGCAATTGTTCGACAATCATCCTTAGTTTTCTAACGTCTGGAAAAATGTTCTCTTCAAGATAATCCAATCAAATTTTTACTAGGCTTATCAACAATTTATTATTATAAACATCAATAGGCATGATCTGTAAAGACAACGATTAATAGTTCAATAGCTTTAAGTCGTAAAGTTGAGAATATTTTTTTTATAAATTAAGTAAACATACCAGAATTCAAAAAAAATAGGAATTTTATTTATTTTAAAGGAAAAATTATTTTTTACAAAGCTTAAAAACCTCCGAGGTATATTTGAAGGTTTTTAAGCACAATTTGGATGTTTTTTTGTGTTTGTAAAAATTGAATATATATATATATATATATATATATATAAAATATATATATATATATATATATATATATATATATATATATATATATATATATATATATATATCTATAATATATAAAATGCAACGTCTCTCTGTCTGTCTGTCTGTCTGTCCGTTAGTGCGCCTGTCACTGGAGAACCACTTATCCGATTTACGTACTTTTCTTTTTAAAACATACATATGTTCTCTGGCCAGGTTATAGGCTATATTTTATTACGATAGGTAGCATAAAGACTGAGCAGTGACGTAAAATAGTGAATGATGTCGTGCGCGTGCCCTTGCAAAACACAGCCTAAACCATTAAATATGGAACAATATTATGTAGCAAAGAATATCTGTAATCTATAATCTATAATATATATAAAATGCAATGTCTCTCTGTCTGTCTGTCTGTCCATTAGTGCGCTTATCAGCCGAGAACCATTTATCCGATTTACCTGTCTTTTTTTAAATTCATACATATATTCTTTGGCCAGGTTATATAACAAAAATAATAATAATAATCTATATCTATAATATATATAAAATGCAACGTTTGTGTGTCTGTTTGTCCGTTAATGCGCTTATCCCTCGAGAACCACTTATCCGATTTACGTGATTTTTTTAAATTCATACATATGTTCCCTGACCAGGTTATAGGTATATATTTTATTACATCTATAATATATATAAAATGCAACGTATCTCTGTCTGTCTGTCTGTCCGTTAGTGCGCTTATCACTGGAGAACCACTTATCCGATTTTCGTACTTTTTTTTTTTAAACATACATATGTTCTCCGGCCAGGTTAAAGGCTATATTTTATTACGATAGGTAGCATAAGGAATGAGCAGTGACAATAATAGTAAATAAAGTCGGACAAAGTTTGCCGCTAGCGCGTTCTCTTGCAATACACAGTCCAAACCATTAAATATGGAACAATATTTTGTAGCAGAGAATATCTATAATATATATATAAAATGCAATGACTCTCTGTCCGTCTGTCTGTCTGTCTGTCTGTCTGTCCGTCCGTTAGTGCGCTTATCACTGGAGAACCACTTATCCGATTTACGTGCTTTTTTTTAAACATACGTATGTTCTCTGGCCAAGTTATAGGATATATTTTATTACGTTAGGTGACATAAGGAATAAGCAGTGACGATAATAGTGAATCAAGTCGGAGAAAAGTTTGCCGCTAGCGCATTCTCTTGCAATACACTCCCTAAAGCAATAAATATGGAACAATATCATGTAGCAAAGAATACAATATATATAAAATGCAACGTCTCTCTGTTTGTCTGTCTGTCCGTTAGTGCGCTTATCACTTGAGAACCACTTATCCGATTTACGTGTTTTTATAAATTTATACATATGTTCTATATAATTCGATATAAGCCTAGATAATAGGAGATAAGGTGAGATAATGGGAGATAATTAGAAATAATGGGAGATAAGTCAAGATAAGCCTAGATAATGGGAAATAAGGTGAGATAATGGGAGATAAGGAGATATAATGGGAGATAAGGAGAAATAATGGGAGATGAGCAGAGATAAGCCTAGATAATGGAAATTATGTAGAGATAATGGGAGATAAGGAGAAATATTGGGAGAAAAGGGGAAATAATGGGAGATATTTTATTACGTTGGGTAACATAAGGAATAAGCAGTGACGATAGTAGTGAATCCAGTCCACGCGAGCGGAGCCGCGGGCCCGGCTAGTATATATCTAAATGATTTTTTCACTTAGGGATAGCCCTTAGGATTACAGAGTGAACAAAAAGGTCTTAAAGTTCTTAGTAACTGTTGTTTTATTCTAAAATCGAGCTTTCGATGCTAATTCGTACATCATCTTCAGGACCTAAGAGACACAGAAAGATTCCTCATCAGGCAAAGAGTCAATTGAAAGAATATATCATATTTCAGCGAGAAAAACGGAAAGAGTTCTATCATAATTTATGATACTTATAAAAATAGAATTATTGAATTAGAAAGGTTACTTACTGAATAATTACAGTTGGCCCTCTGTAATTGTATTGCGTAATGTGTGATTATTCAGTAAGTAACCTTTCTAATTCAATAACTCTATTTTTATAAATTTCATAAATTATGATAGAGCCCTATCCGTTTTTCTTGCTAAATTATTCTTTCAGTGGGCTCTTTGCCAGATGAGGATTCTTTCTGTGTCTCCTAGGTCCTGAAGATGATGTACGAATTGGCATCGAAAGCTCGATTTTAGAATAAAACTACAGTTACTAAGAACTTTAAGACCTTTTTGTTCACTCTGTAATCCTAAGGGTTATCCCTAAGTGAAAAAACTCTCTTGGTTGTTACCAGTAAGCCTTTTTACTGACCTTCCTCTTCTATTTATATATATATATATATATATATATATATATATATATATATATATATATATATATATATATATATATATATATTTATATATATGTATATATATATATATATATATATGTATATATATATATATATATATATATATATATATATATATATATATATATATATATATATATATATATATACATATATATACAGTGAAGTCTGCTTATAACGAACTTCCGGATAAAGCGAACCAAATTTGGATGTTTTGTGTCCGTTTATAACAAACTTGCCACTATCTGTGCTCGATGGAGCGCTACTTGATCTAGGGAATGCACCGAAACTGGCTGGGAACTCCTATTCTACTTGTTTCCACCGCGCCGCTAGTTCGAGCAGTATTATTTTCAATTCACTTGTGGTGTTATGCGGTTCTAATGCATATTTGATCAAAGTAGCAAAATGAATGTTTAAGTTTTCATTTTAAAATGAGTACACAAAAACGTAAAGCGTTTACTTTAAAAGACAAACACGATATTATAAGGAAAATAGAAAATGGAGTTGAACAAAATTATTTTTGCAAACAGTTGAATTAAATTAAATCTAAGGTTTCTACCATATGGAAAAAGAGGCAAGAAATCTAATCTATGATAAAAGAAACTTTAGTTGTAAAAAAGTAAGAAAATCTACACATGACCAAGTCGATAAAGGAATCTTTAAATGGTTTAGTCAAAAACGACTAGAACATGTTCCTATTACCGGCTATACTTTACAAGAAAAAGCTAGTGAATTGAGAAGGAAAATAGAAAACACCGAATTTAACTGTTCTAGAAGTTGGATTGAACGATTTAAAAAGCGACATAATATTAGTGGGGGTAAGATAGTAGGAGAAACTGCAGGAGTGGATATGACTGTTGTTGATCAGTGGTTGGCCAATGTATGGCCGGAAATTCGAGAAAGTTATGAATATGTGGTCATTTTTAATGCGGATGAAACGGGTTTGTTTTACAAGATGACGCTTGGTAAACACTTTAAAGTTTGTCAAAGAAAATTGTGCTGGTTGAAAATTATCAAAAGTAAGGATTACTGCGTTGATAACTGCAAATATGTCTGGAACAGAGAAAAGAAAATTGTTGGTGATAGGAAAGTCCGCCAATCCCAGGTGTTTTAAAAACAAACATTTACCAGTAAAGTACAAATCAAACAGTAAAGCCTGGATGACATTAGAAATTTTTAAAAACGAACTGATCGAATGAGACAAAGAATTAAAATTCACAAATAGAAAAATACTACTTTTGATTGACAACTGGCCAGCGTACCCTGAAGTTGATCTACAGCAAAAAGTTGGTCCCGGATAACGTCGAAACACATTGTAAACTCGATATAATATTATATCATGTAACTAATGACGCAATTATATATTTATTACGACTCTTTTATCCTTTAATAATTGATAAGGAAAAATTAATTGCTCCGATAAGTGAAAAAATATAAAATTTCAACCAGTCAAGAAAAACATTAAAAAATGAAGTTATTCATAGATATAACATATCTTACCTTAATTAGTTATATATGGATATAATAGATAACTCCATTTCAGAAATACCTAATTTGTAAAGCTAGTTTCTCATTATATTAAACAGTTTTATTAGTTTAACGTCATCATTCACTAAAACAAAAAAAAACATGTAAAGAAATCTTTTGACTGGAAGAATCATAATTTGAATAGTTAGTTATAACGTCTATAATCAGGTTTAAATTAACAAATAAATACAAAGTGTCGTATGAAAAAGTTAATTTTAATATATTTACAGTAAAATGGAATAACCGGCCAAGTGCAAGTCGAACTTGCGCAATTAGTGTTCCGTACGTTAATTGCTTTTAAAATAAAAAAAATATTACGAAGGTACAAAATGATCAATGACTTCACAAAACACACCCCTAAATCAGTTTTCAACAAAGTTTTTTTTCGATCTTTACTGAAGATTTGAACCTTGATTTTTTTTATAATTTTCGTTCGATTTACACCCCGTGGACAATATTCCAGAATTTTTTCAAAATTTTTTGATCAGTACTTTTCGAGATAAGGGGGGCAGCTATTTTTCGCAACTTTTTAAAATAATACAAAGACAAGTGTGCGCAAGTATTACAGTATATATGTTTATGAACTCGTGTTTTTACAAGCTTTCATTTGATACCCCACTCAACTACCTGGTAAAAAAAATTTTTTTTCAGTTTCAATTTCATCCCCCAATACTAAACCCTTAAATCAAAATTTAACTTTCAAAAACTGCACGGCTCTGATGGGGCCATCAATTCCTATATTAGTGCCAAATTTCTTTCTTTGTCAAATAGTTTTGGAGAAAATCGGGTGGGGCAGACGGACAGACAGACACCGAAGTTATTTTGTAAGTGTTCCGTACGGAACACTAAAAATGATGTATGTCAAAGTGCAAGTATTGGAAAATTCTGCTCTGATGATAGTTCTTTTTATTGAAGTAGCTGTTAAGGGAAATGTTCAAAAGCGTTCGTCATTTGATTAACCAAATTAAGCTTCTCAGCAATATCGGTTGGCTTTAATTCTTGCATCAGCTGCAGACAAAAACCTTTACAAATAATTCATTGTAACAAACTACTGGTTATGTTTACGGCACTTCATCGTTTGTGTGTTGAGTGGTCGGGATTATTGTTGCCATGTTCGAGGTTTACCTAAGTTCAAACCAGTTGAACGCAAAATTTTTTTGTTGTGTGATAGTTGCTAAATTATTGTTCTTGTAAAACTCTTGACCACAAAATGCAACCTACATTGAAACGCTTCATAGAAACTAAACTTCCAAGGACCGAAGTTAAGCCTTCTGCCCCTCCAGCCCGTCGCTATAGCGCAATAACAAATTTGACGTCCAATATGAGTGGCATTCAGACGATTTTTAAAAAATAAAAATAATCTCTATCTTAGAGGGATTTGAATTCACAACATCGATTCTTTGAATGGGCATTCTACATACTGCACTAATGGGAGTTGTAATTCAAAGCCCCGGTTTCAAATGTAATCAAGGTAAAAAGTTATTTTAATTTTTAAATAACACTGTTATAAATAATTGATAATTATTAGTTCGGTTTATAATAATTTGTTTAAGTACTTCTGATGTAAAGATTTAGTACCGTTTCGTCGATTCCCATTTTGTCGACTTTAAGAGAAATTCCCGTTTTGTCCACTGGCCTTTTAACCTATACATCGGTGTCATTAACAATTCTCTTTTCGTCGATTCACTAAACCTCTTTATCTGTTACGGAAAATTTATATTAAGGGTAAATATTAATTATTTCTTAAAAAAATCGGTAGAGCAAAATTCTTTCTTTCATACTTTCTACAGACTTAGGAATGTCAAAGGAAAAGGTTGTTAGTTTACTGTTTGTGTGAAATTCACAAGCTCAAGAAGTGTTTGCCCTACTGTTGCATACCTATCCAAAAGACCTTGGATAGTCTGGAATACTCTTTGATCCAAATCTCGATTTTTTTTTGTCGTTTCGGCATTGGCAGGTCTGCTGTACAACTATTTTGTAGTATTCCGTCTCTTCCCGCAAATCAGTTAATAATACTTTCCTGTTTAAGCGATTATGCCAGCCCTCGACAGTGTTAGTAGTTCTGTGTCGTTCATTATAGCAATTCCAAATGTGATCGTTTTCGAGCCACTGACTCACAAAATAATCGTTAAAGTCAGGTATGGCTTCAATTGTAGGTGTTGTTTCCATGATATATAAAAATTCATCTTCGATGTAATCCGGTGGTAAATGCGCAATGTCAGCACACATTTTTATATGGTCTCGAATTTCCTTTGCATCTCTGTACAATTGAGTAAGCCCCAGTTCCTGTGTCTTTCTCCAGATGGCTTGATTAAAGTGGAAATTACAGCCTTTGATTTCCACATTCGGAAAAAAAAAAAAAAAAAAAAAAAAAAAAAAAAAAAAAAAAAAACCGTTTTTAATGCGTTGATTGTTGCCATTTCAAAATCAATGTGGAACTTTTGAGGGTTAAATTGTGGTATTTTTTCCTTTAATGGACTGAATAACCGAACATAAGTATTTTCTGTTCTATCAGGCAACAAGGCATACACAATTGGAACTATGTTTTTTGTATCGTTTGTGCTTCCGATGTCCATGTGGATAGTATATAGTTGATCAAACAGCGGACAACAAGACTTAAAAGTTCCACCTCCAAAAAAACATATGCCTTGGTTTAACAAAGCTGCATCTTTTGAAAATGCCAGGATACGGTCCTCAGCCCCATTATCCAAGAGAACGAAATCGCTAAATTTGTCCGGAATAACAATATCTTGGCGGCGAGATGGAAGGGTATCTATGCCCAGAGCACTGTCATTGTTTAAAGAATGTTTCACTGAGATGAAACTGGATATTTGAGTCACAAAGTCTAAATCTTTATCTTTAATATTTGTAATTTCTTGGCGATATATTTGTGGTACCGGTGTATACTCTTCTCTGGCCAGCTTCTTGGTTTTAGCAATGCACATTTCAACTTTGTTTTTGGCAATGTTGGGTTCACATGTATAATCATTGGTTTTAAGTATGGTTGATATTTGCGCATCGGTGGTAATATTTCCAGAGCACTTACGCGTAGAACAAATCCATCTTTTGTTTTGGTGCTCGTAAATTTTGTTTTGTATTGATCTATACCCGAGGTACAAAATTACTGGTTTTCCTCTCTTCGACTCAACAATTTCAAACTCCATATTTAAAGCCTTACTTACAACTGATTAAAAGAAACTAAGTTGTTGATTAACTGAACGCCTACGATAATCTAACGGGCCGCATCCTTATATCGTATGAAGATAGATACCTACTAAGTTGGGAATGTAACCAGTAGAGGGGACTATAAGGAATAGGCCCTCTGTCTTTATTTAAACTACTTTTACATTTTATGATTTCCATACTTTCGTATGCGTTCAACAATCTCCTATCAGATACATTTTTTATTAATCTTAGATTATCTAATGTTACAGTATGATCAGCTTCAAGGGCATGTTCGGCAATGCTAGACTTTTCTGTTCTACTGTATTTTAAGAGTGCTAAGTGTTCTTTAAATCTTGTTTTAATTGACCTTTTAGTTTCCCAACATACTTTTTGTCACAATCATTACGACTAATTTCATAAATTCCACTTTTCTCACAATTAGGAATCTTATCTTTGGGATTTCCTAAGATATTCCTCAGATTGTCTGATGACTTATAGACTAAGGTGAGGCCTACCTTATTAAATACCTTAATGAGTCCCTTGCTATATTTCGGATTATATGGTATGGAGACATACTTGGTGTTATTTTCTTCGCGTGTAAAAAAGGTGGAATTCTGAATATTAAACCTAAACTTATGTCTATTTACTAGCTTATTTACTAAGTCATCGTCATAACCATTAGCTCTAGTTATATTTCTAATACGATTCTTTTCTTTATTAAAGTTTACTCTATTCAGAGGGAAAGTGACCAAACGATGAACTAAAAAATGTAATGAGGCTAATTTATGTTGTTTGCAATGAAATGAATCATTAGGAATATATCTATCTGTTACTGTGTCCTTCCTATAGATATCAAATTCTAATCTATTATTATTTTTATTAATTAAAATATCTAGAAAAGGCAATTGTCCTTTGTTCTCAACTTCATAAGTGAATTTAATGGAATCATACCGCCTATTTAATTTAGAAACAAAATCATCAATATTTGCTTTCTTTGTATCAAAAATCGCGAAAATATCATCCACATAAATATACCATACCCTTGGGAAATATTCGAATTCTTGACTAGCTTCGATTTCAAACCTACTCATGAATAAATTGGCTATGAAAGGTGATAAGCAATTACCTATAGCTGTTCCTTCTTTCTGAACATAAAATTGATGGTTATATTGGAAATAATTTTGTTCCATACAAAGTTTAGATAATGTTAAGTATTTACGAATAATTTCGTCTTCGAAGTCATTCATTCTAAGTAATTCTTCGAGATATTGTAAAGTTTGTGGAATTGGCACACTTGGGAACAAAGAACTAACATCAAAAGAAATTAAGACTTCACCTTCATTAAGAACTAGATCTTTTGTTTTATTAATGAATTCTAACGAATTCTTCACTGCGAAAGTATTTAATGGTAACTTCTCAAGTTCTTTTGATAATCATTTGGATATTAAATATGTGGGTGATCCGACCGATGAAACAATGGGTCGCATTGCTTTTCCAGGTTTGTGAATTTCGGGTAAGCAATACAATTTTGGTATGGTCGGATTACTCACATTTAATTTAAATTTTAGCGAATCGGAGACAAGGTTCTTGCATTTTTTGAAAGAATTTTTAATCTCTGATATCATTCTCGGTAATGGATTTTTTATTACCTTTTCATAAGGGCCAGATTCGATAAGATTATCTACGCGTTCAAAGTAATCTTTCTTATCCAATATAACAACCTTATTTCCTTTATCCGCTTTTAAGTAGAAGACATCTTTCTTCTTCAATCCTTTAACTACTTTTATGTCTTTTCGTGAATTAGAATTTGTGTTGTTAACCATGTTTTTCGATATTTGATTGCGACATGCTTCCCTAACAAATGATTTACTATTTTCTGGAAGTGTACTAATGGAACAACTATTTCTGATAAATTATCTCTAGGAGGGGGTACTGCAAAGGTAAGACCTTAATACCTAGATAAAACTACCTGTAGAGGGTTGAAGGCCACCTACAGCTTTACTTGGTAGCTTTAATTCGGCGAGTCGACAAAAAGGGAACGGTTTCAAATGGTCAACGGTCAAATGCTCTCAGTCGACGAAAGGGTAACAAAACAGGTAACAATGTCCAGTCGACGAAACGGTCAGTCGATAAAATGGGAATTTACCGATGTAAAATACAGATGGGTGAAGGTAAAGTACAAATAATTCTCCCTAATATATCACTTATTTTAAAAAAATATCTTATCCATTTAAAAGAAAATTTAAGAAAAATGTTGATTCTATTAATATGATATTTTATTAAATGAGGACATGCAATGAATATCATTATAATAACAACAATTAGTAGGAAGTTAATAGTTGTGATTGATCTTCGTATCATTGCTGGCAAATGCATTAAGAATCTAACGATAATGTCATCTATTTTTAATGCAAATATAGGCGCCAATATTTCTATGTACACTAATATAGCTATTAAACGAATGTTGTATTACAAAAATACTTTTGATGGTTAAAAACTTGTGAAAAATATTATAAGGAGTGGCGTCCAACCAAGGGCTACGTGTTTTTAATGGTTTTTATAAACTGTAGGTACTGTTTAGACTACTCCATTTTAAATAGAACAATACCCAGTTTGTTATGAGCGGAGCGTTAACAAATTAAAATAGGATCGTTGTCATTACTTGGGCTAAATCTCTCTGCCAATCAAAGCTCCACATGCTTATATTAAAACTTTATCACCCAGGTTAGCCTTAAAACTGAGTGGCTGTATAGCATGCAAACGAATCGGCCAAATGTATAGTGTTGTCATACTTCCCAATTTTAAAAATTTGCTGTCTCTCTCAATGTTATTCAATTCAATTTAAAATATCGAAAGTCATGGAAAAGGCTGTCAATCAGCATCTTCTAAAATATCTTGAAGGATTCAACATTATTAGCGATCACCAATATGGCTTTCGTAAACATAGATCAACAGGAAATATTCTGACTTATGTAACACATGTTTGGAACAACGCAATTGAACATTGTAGAGAATCTCGGCATTCGACCGCGTTTGGCACGATGAACTGTTGGCTAAGCTGCGCTCTTATAGTATGTCTGAAAAGATCTGTTTGTGGCTCTCATGTTTTCCTCAGAGAGCGTTCTTTACGAGTAGCAGTCGACGAATTTCTTTCTAACACCTTCACTATCAACGCCGGTGTGCCCCAAGGCTCCATACTGTCTCCTACTCTCTTTCTCATTTACATTAACGATCTGCTGGAAATTACCGGGAATCCAATCTACAGCTTTGCAGATGACAGTACCCTAATCTCTTCATTCACTTTGAACGCTCGGACATCGGCTACTCAGACGAATATCCGCAGACAGCAGCAAGTCATTCAACTTAACAAAGACCTGGAAGAAATTCTATCTTGGGGAGACTGTAACCAAGTGGAATTTAACGCTACAACAACCCAGGTGGGAGTTTTTTCTAAAAAAAAATTAACGTTGCTGAACCCGACATAGTTATGTCAGGGCACTCCATCCCTCTAACATCGTCACTCAATTTGTTGAGCGTTAATTTGGGAGAAAATATGTCCTGGCATGAACATGTTGCAGTCATAGCAAGGAGAGCTTCTCAAAAGTTGGGAATATTATTTCGAACCAGAAAGCTTTACACTCCACAATAACTGCTAATTCTTTACAAAGCTTAAATTCGACCAACTATGGAATACTGCTCCCATGTTTGGGGTTCCGCTCCCAAACATACACTGCATTTGTTGGATTCTATTCAGAGAAGAGGTGTTCGTCTGACTGGAGCCCTGGAACTGACCGGTGGCCTATTGAGCCTATTCTCCAAGTATTTTCATGGAAAGTGTTCGAAGGATGTAGCCCGCTTAATTCCTTCCAGAGCAGTGCATGTTAGAACGACACGTTGCGCTAATACTTCACATCCGTATGAGGTTCAGCTTGTAACTCCTCGTACAACGTTTTTCATGCAGTCTTTTATATGGAGAACATCATACCTTTGGAATAATTAGCCCAGGACTGTGTCCCACCGAGTACAATTTACAGCGATTCAAGAACAACGTGAATCGCTTTTTCCGCACACGTGTAACACATTTCAAGAAAGAACCGATCCCTACAATCATTTTCTTTTTCCAATATTTTTACATTTACAAATTGATGTCTCGTTTTTAAATGGTGATCCACTACGGCACATGATCTAACTCTTTCCCATATATATATATATATATATATATATATATATATATATATATGTATATGTATATATATATATATATATATATATATATATATATATTTATATATATACATATATATATATATATATATATATATATATATATATATATATATAAATATATATATATATATATATATATATATATATATATATATATATGTATATATATATATATATATATATATATATATATATATATATATATATATATATATATGTATTATATATATATATATATATATATATATATATATATATATATGTATATATATATATATATATATATATATATATATATATATATATATATATATATATATATGTATATATATATATATATATATATATATATATATATATATATATATATATGTATATATATATATATATATATATATATATATATATATATATATATATATATATATATATATATATATATATATATATATATATATATATATATATATATATATATATATATATATATATACAGTCCCTGACCAAATTATTAGACGCACTGTATTTTTTTTTAGTAATTTTATGTTTCTTAAGAGTTTTTATGCAATAATGGTATATTTAAACTACAATATTATTGATTTTTATTTAAAAGAATTGTTGTAGACTACATATTTGTATTTATTTTTAATATATGGCAACACTGTGTTGACAAAGTGATACATGAACGTAAACAAGTACAAACCTGTATCAGTCGCGATCGGAATCGAGTCAGGTACGGACGTGTTTCTGTGGCTTTATAGACTGTGATTGTTTGTTTAACAGTTTTATACTACTCAGTTATTAGTTTATTTTGTATGCAGTGTTTTAAAAAAAGTAATTGGACTATTTTCATTATGGGTAGAAAAGGCGATTTTTCACCACGTAAAAAAGCTGAAGTGAAGGCCCTTGTGATTGCGAAAACATTTACAAACCGAGAAATATCACGAAGATTGGAGGTTTCTGAAGCTAGTGTACGACGCGTAAAAAAGAAAATTGAGTCAGGGAAGGAATTAAGCCCGAAAAGAAAGAAAACCAATTTTCACTCCACGGTCAGAGAGATGTTTGAAGAAAATTTGTGTAGAAAACAGATTTGCTACCACAAAGGTAATAAAATCACAACTCCAGGATGCTAGCATAAATGCTTCTGAGCGCACTGTTCGAAGAAAATTGAAAGAATTAGATTTTAAGGTCTGTCGCCCCGCCAGGAAGCCCAAGTTAACAGCTGCAATGAAAGCAAAGCGCCTGAAGTGGGCCAAACAATGGCAAGACAAAGATGTGGACTTCTGGAGATCGGTAAGATACAGCAATTTAATCAATAATTGATACATTATTATCATTTTCAGTTAAATAAAGCAAATAAACATGGAAGTTTATATATTTTTCCTATTTTTGACAGGTCTGCTTCAGTGACGAAAGCACATTCGAAATTTTGCAGAATAAAGCTCAGTATGTGCGTCGTCGTCATGGAGAAAAGTTTCATCCTGATTGTGTCATCCCGACGGTTAAACATCCCACCAAAGTGATGATTTGGTCAGTCATCAGCGGCAAGGGCACTGGACGTCTGTACGTCGTCAAAGGAATAATGAGGCAAGATCAGTACAAAGAAGTATTACAAAATCGGTTGAATCCGCAGCTCAGAGAATAGTTTCCAAATGGGGAACCATTCACTTTCATGCAAGATGGAGCTCCCTGCCACACTGCTCGGTCTGTTAAAGCTTTTTTGGCAGAAAAAAATATCCCTCTGTTGGATTGGCCGGGTAATAGCCCTGATATGAACCCCATTGAAAATGTGTGGGAGCTGATGAAAAGAGAAGTGGCTAAAGATGTGATTACCAACAAAACCCAGCTCCTAGAAAAGATTATTCATGTGTGGAATCATCATCCTCAAATGCAGGAGACAGTACAATCTTGCATTGATAGCATGCCGCGCAGAATTAAAGCTTTGATAGCGGCTAAAGGTGGCTCAACTAAATATTGACTTTTACTAACATTAATTTCACTTTTCTTTAAAACTTAATAAACTTATGCTTTTCTAAATTAATGCTGTTTTATTTATGTCAAATAAATAGGTAATTGATTGGATAATATAAAAATAAAAAACAAATCAATTTAAAATAATAAAACGGTACAATATCACTCGGTAATTAATATTTTACATGAAATCTTGCAGTGCGTCTAATAATTTGGCCAGGGACTGTATATATATATATATATATATATATATATATATATATATATATATATATATATATATATATATATATATACATATATAATTAATATTTTACATGAAATCTTGCAGTGCGTCTAATAATTTGGCCAGGGACTGTATATATATATATATATATATATATATATATATATATATATATATATATATATATATATATATATATACATATATAATTAATATTTTACATGAAATCTTGCAGTGCGTCTAATAATTTGGCCAGGGACTGTATATATATATATATTATATATATATATATATATATATATATATATATATATATATATATATTTATATATATATATATATATATATATATATATATATATATATATATATATATATATATATATACAGTGGCGAACAAAAGTATGGAGACATTTAAATTCCCATCTCTAGTCTTAACATTTAAACAATTATAATAAAACATTTTGAAGACTAAAATAGTTATTGTTTATTAGAAATGTGCTTAGTTTTTAACATAACAAAATTATACACAAACAAAAGTATGGAAACATTTTTGTTATAAAATAAAAATTCCACTAAGACGCCTAAGATGTCGAAAATATTTAATATTTTAGTGGGATATCCTTTTGCGTTAATCATTGCTTGACATCTTCTGCCCGTAGAGTCAATAAGCATAGCATAAAAATCAGGTGGTATTTTTTCCCATTCTTTTCTTAATGCGATCTAAAGTTCGTCCCGGTTTTTTATATTTGTTTTCCTAATTTGTTTATCCAGATAGCGCCAAAGATTCTCTATCAGATTCAAATCAGGTGACTGTGAAGGCCAGCGCATCACCCGAATCCTTTGTTCAGAAAACCAATTCTTGGCCAAGCGTGATGTGTGTTTTGGGTCATTGTCTTGTTGAAAAAACCATGACATTGGCAAATCTTCTTCGTAAGGAATCAAATTATTTTTCAATATCTCAGGGGACATTTGAGTATCCATTCTGCCATTTATCTTTGCCGTAGCCCCGTACCAGATCGTCGAAAACAACCCTATACCATGATATTTCTTAGCAAATTTCAATTTCTCTTTTCTGTAATGCTTTGTAAGGAGTGGTTTTTTAACAGCACGCCTACCATGAAGATTTTCAGATAACAGACGACGCCTAATAGTCATCTCTGACATCAATACACCCTGATATTCCGGCCTTAGTTTTTTATTAACAGCAGTTTTTTGACAAGACAATGACCCAAACACACATCTCGCGTGGCCAAGAATTGGTTTGCTGAACAAAGGATTCGGGTGATGCGCTGGCCTTCACAATCACCTAATTTGAACCCGAGAGAGAATCTTTGGCACTATCTGGATAAACAAATTAGGAGAAGAAATATAAAAAACCGGGACGAACTTTGGATCGCATTAAAACAAGAATGGGAAAAAATACCACCCGATTTTTGTGCTAGGCTTGTTGACTCTATGGGCAGAAGATGTCAAGTAGTGATTAACGCAAAAGGATATCCCACTAAATATTAAATATTTTCGACATCTTAGACGTCTTAGTGGAATTTTTATTTTATAACAAAAATGGTTCCATATTTTTGTTTGTGTATTATTTTGTTATGTTAAAAAATAAGCACATTTCTTATAAACAATAACTGTTTTAGTCTTCAAAATATTTGTTAGCATGTACACAATTAATAAATAAATACTGTAATTGTAAACCGTTTAAATGTTAAGACATATTTTTATTCGCCACTGTATATTGATCTGTCTATTTGTTGTAAGTGTTCTGTTCAGCTCAGAAAGAAAAAGGTGTGTGATTTTATTTGAGTGTCTTAAATATTAGCAGTTTTCATTTTAGCGAGTGTATTAAGTAGGTTTTGGGCTTTACTTTTTACTGAATACATTTAGCTTGTTATTATTAAATTACTAATTAACTTAATATAACCTGAAAAAAAAATAGAGTACGTATTACATACAATTTCCTGATCGTTTTACTAAACAATAGTTTTATGTAGAGTAATAATACATTCATTAACAGTAGGTCTTTGACTTGACGAGCAAAAATAGCAAACATAAATAAACATAAACGATAACCTTAAGGTCTGCGTTACATAAAAAGGAAAATATTCATAATTTGGCATAACCTCGCATACATACAGATGTTCCGGGTTTTTGTTACGAATATAAACATCTCCTGTTGTTTTATAATTTAAACTCTATGTACATTGATTTTTTTGTAAGAGTATACTGTGTATATATGAATTTCGTGATTATTCTCACGCATATTTAATTATAATTTTTTTCGCTTCATTTAATGAGATATGAGGCGCCTCATTGTGTAATAATTATTTATCACTTATTTATTATAAATGTTGTTATAAAAACTTGGGAAATAGAAAAGAGGTATTTATGTTAAACTTGATGCTTTCAAGGATTTAGGATTAAAGGAGCTGCTCTCATTTTCTACATTGTTCGACTAAATATTCTTAGAAAAAATTCAGCTACTGCTATTAGTGCAGTAAAAAAATGGTCAAAATAATGTTGAGATAGACATATTTTAGATACAGTAATATTATGATTTTATCCTCTCTGGGGTATCACCAGGTCAGTTTTGGACCGCAAAAAACTTGTGCTCTTTTGTTTATAAACAATTTAAATTCTCAAAACGTGTTTTTTGAGCTTAAAATGTGAATAACTCCGATTACACAGCCCCACAAAAAAAAAAGTGGGGTATACTTTTGATGCGATATATCAGATCCGTAGTATTTTTGCCCGCTGATCACGAATCTGACGTCAGAATATCGCCATCACATCTCAATTTTTTTCTTACCTCAAAAAATAGGTAAAAATTAGTAAAAATTAAGAAAAATATACTCCTAAAAAATTGATTCAAGCTTTTTCATGAATCCAAAGATGTATTAATATGTATTCGGATACGCTAAGCTAATATTCATCGGTTGGATTAAGCCATACAGTTCTGTTTTCTTTCTAACCGCAATAAATCAGACAGATATAGTGCTTCTCGAATGCAAAAACGAATTCAAATTAAAATTCAACCGATTCTTACCAAATTTGGTACACGGGGGTTTTTTGGTTGCTGATCATGAATCTGAGGTCGGATTTGCAAAATTCAAAATTGGCGGATCCAAGATGGCGGACAAAATTTTTGAAAACCAACCGATTCCTACCAAATTTGGTATACAGTTGGGGAATCCTCAAACCTGATACTCTTAAACCCTAAACCCTGAAACCTTAGACTCCCACACCCTTTAACCTCAAAAAATAGACCTCAATAACCCTGTAACTTTAAAAATGAGACCCAATAAACTCAAAACCAGGACTTTTAAACCATATACTCTCAAATAGTAGACCCTTAAGCCCTAGAATTGCGAAGGTTAGACCCGCGCCTAACTTTCCTTTTTTTGGCTGTATCTTGTTCTTTTTTCCGCGAATGACCTATTCAAAGGCTTTCTGCCCAAACACTTTTTAGGACTTGTTTCCCTTTTTAGCGACCAGCAATAGTCCGCTAGCATATGGTCATCCCATCGTCCTTGATACCGATTTTCTATGATTTTCAGATCTTGGTGAAAACGTTCCCCTTGCTCCTCACTGTAGTCACCAAGATTATCTGGGAAATCATCGATGTGGGAGTCCAGGAAATGTAATTTTAGATTCATTAAGCAACCTAATGTTTGAAAATTTTTTACCATTTTCTCGACTAGGACTTTTATTATTTCCCAAAAAGTTTGTTGCGACTTCTTTAAAACTAAGCCAAGCAGCTTTTTCAACTTTATTCATTTTAGTAACAAATAATGAATCTTGAAACAATTTTCTTATTTGTGGCCCGTCAAATACGCCTGCCTTAATTTTAGCTTCAGAAAATTTCGGAAATTTTTTATGCAAATATTTGAAACATGGGCCGTTTGTATCTAATGCTCTCGTGAATTGCTTCATAAGTCCAAGCTTAATGTGAAGCGGGGGAATAAGAACTTTTCCTGGATCTACCAATGGTGGAAACAATACATTATTTTCACCAGGAGTGAACGATTCTCTTGTTGGCCAAATTTTTTTCTTATAATGACGTTCCCTGTCTCTGCTATTCCACAGACATTTATAACAGGGATAAAGTGTAAACCCTGACTGTTGGCTAAGCAATATTGTTACAATTTTCAGATCTCCACAAATTTTCCAGTTATGATCAGCATATTTTATTTTTATCAAAAGCTGCTTCATTTTTTCATATTGCTCTTCCATAACTGTGGAATGAGCAATCGGAATGGGAGCGTAAACGTTGGTATTATGCAGCAAAACTGCCTTAATGCTCCGTTTAGAAGAATCAATGAACAGTCTCCATTCTTCAGGATCGTATGAGTTATTTTGAAATTCATCCATTAGACCTTTTACATCGGTACAATATGAAAGTGACAATTCCTCGTCCATTGTGAAATATTTTCGAAATTCTTCATCTCTGTTTCTATAATAAGAAATCGTAGCTTCTGGCTTAAGTAAATGTCTTTTCTTTAAAAAGGAAGCAAGATGCTCTGAACCATCTTTGGATAAGCCTAAATCTCTGACTAGATCACTAAGTTCTCACTGTGATACGAGTATTGGTTCTGGTTTACGGTTGTATGGTAGAAATTATTTATTTGTGTCACTAGTATATGATAGGTTGCCATTAGAACATTCATTAGTAAACAGTGTTTGAATCTTTTTCGACAGTCTCAATATTTTCGGCATGAACTGGTAAGGTGAAATCATTGGTTTCCATAACATCAGCATCAAGTGGTTCAGGAGGCGGAATTAATTTAGTTGGTCTTGTTACTGTCGAAACATCGTTATAAGTAATAGTGCTTTTATTTTTTCGGTTATGCCTAGATACAACATTCATACAAAAGTAGCAATCATTTTCACTGTATGGTCTATTCCATATTGCTGGTCTGGAATATAGCGTGTCCGAATACATATTAATACATCTTTGGATTCATGAAAAAACTTGAATCGTTTTTTTTTTTTATTTTATTGTACATGTCGACTTAGTGAACCGATCGGCTTGTAATTTTCAGAAAATACCAGGTGTACAAGTATGAAATGCGGATTTTTTTTCTAAAAACATGTTAAATTCCGAAGAATGATAAAAAATGCTTTATTCAAAGTATGCTCCATCGCTTGTTATACATTTTTCCCATCTTTCGGGTAATTTGTGAATACCACGCCAGTAAAAATCTTCCCCTTTTGCTGCGAAACATTCATCGCGCCATTTTTTCACATCTTCGTACGAACCAAAGCACTGCTCAGCAAGTGCGTGACCCATCGATGCAAACGAGTGGTAATCGGAAGGAGCCAAGTCTGGTGAGTAAGCCGCATGGGGTAAAACTTCCCAGCTGAGTGCTTCCAACGTGTCGCGAACTGGTTTTGCCGTATGCGATGGAGCATTATCATGAAGAAAAATGACTTTGTGTTGCCTCTTTCGGCATTCTGGCCTTTTTTCAAGCAGCGAACGGTTCAAATCGGTAAATTGTTGTTGGTAATGTTTAGTATTAACCGTTTTCCCCAGGTTTTAACAGCTGATAATAGACCACGCCCCTCTGGTCGATGTTGATGGTGCGCCTGGGTCTACCCATGATTTTTTGCGCTTGGGAGGGATTCTCAAAATAAATCCACTTTTCATCCCCTGTAACTATACGATGCAAAAACGACTTCCTTTTGTACCGAGCGAACAAAATGTCACACGTGTTACATGTGGTATCCATCTATCGGTCTTCTGAATCTTTCCCATCTCTCGTAGCCGATTGGAAACAGCTTGTTGAGTAATGCCCAATTGCTCGGCGAGTTGTTTTTGTGTTTGCGAATCATCTTCGTCCAACAATGCTTGCAATTCCACATCTTCGTATTTTTTTGGCGGTTTTCCACGTTCCTGGTCTGCAACATCGAAGTCACCACTTTTAAAACGCCGAAACCATCGTTCACACGTATCTTGCGATGGAGCATGTTCACCATAAGCTTCTCGAAGTAATCGGTATGATTCAACAGCAGTTTTCTTCAAATGAAAACAAAAAATTAATGCTGTCCGCGAATGCTCTTTGTTCGGTATAAATTTTGACATATTGAACACAACACTATGCACACACTTTTCAATTTATCACTCGTGAGCGTCTGATACTTGTTGATGACATAACAAAATAGCGCAGTGTCAAATCTTTATAGCACAAACTGCATTGGTGCACCATCTGTTGTCTGAAATCCGCATTTCATACTAGTACATCTGGTATGCCTTTTGTTATAGTAGAAATGCTTTGAAGTTTTGGTACAAACATATTAAACCAAGCGGGCACAATTTGAATTTGAAAAAGAGATAATTACAAACGTCTCAGTCTTAAATCAGTTCCACACAGGTAGCGACCCCAGGCTAATAAGAACAACAATTTCCATCAAAACAAAAATTGTAAGAAGGAAGACGTTCCAAAATAAAATACCCAATACATCATCGACGCTAGAAAGATATAAATGTAAATTTGAGAAGATCATAAATTCCAAATTGTCAATTGCATTAGACAAAAAAAAAATGATTCGACAGCCAAAATTGCGAGAGATATTTGTATAGTTGTCAAGATAACTTGCATCAGAAATAAAGAACAAAATAACAAATTAACAAAAGTAACTAAAGAACTGATCAAGAAAAGAAGAAAATTAGAACAAAACACAGCAGAACCCAAAAACCTAAATAAAATAATAAAAAATAACCGGTCAAGTGCAAGTTAAACTTGCGCAATTAGTGTTCCGTACGTTGATTGCTTTTAAAATAAAAAAATTTTGTTACAGAGGTATAAAATGATCAGTGACTTCACAAAATACACCCCAAATGAGTTTTCAACAAAGTTTGTGTCCAATCTTTACTGAAATCTAATGACCTTGAAATTTCTTTTTTATATACCATATAAATTATTAAAGGTAATGCACTCGTGATAATTTTCGTTCAATCTACACCCCGTGGAGAATATTCCAGAATTTTTTCGAAATTTTTTGATAAGTACTTTTCGAGATAAGGCCCGGGACAGCGATTTTTCGCGAATTTTTAAAAATAATACAAAGAAAAGTGCGCGCAAGTATAATATTATATATATATATATATATATATATATATATATATATATATATATTTTACTCGTGTTTTCGCCAGCTTTCATTTGACATCACACTCGATGACCTAGTAAGGAATTTTTTTTTTTTCACTTCCGACTTCACCCCCCAAAACTAATCCCTTAAGTCAAAATTTCATTCTCAAAACTACATGGCTCTGATGAGGCCATCAATTCCTATATTATTACCAAATTTCACCTTTCTATGTCAAATAGTTTCGGAGAAAATCGGGTGTGACAGACAGACAGACAGACAGACACCGAAGTGATCTTATAAGTGTTCCGTACGGAACACTAAAAATGAGATCAGAAACTACAGTTCTAAAATTATGAAACAAAGTATAGAAGATAACAAGGGAACAAGAGTACTAAGAACTAAACTGAACAGGGGAAAAACTAAAATGACTTGTCTAAAGACAAGGGATGAGGATAAAATAAATGACAGATTAGAAATAACACAAATGATCGAATATTTTTATGGTGATCTATATTCCTCCAAAATACCTGAAACACATAGAACCCTTCAGAATGTCAAGAATGTAAATTCGGAGGAAATACCTGAAATTATGGAAGAAGAAATCTTGACAGCTTCAGCGAAGATGAAAAATGACCGCTCGTCCGGCGAAGACCGAGTCACAAAGGAAATGATTATGTTTGGGGGACTTTCTCGGCTAAAAGCAATTAAACAACGATTTGATCTATGTATGGAAGAGGGAATAATTCCAGATAAATGGAAAGAAAGTGAGGTGATATTGCTGTATAAGAAGGGCAGCAGAACAGACATTAACAACTACAGACCAATTAGTCTTTTATTCCATCTATATAAACTGTTCTCAAACATAATTACAACAAGACTTACGAACAAACTAGACTTTTATCAGCCAGTAGAACAGGCTGGATTTAGGAGGGGTTCAGTCCTATAGAGCATATACAAACAATGAAAAACGTAATAGAGAAGTGTCAGGAATATAATATTCTATTGTATGTGGCTTTCGTTGACTTTCGAAAGGCTTTCGACACACTAGAACTATGGGCTATCCTCAAGGGACTGGACGACACAACAGTCCATTCACGATACAGCAACATAATATAACCGGTCAAGTGCAAGTTGGATCTGCGCAATTAGTGTTTCGTACCTTGATTGCTTTTAAAATAAATATTTTTGTTACGGAAGTATAAAATGATCAGTGACTTCAAAAAAAATCCCAAATGGGTTTTCAACAAAGTTTTTTTCCGATCTTTAGTGAAAACTGATGACTTTAATTTTTTTTATATATACCAGACAAATTATTAAAGTTAATGCACTCGTGATAATTTTCGTTCAATCTATACCCTGTAGAGAATATTCCAGAATTTTTTCAAAATTTTTTGATCAGTACTTTTCGAGGTAAGGAGGGGACCGTGATTTTTAGCACTTTTTTAAAAATAATACAAAGAGAATTTTGCGCAATTATTACATTATATATATTTTTGAACTCGTCTTTTTACAAGCTTTCATTTGACGCCCCACTAGATGACCTGATAATTTTTTTTTTCACTTCCGATTTCACCCCCCAAAACTAACCCCTTAAGTCAAGATTTAACTTTCAAAACTACACGGCTCTGATGAGGCCATCAATTCCTATATTAGTGCCAAATTTCAACTTTTTATGTCAAATAGTTTCGGAGAAAATAGGGTGTGACACGGAAGTGATCTTAAAAGTGTTCCGTACGGAACACTAAAGAGACATTTACAATCATGCCTCAATGCACATAAGAATAGACGAAGACACCATAACTGGAAAATTCCATTAAAAAGAGGCGTTAGGCAGGGCGATACAGCGTCACCGAAACTGTTCACACTCGCCTTGGAAAATTAGGAATGGAAAGACATAAATGAGGATGGAAGATTTCTGAATCATCTACGGTTCGCCGACGATATAGTCTTGATAAGTTCAGATACCAAGGAGTTGGAGCTCATGTTAAATGAATTAAATAAAGTCGCAGAACAGGTAGGCCTTGAAATGAACCTAGATAACACATGGGCTGAAAAGTCCCGGGCCTAACACATAGATGGCGCTAGTTTTATTGCAGTCACCTTTTTTTCAGTTAATACTAACCTTCAAAAGACAGCTGTTAAAATTTCATGATATTCTATTCATTAGTTTGTGAGTTATTGTGCTAAGAGTGACGCTACTTTTGTTATTTTCAAAACAATGGATCAAAAACAATTTCGTGTTTTAATTTTTACACTGCTTCTTGATGGGAAAAAAATACCGTTCAAGCGAAGCAATGGCTTGAAAAGTGTTATGGGGACTCCGCTCCATCAGAAACAACAATAAAACGTTGGTTTGCTGACTTCAAACGTGGTCGTAGAGACACCGATGATGCAGAACGCAGTGGACGTCCATATGAGGCGGTAACACCAGAAAACATCAAAGAAATCCATAAAATCGTTTTGAATGATCGAAAAGTGAAGTTGCGTGAGTTAGCTGACATCGTAAAGATATCAAAAGAACGTGTTGGCTTTATACTGCATGAGCATTTGACTATGAGAAAGCTCTGTTCAAAGTGGGTGCCGCGTTTGCTCACTGTTGATCAAAAACAAGAACGTGTTGATGATTCTGAGCAGTGTTTGGTCATGTTTAAACGTAACAAACCGGAATTTTTGCGTCGATATGTGACAATGGATGAAATATGGATCCATCACTTCACTCCGGAATCAAAACGATCGTCATCTGAGTGGACAGCAACTGGTGAACCAAAAATAAAGTGTTTGGTGTAGTGGTGATATATACTGAGTAGTATATGGAATGTAAACGAACACTTTAACGGAAAACAGTATCATAAAGTTGAAAGTAGCACAACGTGGAATGGAACTAGCAATGCTGGGAGTGAGCATAAGAGACAGTATCAGAAGCTTTGGCATAAGGTTCAGAACGGAGGTTACAGATGTCATAGAGAGAGCAGCATCCCTCCAGTGGGAGTGGGCTGGACATGTGGCCAGAAAAAACCTAGACGAATGGCTCAACAGAACATCTCATTGGAGGAGTGTTGGCACTCCGCAAACACGCCGGTTTGATGATGTGAGAAAACATGCAGGCAGGCGATTGTATGAAGTGGCACAGAACAGGAGAAGATGGAGGAACATGAAAGAGAACAATATCCATCAGTGGGCGGAGGGTGCCTGATGAGGATGATTATGCCATTTGGTCCAAAATTTTTTTTTTCATAATTTAGGTCTCGACGCCAGCTTTCCGATGCCATTAAATTTTTTTGTTAAGTCATTTTGACCGTTTTTTTTTTACATTTATTTATTAATCAAATAATAACAAATGCATTTTACGATTAACGAAAATGATTTTTTTTTTTAAATAAAAGTCTCGCGTTTCTCTACCAAATGTGATAAAAAAATTTCAATTCTTTTTCAAAATGATCGAAAAACCGTATTTGTTGTTTTTTGATTAACAAACAAAATGTTAAAAAAACAGTTTAAATGGCTCCAAAATTTTTTTTAATGGCTTCGGAAAGCTGGCGTCGGGACCTAAATTTTTTTAAAAAAGATGCATTTTGGACCAAATGGCATAAAATGGCAGGCAATTCAAATTTTAAATAACAAATTTAATTGTGTCTACTGTGTTTAATGTTTTCAAAATTTCAGGGCATTTTTGCTATAATAAAAGGCATATTCTCTGAAAGTTTCAAGCCGATCGGTCCACTTAGTCGATCTGTACAAACAGTTTTTTCGCCTGTTTTTTCAATTTTGTAATCTATATACGCACTTAAGCGACTTACCGAGGATTTATTGGAAATTTTATTACGAGAAGTTTGGTTTTTTTTGTCTCGATCCGAGTTATATAACCGGGGTTATTCTCATTTTAAGCTCAATAAATTCGTTTTAAAAACTTAAATTGTTTATAAACAAAAGAGCATACGTTAGTCGAGGTCCAAAACTCAAGACAATACTCCTGGTGATACCCCAGAGACGACAAAATCATAATATTGCTGTAACTAGACTATGTAATTTCAAATGCTTTTTTTACTGCCCTATATAGCAGAAAACAAATTCTGTCAATACATTCCAAATCAGAAAAATGATGATTATATGGCACATATAGGGAGAATTATCGTTGATATTGTGGTTACCTTCGCAGTTTTTCTGAGTCACGTTTACTGGGAAAGTGACAATATTGCGGTTATACAGTCGGTCAAGTAAGAACGTGTCTAGCATTGATCTTAAAAAAATATATTTATTTAAAAGTTTTTTACATCATTCGACAGTAAAGGATTTCCATTAAAATGCTAATGAATCAGTAGTTCGTCCAGTCCCCATCAACGTCAACGAGATTTTCCGCGTATTCTTAAGGCAGATTTCCAAATTGCCCGAATTTGCCGTGACAGCTGCTTCACTGTGTACACCTTTTTACTACGAAACTTCTGCTTGATGTATGATCACACGATTGGGTGTGACGGATTCCCCTTTCCACTCACTACGAGTTTTACTTCGATGTTTGGGGTCGTTATCCTCTTGAAGAATCCACTCTTTATTGTTATTAACAAACCACCGTTTAGTAGTCGGCACTAAAGCCTTCTTGTAAATCTGGAGAATTTTTTCAGCTTTCAAATTGTAAGTAAAAATGAAAAGTCTCCCAAAATGTTTTTCCAAAATCTTTGCAGTGTGTTTCATGCTGCGCTGAACCAATCGGTTAGTGGAAATTGACCAGGCTCGTGGAGTGATAACATAACCCCAAAATGAAGTTTCAGCGGACAAAACTACATTGCTCCAGTCTTGATCTATATATTTCTTTGCCCTAGCGAGTCATTTCTCTCGAGGTTTTTTGCTCAGCAATGGTTCCTTAATTGTACTCCGCCATTTCAAATCGGTAACCGGAGATGAGTGTGAATCGTTTCACATAGTATATCCAAACCTTTATACTTTAGTATTTGCGCCCTCTGGCGCAAAGCTAATTGAGGATTTCGGGGGAAAACATGTTAATAATCATTTTTTCCTTTTTGTCCGACACTTTTTCCTTTTGGACGATTGCATAGGAACACATCCTTGAAGCGCGAAGCGTGTGCAACACTCATGATCGATAATGTACTATTTAACCATAAATTAGGTTAGAAATGAATCTCTATCACAAAGCATTATAACCTTAAAAAAAAGGAATTTCTTTTACTGACTACAAGTTATAGGCGACACGTTCCTACTGGACAGATTGTACATTTCAATGTCCTTATGTCCATACTTTTGACTAAGGTAGCTAAGAAATAAGAAAGCACTTAGAAAATATATAGGGTACAATAGTGAAGGCAGGCTAGAGTACAAACGATGTACATTCACCAAGTATATTACAATTACGACTATTGTTCTTAAAGTGCGTAATGGAAGATTACGTTACATTATTTGAATTTCTTTAAAAAACTCTTTATTTTTATATCATTTGTATATCAGGTCAGTCATTAAGTTTTAAAAGCGACTCCTATAGAGCATCAGTTAAACCAAATATTGAATACCATCTTGAACATGCCCTAAATTTCAAGTCAATCTGTCAAGTCATTTATTGTTTATCAGCTGGTTAAAGTAGATGTGTTTGAGTATTTTTTAAAAATGAAAAGAATCGAATATCGTGCAGTGATAAAATTCTTTGTTTCGGAAGGTTTATCAGCAACTGAAATCTATACAAAGTTAGTAAAAGTGTTAAAAGAGTCTGCTCCTTTATTTCCAACTATTGATAGATGGGCTCTAGAGTTTTAAACGTGGTCGTACAAGCGTCAATGAGGATCTACGCTCAAGCCGTCCAAAAACTGCGACAACTGAAGAAACTGTTATACAAGTACAAGATATGGTAATGGAAGACCGTCGATTAACCGTGGATGATTTAGCTGAGGCTATAAGCATCTCACATGGACCAGTACATGAGATTTTATCTGATGTTTTGGGTATGAGAAAGCTATTCACAAGATGAGTGCCGCATTTGCTAACATCGGAACAAGAACGCACTTGAGAGAAACTTTCTAAACTCGCTCGTTTCACAAAGAATAAAACTGATTTTGTACGTCGATTAGTAACTATTGATAAGACTTGGGTTTACCAGTATGAACATGAACTGCGACAATAAACCGCACAATGGACTGAGCTCGGTTATTCAGCTCCAAAGCAGCCAAAATGGTCAAAGTCGTCCAAAAAAATTATGGCATCAGTTCTCTGAGATGTAAAAGGAATTTTGTTAATTGATTGCCTTCAAACCGGTAAAACAATCACAGAAGAGTATTATTACAACTTTTTGGACCAGCTGGATGAGAAAATTCGTGAAAAAAGGCTTGGTTTGCAGAAGAAAAAATCATCTTTCATCATGGCCATGCACCTGCTCACAGAGGTGGCACAACTAGTCGGATTAAAGTACGAATTGTCGGAATATTCACCCTATCCGCCAGATCTGGCTCCGTCTGACTTTCATCTAATCCCCAACCTCAAAAAAGTGGAAAGCGTGTTTCATCAAATGATGAGGCGATAGTATCCGTAGATGGGTATTTTGAAGGTCTTCCGGAAAACTACTTCAGAGATGGGGTAAATGAATTGGAAAATCACTGTAAAAATGAGCTTAAGGGAGATTATACTTCAAAACTTATTGACTGCCCTAACACTTACATAACAAATATTTTTAACGTTACTAACATAAACATAGCATAGCATTATTTAACAATTTCTAAATGAAATTAAACGAATTACTTTGTTATTTGTCACTTATTTTTTTTTTATTTATCTGCTACTGCAGTTTCGTAGGTTTACTACATTGTCAAGCGTAATACTGTAGTAAACCTACGAAACTGGAGTAGCAGATAAATAAAAAAAAAGTGACAAATAACAAAGTAATTCGTTTCGTTTCATTTAGAAATTTAAGATGTACTGTCACAAAGTAACGGACACCTCAATTATACAATTGATTATTTAACAATATCTTTACAAAACAGAGAAAATCTTGCATAAAGCAGCCATCTAGTGTTGTTGCTAACTGCTATTCGTTAAAACCCCTTCCATATTACTTTGGTATAAATGCTGTCTGAATTTTTTTATCGTTGATGCTTCAATGTGTGTTGCTAACCGATATACCTTATAGAGTGCTTTTATTCGGCTGAGTTTTCGTTATTTTGTTTCAATAATATGCCTTATGATTTTATAAACTTTTTTCCGAATTTTCCTCTACCGAGAGTAAGCTATTCATCATACTTATGACGTGAAAGAGTGTTCCTGTTTTATACAGACTGACTCCGTCAAACAACAGCCATGTTGCTGTACTGGCAGAGATAGTAGTCTACCTCCCTGTATGGATATTCAGAATGAGTCAAAATTTCCGTGGTCTTGGAATCTTGCGCATAATGACATTGCGCAACAGTTATCACCTCTATGCTTAATATTCTATTTTTGCACTCGATTCTAATACACCAAACACTTTATTCTTGCACTAGATGAGAGTTTCGCTAACCATGCCCTCATCACTCCATCATTAGAAACGATGATTGAGTCAATCATGGCTCCATTAATTTGGTGGAGTGGTGATAACTTTTTTATAGTGTCATTATGCCAGAAATTCCAAAATCACAACTTAGCAGACTATTTATATTTATTTATACAAAAACAGTAATTTACTCAAGTGGAATCGACCAATCACAGACGGTGGTTTACTTTCGGTCGAATGACCAGTATAGGAATAAGACTTCTATGCCTGTTTTTACTATTTTTGTATTTTATAATGTCAATACTTTTGTATGCGTCCAATAATATTCGAGAGACGGCCATAGCGTAGGGGCTAACTTGTCTGCCTTCTACACCAGCGATCCGAGTTCGATTCTCGGCTAGGGAAATAATAAATTAAAAAAAAGTATTACAAAGTGACAGTTGCCTGTCTCGGGAAGAAAATGGCAAATCACTCGTAATATTATGCCTAGTAAAAGCCCTCCCACTTTGGTTGCTCGAAACCGGCATTGTAGATCCCCTTTGTCTGTGGAATATTTAACAAAAAGTACAAACGACAGGCAAAGGCGAGAGGGTCGCCTACGTCCGTATCGGATTTGGTACTTCAAGAAGATTTGGTCGTGAAATTTATCCTTCCTAAGATATGTGTTAAGTTGTCTGATAACTTATAGACTAACGTCAGTTTATGTCGTTTTCAGTGAAATGAATCGTCAGTTCTAATTTACTATTATTGTTATTATTTTACTTAAGTTTATTTTCTATTTTTTATAACTTAGATATTCAGAAATGGTAACTGTTCTTTGTTCTCAATTTCACAGGTTAGAATCTACAAGCACCCTTCTTTTAGAGGCTCTAAGATCTTCAGTATTAGACATTAGGTCCATCATAGTTCTGTCTGCTTTCGAGACGATCTGTCTAATGTGCTCAGCAAAAATAAGATTATGACTAAGTTAGAGAATTTTTGAGTTGTCTGTAAGATAAAAACTCGCTGGAGGAGCTAGATATTGTAAGTTTTCTGGAAACCAGTAATATTTCTTTTCAAATCAAAAATTATGTTCTATAATATTCATTAAATCAAGTTCTCGGCAGAGGATATTTACTTTAAAAATTAATACGCTAGTAAACTATGCAATAACATAAGTAAATATATGTGAATATAATCGATCTTTAACGATAAATAAATGTGGTTTTTTATGCAATCACTAGCAAAGTCACATTCCAATAGGTAATGGAATACCAATGTCTAACTTTAAATTAATATGTAGATGCTAAATTATATAATCGTTATCCTTTCGAAAAGTAATGCTATGGCAATTAGTCGCTTTATTATGGATTAATTAATTATTAGGAATAATAGAAGCAGAAAAAAGTAATTAAAATTTAAAAAAGCTCCGTTTGACCATTAAATGCTAAAAAGCTTTATAATGTGAAAATCGAATTAGTTACTGTCACCTCAAAATAAAATTTCTTCCATGTCTTTATTTAACTGATTGAATAACTTTCTGCTGTTCGCGAATATTAGCATGGGTAGCTGATTGTTGAGTATACACGGTATACATCGCCTTTGTTGTCTCTAGTTGAATTGTGGGCCTTGAACAATGCAAGAATTGATTCTCTATATAAAAATCTTCTTAACTACATATCTATCATCTAGCTTATTGACGAACCAACACGGATCCCTGATCGAGACGGGGAGTTCGCCAGTCTTCTTGATCTGTTTTTAACCACCAATCCGGAGATTTACACGGTCACCGTAAATCCGCCGTTAGGTTCTTCCGACCATAAACTGCTTTCGACATCGAGTATCCTGCCAATCAGTGACAGAGAGGCGCCTAGGCCGCGCAAGATTTGGCACTACAAATCTGCTAAATGGGAAGATCTCATGGAATACTTCGAACTTTCCCTTGGATGGACGTTTGTTTTCGATCCGATAACCCATCTGACTGCGCCAGGGAGGTCTCCGATGTTATTTTGGCTGGTATGGAAGCTTACATCCCTTTTTCGAAGAAATGCTCCTCCAACGGCAAGCCTTGGTTCGACCGAAAATGCAAAGAAGCTGTTGCTTCTAAACATATTGCCTACCGACAATGGCGTGAAAATCCTAACACTTTAAATCGAAACACCTTTGTTCATGCCCGGAACAGATGCAAGGGAATTATCGACGAAACCAAGGAGGTACACAATCAACGAATTAAAAACAAACTTCTCGCTTGTCCCAACAATTCTAGGTCCTTTTGGGCAGTCGCTAAGGCAGTTAGTCAAAACTTTACCAAATCCACGATACCACCACTCACACGGCCAGATAATTCCATTGCAACCACACCTGTTGAGAGAGCGAACTTGTTGGCTGAACTCTTTGCTTCACATTCTACTGTCGATTTCCAAGGAAAAACACCACCTACTATTCCCATATTGCAGTCAAGGATGCCCGATGTTGTCTTCAGACAGCGCATCATAAAGCGTATTTTAATGAAGCTAGACACCAAGAAGGCTTCTGGCGCTGACGGAATACCTGCCATAGTTCTCAAAAACTGTGCAAGGGAACTAACACCAGTTTTCTGTAGACTTTTTAACCTATCCTACAGAAAGGGAATATTTCCGTCCTGCTGGAAATGCGCCACGGTTCAGCCGATACCTAAAAAAGGTAAGAAGACCTTGCCAAATAACTACCGACCAGTTGCACTGCCTTGAATAATATCGAAAGTCATGGAAAAGGTTATCAATGAGCATCTTCTAAAATATTTTGAACGATTCAATATTATTAGCGATCACCAATATGGTTTTCGTAAACATAGATCAACAGGAGATCTTCTGACTTATGTAACACATGTTTGGAACAACGCAATTGAACACTTTGGAGAATCTCGAGCGGTTGCTCTTGACATATCCAAGGCATTCGACCGTGTTTGGCACGATGGACTGTTGGCTAAGTTGCGCTCTTATGGTATGTCTAAAAGGTTCTGTTTGTGGCTCTCATGTTTCCTCAGAGAGCGTTCTTTACGAGTGGCGGTCGACGGATTTCTTTCTAACACCCTCACTATCAACGCCGGTGTGCCCAGGGCTCCATACTGTCTCCTACTCTCTTTCTCATTTACATTAACGATCTGCTGGAAAAGACGGGAATCCAATCTATAGCTTTGCAGATGACAGTACGCTTATCTCCTTATTCCCTTTGAACGCTCGGACATCGGCTGCTCAGGCGAATATCCGCAGACAGCAGGAGGTCGTTCAACTTAACAAAGACCTGGAAGAAATTCTATCTTGGGGTGACAGTAACCAAGTGGAATTTAACGCTACAAAAACCCAAGCGGCAGTTTTTTTCTAAAAAAGTTAACGTTGCTGAACCCGACATAGTTATGTCGGGGCACTCCATTCCCCTAGCATCGTCGCTCAATTTGTTGGGCGTTAGTTTGGGAGCAAATATGTCTTGGCATGAACATGTTGCAGGCATAGCAAGGAGAGCTTCTCAAAATTGGGAATATTATTTAGAACCAGAAAGCTTTACACCCCACAACAACTGTTAATTCTTTACAAAGCCCAAATTCGACCAACTATGGAATACTGCTCCCACGTTTGGGGCTCCGCTCCCAAACATACACTGCATTTGTTGGATTCTGTTCAGAGAAGAGCGGTCCGTCTGATTGGGGACCCGGAATTGACCGGCGGCCTTGATTCGCTGGAACATCGAAGAACGGTTGGCGACTTGAGTCTGTTCTACAAGTATTTTCATGGAAAGTGTTCGAAGGATGTAGCCCGCTTAATTCCTCCCAAAGCGGTGCATGTTAGAAATACACGTCGCGCTGGTGCTTCGCATCCGTATGAGGTTCAGCTTGTTACTCCGCGTACGACGCTTTTTTCAAGCAATCTTTTATATGGAGAAACGTCATCCCTTTGGAATAATTTGCCCAGCGCTGTGTTTCCCACCGAGTACAACTTACAGCGATTCAAGAACAACGTGAATCGCTTTTTCCGCACTCGTGCCGCTCCTGGAGCGCTTTAGGGGCTTCCCTGCAGCACGTGTGCTAGACCAATAAAAAAAAAAAAAAAAAAAAAAAAATCTAAAAATACAACAATGAAAGTAATCATCAATGAGGACACTAACGCAAACAAGGTTCTAGTGAAAAAGGGTGTGAGACGGGGAAGATACTATATCTCCTAAATTATTCACTCTTGCACTTGAAGTTGTTTGAAGAACCTAAATTGGGATGAGAAAGACATAACGATTGACGACAGATCATCTTCGTTTTGCGGACGGTATCGTGCTGATCAGCCAAGACATAAATCAGCTGGAAGTTATGCTTCAAGAACTTCAGAGGGAATCAGCAAATATTGGTCTGTCCATGAACCCGGGAAAACTAAAATCATCAGAAGATAAAAAGTATATAATGGGTAATCAGGTTATAGAAAAAGTAGAGGAATATGTTTCCTTAGGACATGATATCAAATTAAATAGCAAGCAAAGAGAAAGTTGAAAAATGTGATTGAGAACAGCAGTATTTTAATCAATTTAAAGAGGAAAGTGATATCTGTGTACTTCCGATGATGACGTATAGAATGGAAACCACAACTCTAACGAACCAATCAACATAAAGAGCCATTGAACGGATGATGTTAGCAATAACTTTCAGAGATCACATCGTAAACACAGAGATAAGACAAAGAACAAAAGTCGAAGACGTAATAACTCGTATAGCCGAATTGAAATGCAACTGGATAGGACATGTTGCTTGTCAAGACAACGCTCGGTGGACAAAACGCATTAATCATTGGAGACCTGGTCCACATAAACGGAGAGTTGTTAGACCAACAAAACGTTGGCTGGACGACATTAAGTAGAAAGTCTGAAAAAATTGGCATAATTCCTTATTCTGAACTAGTTGGGAGAGGCCTATGTCCAGGAGTGGACTGTGAACGGCTGATAAAAGAAGAACAAGACTAGGTATTCCATCAGCCCCAGAAGGCTTCCTTTTGGTGACTATCTTCTCTAAGGTACGTTTTAAACGTTATCTAAAGACACTGTCAGGCGTTTCTAACATTAAACATTGAAAATAGCGTATTTCAGTTACTAACAGTCGAATATAAACACAAATATGTAAATCATCAACGCCGGTGTTCCCCAAGGCTCAATACTGTCTCCTACTCTCTTTCTCATTTACGTTAACGACCTGCTGGAAAAGACCGGGAATCCAATCTACAGCTTTGCAGATGATAGAACGCAGTTTTTTCTAAAAAAGTTAACGTCGCTGAACCCGACATAGTCATGTCGGGGCACTCCATTCCCCTAGCATCGTGACTCAATTTGTTGGGTGTTAATTTAAGAGCAAATATGTCCTGGCATGAACATGTTGCAGGCATAGCAAGGAAAGCTTCTCAAAAGTTGGGAATATTATTTCGAACCAGAAAGCTTTACATTCCACAACAACTGTTAATCCTTTACAAAGATCAAATTCGACCAACTATGGAATACTGCTCCCGTGTTTGGGGCTCCGTTTCCAAACATACACTGCATTTGTTGGATTCTGTTCAGAGAAGAGCTGTTCGTCTGATTGGAGACCCGGAACTGACCGGCGGCCTTGATTCGCTGAAACATCGAAGACGGTTGGCGACTTGAGTCTGTTTTATAAGTATTTTCATGGGAAGTGTTCAAAGGATGTAGCCCGCTTAATTCCTCCTAGAGCGGTGCATGTTAGAAATACACGTCGCGCTAATACTTCACATCCATATGAGGTTTAGCTTGTTACTCCACGTACAACGCTTTTCAAGCAGTCTTTTATATGGAGAACATCATCCCCTTTGGAATAATTTGCCCAGGGCTGTGCTTCCCACCAAGTAAAATTTGCAGCGATTCAAGAACAGCGTGACTCGCTTTTTCCGCACACACGCCCGCTTCTGGAGCGCTTTAGGGACTTCCCTGTAGCACGTGTGCTAGACCCATAAAAAAAAAATAAAAATAAACTACACATGAAAAGTAACTGCTAATGCGTTTTATTCGAAATTGCGGAATGACCTAATTAAGAACTCCGAAGATCTAGGGAAATAGTTTATTGTTTGCATACTCTAGTTAATTACCATGCATGTCGAGAAAACTAAACAGGAAATTTCAGTTTATCGTTATCACGTGTCTAACCAACTTTAAAAAAAAAGTCAGAAGCACCCACTGTGGACACACAAAAATGGGTTAAGTATACTTATAATCATTTTATATGAAGCTATTAAACCATCGTATTATTATTTAAATGCAACATGTAACAAACCATACATCTATTATGTATTTGTTACATTTTCACTCCATAGGAACTCATGAATAATAAAAATTATCATGTTGCGATTACCATTAACATATGTCATTTTAATGTTTTTTAACGTATGAGTCAATTATTTATTTAAATTTTGTTTAACGCAATAATATTTCAAGATGTACGCGTACTTTATTCAATTATTATTTATTACTAAACAGGATGTTTATTAATTCGAGCTCGTAAATTTCCACGCGGAGTTATCGTCAAAATAAAATTTAGTTCTATTAAGTTTATTGTAAGATATACCACGCAGGGCAAGGGGCACTGAAACATCAGTTTGAATTGGTATAGACAAAAACATTTTACGCCCAAGACGCTATAGTTTTATTTATGTAACACTATATATGACAACTTCTGAGAAGCTGAGAATATTATTTCGAACTAGAATGCTTTACACTCCACAACAATTGTTAATTCTGTACAAAGCTCAAATTCGACCAACGATGGAATACTGCTCCCATGTTTGGGGCTCCAAACATACATTGTACGAGGCTGGTTTGAAAAGTCCGTGCAAAGTCCGAGAGATGGCATCACCGGCGCGTTTCGACGTGTCATGTTTAGTTAGTAGCATCTCTTGAACGAAACGCACACCAAGTTTCAGCCATATTGGTCTATTTCTTTGTATTTGGCATTCGTGCGAATCAAGGAAGTCGAGTGATTTTCAAGAAATGGACGAAAAAGAATTTCGTGTGGTGATTAAACATTACTTTATGAAAGGTAAAACGCCCCAGGAGGACTAAAGAGAAGCTTGATAAACATTATGGTGACTCTGCACCTTCGATTAGAAACAGTTTATAAGTGGTTTCAAAATTTTCGGACTGGCCATATGGGCACAGTGACGCTGAACGTTCTGGACGGCCTGTGGAGGTTACGACTCAGAAATCATTGATCAAATCCATGATATGATGATGGATGACAGAAGAGTTAAGGTGCGTGAGATTGCTAGTGCTGTGGGCATCTCGACTGAATGGGTACATAATATTTTGCATAAACATTTGGACATGAGAAAGCTATCCGCAAGATGGGTGCCGCGATTGCTAACGCTTGACCAAAAACGGAATCGTGTGAAGTGTTGCAAGGATGGTTTGCAGCTGTTCCAGAAGAATCCGGAGGACTTTAAGCGTCGTTTCGTCACTGTGGATGAAAACATGTATACATTACTATACTCCTGAGACCAAACAACAATCTAAACAATGGGTTACCAAGGGGGGGAATCTGCACCAAAAAAGGCGAAGACGTTCCTTCGGCCGGAAAGGTTATGGCGACTGTCTTTTGGGATTCGCAAGGGATAATCCTCATCGACTATCTGGAAAAGGATAAAACTATTACAGGTGAATATTATTCATCGTTATTGGACCGTTTGAAAACCGAGCTGCAAGAAAAACGCCTGCGATTGGCCCACAAGAAAGTCCTTTTCCATCACGACAACGCACCAGCACACACCTTAGCAGTTGTGGATTCCAACTCGTTTCACATCCCCCCCTATTCTCCAGACTTGGCTCCCTCGGACTACTATTTGTTCCCCAATTTGAAGAAATGGCTGGCGAGACAAAGATTTTATTCAACGAGGAAGTGATTGCAGACACTAATGGATATTTTGCAGACTTGGACAAATCCTATTATTCGGAAGGGATCAACAAACTAGAACATCGTTGGATGAAGTGCATAAGCCTAAAAGGAGACTATGTCGAAAAAAATAAAAAGGTTTTACCCCAAACACATAAGTAGTTTTTATTTTTGCACGGACTTTTCAAACCAGCCTCGTATTGGTTGAACTCTATTCAGAGGAGTGCTGTTCGTATGATGGAGACCAGACCTGGCCAGTAAACTTAATTCCTTGGAACATCGAAGAACGGTTGGCGATTTCAGTCTCTTCTACAAGTATTTTCCAGGAAGTGTTCGTAGCCCAGTCGTCAGAGGCAAATTTTGACGAAAACCTCTCATTAAATGTTAACAGACTGCATTTTGGCATACGGGTAGTTTTTTGGACGCAGAATACGCTGCTCTAAAGTGTACGCTAAGCCTACAAACTCGAAAATTAAATAAAAAATTCGGTTTCTCGCAAATAGCTTGAGAAATAAAAAAGATATCGAAAAACTAATAGCATCACGTGAAAGAACCGGAAATTTTACAAAAAAATAGTATGTAGATTTTTTTTACTTTTGCCGTAATTTAAAAAAAATATTTATAATAAAATGGTTGGTTTAATCCTTCAGTTGTAGTGGGAACCATGCTTCCAACCTCATTTATGGAATTCTTTCAAGAGGGACATT
>CM032454.1:195964372-196179569 GCA_019049505.1 Pachyrhynchus sulphureomaculatus
ATCTAATTTTTAAACGTTTTGTTTACATGTGAAAAGTATTGGGAAAAAAAATGTTTTTTTGCGTGAAAAATTGCAACTTGGGAATGCAGAAAGTGTTTTAAGTTTCGTGACAATTGGTTTTTATTACAGCATGTTTAATTAAACAGAATTAGTGTTGTGTAGCATTTCCTATATCTGTTGTATGTAATGCATTTTTAGTGTTCCGTACGGACACTGACTGTCCGAGGGTCACACCCGATTTTTCTCTGAAACTATTTGATGTAGAAAGTTAAAATTTGGCACTAGTATAAGAACTGATGACCTCGTCAGAGCTGTGGAGTTTTGAAAGTTAAATTTCGACTTAAAGAGTTAGTTTTAGGGGGTGAAATCGGAAGTGAAAAAAAAAAATTACTAGGTCATCAAATGAAAGTTTGTAAAAACACTAGTTCAGAAATATATGTAATGTAATACTTGCGCATACTTTTCTATGTATTATTTCCCAAAAATTGCGAAAAATCGCTGTCCACTCCTTATCTCGAAAAAGTACTGATCAAAAAATTGTGAACCAATTCTGGAATATTCTCTACAGGGTGTAGATTAAACGAAAATTATCATTAATAATCGATCTGGTATATATAAAAAAAAAAATTCAAGGTTATCAGTTTTCAGTAAAGATCGGAAAAAAACTTTCTTGAAAACTTAATTGGAGTGTTTTGTGAAGTGATTAATCATATTATATACCTTCTTAGCAAACATTTTTATTTTAAAAGCAATCAACGTACGGAACACTAATTGCACAAGTCCGACTTGCACTTGGCCGGTTATATACTAGAAAATTTGTTATTGCTGACGAAAAATTCCTCTTTTTACTTATCTTGAACGATACAGATAACGAGAAGTCAATTAATTGCAATGGTAAAATAGACATGAGTACGTAATTAATATTCTCTATGTAATTTTCCATTTTAGAACACGAATTTGTGACATCCTTGAGTTAGTTTTACGTGTTATTAAGTATTTTTCTATAATTGTTCTTGCTACAGAGATATGCTAATTTCATTATATTCTGTGATAGTATATGTAACATCTTATATATATATATATATATATATATATATATATATATATATATATATATATATATATATATGTATATATATTGATCTTTCTATTTGTTGTAAGTGTTCTTTGCCCAGTCACTTAAGCCAAAAAAGAGGGTCAACCTCGGAATGGGAGATAATAAGCTGTAAACTTGTATAAACCTTTATTTTGGCATTCTAAAAGTTGCCTCAAAAGTCTCTCGTGTCCGCGTCTTAACATATTCAAGGTCAAAGGTCACAAAAATCGGTTTTTCGCAAATATCTCGCTTCCTATGGTTTCATTGATATTTGCATCTATTATAAAAATTGTAGATCATAAAATTATCTACAAATTTTGTCTTAATTTTTTTTTATACACTTAACCGTTTTTGAGATAAAGCGTAAGTAGAAAAAGAATTAAGTATTTTTTCTTTAAAATGTGTAAACTCTTAAACACTTATATTACTATTAAGATTATACCTGAGAATACGGATCCCTATAATACGACCTTTTCTATTTATAGTCAGTTGGGACAGATGTTCCATTGTATAGAGACGAAAAAAAAAGAGAAGTACAGACGCACGATTGAATTCAAAGACAATGTCATCAAAAAAGCAGAAGAACGAAGCGATTCCTTCGGAGAATTAGTAAAAGATCGTATACTTTATGAGTATGACTTGATCGCCGCTGAAGCAAAGTACCATACCATTTGCTATACTAATTTCTAAAGTCGAGTACCATCTACTGATAAGAAGCCTTGCGAAGATAATCAACTCACACAAGCACACACATTGAAAGAGCTTAAAGATGTCCTTACGGAGTATGTACCAGATGATAAGACCATCATTACAAGACTTCAACAAAAATAATTAACTGACATAATAATTACGAGAAAGGTAGGATCATATCTTTTCGTGATAAACAAGCTAATATATTATCAAAAGCTTGGTAAGACAATAAATAAAAGGTTCCTGAAGAAGAACGGTTGCTGATTGTAGAAGCTGCAGCAGCTATTGTTAGGGAAGGTATTCGATCATCTGTAGTCGAAACCAAGCCTTATCCGCCTCCGAGTAAAATGTTAGATGATATTAATGAAGAAATCTCAAAAACGGTTAAGCGTATAAAAAATGTTTAGAACAAAATTTGTAGAGAATTTTATGCTCTACAGTTTTTATAATAAATGCAAATATCATTAAAATCATAGGAAGCGAGATATTTGCGAAAAACCGATTTTTGTGACCTTTGACCTTGAATATCTTAAGACACGGACACGAGATTTTATGAGACTTTTGAGATAACTTTTAGAATGCCAAAATAAAGGTTTATACAAGTTTACAGCTTATTATCTCTCATTCCGAGGTGAAACTTCTAATGTGACTGGATAATCTATTTGACTCGGTATGATTTTATTTGAGTATGTTAAATATTAGCAATTTTTATTTTGGCGAGAGTATTAAACAGATTTTGGGCTTTACTTTTTAGTGTTCCGTACGGAACACTTATAAGATCACTTCGGTGTCTGTCTGTCTGTCTGTCACACCCGATTTTCTCCGAAACTATTTGACATAAAAAGGTGAAATTTGGTAATAATATAGGAATTGATGGCCTCATCAGAGCCATGTAGTTTTGAGAATTAAATTTTGACTTAAGGGGTTAGTTTTGGGGGGTGAAGTCGGAAGTGAAAAAAAAAATTTTTTACTAGGTCATCGAGTGTGGTGTCAAATGAAAGCTTGTGAAAACACGAGTAATATATATATATTTTATTTTTAAAAATTCGCGAAAAATCGCTGTCCCGGGCGTTATCTCGAAAAGTACTTACCAAAAAATTTCGAAAAAATTCTGGAATATTCTCCACGGGGTGTAGATTGAACGAAAATTATGACGAGTGCATTACCTTTAATAATTTATATGGTATATAAAAAAAAAACAAAAATTTCAACGTCATCAGATTTCAGTAAAGATTGGAAACAAACTTTGTTGAAAACTCATTTGGGGTGTGTTTTGTGAAGTCACTGATCGTTTTATACCACCGTAACATAAATTTTGACTTAAGGGGTTCGTTTTGAGGGGTGAAATCGGAAGTGAAAAAATTTTTTTTTACTAGGTCATCGAGTGTGGTGTCAAATGAAAGCTTGTAAAAACACGATTAAAAAATATATATAATGTAATACTTGCGCACACTTTTCTTCGTATTACTTTTAAAAAATCGCTGTCCCCTACCTTATCTCGAAAAGTACTGATCAAAAAATTTTGAAAAAATTCTGGAATATTCTCCACGGGGTATAGATTGAACGAAAATTATCACGAGTGCATTTTTATTTATTTGGTATATAAAAAAAAACAAAATTTCAAGATCACCAGTTTTCAGTAAAGATTGGAAACAAACTTTGTTGAAAACTCATTTGGGGTGTCTTTTGTGAAGTCACTGATCGTTTTATACCACCGTAACATAAATTTTGACTTAAGGGGTTCGTTTTGAGGGGTGAAATCGGAAGTGAAAAAATTTTTTTTTACTAGGTCATCGAGTGTGGTGTCAAATGAAAGCTTGTGAAAACACGAGTAAAAAATATATATATAATGTAATATTTGCGCACACTTTTCTTCAAATTACTTCTAAAAAATCGCTGTCCCCTACCTTATCTCGAAAAGTACTGATCAAAAAATTTTGAAAAAATTCTGGAATATTCTCCACGGGGTATAGATTGAACGGAAATTATCACGAGTGCATTACCTTTAATAATTTATTTGGTATATAAACAAAAAACAAAATTTCAAGGGCACCAGTTTTCAGTAAAGATTGGAAACAAACTTTGTTGAAAACTCAATTGGGATGTGTTTTGTGAAGTCACTAATCATTTTATACCACCCTAACAAAAATTTTTATTTTAAAAACAATCAACGTACGGAACACTAATTGTGCAAGTTCATCTTGCACTTGACCGGTTTTTTTTTTAATATATTAAGCTTTTTATCATTAAATGACTAATTGATATAACTTGAAAAAAAAAGTAGAGAACGTATTACATACAATTCCCTGATCGTTTTACTAAACAATAGTTTTATGTAGAGTAATAATACATTCATTAACAGTAGGTCTTTGACTTGACGAGCAAAAATAGCAAACATAAATAAACATAAACGATAACCTTAAGGTCTGCGTTACATAAAAAGGAAAATATTCATAATTTGGCATAATCTCGCATACATACAGATGTTCCGGGTTTTTGTTACGAATATAAACATCTCCTGTTGTTTTATAATTTAAACTCTATGTATGTACATTGATTTTTTTTGTAAGAGTATACTGTGTATATATGAGTTTCGTGATTATTCTCACGCATATTTAATTATAATTTTTTTCGCTTCATTTAATGAGATATGAGGCGCCTCATTGTGTAATAATTATTTATCACTTATTTATTATAAATATTGTTATAAAAACTTGGGAAATAAAAAAGAGGTATTTATGGTAAATTTGATGCTTTCAAGGATTTGAGATTAAAGGAGTTGCTTCCATTTTCTACATTGTTTGACTAAATATTAGAAAAAAATTCAGCTAACGTTATTAGTCAGTCAGGAGTATTGACTTCAGTTTTGGACCTCGAAAAACTTGTTTTTAGTGTTCCGTACGGAACACTTATAAGATCACTTCGGTGTCTGTCTGTCTGTCTGTCACACCCGATTTTCTCCGAAACTATTTGGCATAGAAAGGTGAAATTTGGTAATAATATAGGAATTGCTGGCCTCATCAGAGCCATGTAGTTTTGAGAATTAAATTTTGACTTAAGGGGTTAGTTTTGGGGGGTGAAGTAAGAAGTAAAAAAAAAATTTTTTTACTAGGTCATCGAGTGAGGTGTCAAATGAAAGCTTGTGAAAACACGAGTAAAAAATATATATATAATATTATACTTGCGCGCACTTTTCTTTGTATTATTTCTAAAAATTCGCGAAAAATCGCTGTCCCGGGCCTTATCTCGAAAAGTACTTATCAAAAAATTTCGAAAAAATTCTGGAATATTCTCCACGGGGTGTAGATTGAACGAAAATTATCACGAGTGCATTACCTTTAATAATTTGTATGGTATATAAAAAAAACAAAAAATTTCAAGGTCATCAGATTTCAGTAAAGATTAGAAACGAACTTTGTTGAAAACTCATTTGGGATGTGTTTTGTGAAGTCACTGATCATTTTATACCACCGTAACATAAATTTTGACTTAAGGGGTTCGTTTTGAGGGGTGAAATCGGAAGTGAAAAAAAAATTTTTTTTACTAGGTCATCGAGTGTGGTGTCAAATGAAAGCTTGTGAAAACACGAGTAATATATATATATATATATATATATATATATATATATATATATATATATATATATAATGTAATACTTGTGCACACTTTTCTTCGTATTACTTTTAAAAAATCGCTGTCCCCTACCTTATCTCGAAAAGTACTGATCAAAAAATTTTGAAAAAATTCTAGAATATTCTCCACGGGGTATAGATTGAACGAAAATTATCACGAGTGCATTACCTTTAATAATTTATTTGGTATATAAAAAAAAACAAAATTTTAAGATCACCAGTTTTCAGTAAAGATTGGAAACAAACTTTGTTGAAAACTCATTTGGGGTGTGTTTTGTGAAGTCACTGATCATTTTATACCACCCTAACAAAAATTTTTATTTTAGAAACAATCAATGTACGGAACACTAATTGTGCAAGTTCAACTTGCACTTGACCGGTTTTTTCAATTTTGTTTGTACACACTTGAGCGATTTAAAACTAACGAAGATTTGTTGGAAATTTCATTACGAAGAGTTTAATTTCTTGTTTGTCTCGATCCGAATTATATAACCGGAGTTATTCACGTTTTCAGCTCAAAAAACGCGTTTTGAAAACTTAATTTGTTTATAAATAAAAGAGTACAAGTTTTTCGAGGTCCAACAGTCAGAACAATACTCCTAGTAATACCCCAGAGAGGATAAAATCATAATATTGCTATGATTAGTTAGTAGCATCCCTTGAATGAACGCACACCAAGTTTCAGCCATATTGGTCTATTTCTTTGTGTGAATCAAGGAAGTCGAGTGATTTTTCAAGAAATGGACGAAAAAGAATTTCGTGTGGTGATTAAACATTACTTTATGAAAGGCAAAACGCCTCAGGAGACTAAAGAGAAGCTTGATAAACATTATGGTGACTCTGCACCTTCGATTAGAACAGTTTATAAGTGGTTTCAAAATTTTCGGACTGGCCATATGAGCACAAGTGACGCTGAACGTTCTGGACGGCCTGTGGAGGTTACGACTCCAGAAATCATTGATCAAATCCATGATATGGTGATGGATGACAGAAGAGTTAAGGTGCGTGAGATTGCTAGTGCTGTGGGCATCTCGACTGAACGGGTACATAAACATTTGGACATGAGAAAGCTATCCGCAAGATGGGTGCCGCGATTGCTCACGCTGGACCAAAAACGGAATCATGTGAAGTGTTGCAAGGATGATTTGCAGCTGTTCCAGAAGAATCCGGAGGACTTTAAGCGTCGTTTCGTCATTGTGGATGAAACATGGATACATTACTATACTCCTGAGACCAAACAACAATCTAAACAATGGGTTACCAAGGGGGAATCTGCACCAAAAAAGGCGAAGACCGTTCCTTCGGCCGGAAAGGTTATGGCGACTGTCTTTTGGGATTCGCAAGGGATATCCTCATCGACTATCTGAAAAAGGGTAAAACTATTACAGGTGAATATTATTCATCGTTATTGGACCGTTTGAAAACCGAGCTGCAAGAAAAACGCCCGCGATTGGCCCACAAGAAAGTCCTTTTCCATCACGACAACACACCAGCACACACCTCAGCAGTTGTGGTCGCAAAATTAATGGAAATAGGATTCCAACTCGTTTGACATCCCCCCTATTCTCCAGACTTGGCTCCCTCGGACTACTATTTGTTCCCCAATTTGAAGAAATGGCTGGCGGGACAAAGATTTTATTCAAACGAGGAGGTGATTGCAGGAACTAATGGATATTTTGCAGACTTGGACAAATCCTATTATTCGGAAGGGATCAACAAACTAGAACATCGTTGGACGAAGTGTATAAGCCTAAAAGGAGACTATGTCGAAAAATAAAAAAGGTTTACCCCAAACACATAAGTAGTTTTTATTTTTGCACGGACTTTTCAAACCAGCCTCGTATTTAGACTGGGCAATTTTAAATGCTTTTTTTACCGCACTATACAGCGGAAAACAAATTCTGTCATTACAGTCCAGGTCTGAAAAATGATGATTATATGATACATATAGGGAGAATTATCGTTGATATTGTGGTTACCTTCGCAGTTTTTCTCTCTGTGAGTCACGTTTACTGGGAAAGTGACTATATTGCGGTTATACAGTCAGTCAAGTAAGAACGTGTCTCGCATTGTTCATTAAAAAATAGATTTATTTTAAAGTTTTCTACATCATTCGACAGTAAAGGATTGCCATTAAAATGCTAATGATTCAGTAGTTCGTCCAGTCCTCATCAACATCAATGATTACCTGGCATCTTTGAGGTATATTTTCGACGAGAATTTCCGCATATTCTTAAGGTAAAGATTTCCAAATTGTCCGAATTTGCCGTCACAGCTGCTTCACTGTGTATACCTTTTTACTATGAAACTTCTGCTTTATGTATGATCACACATCCTCGATTGGGTGTGACGGATTCCCCTTTTCACTGTCTACGGGTTTTACTTCAATGTTTGGGGTCGTTATCCTCTTGAAGAATCCACTCTTCATTTTTGTTAACAAACCACCGTTTAGTAGTTGGCACTAAAGCCTTGTAAATCTGGAGAATTTTTTCAGCTTTCAAATTGTAGGTAAAGATGAAGAGTCTCCCAGAGAGTTTTTCCGAAAGACATCTCCAAACATGGATCTTCGCAGGGTGTTTCAAGCTGCACTGAACCAATCGGTTAGTGGGTTTGGGAATAAGATTTCTATCCCTGTTTTTACTATTTTTATATTTTATAATGTCAATATTTTTGTATGCGTCCAATAATATTCGAGAGCCGGTCATAGCGTAGGGGTTAACGGCTGCCTTCTATGCCGGAGTCCCGAGTTCGATTCTCGGCTAGGGAAATAATAAACTCAAAAAAAAGTGTTACAACGTGACGGTTCTCCGTCTCGGGAAAACAGTGGCGAACCACTCGTAGTTTCATGCCTAGTAAAAGCTCCCTCACTTTGGCTACTCGGGACTGGCATTAAACTGTAGCTCCCCTTTGTCTGTGGAATACAAAAAAAGTACAAACGACAGGCAAAGGCGGGCGCCTATGTCCGTATCGGATATGGTACTTCAAGATGAAAAAAACAAAAATTTCAAGGTCATTAGTTTTCAGTAAAGATCGGAAACAAAGCTTGTAAAAACATGAGTTCAAAAATATATATAATGTCTTACATGCGCACACTTTTCTTTGTATTATTTTGAAAAAATCGCTGCCACCCCTCTACCTCGAAAAGTACTGATCCAAAAATTCTGAAAATTTTGGAATATTCTCCTCGGGGTGTAGATTAAACGAAAATTATCACGAGTGCATTACCTTTAATAATTTATCTGGTATTTAAAGAAACAAACATTTCAAGGTCATCAGTTTTCAGTAAAGATCGGAAACAAACTTTGTTGAAAACTCATTTGGGGTGTGTTTTGTGAAATTACTTATCATTTTACAAATATTTTTATTTCAGAAGCCATCAACGTACGAAATACTAATTGCGCAAGTTCAACTTGCACTTGACCGGTTATTTTAGAACTGAAATATCAGGGAGTGGTAATTGTTCTTTGTTCTCAATTTCACAGGTTAAAATCTACAAACACTCTTCTTTTAGAGGCTCTGTCTGATTCCGAGATGATCTGTCTAATGTGCTCAGCAGAAATAAAATTATGACTAACTTAGAGAATTTTTGACTTGTCTGTGAGATAAAAACTCGAGGAGCTAGATATTGTAAGTTTTCTGGAAACCAGTAATATTTTTCTCAAATCAAAAATTATGTTCTATAATATTTCATCACATCAAGATCTCGGCAGAGGATATTTACTTTAAAAATTAATGCGCTAGTAATCTATGCAATAACATAAGTAAATATATATGAATATAATCGATCTTTAACGATATATAAATGTGTTTTTTTATGCAATCACTAGCAGTTACATTCCAATAGGTAATGGAATACCAATGTCTAACTTTAAATTAATATCTAGGTGCTAAATTACATAATCGTTATCCTTTCTAAAAGTAATGCTATGGCGATTAGTCGCTTTATTATGGATTAATTAATTATTAGAAATTACAGAAAATTAAAATTTAAATAACCGGTCAAGTGCAAGTTGAACTTGCGCAATTAGTGTTCCCGTACGTTGATTGCTTTTAAAATAAAAAATTTTGTTACGGAGGTATAAAATGATCAATGACTTCACAAAACACACCCCAAATGAGTTTTCAACAAAGTTTGTTTCCAATCTTTACTGAAATCTGATGACCTTGAAATTTTTGTTTTTTTTATATACCAGATAAATTATTAATGGTAATTTTCGTTCAATCTACACCCCGTGGAGAATATTCCAGGATTTTTTCAAAATTTTTTAATAAGTACTTTTCGAGATAAGACGGGGAGGACAGCGATTTTTCGCGATTTTTAAAAAATAATACAAAGAAAAGTGCGCGCAAATATAACATTATATATTTATATATATATATATATATATATATATATATATATATATATATATATATATATATATATATTTACTCGTTCTTTCACAAGCTTTCATTTGACATCACACTCGATGACCTAGTAAAAATTTTTTTTTTCACTTCCGATTTAACCCCCCAAAACTAACCCCTTAAGTCAAAATGTAACTCTCAAAACTACATGGCTCTGATGAGGCCATCAATTCCTATATTACTACCAAATTTCAACTTTCCATGTCAAATAGTTTCGGAGAAAATCGGGTGTGACAGACAGACAGACAGACACCGAAGTCATCTTATAAGTGTTCCGTACGGAACACATTAAATACTAAAAAGGGTAATATTTATAATGTGAAAATCGAATTAGTTACTGACACCTCTAGATAAAATTTCTTCCATGTCTTTATTCAGTCGAATGACTTTCTGCTTTCTGCGAATATGAGCATGAGTAGCGGATTGTCGAGTGTATACGGTAAATGTAGAAACAAGCGTACTGTCATCGGCTAACACGCGAAGAAAATAACACCAAGTATGTCTCCATACCATATAATCCGAAATATAGCAAGGGACTCAATAAGGTATTTAATAAGGTAGGCCTCACCTTAGTCTATAAGTCATCAGACAATCTGAGGAATATCTTAGGAAATCCCAAAGATAAGATTCCTAATTGTGAGAAAAGTGGAATTTATGAAATTAGTTGTAATGATTGTGACAAATAGTATGTTGGGCAAACTAAAAGGTCAATTAAAACACGATTTAAAGAACATTTAGCACACTTAAAATGCAATAGAACAAAAAAGTCTAGCATTGCCGAACATGCCCTTGAAGCTGATCATACTGTAACATTAGATAATCTAAGATTAATAAAAAATGTATCTGATAGCAGATTGCTGAACGCATACGAAAGTATGGAAATCATAAAATGTAAAAGTAGTTTAAATAAAGACAGAGGGCCTATTCCTTATAGTCCCCTCTACTGGTTACTTGACCGGAACTGATGGCCTTGCCTATGTCATTAGTTCCGTTTGAGTAATTCAAGGGTTAGGCTAAGTATAAATAAGGTAGATTTGTAGTTTAGCTTTAGTCAATCTTTGCTCCTGATGAAGCTAACATGGTTAGCGAAACGCGCGTCGACTGCAAAAACAAAGTGTTTGGTGTAGTGGTGATATATACTGAGTAGAAGAAGAAAAACACTAGGTATTCCATCAGCACCAGAAGGTTTTTTTGTTATGATTATTTTCGTTAAAAAATGTTTTAAAACGTTATCTGAAGACAATATCAGGATTCTTTGACTGAACATTGAAAATAGATTATTTTAGTTACTAACAGCCGAATTTAAAACACACTTATGTATATAAACTACACTAAAAAGTAACTGCTAATGCGTTTTATTCGAAATTGCGGAATGACCTAATTAAGAACTCCGAAGATCTAGGGAAATAGTTTATTGTTTGCATACTCTAGTTAATTACCATGCATGTCGAGAAAACTAAACAGGAAATTTCAGTTTTATCGTTATCATGTGTCTAACTAATTTAAAAAAAGGCAGAAGCACCCACTGTGACACACAAAAATGGGTTAAGTATACGTATAATCGTTTTATATGAAGCTATTACACTATAGCATTATTATTTAAATGCAACATGTAACAAACCTTACATCTATTATGTATTTGTTACATTTTCACTCCATAGGAACTCATGAATAAATAAAAATTATCATGTTGCGATTACCATTAACATATGTCATTTTAATGTTTTTTAACGCATGAGTCAATTATTTATTTAAATTTTGTTTAACGCAATAATATTTCAAGATGTACGCGTACTTTATTCAATTATTATTTATTACTAAACAGGATGGTTTATTAATTCGAGCTCGTAAATTTCACGCGGAGTTATCGTCAAAATAAAATTTAGTTCTATTAAGTTTATTGAAGATATACCACGCAGGGCAAGGGGCACTGAAACATCAGTTTGAATTGGTACATACAAAACCATTTTACATCCAAGACGGTATATAGACCAAGAGGGCGACCCAAAATTTTGACCTATCTACCAACCGTCTGTCTAGTTGTTCAATCTATCGGGCGAGACGAACAAAAGTCTTTAACGTTGATTTTGCGGCCCCCATGCGCTGGAATGCCTAGATAAGGCCCAAAACGTTACATCCAAAAATGGACTGTGGTTTAACCACTTAAATCAAGTACCATAACATATGTAGGCACTAAAAAGTCGAGCGCTACAAAGGGCAGACGCTTCCAAGACCGGATCCAGCTTTAGGGTCCAAAAAAAGTCATTTAACCATATAAAATCAATAAATTTAGTTTGTTCTTGATAAAATAAAAGGGAACCTGCAAAAGGCAGACGCCGCCAATACCAGAGGACGAAGCTGGACCCGCTTTTCCAGCCAAAAACGGCCGTTCTTCGAATTTTTGAATAAATAAGACCGTAAGTCCCAAGTTTTGAGTCCTACGCGTTTGCCCGAGTTATTTTTGAAAAATTTAGGCCTTAATTAATAAAATAGCATGACAGATGCCTCGCTTGTACCCGAACAAGGCATTTTCATAGTCAAAAAAAAAAATCGAAATTCTGATAGTGTAGGTGCTATTATAGGTTCAACATAAACCTGTAGAATCCGAATTTGCCATTCTCGAGGCCCCATAGTTAATGGCGAAACTCTGAGACCTCGAGAATGGCAAATTTGGATTCTAAGGGTCGAAAAACATAACAAAATAACAATGTCAGTCATCCGGTATGAATTTTATCTACTATCTATATCAGAATTTCGATTTTATTTTTTTAACTTTAAAAATATCTTAGCTTGTTCGGGTACAAGCGAGGCGTTTGCTCCTGTGACATTTTATTAACTAAGGCCTAAATTTTCCAAAAATAACTTGGGCAGATGCATACGATCCAAAACTATTTATTTAAAAACTCGAAAAAGGACCGTTTTTGGCTAGAAAAAGCAGGTCCATCTTCGTCCTTCGGTATTGGCGGCGTCCATCTTTTACAAATTCTCTTTTATTTTATCAAGAACAAACTAATTTTATTGATTTTATATGATTAAAAGTTTTAGATGTTTTTTGGGCCCTAAAGCTGGGTCCAGTCTCGACGGCGTCTGCCCTTTGGGGCGCTCGACCTTTTTTGTGTTAACAAATGTTATGGTACTTGTTTTAAGTGGTTAAACCACAGTTCATTATTGGATGTATCATTTTGGGCTTTATCTGGGGATTCCAGGGCACTGGGACCGCAAAATCAACGTTAAAGGCTTTTACCTATTCGACTCGCCCGATAGAATGAACAACTTGGCAGACGGTTAGTAGATAGGTCAAAATTTAAGGTCGATCTCTTGGTCTAATAATTTTATCTATGTAACAATATAAACGAAAACTTCTCAGAAGATGAGTATATTTTTTCGAACTAGAAAGCTTTACACTCCACAACAACTGTTAATTCTGTCGAAGGCTCAAATTTGACCAACAATGGAAAACTGCTCCCATGTTTGAGGCTCTGCTCCCAAACATACACTGCATATGTTGGACTGTATTCAGAAGACAGCTGTTCTCCTGATTGGAGATCCACCTGACTAGTAATCTTGATTCCTTGGAAAATCGAAAAACGGTTGGCGATTTCAGTACGAAAATTTTATTTTCGAAAATCTTTCAGGCAGTAAAAATAAACGAAGATATATTTAGTGTGTATATAATTTAACTTATTAAAGTGCTGCAATTCTTTTCTTTTAGTTGTATTTATTTTTCTTTATGAATTGCTGTGTTAGGGAAATATGAATTGTAGGCACATCTGTGGTGTAAAATTAGCACTTGTTATTTAGAATTTTTATTTTAATTTAATTGTAAAGTACCTCAATATTCGCACATTTATTGTGACTTTCACATAAGTTTTCCATGGCTAAGATCAACCCAATCTCAGTAAAAAAATCAACCCATAATTTTATTTTTCGCAAACTGATCTTTCTGAACTGCCGTTTTTCGATAATTTATTTATTAGGAAATTTTATTTTTCAAATATTTTGCTTTCAAAAATTTTTATACGAAATTGTCTTTTCGAAAACCGTTCGGGAAATCATTGCAGTAAATATAACCTGAGGCATATTTAGTGTGTCTATAATTTAACTTATTCAAGTGCTGCAATTCTTTTTTTTTTAGTTCTATTTATTTTGATATTATTTTCGCAAATCTTTCAGAAACTCATTGCAGTAAAAATAAACGAAGGTACGAGGCTGGTTTGAAAAGTCCGTGCAAAAATAAAAACTACTTATGTGTTTGGGGTAAACCTTTTTTATTTTTCGACATAGTCTCCTTTTAGGTTTATACACTTCGTCCAACGATGTTCTAGTTTGTTGATCCCTTCCGAATAATAGGATTTGTCCAAGTCTGCAAAATATCCATTAGTGTCTGCAATCACCTCCTCGTTTGAATAAAATCTTTGTCCCGCCAGCCATTTCTTCAAATTGGGGAACAAATAGTAGTCCGAGGGAGCCAAGTCTGGAGAATAGGGTGGATGTGAAACGAGTTGGAATCCTATTTCCATTAATTTTGCGACCACAACTGCTGAGGTGTGTGCTGGTGCGTTGTCGTGATAGAAAAGGACTTTCTTGTGGGCCAATCGCGGGCGTTTTTCTTGCAGCTCGGTTTTCAAACGGTCCAATAACGATGAATAATATTCACCTGTAATAGTTTTACCCTTTTCCAGATAGTCGATGAGGATTATCCCTTGCGAATCCCAAAAGACAGTCGCCATAACCTTTCCGGCCGAAGTAACGGTCTTCGCCTTTCTTGGTGCAGATTCCCCCTTGGTAACCCATTGTTTAGATTGTTGTTTGGTCTCAGGAGTATAGTAATGTATCCATGTTTCATCCACAGTGACGAAACGACGCGTAAAGTCCTCCGGATTCTTCTGGAACAGCTGCAAACCATCCTTGCAACACTTCACACGATTCCGTTTTTGGTCAAGCGTGAGCAATCGCGGCACCCATCTTGCGGATAGCTTTTTTATGTCCAAATGTTTATGCAAAATATTATGTACCCGCTCAGTCGAGATGCCCTGTCATCCATCACCATATCATGGATTTGATCAATGATTTCTGGAGTCGTAACCTCCACAGGCCGTCCAGAACGTTCAGCATCACTTGTGCCCATATGGCCAGTCCGAAAATTTTGAAACCACTTATAAACTGTTCTAATCGAAGGTGCAGAGTCACCATAATATTTATCAAGCTTCTCTTTAGTCTCCTGAGGCGTTTTTCCTTTCATAAAGTAATGTTTAATCACCACACGAAATTCTTTTTCATCCATTTCTTGAAAATCACTCGACTTCCTTGATTCACACGAATGCCAAACACAAAGAAATAGACCAATATGGCTGAAACTTGGTATGCGTTCATTCAAGAGATGCTACTAACTAAACATGACCTCGATACGCGCCGGTGGTGCCATCTCTCGGACTTTGCACGGACTTTTCAAACCAGCCTCGTATATTTAGTGTGAATATAATTTAACTTAATAAAGTACTGCAATTCTTTTCTTTTAGTTGTATTTATTTTTAGTGTTCCGTACGGAACACTTATAAGATCACTTCGGTGTCTGTCTGTCTGTCTGTGTGTCTGTCACACCCGATTTTCTCCGAAACTATTTGACATAGAAAGGTGAAATTTGGTAATAATATAGGAATTGATGGCCTCATCAGAGCCATATAGTTTTGAGAATTAAATTTTGACTTAAGGGGTTAGTTTTGGGGGGTGAAGTCGGAAGTGAAAAAAAAAATTTTTTACTAGGTCATCGAGTGTGGTGTCAAATGAAAGCTTGTGAAAACACGAGTAAAAAATATATATATAATATTATACTTGCGCGCACTTTTCTTTGTATTATTTTTAAAAATTCGCGAAAAATCGCTGTCCCGGGCATTATCTCGAAAAGTACTTATCAAAAAATTTTGAAAAAATTCTGGAATATTCTCCACGGGGTGTAGATTGAACGAAAATTATCACGAGTGCATTACCTTTAATAATTTATATGGTATATAAAAAAAACAAAAATTTCAAGGTCATCAGATTTCAGTAAAGATTGGAAACAAACTTTGTTGAAAACTCATTTGGGGTGTATTTTGTGAAGTCACTGATCATTTTATACCTCTGTAACAAAATTTTTTTATTTTAAAAGCAATCAACGTACGGAACACTAATTGCGCAAGTTTAACTTGCACTTGACCGGTTATTTTTCTTTATGAATTGCTGTGTTAGGGAAATATGAATTGTAGGCACATCTGTTGTGTAAAATTAGCACTTGTTATTTAGAATTTTTAATTTAATTTAATTGTAAAGTAACTTAATATTCGAACAGTTACTGTGACTTTGACATAAGTCTTCCATGGTTAAGATCAATCTAATCTCAGTAAAAAATCAAGCCATAATTTTATTCTTTGCAAACTGATTTTTCTGAACTGTCGTTTTTCGATAATTTATTTATTAGGAAATTTTATTTTTCAAAAATTTTGCTTTCAAAAATTTTTATACGAAATTTTCTTTTCGAAAACCGTTCAGGAAATCATTGCAGTAAACATAACCTGAGGCATATTTAGTGTGTCTATAATTTAACTTATTCAAGTGCTGCAATTCTTTTCTTTTAGTTCTATTTATCTTGGTACGAAAATTTTATTTTTTAAAATCTTTCAGGAACTCATTGCAGTAAAAATAAACGAAGGTATATTTAGTATGTATATAATTTAACTTATTAAAGTGCTGCAATTCTTTTCTTTTAGTTGTATTTATTTTTCTTTATGAATTGCTGTGTTAGGGAAATATGAATTGTAGGCACATCTGTTGTGTAAAATTAGCACTTGTTATTTAGAATTTTAATTTTAATTTAATTGTAAAGTAACTCAATATTCGGACATTTACTGTGACTTTGACATAAGTTTTCCATGGCTATGATCAACCTAATCTCAGTAAAAAAATCAACCCATAATTTTACTTTTCGCAAACTGATCTTTCTGAACTGTCGTTTTTTCGATAATTTATTTATTAGGAATTTTTATTTTTCAAAAATTTTGCTTCCAAAAATTTTTATACGAAATTTTCTTTTCGAAAACCGTTCAGGAAATCATTTTTTTCTTATGAGTCTAGCACACGTGCTGCAGGGAAGTCCCTAAAGCGCTACTGGAGCGACACGTGTGCGGAAAAAGCGATTCACGTTGTTCTTGAATCGCTGTAAATTGTACTTGGTGGGAAACACAGTCCTGGGTAAGCAATTCCAAAGGGATGATGTTCTCCATATAAAAGACTGCTTGAAAAGCGTTGTACGAGGAGTAACAAGCTGAACCTCATACGGATGTGAAGTATCAGCGCGACGTGCTACATCCTTCGAACACTCTCCATGAAAATACTTGTAGAATAGACTCAAGTCGCCAACAGTTCTTCGATATTCCAGCGAATCAAGGCCGCCGGTCAGTTCTGGGTTTCCAATCAGCCGAACAGCTCTCACAATCCAACAAATGCAGTGTATGTTTGGGAGCGGAGCCCCAAACATGGGAGCAGTATTCCATAGTTGGTCGAATTTGAGCTTTGTAAAGAATTAACAGTTGTTGTGGAGTGTAAAGCTTTCTGGTTCGAAATAATATTCCCAACTTTTGCAGGAAACATAACGGGAGACATGGTTAGTGTGTGTATAATTTAACTTTTTCAAGTGCTGCAATTCTTTTTTTTTAGTTCTGTTTATTTTGGTGCGAAAATTTTATTTTCGAAATTCTTTCAGGAACCCATTGCAGTAACAATAAACGAAGGTATATTTAGTGTGTACATAATTTAACTTATTAAAGTATTGCAATTCTTTTCTTTTTAGTTGTATTTATTTTTCTTTATGGATTGCTGTGTTAGGGAAATATGAATTGTAGGCCCATATGTTGTGTAAAATTAGCACTTGCTATTTAGAATTTTTAATTTAATTTAATAGTAAACTTTAATATGTAGTAAAGCTGATTATGTTTGCGGAAAGTGATGATATTCCGTTAGAAAAAAAAAAGAAAAAAATCCATTGAGAAGATTGCTTTAAGATTTATGACTATTTAAACGTATATTGGTGGAAATAAATTTGTAGTTTTATTCTTGAAAGGAATTATTATTTTGTGGGAATTTTCGTCTCAACATTTAACGACAGTTTTTATTATCTAAAAGTAAAGTTCAAATGCTTACAAAGTATTAAAAATTTTGATATTTCATACAAGTGCAGATTTTTAGGTTTAGCTTTTGATTTTAAAAAATAAAACCAATATTCTACCTGTTTATTTTGGGAAAGATAATTTTTTTGTTTGCCAAAAGGAAATAGACGTTACATATGTTATTACCCAAATAAACATGTCACAGACTTCTATTAATAGTTTTTTTTTTCCTAACTCCTATGCAATTACTGATTTTTTAGCATTTTCGCTTTCTATACCGTTTTTTTTTTCATAATTTAGAAAAATTGTGACGTGTAATTTGTGACAATATTAATTTTTATATTCCGTACGGAACATTTATAAGATCACTTCGGTGTCTGTCTGTCTGTCTGTCCGTCTGCTTGTCCTTCTGCCACACCCGATTTTCTCCGAAACTATTTGTCATAGAAAGTTAAAATTTGGCACTAATATAGGAATTGATGGCCTCATCAAAACCGTGTAATTTTGAAAATTAAATTTTGTCTTAATAGGTTAGTTTTAGGTGGTGAAATCGGAAGTGAAAAAAAAATACCAGGTGTCAAATGAGAGCTTGTAAAAACACGAGTTCAAAAATATATATAATGTAATACTTGCGCATACTTTTCTTTGTATTATTTTTAAAAAATTGTGAAAGATCTCTGTCCCTCCTTATTTCAAAAAGTACTAATCAAAATTTTTGAAAAAATTCTGGAATATTCTCCACAGGGTGTAGATTGACCGAAAATTATCACGAATGCATTACTTTTAATAAAAAACTTTCTTGAAGACTTATTTGGGGTGTGTTTTTATGAAGTCATTGATCATTGTATATCTCAGTAACAATTTTTTTTTATTTTAAAAGCAATCAACGTACGGAACACTAATTTGCGCAAATCCGATTTGCACTTGGCCGGTTATTTTTTTTTAATTACAATTGTTATTGCTTAATACAAGCTGGTTACTTATTGGAATAAATCCCTCAAAAATATAATGCATTATAATGAACAAGCAATTTGTGGACGACAGATACTAGAATAAAAAAAAAAAATTCGTAAAGTAATTCTCCCCTTACTTCCTTATCAAACACGTATTTCTCAAATAGGGACGACACTAAAGTATAACCTAATTAAAAGCCAGTAGATTTTTCTAAAATTGTGGCCACTTTATTTGCCAAGAAACTTGTGCAGAGAAAATTTTTGAACTATTTTTAATTAAAACCTAATATTTCCTTCTACAATATATTAGTTCTGTCAAAATTAAAGGACTACGCCACCTTGAAATGTTCAAAGAATCGATTTTTTTGCAGTCAGATTTATTATTTATACTTCTAAGAATATTTCAAGCTTGGAATGGAATTGCAGATTGAAGGTAATGTAAAAAAATTATAGACTTTTAAGAAGCGGACGCGGTACTTTTTTCTGTTGCGTCTTTCTCGAAACTACTTTTTTAAAACTGGTCTAGATCTACTAAATTGATTTTGATAAAATTGTTACCACATTTTCTTTATAACATTATTTTGAAGTTGACGTAAGTTTTTTTTCGATTGGATGCACCGTTCATTTTTTATTAATTTTTAAAGCTCAAAATTTTTGTGAAAAATCTGAATTTATTTTCAAACGGCTGTCACTTCTACAAAAAAAATTTAAAATTTTTCCATACGTGGCCACTTAGCTATGACCTTTCTTAACAATAAAAAATAATTTGTTTAGTTTTTGAACGATTCCACCGATGGCAAGGATTTTCAAAAGAGGGTCCTGCAAGATGGTTCATATCTCTGCCATTTTAAATTTTTTTTATTATTTTTTCTGAATTTGTTGCTAAAACTATAACGTATGTATAACATAAAACAAAAATTATATTATATATACAATAGTTGCGTCAAAAAAAAATTTGGCGTAACCCCTTAATATAAATAATGTCAAAATAACACTAACAAGCAACTCATCTAACCTCGCCCCCCAACACCTATAAATAAGTGAATATTATAAAAAAAATTACACAATTGAAATATTCTCCAAGAACCCCAGTAACGACTTATAAGACGATATTACGAAAAAACTTTTACTACCTTTCTTCATTAATTCTTTTCATGTTTGATCATAAAAATTAAAAATAATGAAAATATAACACTGTGTTCAGATTCCTCAGTTACCAGAACTTTGAAAAGCAACATATACTAAGCACTCCCTCGATATATCGAAGTAACTTCCCTAACCCGCTTTCATTAATCACTCATATGTTTTACCATAAATAAGTGAAAATGATGAAAAAATACCACAATTTTCAGATTTGTCGCCTCCGAGAACCCTGAAAAAGACGTATAACTCGATATGAACTTGTTTAATACCCTTCTCATCTCTTTAAGCCCTCATGTATCATACAAAAAAAAAATTAAAATTGTAAATTAACCTAACTTCTATGCAATCACTGAATTTTTAGTAATTTTACTTTTTATGCCGTTTTTTTTCATAATTAAAAAAAAATTATGACATGTAATTTATGACAATATTAATTTTTAGTATTCCGTACGGAACACTTATAAGGTCACTTCGGTGTTTGTCCGTCTATCCGTCTGCCTGCCCATCTGTCATACCCGATTTTCTCCGAAACTAGTTGACACAGAAAGTTGAAATTCAGCCCTAATATAGGAATTGATGGTCTCATCAGAGCCGTGTAGTTTTGAAAGTAAAATATTGACTTAAGGGGTTAGTTTTAGGCGGTGAAAACGGAAGTGAAAAAGAAAAAAATTACCAGGTCGTCGAGTGAGGTGTCAAATGAAAGCTTGTAAAAAGATATGTAATGTAATACTTGCGTATACATTTCTATATTATTTTTAAAAAAATTGCGAAAGATCTCTGTCCCCCTCTTATTTTGAAAAGTACTAATCATACAATTTTGAAAAAATTCTGAAATATTCTCCACAGGGTGTAGATTGAACGAAAATTATCACGAGTGCATTACTCTTAATAAAAAACTTTCTTGAAGACTCATTTGGGGTGTGTTTTGTGACGTCATTGGTCATTTTATATCTTAGTAACAAAAATTTTTATTTTAAAAGCAATCAACGTACGAAACACTAATTGCGCAAATCCGATTTGCACTTGGCCGGTTATTTTTTTTAATTATTAATGCTTGATACAAGCTGGTTACTTATTGGAATAAATCCCGCAGAAATATAATGCATTATAATGAACAAGCAATTTGTGGACGATAGATACTAGAATAAAAAAAAAAATTAGTAAAGTAATTCTCCCATTACTTCCTTATCAAACACGTATTTCTCAAATAGATACGAAATTTGACCTTCCTACACTAAAGTATAATCTAATTAAAAGCCAGTAGATTTTTTAAAAATTGTGGCCACTTTATTCGCCAAGAAACTTGTGCAGAGAGAACTTTTGAAATATTTTTAATTAAAACCTAATATTTCCTTCTACAATATATTAGTTCTGTCAAAATTAAAGGACTACGCCACCTTGAAATGTTCAAAGAATCGATTTTTTCTTGCAGTTAAATTTATTATTTATACTTTTAAGAATATTTCAAGCTTGGAATGGAATTACAGATTGAAGGTAATATAAAAAAATTATAGACTTTTAAGAAGCGGACGCGGTACTTTTTTCTTTTGCGTCTAAACTGATTTTGATAAAATTGTTACCACATTTTCTTTATAATATTATTTTGAAGGTTTTTTCAATTGGATGCACCGTTCATCTTTTATTAATTTTTAAATCTCAAACTTTTTGTGAAAAATCCGAGTTTAGGCTGTCACTTTTACAAAAAAAATAAAATTTTTTCCATATATGGCCACTTAGCTATGACCTTTCTTAACAATAAAAAATAATTTGTCTAATTTTTGGACGATTCTTGACTGATAAAAAATTCCATCGATGGCAGGGATTTTCAAAAGAGGGTTCTACAAGATAGTTCATATATCTCCCATTTTTAAATATTTTATTTTTTTTTTGAATTTATTGCTAAAACTATAATGTATTTGTGAAAAATAAAAATTATATTATATATACAATAGTTGCGTCAAAAAAAAATTTGGTGTAACCCCTTAATATAAATAATATCAAAATAACACAAACAAGCATGAGTTGCTTGCCTCGTCCCCCCATCACCTATAAATAAGTGAATATATTAAAAAAAAAAAATGGCACAATTGAAATATTTTTCGGCTCCAAGAACCCCGACAACGACTTATAAGACGATATACCGTAGAAACTTGCACTACCTTCCTTCATTAATTCTTTACAGGTTGGACCATAAAAATTAAAAATAATGAAATCATAACACAGTTTTCAGATTCTTCAGTTACCAGAACTTTGAAAAGCGCGTTAAATACAACATATGCAAAGCAACCCCTCGATATATCGAAGAAACTTCCCTAACCCGCTTTCGTTAATCACTTATATATGTATTTTATCATTAATAAGTGAAAATGATGAAAAAAATACAATTTTCAGAATTGTCGCTTCCGAGAACCCTGAGCGATATGAGCTAAGCAACATGTTTAATACCCTTCTCATCCCTTTAAGACCTCATGTGTCATACAAAAAAAACACAAAAACTAAAATTAAAATTGTAAATTAAAAAAAGCTGCAAATTTTAGAGCAAAAAAATTCAGAAAATATGTATTAAATTTGCCGTTTTAAAATAACTTTCCCAAGAAAACTATATTGACTCATATTATATATATTCTGGCTATTGTTATTATTTGATTGTTGTTTCCAATAAAAACTTATAATAATATTATTAAATGAATAGTAAAATAAATATAACATAACATAAATAAATATAACAGATACCCAAAAACATGTAAAGTTATATAAAATATACACATAATATAGGTAATCTTTTTAATAAAAAAAAAACATTTTAGCAGTTCTAAACCCTTATGTTTTAAAATCAAAAAAAAATACTTACGAAAAAAAAATTAAAATCCGATATCTTGTCACTAACCAATTTTTTTTTTTTTTTAATTTCACCTAAAATAAATTCAACCAATCAATCGATTTATTGACTAACAATATATTGACTAATAATTGGTAATTGACTAACGATCCCAAGGCCCACTCGATGCTCACTATCGCGAGCGTGAAGTTCAACTGTTACAAACTTTTGTCATTCCCTGGCAAAGAGTAGATCGTAGAGCTTTCATTCATCGATATCGGAGCATTATTGCGTTGTTAACTCCAGAAAAAAATAACGTTATGCGTACATTCTGAAGTATATTTTTAGGTAATCTATACCTATAAAATAGTACCGTGACTGACTGACAGATAATGCACAGCCTAAACCGGTGAAACTAGAGATTTGAAATTTGGAGGAAGTATTCTTTGAGAATCCTAAGGGTGCACTAAGGAGGGATTTTTTGAAATTCCATTCCTAAAGGGGTGAAAAGGGGTGGTAAAGTTTGTATGAAGAAACATTTTTTTTAAAAGTTACGATGATGACACTTTCTAAATATATTCTTCAAAAGAAATAAAATAACACATGTTTCTTTATTTTGAAAAATTCATCTCCTAAGGGGGTGAACGGGAGTGTGTGTTGTATGGAGAAATATTAATTATTTTTTCAAGGTACGATTTTGAAACTTTTTTGTATACTATTCGAAAGTAAGTAATACAAAAATACGAGGCTGGTTTGAAAAGTCCGTGGAAAAATAAAAACTACTTATGTGTTTAGGGTAAACCTTTTTTATTTTTCGACATAGTCTCCTTTTAGGCTGATACACTTCGTCCAACGATGTTCTAGTTTGTTGATCCCTTCCGAATAATAGGATTTGTCCAAGTCTGCAAAATATCCATTAGTGATGAATAATATTCACCTGTAATAGTTTTACCCTTTTCCAGATAGTCGATGAGGATTATCCCTAAAGACAGTCGCCATAACCTTTCCGGCCGAAGGAACGGTCTTCGCCTTTTTTGGTGCAGATTCCCCCTTGGTAACCCATTGTTTAGATTGTTGTTTGGTCTCAGGAGTATAGTAATGTATCCATGTTTCATCCACAGTGACGAAACGACGCTTAAAGTCCTCCGGATTCTTCAGCAGCAAACCATCCTTGTAACACTTCACACGATTCCGTTTTTGGTCAAGCGTGAGCAATCGCGGCACCCATCTTGCGGATAGCTTTCTCATGTCCAAATGTTTATGCAAAATATTACGTAACCGTTCAGTCGAGATGCCCACAGCACTAGCAATCTCACGCACCTTAACTCTTCTGCCATCCATCACCATATCATGGATTTGATCAATGATTTCTGGAGTCGTAACCTCCACAGGCCGTCCAGAACGTTCAGCGTCACTTGTGCCCATATGGCCAGTCCGAAAATTTTGAAACCACTTATAAACTGTTCTAATCGAAGGTGCAGAGTCACCATAATGTTTATCAAGCTTCTCTTTAGTCTCCTGAGGCGTTTTGCCTTTCATAAAGTAATGTTTAATCACCACACGAAATTCTTTTTCGTCCATTTCTTGATAATCACTCGACTTCCTTGATTCACACGAATGCCAAACACAAAGAAATAGACCAATATGGCTGAAACTTGGTGTGCGTTCATTCAAGAGATGCTACTAACTAAACATGACCTCGATACGTGCCGGTGGTGCCATCTCTCGGACTTTGCACGGACTTTTCAAACCAGCCTCGTATGTTTTGACTGATTTAAGGGTTGATTTATCAAAATGTATCTAATTTTCACGGATCTACCTGAAAAAAAAATACGAAACACGCATAGAAACTGATGGAGTTTGTATGTAAAGAAATATTTATGTTAAAACTTTGAATAAATATTCTTATTCCAAAAATAATTTGACGTGTTTTTTAAAAAAAAAAAAAAAAATCAGCCTCCAGCTTAAAATTCAGTTGTAGAATTTATATTCTTACAGGGTGGAAATTTGAAGCGTTCGGTGGAGGAGAAGTACTTGAAATATTGAGCAAATTTTATGCGAAGGAAACATTTCTTTATTTTTAAACATCACTAAAAATGCATTTTAATAATTATTTTAAAAACCCGCTTGCTTGAACAGGGAATCGAACCGGCCTAAATGATAACAAATAAGTACCTTTTATGGCATTAATAGATAGACACAATAATGAGGATCAAATACTTTTGACAAATATTATGCCTTTAATTAGAGGAAATTCACATTTCATGGTTTTTCTTCTAATTTAAGAAAAAATATTTCTGAAAAGCATTTTTGTCAATGTTTGGTTCATGTATTTTTCATTTATGCCGGTTCGATTTCCGGGTTAGACAAGCGGCTTTTCAGAAATATTGGTATCTTATTCAATTTCCACCCTGTACAGTATTTTTTTTAACTTACAACTTTGTATAAACACTATTAAATAAAAATAATTAGGCACGTTTTTTATATTTATTCTAATATCACTTCCCTGAAGTTACAATCAAGATCTCAATTTTGTATGTAGTCCTACCTAATGACACGTCCGTTCCCCATCGACGCTAAAACTCAAGAACCTGAGCATAGTGTCGCGATCCATTATGGGTCATCCCTACCACTCAGTCGCACCAAGCTTACCTTAAACATTTCTTGATTAGGTTTATTTGTATAATTCCATAGTTTTAGTTGACTAATTTCGTAGTTGTATTTGTTATTTTTGTTACTAATTCTAAGTAGGTACCTACTACCTACCTATATTTGTTTTGGCCTAGCAGTTGTTTTGGTTTTGTTTTATAAATAGGGATATTTATTTTTAGCTTAGGTGTTTTCTCGTGCTAATTGCACTTACTTTCATTGTATTTATTCAAAATGGTTGTGGAAATTTTGATGATTGAGGGCAGAATGTCCCACAGACTGTTGTTCCTATTGTTGGAGATGGAGCCTATTTATTTCGGGCCTTATTTTTTTTACCAATGGAAATGCATAATGATGTTCGTGGGCAGATCGTAAGGTATGTTGTAGATAACTGGATAGAATTTTCTATTATGTCGTGTGACGAAAATGGAAATAACTATGCCACATCGTCCGATTATAACAACAATATGATAAAAACATCAATGTCCGGTAGTTTATGTGAATGGGAAGCTGCTGGGTGAATCTTCCCGTTTGTTTTCGAAGTCTATGGAAATGGTACGATTTATGTGAAAACAGGAACTGAGGGTCGACCTGCTAAGCGGCTTAGGTTTATAGCAAGTCGAATGGGCGTTTTGAAGCATATGCTTCACAAAAATTTTCGGTTTCGCAAGTTTTGGACACAGGTACTCCAAAAGTTATTACTGCCAAAAAATAAAAACGCGAAGAGTAGAAATCCCAATAACTCCGTCGCCTGAGAGTCAGTCCCTGTCTTCATGTTCGTCATACCATAGCTGGTTATTTTGTTGCCGCCACATAAATAAACAAAAAACGTAGTTTATAAGGAAATTTTACACTAAGAAATATTGTCATTTAAGTACACTATTTCTACCCAATCGAGTTGTCCCTTTAAAAAAAAATAAAAAATACAGCAACCTCACCCTCTTCCAATAAAAATTAGTAGTTGTTATATTTCCTCATCATCTACGCGTACAAAGTCGCGGGTAAAAGCTAGTTTATTATAAAAAAGAGAATTTATTTGTTTTAATTTTAACTCGTTAATTAAGTAAAATAATATCGAAGATTTTATCGGAATATCAGAGAGAAAGCGAGAGACAGAGAGTCGAGATGAAGAGAAATGGCAGTCTGATGAGTCAATTATCAAGGATGGTCGTTTTGTGTAAGTTGTGAAACTTGTTCCAAAAAAGGTTTTTTTTTTTTTGTGAAATACTGCAAGTTGGTAATGTCAAAAATGTCTTTAGTTTTTTATTGATGTTACCGGAAGTTCAATCAAGATTAGTAGCGATTTATCATGGATATGATTATATGATTTGTTTACTATGGCATTTTTAATTGCTGAGAAGGAACACTTAGTTTGTTATATAAGTAATTAAGTAACTGATTAGGTTACTGAAATAGTTAAAGTTAAGTCAGCGACGGCGATAATTTCGGAGTCAGTTTGAATTAGTTTAGCCTGTTATTATCGGGGGATGCTATTTATTAGTATTTATACATATACGCATATATATCATTATCTTCATCATCAGCCTCTATCCGCCTACTTCTGGATACGGACCTCCTTAGTGTTCAACTAATGTTTTTGAGGCCTACCATCACTCCTGCTGGATGTTCTTGGCCTCCAATGTGATGTTCTGTTAGGCTATTCATCTACGTTTTTTTTCGCCACATGTGTCCATTGATTTGAAGGATGCTGTTCTTTCTATGACAACTGTAACACCCGCTCTGGAACTTATGTATTCACACACACATACTCATATATATATATATATATATATATATATATATATATATATATATATATATATATATATATATATTACTTACTTAATCCTTATGCCTTTCTACCCTTATAGGGGAGTAATGCCCGTAGAGTTCAGTTATTCTATATTTGCCTTTTCCATATTTCCTCTCACCTCTTTTTATCCTGTGTGGCTCGTCTTGCGTGTTCCCTCTCTATTCCTCTTCTGGCCACTGCCTCTCTAACATCCCCAACTATTCCCTTCTAGGTCGACCTCTTCTTTTCTTGCCTACTTTGGCTTCAAACACTCGTCTAACTTTGTTCAGGCATCCTTTCAACGTGTCAATACCATCTTAGTTGTGCTTCCTCACCTTTTCCACCATTGGTTTAAGGTTCAAATTCTTTCTGAGTTGTATATTCCTAACCCTGTCCATCCTTGTTTTGTCCTCTATTTCCCTTATGAATCTCATTTCTGTAGTCGTTATCTTTCTCTTCTGTCTTTCTCTCATTGTCCATGTTTCTCCTCCATATAAAAGTATTGGTGTTGCAACCTTCTCGAATATTTGGTATCTCTTTCTTTCCTAGGAATGTATTCTTTATATTATTAAATAATCTTCCTACTGTTATTATTCTCTCCTTGATCTCCTCTTCCGTTTTTGTTTTCCTATTATCATAGTCGTTGTCTTTTCTGTTTTAATTTTCATGTTTATTTTTTCCAATGCTTCTTTATATATCCGTATGTTCATCATCTGCATAGCATAGTTCTGATATTTTTATCTTTTTCATTTTCCAATAGCCTATCTGGTATGGTTTTACTTCTTTCTTCTTTGCTTCTTTTATTGCTTCATCCAGAACTATTAAGAAAAGCATAGGGCTCAGGATGCATCCTTGTCTAAGGCCCACAATTGTTTTAAATGTATCAGATCGTCTTGTCTTGTTCTTATATAATTTGTTGATTCTTTGTATAAACTCTGTACGCCCTTTATTATTATTTCTATTATTTCTCTTTTTCTCAATGTTTCTCATATGTCTTCTCTTTTAATCTTGTTGAAAGCCTCTTGTAGGTCTATAAAACTCAAGTGAATTTCCCTATCTTCTTGTATTGCTTTTTCACATAACTGCCTCACTATAAATATTACATCTGGCCGAAAGCCAAACTGCGTATCTTCCAATGTATGCACAAGTTTCTTTCTTAGCCTTTTTTCTAGTATCCTAGTATATACTTTTGACACAGTGTTAGTTAATGTTATCCCTCTGTAGTTATTACAATCTTTAGTGTCTCCTTTCTTATATATTGGGATTATGATGCCTGTTGTCCACTCCGTAGGTGCATTTGTCCTCCTCTTTTATGACATTTGTCTTTTATATTTGTTATTGTTTCTACCGTCTTCTTTCTCATATTCTTAATCATACCGAAAAATAGCTTCTGATTATATTTATAGGATGTTTCTATTCGCTCTCCCCTCTGTATTATTCTTTTAACCTGTGTTCTTTGTTGTCTATATTCCTCATAATCGGTTGGATCTTTTGTAAATATATATATATATATATATATATATATATATATATATATATATATATATATATATATATATTATCTTAAACTTAAGTATTCGTTATAATTATTTTTTTTTTTTTAAATTAACATGAAAATGGTGAGTATAAGATTCCGTTGCATATTAATGAAAATAATTTATGATATAATCTAAATCAAATTCAATTTTTCTGTAATAAATTTATAATAAAATAAAAATAAATATAAACATCATCATTCTGATTTACGTATCCAATCAAAATTAAGGAATAAATAAGCTTAAAGTTACATTTTTAATATGACTTCAGAAAACCTGAATATGAATCTAGCACCACACATTTATTACGAGTATGTGAGTGTGCCCTTACAATTTTTTACGATTTATGTGCTAATTTTTTATTTTATAAATTGGAAACCGAAATATGTACTTTGGTTTCTCTTACATGGTTTTGTGTCGAAATGTAAAAACACTGTAACACAATTGGTAGAGATAGGTGCTAGAGCTTGCATCGCACATGGAAATGGAATGTTATACTGGGTCATAGTTCAGTGAAGAACATACCATACTAGAAAAAAGATTTTCGATCTGTATTAGTTTCATTAAAAAAAAAAATTAAATTTTACTTGCGGCTATAGTGTTTGGTCTCATATACCGCAGACATAACAAAACTCCCCAATTTAAAAGACAAATCGTAAAAATTATACTTGAGTTTGCTGATTGATTTGGAAATTAAATTAGATTGATGCTAGGAAATTGAAAATATTGGTAATAGCTCTGTAATTAGTTTCATTAATAAAGAAGTTTAGTCCAAAATTTGGAAATTAACGTAAAAAATCAATTTTTTTTTTCTTAAAAATAATGGTTTACTTTTAGAATCGTAACATTGGTTTATTGCGTCAAAAAATACCGATTCAGCTTTATGAATTTTTCAAATAAAGGTTATTGATGACATTGAAAATAAATGTTTCGTTTATTCAAAGACTTTTCAAGGTGGTTTGATGTCGCGACGAGTAATGAGATTTTGTATGCAACAGTGAATTAGTATGTTGTTAGTGAGGGCCCTCTGAACTTTTAGTATTGTATTTAATAAGTTGCCAGTATTCTAGCTGTAAAAGTTAAAAAAAATAACCGGCCAAGTGCAAGTTGAACTTGCGCAATTAGTGTTCCGTACGTTGATTGCTTTTAAAATAAAAAAAATGTTTTAACGGAAGTATAAAATGATCAGTGACTTCACAAAGACACCCCAAATGAGTTTTCAACAAAGTTTATTTCCAATCTTTACTGAAAATTGATGACCTTGAAATTTCTGCTCTTTTTATATACCAGATAAATTATTACAGGTAATGCACTCGTGATAATTTTCGTTCAATCTACACCCCGTGGAGAATATTCCAGAATTTTTTCAAATTTTTTTGATAAGTACTTTTCGAGATAAGGCGGGTGGACAGAGATTTTTCGCGATTTTTTAAAAATAATACAAAGAAAAGTGCGCGCAAGTATTACATTATATATATATTTTTTTACTCGTGTTTTCGCAAGCTTTCATTTGACACCACACTCGATTACCTAGTAAGAAAATTTTTTTTTCACTTTCGATTTCACCCCCCAAAAAACTAACCTCTTAAGTCAAAATTTAACTTTCAAAACTACATGGCTCTAATGAGGCCATCAATTCCTATATTATTACCAAATTTCAACTTTTTATGACAAATAGTTTCGGAGAAAATCGGGTGTGACAGACGGACAGACACCGAAGTGATCTTATAAATGTTCCGTGTGGAACACTAAAAATAACGAAGCCGTCAAACAAGAGATTCCGGAAGGCTTGGTAGTTGGGCCTTTCGAGGGCTACCTTTTAAGTTTTTACAAAAACTAGGAAGGAAAATTTTTTTTTGTTAAAAATCGTTTTATTGTTTCGCAAAATATTCACCTCTAAGATTTATACAGTTCTGCATGCGTTGACCCAATTCTCAAAACATTTTTCCCACTATGAAGTTGGTGCCTCAAAAACATGGCCACTTATCCGATTTACGTGTTTTTTTTTAATTCATACACATGTTTTCGGGCCAGGTTATATGTTATATTTTATTACGTTAGATAATATAAGAAATGAGCAATGACGATAACAGTGAATCAAGTCCACGCTAGCAGAGCCGAGGGCACGGCTAATATATATATATATATATATATATATATATATATATATATATATATATATATATATAAAGCTATCAGCATTTATTGTATGGAAAAACCCCCGTTCCTCGCCTGGTTGAAAAGAATTTCAGAATTTGTAGGACAGCTGAAAATATGTAACAAAACAAGTAGAATATAGATTATTATTTGCTTTCAGGCAGGCTTGCTTGTTTACATTATATAGATTAAATTATACTTAAGTGTATTGTATTAAATGACGGAACCATTGAGTTTACTTTATATTATTGGTATATGGCCATATATTACTTGGAATGATGTTTATGTCACCGATATTTTTGGTACGCACTACTTTTGTTTAGAGAGCGAGAAGACGGCCAGCTTTGTTAGATGTCGCATTGCAAATTGTTAATAAAAGTGAAATTACCAAAAATAGTTTGATTTTAAATAAAAGCTAACATATATATATATATATATATATATATATATATATATATATATATATATATATATATATATATATATATACATATATATATATACCAGGTGTACAACTATGAAATGCGGATTTTTTTTCTCAAAAAACATGTTAAATTCGGAAGAATGATAAAAAGAGCTTTATTCAAAGTATGCTCCATCGCTTGTTATACATTTTTCCCATCCCATCCCATGAAGAAAAATGACTTGCGTTGCCTCTTACGGTATTCTGGTCTTTTTTCAAGCAGCGAACAGTTCAAATCGGTCAATTGTTGTTGGTAACGTTTAGTATTAACCGTTTCCTCAGGTTTTAACAGCTCATACTAGACCACGCCCCTCCGGTCCCACCAAACACAGAGTATCGTCTTTCTGCCAAAGTGATTCTCAAAAAAAATCCACTTTTCATCCCCTGTAACTATACGATGCAAAAACGACTTCCTTTTGTACCGAGTGAGCAAAATGTCACACGTGTTTTTGCGCTTTTCCATTCGCCTGTCGTTCAACTCATGTGGTACCCATCTACCGGTCTTCTAAATCTTTCCCATTTCTCGTAGCCGATTGGAAACAGCTTGTTGACTAACGCCCAATTGCTCGGCGAATTGTTTTTGTGTTTGCGAATCATCTTCGTCCACCAATGTTTGCAATTCCACATCTTCGTATTTTTTGGCGGTTTTCCACGTTCCTTATCTGCACCATCCAGGTCACCACTTTTGAAACGCCGAAACCATCGTTCACACGTATCTTGCGATGGAGCATGTTCACCATAAGCTTCTCGAAGTAATCGGTATGATTCAACAGCAGTTTTCTTCAAATGAATGCTCTTTGTTCGGTATAAATTTCGACATACTGAACACAACACTATGCACCCACTTTTTCAATTTATTACCCGTGCGCGTCTGACACAACAAAATGTCACAGTGTCAAATCTTTATAGCACAAACTGCATTGGTGCACCATCTGTTGTCTGAAATCCGCATTTCATACTTGTACACCTGGTATATATATATATATATATATATATATATATATATATATATATATATATAAAATCGGAAGGAAATTTAAAATAATTGAAAATAAAAAAACAATTCCACGAACAACAGACTCTCCTTTGTTAGCCAACCTCAACGAAACAAAAACATTTTAATTCAATTCAGTAATAGTGTCTATTCCTTATAAAAAAAGTAAAGATAAAAAAACGCAACTTTCAAAAAAAAAGATGCAAAGAAAACAACTCACTCATTCTCTGGTATCTGCCTCGCAATTCCAATATTTCCATTGTTGTCACTTAAATAACGCATCTTCGTCGAAAAAAATATTCGATTTAAATGCACTTTCACTAATAAAACAAACGATCGCCACGGAAAATTATAAATAACTTTTCAACAGTTCTGTGTGAGTGTGTCATGATAAAGAATGATGCAAAGTCTTCGGTTATTTTTCCTGATTTCATCGATGACTCGGGGCAGACAAATTGTTGTATACCATTCAGTATCAACTGTTCTTCGGTCCTCTAAAGCAATGGTTGCAACATGTCCATTATCATCAAAGAAACAAGCGATCATTTTCTTAGAAGTGCTTTGTGAACGAACCACATTTAATGGAGTCGGTTCATCTTCGAACACCCAAACAGTTGATTGTTCCTTAGTGTTCAGTTCGTACGAATATAACCAAGTTTCGTTTCCTGTTACGATGTTGTATACGGTTTTACCGTGTCTTCGGTCGAGTTTTTTGAACATTTCCTTACACGAGCCGGTTTTTGAGTTTCGGTCAAATTATTCGGAATCCATCGGGAACAGACCTTTTTCACAGCTAAATGTTCAAGTAAAACCGAATACTGCAGTCTTTATATGCCACGTATTTTAGTTAAAAGACAGAGAATTTTTTTTTGTATACCTGTGTCATTTACTGTTACGCCGTAATAGTAATGTATGTTGAGTCGAGATTGACATAAAATAAAACCAGCCAAGTGCAAGTCGGTCTTGCGCAATTAGTGTTCCGTATCGTGATTGCTTTTAAAACAAACATTTTTGTTGTGTAGGTATAAAATCGGCAGTGACTTCACGAAACACACCCCCAAATGAGTTTTCAAAAATCAGTATCTAAGATTCGAACACCAACGTGTTTGTGATGGCTAAAAAAACTTCGTACAATGTGAACTTCCATATCATTAGGAATTTTAAAACACATTGTCTATCAAGGTTCTGTCTCTAGTAGAACTAGTGCTCTTTATCATTTGTATAGGCACAATGCATTTGAAATATGTGGATAGACTATTATTAACATATTCCAAATTTGTTTTATATATACCAGATAAATTATCAAACTCTTGATAATTTTCATTCAATCTACACCTTCCGCAGAATATTCCAGTATTTTTCGAGATTTTTTGAATAGAACTCTTAGAGAGACAGCGATATTTGGCAATTATTTTTAAAATAATATAAAGAAAAGTGGACGCGGGGATTACATCATACATATTTTTGGACTCGTGTTTTTACAAGCTTTCATTTGATACCCCACTCGATGACCTTCCGATTTCACCCTCCGAAAGTAACGCCTTAAGTCAAAACAACCGATCATTTTCTTAGAAGTGCTTTGTGGACGAAACACTTTTGATGGGGTCGGCTCATCTTGGAACACCCAAACAGTTGATTGTTGCTTAGTGTCCGGCTCGTACGAATATATCCAAGTTTCTTTTCCTGTTACGATGTTGTATGTGGATTTTCCATGTCTTCGGTCGAGTTTTTTAAACATTTCCTTACACCAACTGACACGAGCCGGTTTTTGAGTTTCTGTCAAATTATTCGGAATCCATCGGGAACAGACCTTTTTCACAGTTAAATATTCATGTAAAATCGAATATACTGCAGTCTTTATATGCTTAAGGTTGCCTCTACCTCACGGTTAGTCACATGTCGATCCTCTTCAATCATGTTGCGTACAGCATCGATGTTTTTTGAAACAACAACCGATTTTGGTCGATCTTCATGAAATTCATCGCTGACTGAAGCACGATCATGATTGCAAACCAATTGTAAACAGTCTTTTCTGATGGTGATCCATTACCAAAAGTTGAACGAAGCGATTCGAGGCATTGTTATTGAGTTCAGCCCTTACAAAAAACGTAAACAATTATTCAGCGAAAACCTGTGAAATTTCAATTTGTTCACAAAACTGTTTTTTTAAACGCTCACTATAAACAAACTACTCCGCCAGTTGCTGAGCTGCCATTGTTTAAACAATAACAAATGTCAAATTTTGCAACAATGGTAATATCACATCTCAATAGTGCCATCTAGTGGTTGTTTGTAAAAACTTAAAATGCTGCCTTCGTATAATTTTTAATACTTTCCAACGGCCTCATTAACTTTTTAAGTAAGACCGCACAAGTTCAAGTAAAATGTTATGAGGACGATATCTACATCTTATGCATTAAAAATGATATTAATTATCTTAAAACTGCAGCTGAAATTATACCTAGTAATGTTCTTCTTTGGTGTGCATATAATAATTTAGATTTTCTCAAACGTTAAACGAACCTTGTAGTTTTTGACAGGAGGATTCCAGTCTGTTTGTTGTACGAGGATAGACTGAAAAGTTCACGGCCTTACCAAAAAATAATTATAATATTTTTATTATAGTACCTCCAATAAATTCATACTTTCTTTGGTTGTCACAGTGTAAACTTTTGTTGCTGTAGAATTTGTGGTTTTTAGGTTAGAACGAGTTTAGTGAGACCAAATGCAGCGTTTTTGGAAAAAAATGGAAAACGTGCGGTCATCAAAAAAGATTAACACCAAAGAAGATCCACGAGGATATGAAAACAACACTAGGGGAATCTGCTCTGTCATATACCACTGTGAAAAAATGGGTTGTAGAATTTAAACGTGGACGAGAGAGCATTGAAGATGACCCTCGCTCCAGCCGGCTCACGACATCTACGACTAAAGAAAACATCGGCAAAGTGTGTGATCTCATATTGAAAGACCGCAAATTAGTTATTAGGGAGATTGCAGACACTATAGGCATCTCGTATGAACGAACATAAAACATCATTGGCAACGAACTCGGATTTTCTAAGGTTTCCTCTAGGTGGGTCCCCAGATTGCTTTCAGTTGAACAAAAACGAATTCAACTCGCGATTTCTCGCGACTGTTTGGAGATGTTTGAGGCTGATCTGCAAGATTTTCTTAACAGGTTTGTGACAATGGACTAAACCTGGGTTTACCACTATACTCCAGAGTTAAAACAATAATCCAAGCAGTGGAAAAAATCTGGTGAACCGAACCTAAAGAAAGCGAAGGCAATTCTGTCGGCTGGAAAAGTGATGGAGTCAGTTTTTTGGGATGCTAAAGGTATTATTATGGTGAACTACCTTCCAAAAGGCGAAACAATAAACTCGACTTACTATTGCCTCCTTTTGCGTCGTTTACGTCAAGAAATTAAAGAGAAACGCCCAGGATTACTGAGAAAGAAAGTCTTGTTCTATCAAGACAACGCTCGCGTTCACACGTCTGTTGAGTCTATGGCTCAAATTCGGGATTGTGGTTTCGAATTGCTGCCTCACCCGGCTTATTGTCCTGATTTGGCACCTTCGGACTTTCACCCGTTTCCAAACCTAAAAAAACACCTCGGTGGCCAAAATTTTTCACCAAATGAAGAAGTCGAAGCTGCAATTAACCAGTATTTTGAAGACCTTGAGGAATCTTTCTTCAAACAGGTGGGGAAGCTTTGGAAAGCAGGTAGAAGAAGTGCATAAAGCTAGGCGAAGATTACGTTTTCTTGACTAGGCCGCGAACTTTTCATTCTATCCTCGTAATTCTTTGTTGTTATTTACATTGGGAAATGCATGTTGAGAAATTATGCAGTAAATTGCCTCTTAACACCATATTATGTCAAATTTGATGCCCGCTTTTCCTGGTATTTAACCTGAGCTACTACCAACGCACTGTGAGTATTTTTTACTACAAAGGTATGCGATAGTTCTTGAAGAGCTAACTAGATTCTTGTGATTATTCATTCCTCGTTCAACATTATCCCGTATACAGTCCGTCAAGTAAGAACATATCGTCTATAACTTGTAGTCGGTAAAAGAAATTCCTTTTTTTTCTGAGGTTATTGTTGGCACCCCTGCAAACAAGACTTTGTGGAAACAGATCCACTTTTAACCTTATTTATGATTAAATAGTATATTATCGAATCGCTTCCCAAAGTAATTGTACCAAGATAAGAATCAATCATTACCGAAGTGGCTCGTTGAAATGGTACTTTATGACTCGATACCAATTATTGAACAAGCATTAACACTGAAGTTAAGCTGACATAAATGGTCAGAAAGGGAGAATGAAATGGAATGTTAAATTTTATCGTTTTAGAGATTAGAAGTATTATAGTAGTTGTTACTGTGATTTACTCTGTACACGTTTAGGTTTATCAGAATTTCGTCTGAACAAAAATAGTTCAAGTATTTTGATTGGCTGTCTGTTCCGAGGATAACTTAGAAATTCGTAAAAGAGTTTAGCTGATACTTGCCGGTAGAATTACTCAACAAGGTCTATAAACGAGACATTATCTCGCAAGATTGGCTAATTTCCACGTTTGTCACTCTTCCCAAAAAGACAGGTACACAGCAATGCAATGAACATCGCACACTTAGCTTAATGGGTCATACGCTAAAAATATGTGTTCCTAGGTAATCATCTAAAACAGGGGTGCTCAAACTTGAACTGCTGGCGATCTACCTCAATATTGTTAGACTACGATCGATCGACTCTGAGAGGCTGCAAGTAAGTGTGATGCAGGATTGTCGTCTAGGTAGGGTGTATCGTGGCATCGTGGCATAGATATTAGTTTTCCGCACAATATGCATTTTTTTAGTCAAGGTAAGTGTAGGTCTGCTCTAAAATGTCAATGAAAAAACTCATAATTATTCAAAATTGAGAATTTATTGGTTCTTACAAAACAAACGAGTTCTAGTGTCTAAACTTAACTAAAGAGTGACTTTGGATGTTGAAGCGTGGCACCGCATGTCCTCAGCATACTTTTCATAAGATGGTACGTTATTACCGAGTGCTAATCGCAAGCATGATGACATATGTTCGTCATGCGATATTTTCACTTAATTATCTTCATTTTAGAAAATGCAGACTCGCACAAGTAAGTTGACCCAAACATTGCCGTCAGTTGAAGGGCGATTTGCCTTAGATTCGGATATTTATCTTCAGATATAAAACACCAGAATTTTGTATCAGATGCTGTGGCTTTGAGATGTATATCTGATATAATCTGCACTAACTCAACAGAACATGAGTCCATGTTAAACTGACTTGCTATTTCAGTAGCTAATTCCTCAATGTTTTTACACGAAAAAGGATAACTCATATATGATGCGATATTTGCCAATTTACTGAAATCATAAAAACGTATAAATATCATAATTCAACTAAGGAATCCTTGCTTTCAAAGACGGAAAATTTTTCAGATCCTTTCTTTTCAGTTGATCTATCATAAGTTGCAATTTACTTTTGAATGCGTTTATTGCGCTAATCATCTCAATAATAGTTTTTCCTTTACCTTGAAGCTCCAAATTAATGGTGTTTAAATGCATTGTGATGTCTGTCAAAAATGCCAAATCAGTCAGCCATTTTCCGTTTTTCAGCATCTGAGTGTCATCACCTCTTTCGTCCAGAAAAGCTGTTATTTCGGGCAATAATTCTTGAAACCTTTCTAGGAATTTTCCGCGACTCAATCACCTGACGTTCGTGTGAAGAACTAAATCAGTGGGTTCAGCTGACTCATTATCTTCCAACTGTAATTTAAAGAGCCGTCGTTGCAAGCTACGTGCACGGATAGAATTCACAATTTTTATTGCAATGCCCATAATCTCCTCCATGTGTAGAACTTTTGAACACAAAAAAACTTGTTGATGTATAATGCAATAGAAGGAGAAAAATGAAGGGAAATCATGATTAGCTCGACACTATGCCACAAAACCGTTTTCGTTTCCAGTCATTGCTGGTGCATATATTGGTAGCTTATAGTTTGTTACAAAATTGAAGAAAACGTCATATATATCTTCGCCACACTTCCTTTCAGAGGAATCATTGTCAAAAACTCTTCCTTAACCGACATATCATTGAATACCATTCGAATAAAAATACACAGCTGGGCAGTGTCTGTTATATCGGTGGATTCGTCAAACTGTAAAGAAAAGTATGTACATTCCATGATATCATGTTTTAGTTTATCTGCCATGTCCTGACTCATGACTTCAACACGCTTTGTGACAGTTGGACGAGATAACTGAAGTTCTCTAATAGCAGACATAATCTCTGTTTTATTTTTAAAATCTCCAAATAAAGTCTCACCCCGCTTCCTTCACAACCAATTTATCATCAAATGGTTTCTTGTGTTTCGCCAATATATGAGATATTTTAAATGACGTGATCGTTGCAGCTTTTGATTGTTTGGCTGGTCTTGTGAACATGGTTTGTTCTTTTTTCAAACAAGTTATCAAATCACGTACTTTTCGTTTTCTTAATTCACTCTCTGACGGAAAATCCTTTTCATAGTTTTTATGAACCGTTTTATGATGCCTCTCTAAGTTCCCACGCTTAGGTATTGCAACTGACGCACGGCAAATGAGACAAATGCACTTATCCTTTACCATACAAAAGAAAAATTCTTCCTCCTAATCGTTATTAAAATGATAAGTTTTACTTTTCTTCGCCGCACTCATTTTGGACTATTTATTAATAAACTTTATATCGATGTACCGCCTTCAAGTTACAATTCAGACTGACTCCTATTCCTGCAGGCGTAACATTTATATCGGCGCGAACGAAGTCTCGAATGTTCCCGTCAAACACGCGCCCGAAGTTTCTAGAAAAATCGGCGGGAATCAAAAACGTTGCTTTTCTTTGACAAGTACCGCTCGTTCCTTTGATAAAGTCGCCTTTTGCCGCTAGCAGGGGTTATTACGATAAAAGAAAGTGATGAGGGGGTTATTCTGGCCTAATTGTGGATCGAATAAATTTTAGTAGTTTATTCATTACATTTTGTTTTAGTTACCTAAAACAAAATCTGTGAATAGTTCTATATCGGAATTTTTTTTCTCGAGATCGACTCAAAAAGCACTCGCGATCGACTTGTCGATCGCGATTGACCGTTTGAGCACCCCTGATCTAAAAGGTCCAAAAATAACGCCTACAGTGGCTGGTGACTATGTGGACAAGCCAAGAGCATTCGTTAGCAAGTGAGTAAAATGATTCTCTCAAACAAAAAATGTTGAGGATCTACCAGAACGTGATTCGAGAGGAGAAGTGTCGGACGAGGACGAAAAAATGATTATTAACATGTATTCGGTGGGAGGCAAAAAGATTAACAATTTAAGGTACGCTGATGACACTCTTATCATAGCGGTTAGTGCTCAGGAACTCGACACTATTATAGCGAAGCTCATTCAAGTCAGCAGGGAATATGGACACGAAATAAACAAGACCAAAACCAAAGTTATGATCACCGACAGACCTACCAATACGCAAAAACTGACAAAAATCTGGAAGGATCGCATAATAACGAAGATAACCAAACTACAACTCGTTAATGCCCTCGTATTTCTCATTGTCATGTATGTAGCCAAAATCTGGATATTTCTTACTTGACCAACTGTATATAGCTTTTAAAATGTGCTAAAATATGTTCGTAAAAATAAGCTTTTTTTTCAAGCAAATTGCCCAATTCATGAACAAAATACGAATAATAGAGATATGTTGTTGCCTAATAATCACCGTTGTACCTTTTAGAAAAAATAACCGGTCAAGTGCAAGTTGAACTTGCGCAATTAGTGTTCCGTACGTTGGTTGCTTTTAAAATAAAAAATGTTGTAACGAAAGTATAAAATGATCAGTGACTTCACAAAACACACCCCAAATGAGTTTTCAACAAAGTTTGTTTCCAATCTTTACTGAAAACTAATGCACTCGTGATAATTTTTGTTTAATCTACACCCCGTGGAGAATATTTCAGAATTTTTCCAAAATTTTTTGATAAGTACTTTTCGTGATAAGGTGGGGGGGACAGCGATTTTTTAAAAATAATACAAAGAAAAGTGCGCGCAAGTATTACATTATGTATATATATTTTTTACTCGTGTTTTCACAAGCTTTCATTTGACACCACACTCGATGACCTAGTAAAAAATTTTTTTTTTTCACTTCTGATTTCACCCCCCAAAATTAACCCCTTAAGTCAAAATTTAACTTTCAAAACTACGTGGCTCTGATGAGGCTATCAATTCCTATATTATTACCAAATTTCAACTTTCTATGACAAATAGTTTCGGAGAAAATCGGGTGTGACAGACAGACAGACAGACAGACACCGAAGTCATCTTATAAGTGTTCGGTACGGAACACTAAAAATATATTGTGTGCATATAGGTTTTATAACTCTTTTAACATTAACTTTAAAAACTCCTAAAATGTAAATATTTTTTAAAATTAAGTTTAAACACGTTCTAGTTGAAAGATACTGTTACCAAAATCAAGAGTTGTTTGACTGATATTTAAATGCCTAGTCCTATCGTTTGGATTTTTCATTTGTAAACAGTTTGATCAAAGAAATACATATTTGAATTTGAATACGATTTCTTAGTGTGACAAAATTATTTATTTTTTAAACCTTTTTTTATATGTACGTTAAATTATTTTGAATCAGACAGGTATACATAAAAAAATCTCCGTCTTTTAAGTGAGACACGTGTTTTGTTAAGTATTTTTTTATGCTGAATCATAAAAAAGACATCCACCGTGAGATTTTTTCAGGAAACACACTTAAAGTTGCCAGAAAACTATTAAATTAAAAAAAATACATTTTAATAAATAATGTAAAACTGTATATTCATTAAAATTATGGAATAAAACTATTATTTCGGACATCTTTAAATGTACTGAATCTACATTTATCACAAAAACTTAAAAATATTAGGTTTTAGTGTTCATGTTTAATCAGAAACACATATACATCACCTTTGACTAAGCTACGTAGCAAAATGCTGTTTTAAATAAATATATGTAACAGCTAAATAAAAAAAATGTTTTTAATTTTTATTGATATTGAACAAAACTATTATTTCCAGTGTTTTTTTGATGTTCTTAATCCTGATGTGACATCAAAAAATAAAGTTTTATGTTCAGTTTCAAAAAAACACTTACAAGGGTGCTAGTGGTTGGTAAAGTCCTTTTCTAAGCAAATAAATGCAATGAAATAATATTTTTGTTCAATATCACAGTGCAACACATAAAATGTAAACTAAATTCTGACTTCAGTTTCTGGAAGTGCCCACCCAAACTAGCAAAACCCTATTTGGGTTTTGATAGTTTAGTTCGATTTTTTTTTTGCCATCATCAATTTTTTTGCTCGAGCTTTGGTTTTGCACGGCTATATCTCGTAAATTATTGGGAATTTCTCAATGCAATCAGACGAAATGTTGTTCATACCAAAATATACAATTTTTGTGAACATGTCGAGGCCAGATTTTCACTCTTTCGGGGTGTTTTTAGTGCAGAAAGCCCGAAAAAATGCCATTTTTTCACATTTTCGACCATAACTCACAAACCGTGCATGCTACTACACACAAGCGATTCCCCGTTCAAATGTGTGTGTATTTATTCCAGCGTGGGTCTGTGTGTACCATAGCAGTTTACAAACAAATTTTTTTTTTTCAATTTCTTATTCAAAAATAGATGCTAATGGATAGTAAACATTCAAAAGTGAGCTAAAAACCAGTTTCTTGAACGTAAAATCTGAAAAAAAACTTATTGCAATGTTCAACAAAGTTACTCGTGTTTATGCAGAGAATATTTTTGTTGAAGATAGTTATGCTAAAATATGCACGGTTTGTGAGTTATGGTCGAAAATGTGAAAAAATGGCATTTTTTCGGGCTTCCTGCTCTAAAACACTCCGAAAGAGTGAAAATCTGGCCTCGTTTAATTCACAAAAATTGTGTATTTTAGTGTGAAGAACATTTCGTCTGAAGATTGCATTGAGAAATTCCCAATAATTTACGAGATATAGCCGTGCAAAACCAAAGCTTGAGCAAAAAAATTGATGATGGTAAAAAAAAAATCGAACTAAACTATCAAAACCCAAATAGGGTTTTGCTAGGTTGGGTCGGCACTTCCAGAAACTGAATTTGGAATTTAGTTTACATTTGATGACCTCGAAAATGTTGCACAATGTATTAATAAAAATAAAAATTTAGCGGTTGCACATATTTATTTTAAACAGCATTTTGCTACGTAGCTTAGTTAAAGGTGGCGTATGCGTGTTTTCTTGTTAACCATGAACACTAAAACCTAATATTTTTAAGTTTTTATGTTAAATATAGATTCATAACATTCAAAGATGTCCAAAATAATAGTTTTATTCCATAATTTTAATGATTACATGGTTTTACATTATTTTTTAAAATGTATTTTTTTCAATTTAATAATTTTTTTGGCAACTGTAAGTGTTTTTCTTGAAAAACCGCACAGTGGATGCCTTTTTTTGTGATTTTTTTCGATTCAGCATAAAAAAATACTTAAGGAAACACGTATTTTAGTTAAAAGACAGAGAATTTTTTTGTTTACCTGTGTCATCTACAGTTACGCCGTAATAGTAACGTATGTTGAGTCGAGATTAACGTAAAATAAAACCAGCCAAGTGCAAATCGGTCTTGCGCAGTTAGTGTTCCGTACCGTGAATGCTTTTAAAACAAACATTTAGATTGTGTAGGTATAAAATGGTCAGTGACTTCACGAAACACACCCCCACATGAGTTTTTCAAAAATCAATATCTAAGATTCGAACACAAACTTGTTTGTGATGGCTAAAAAAACTTTGTACAATGTGAACTTCCATATCATTAGGAATTTCAAAACACATTGTCTATCAAGATTCTGTCTCTAGTAGAACTAGTGCTCTTTATCATTTGTATAGGCACAATGCTTTTCAAATAGGTGGATAGACTATTATTAACATATTCACAATTTGTTTTATATACCAGATAAATTATCAAACTCTTGATAATTTTCATTCAATCTACACCTTCTGCAGAATATTCTAGAATTTTTCGAAATTTTTTGAATAGAACTCTTAGAGAGGGCGTGGGGAACAGCGATTTTTGGCAATTGTTTTTAAAATAATATAAAGAATAACCGGTCAAGTGCAAGTTGAACTTGCACAATTAGTGTTTCGTACGTTAATTGCTTTTAAAATAAAAAAATGTGTTACGGTGATATAAAATGACCAGTGGCTTCACAAAGCACACCCCAAATGAGTTTTTCAACAAAATTTCTTTCCAATCTTTACTGAAAACCTTGAAATTTTTGTTTTTTTTTTACATACCAGATAAATTACACAGGGGGGCAGCTGTTTTGGTGTCGAGGTTTTTTGAGCTGATTCTATATCAATTTGATGTCCTGAATTCAAATAACGTATTCATTTGTACCTAGGAGCTCAAATTTTTAAGATATACAATTTTAGAGAAATATAAGTTACATTATTGTAACTCAAATCCGTAAGTGTAGTAAACAAAAGTAGATACGAAATTTTTATTTTAGTTATACAAAATACAATATTATGTCGTACTTACAAACAAAAAAAAAACATTGAAGAAATGAAATAGTCACTCAACACTTGGAAAGCTTCTTTTCCGCGACATTCTTGAATGTTTTTTTAAGCAGTCCCTTTTTAAACTCCAGCAGTAATCTGCCATCATGTGCATGTCCCATCTTCCTTGGTAGCGGTCCTCCATAACTTTAATATCTTGGTGAAATCTTTCACCTTGTTCCTCACTCATGTCTCCTAAATTTTCTGGAAAACGGTCTAAGTGGCTGTGTAAATAGTGTATTTTAATACTCATATTGCGCCCTAAGGATTTGAAACTATTAAGCATCTTGTTAACCATTTCAACATAGTTTTGAGCTTTATGTTTGCCTAGAAAATTTTCTACAACTGCAACAAATGATGTCCAAGCTTCTCGTTCAACTTGATTCATTGAATTTATGAAGGCAGGATCCTTAATTAATTGTCTTATTTGTGGGCCGTCAAATATCCCTGCTTTGAGTTTTTCTGTGCTCAACTGATGCATTTTTACCCCTATATATGCAAAACAAGACCCATTCTTATCAAGAGCCTTTACAAATTGCTTCATTAAGCCCAACTTTATATGTAACGGAGGAAGTATGATTTTTTCTCTTTCAACCAAAGCGTCGTTAATGACATTCTTTTCCCCAACGTCCATGTTTTCTCTCTGAGGCCAATCTTTTCTAACCCAGTGGTGTGTTTTGTCCCTACTATCCCAGAGGCACAAGAAACACGGATATTTCGTGTAACCACTTTGCTGCCCAAGAAGAAAGTTTACCATTTTTAAGTCTACACAAATCATCCATTGATGTTCGTAATACTTTATCTTCTGCAAGACCAAAGCTATGGTATTATATTCTTCTTTCAGTTTCGTTGAGTGAGCTAGTGGTATTGAGCCATATTTATTCCCATTATGTAGAAGGACACATTTTAAACTTCGCTTTGAACTGTCAATAAATAGGCGCCAATCATCTGGAATATATTCAGAAAGTCCCATTTCTTTCATGAGTCCCCTAATTTCGTGACAAAATACAAGATTGTCTTCTTGAGAAAAGAATGGTAGCAGATCTTTTTCTCTTGTACGGTAAAAGGTAATTTTGGTTCCTTGTTCCAGTAAATTTTTGTCGTTCAACCTAGAAGCCAGTACTTCAGAAGCTTTTTTCGATAAATTGAGATCCCTGGTGAGATCATTTAATTCATTTTGTTTGAAGCGTTGAGGAACTGATGACGTCCCCTCATAGTCACTGTTAGTTTCATTAGCATCAGAACTTTTATTAGCATCAGAAGAGCGATCAGAGGGAAAATATTCGTCATCAGAGATATGTGGTAGCTGATGAAATGTTGGAATCGGTATTTCATCTGAGTGCGGGATAGGGCGTATTGCCGAGTCTAAATTGGGATAAGTCCACTTACTGCGGTTATTTCGATTGATTCCATTAGTATTTACTAAACAGAAATAACAATCATTGAAGTGTTTTTTTGGTTCTCTCCAAACCATTGGTACGCCGAATTTTAGACATTTTCTTTTCCCGGTAGTCCACTGCCGTAAATGCTCTGTACAAGTTTTACATACGAGATGCGGGGCCCACGTTTTGTCCTGATCACCAAGCTTAACTCCAAAGTATCCAAGATACGCTCGCTTTACAAAGTCAGTAATAGTTTGTCTGTTTTCTTGAAACATGTATTCTCCGCATATATAGCAAAACACATCAGGTTGATTTACACAACTTCTTCTTGAACTGGAATCTGAATTCATTTTAATTCTGTTCAATAACACAAAAACACTCTTTTCTTAACATAAAATAACACGCCGAATTCGATCTACTCTCATTAGTAAGAACGCACAAACTGACGAGACTTACCCGAGTTAGGTGATTAAAAGGGTCAGTTCAGGTACCTGATAGGCAATGGTTCCACTATTTATAGATTTACTTGGAATTTACTCAATTACAGACTGACAATAAAACCATTGTACCTACATTAATGAATATATAATAATTTTAGAACTCTCATAAATGAATATACTGAATAAAAACCACATTGGTAGATAAGTTGATGTATCTAAAAAAGTAGAGCTGATAGAGAAAAACGGATTGCATGTATAGATTTAGCGTCCCAAATATAGTTAAAATCAGCTCTAAAATCCCAGGCACCAAAACAAAAATATTTTTTTGTTGCCCTGTGTTATTAAAGGTAATGCACTCCTGATAATTTTCGTTCAATCTACCCCCGTGTAGAGTATTTCAGAATTTTTTCAAATTTTTTTGATCAGTATTTTTCGAGATAAGGTGGGGGACAGCGATTTTTCGCGATTTTTTAAAAATAATACAGAGAAAAGTGTGCGCAAGTATTATATTATATATATATATATATATATATATATATATATATATATATATATATATATATATATATATATATATATAAATATAGGACTGTTTTTTGTTCTTGGTCTTGCGGTCAATTTTTAATGAAACAAGTTTACTTTTGGTGAAGGTTTCGGTTTATTTTATTTAAACCATCTTCAGAACTACAATAAAGATAAAAAAAAATGTTAGTGTTAATGTTTAAGATGTAAAATTGATGATTAGTGTTGTTTTATACAGAAATATATATAAAGAATAAATATTAGTGTTTAATTATAGTTTTCCTACTTTATATCTAGTTGGATCTTTTGGTTTAAATGATTTACATGTTAACAGTTTCACAGTGTAAATCATTTAAACCAAAAGATCCAACTAGATATAAGGTAGGAAAACTATAATTAAACACTAATATTTATTCTTTATGTACATTTCTGTATAAAACAACGCTAATCAACAATTTTACATTTTAAACATTAACACTAAAAAAAATTTTTTTTTTCTTTATTGTAGTTCTGAAGATGGTTTAAATAAAATAAACCGAAACGTTATATATATATATATATATATATATATATATATATATATATATATATATATGTATATATATATATATATATATATATATATATATATATATATATATATATATATATATATATATATATATATATGTATATTTTACTCGTATTTTCACACGCTTTCATTTGACACTACACTCGATGACTTAATAAAAAAAAAAAATTTTCACTTCCGATTTCACCCTACAAAACTAACCCCTTAAGTCAAAATTTAACATTCAAAACTACACGGCTTTGATGAGGCCATCAATTCCTATATTATTACCAAATTCCAACTTTCTATGACAAATAGTTTCGAAGAAAATCGGGTGTGACAGGCAGAAAGACAGACGGACAGACAGACATACACCGAAGTCATCTTATAAGTGTTCCGTACGGAACACTAAAAATGGGCGCGAAGATTACATCATATATGTTTTTTACTCGTGTTTTCACAAGCTTTCATTTGATACCCCACTCGATGACCTTCCGATTTCACCCTCCAAAACTAACGCCTTAAGTTAAAATTTAACTCTCAAAACCTTACGGCTGTGATTAGGCCATCAATTCCTATATTTGTAACAAATTTTAACTTTCATTGTCAAATAGTTCCGGAAAAAATCGGCTTGTACAGACAGACAGACAAACAGACACCAAAGTGATTCCATAAGTGTTCGGTTTTTCAATTTTGGGACGGAACACTAAATTTATTTACGTAAATAGTAGTCAAGTTGGAGAAGTAGCACTTTTTATAGTTTGACACTTTATGTCATCCACTTTAATTGACAATATTATTAATATAAAATTGAAATTAAATAGAATTGAAATCCTGAGACATTATCGTAAGTAACTGTTACAGGACGCATATTTAAATAAGTGTTCTTATGTATTTAATCATTGATACACCTGATGTTTTAGTTATATTTATAAAATCAGACAATAAACTTGGTATTTTTAGAAATACCTAGCGTTCAACTTATTGAAAATAGATTTTTAAATAAAACAACAAAAGTTATGTTATTATGCGAGTTTTAATATATGAATTTTGAACACATTTTTGGTGGGTGTCGACATGGTAATATCTGTCGTCCCTTTAAATGTTCTGGGATAATTTAAGCATTTTTATAAAATTTATCGTTTGCTCATCCCGTATAGTTTTGTATTTACCACTAAACTGTAAAGTAATAATTCTAAACTCATATTTACAGGTTTTATCCCATGTTTCTCTGAATTTCTACTATCATTAAAATATTTCTTCTACATTTGAACTGTTTACTAGCAAACACGGATTTTAAGATTTATTTAATTACACAGCCCCACAAAAAAAAAAGTGGGGTATACTTTTGATGCGATATATCAGATCCGTAGTATTTTTGCCCGCCGATCACGAATCTGACGTCAGAATATCGCCATCACATCTCAATTCTTTTCTAACCTCAAAAAATAGGTAAAAATTAGTAAAATTAAGAAAAATATACTCCTAAAAAATTGATTCAAGCTTTTTCATGAATCCAAAGATGTATTAATATGTATTCGGACACGCTAAGCTAATATTCATCGGTTGGATTAAGCCATACAGTTCTGTTTTCTTTCTAACCTCAATAAATCAGACAGATATAGTGCTTCTCGAATGCAAAAAACGAATTCAAATTAAAATTCAACCGATTCTTACCAAATTTAGTACAAGGGGGTTTTTTGGGTTGCTGATCATGAATCTGAGGTCGGATTTGCAAAATTCAAAATGGCGGATCCAAGATGGCGGACAAAATTTTTGAAAACCAACCGATTCCTACCAAATTTGGTATACAGTTGGGGAATCCTCAAACCTGATACTCTTAAACTCTAAACCCTGAAACCTTAGACTCCTACACCCTGTAACCTCAAAAAATAGACCTCAATAACCCTGTAACTTTAAAAATGAGACCCAATAAACTCAAAACCAGGACTTTAAAACCCTAGACCCTTAAGCCCTAGAATTGCGAAGGTTAGACCCGCGCCTAACTTTCCTTTTTTTGTCTGTATCTTGTTCTTTTTTCCGCGAATGACCTATTCAAAGGCTTTCTGCCCAAACGCTTTTGAGGACTTGTTTCTCTTTTTAGCGACCAGCAATAGTCCGCTAGCATATGGTCATCCCATCGTCCTTGATACCGATTTTCTATGATTTTCAGATCTTGGGGAAAACGTTCCCCTTGCTCCTCACTGTAGTCACCAAGATTATCTGGGAAATCATCGATGTGGGAGTCCAGGAAATGTAATTTTAGATTGATTAAGCAACCTAATGTTTGAAAATTTTTTACCATTTTCTCGACTATTTCTTTGTACTTAGGACTTTTATTATTTCCCAAAAAGTTTGTTGCGACTTCTGTAAAACTAAGCCAAGCAGCTTTTTCAACTTTATTCATTTTAGTAACAAATAATGAATCTTGAGACAATTTTCTTATTTGTGGCCCGTCAAATACGCCTGCCTTAATTTTAGCTTCAGAAAATTTCGGAAATTTTTTATGCAAATATTTGAAACATGGGCCGTTTGTATCTAATGCTCTCGTGAATTGCTTCATAAGTCCAAGCTTAATGTGAAGCGGGGGAATAAGAACTTTTCCTGGATCTACCAATGGTGGAAACAATACATTATTTTCACCAGGAGTGAACGATTCTCTTGTTGGCCAAATTTTTTTCTTATAATGACGTTCCCTGTCTCTGCTATTCCACAGACATTTATAATAGGGATAAAGTGTAAACCCTGACTGTTGGCCAAGCAATATTGTTACAATTTTCAGATCTCCACAAATTTTCCAGTTATGATCAGCATATTTTATTTTTATCAAAAGCTGCTTCATTTTTTCATATTGCTCTTCCATAACTGTGGAATGAGCAATCGGAATGGGAGCGTAAACGTTGGTATTATGCAGCAAAACTGCCTTAATGCTCCGTTTAGAAGAATCAATGAAACAGTCTCCATTCTTCAGGATCGTATGAGTTATTTTGAAATTCATCCATTAGACTTTTTACATCGGTACAATATGAAAGTGACAATTCCTCGTCCATTGTGAAATATTTTCGAAATTCTTCATCTCTGTTTCTATAATAAGAAATCGTAGCTTCGGGCTTAAGTAAATGTCTTTTCTTTAAAAAGGAAGCAAGATGCTCTGAACCATCTTTGGATAAGCCTAAATCTCTGACTGGATCACTAAGTTCTGACTGTGATACGAGTATTGGTTCTGGTTTACGGTTGTATGGTAGAAATTCTTTATCTGTGTCACTAGTATATGATAGGTTGTCACTAGAACATTCATTAGTAACAGTGTTTGAATCTTTTTCGACAGTCTCAATGTTTTCGGCATGAACTGATAAGGTGAAATCATTTGTTTCTAAAACGTCAGCATCAAGTGGTTCAGGAGGCGGAATTAGTTTAGTTGGTCTTGTTACTGTCGAAACATCGTTATAAGTAATAGTGCTTTTATTTTTTCGGTTATGCCTAGATACAACATTCATACAAAAGTAGCAATCATTTTCACTGTATGGTCTATTCCGTATTGCTGGTCTGGAATATTTAATCGCCTTCTTATTGATGTACAACATTATTTTGCAAGAACTGCAAATGATGTGGGGAACCCAATCTGTATCCTGGTGCTGTATTTCAATGTTAAAACAATCCTTATATAAGGTTTTAATCTTATCCGTTATCGGTGACCCCATTTTACTCAATACGTGTTGACAGCAAATATAACAAAATGAATCACTGTTTTTATCGCACTTATGAAAAGTCCTTGTACCGTGAGACCGTTTTCTTGTAGCATTATACTCTACATGAGCCAAGTCACCCACACATGAAGAGCTACGGTCGCTGGATGACGACGGCTGCGGGCCCGCTTTCCCACCCTGACCAACCGCCGATACTGGGTTTCCGAGTCCCTGCATCGTAATTCTCTTTCTTCTACCTGCCATGACGGCATCTAAGCCGTTATCTAGGGACTCTGCCGGCTAGTGGAGTAACACCGTTGCCCACCGTCACCACGTGGAGGTGCCCTGGATGCAGGTAGAAGAAAAAAAAATCGACCGATGAATTTTCTCGGCGTTCAAAATGGCGCGAAAACATCTGCCATCTTGAATTTTGCAAATCCAACCTCAGATTCGTGATCAGCAACCCAAAAAACCCCCGTGTACCAAATTTGGTAAGGATCGGTTGAATTTTAATTTGAATTCGTTTTTGCATTCGAGAAGCACTATATCTGTCTGATTTATTGAGGTTAGAAAGAAAACAGAACTGTATGGCTCAATCTAACCGATGAATATTAGCTTAGCGTGTCCGAATACATATTAATACATCTTTGGATTCATGAAAAAGCTTGAATCAATTTTTTAGGAGTATATTTTTCTTAATTTTTACTAATTTTTACCTATTTTTTGAGGTTAGAAAAAAATTGAGATGTGATGGCGATATTCTGACGTCAGATTCGTGATCAGCGGGCAAAAATACTACGGATCTGATATATCGCATCAAAAGTATACCCCACTTTTTTTTTGTGGGGCTGTGTTATTATTTACGTAAAAAGAAGGGTTGGGAAGAAAGTAATTTAACGCTTTAAAATGTATTTTAATATTTTTAACTGTAATTAAAAAAAATCAGTAAAATGTTTTACTTAGTACCACCCTCTTAAACATGCAGTTCTAAAATAACTGTTGAGGAAGTCATATTCTTCGCGCCAAATAACATAGTAACTTATTCTGATGAGTGAGATATTACAAAACAAAGGTTGAGCTGAGTAAGAGCTTCAGAGGTTTTTACAACTGAAACCTGATATCAATATTTACATACCATTTCTGCTAAAATTTTTAGTTTCCTCTATTCTAAGAAACCTGAAACGACCGTAAAACATGTTCCATACGAACCAAACCTTTTTACCCTTTACTTCTTTAACACTGTATTCGTTTGTCTCCAGATATGATGCACATGCGTTGGATTTGAGGCGCAAATTTACTATCACTCCACCTTCCCACATAACAACTGAAAGATCGTTCAGCTATCAAATTTGGCAAAAATACAATCTGGTCCCGTTGAATTTGAAAAAATGTCCGGCCTCAGATTTTTAAAAATTCCATACGTCCTCTAGCACAGCATCTCTGTTCCAGCATGAATAGTACTTAGACTCTCCTGGGCCGCAATGCCGCTCTGTTGAGTCCGTTGAGTCTGATTTGTGATACTGAGTGATTGTTTTACAAATGGTACTGCTTATATATTTGCCCTCTGCAAAATAGAGTTAAGGAAAAACTGTATTGCATATTATGATAAGTAGGTTAAGTAAGGAAGCCTAGCTTCCACTTCGCCTTTTGTGTGCTGACACTCTCTCTCTCTCCTCAGCCTATAGTCATCCACTCCTGAATGAAGGCCTCTTCCAATCTTTTCCACGTCGTTCTGTTTAGGGCTGTTTGGATCCAATTTGCCCCCGCAATTTTCTGGATGTCATCGCGCCACCTTTCTGGAGGTTTTCCAACACTCCTTTTGGTTTGTCTTGGACGCCAGTTTATTATTTTGCTAGTCCATCTTTCTGAGCTTTGACGAGCTATATGGCCAGCCCATTGCCATTTGAGTTGAGCTACTCTTCTGAGGACATCTGTCACGCACGTTCTTCTTCTAATTTCCTCGTTCTGTATCCTGTCTCTCAGGATAATTCCGAGCATAGATCTCTCCATTGCTCGTTGTGTCACTTGAAGCTTGTCAGCGGTTTTTCGGGTGAGTGCCATTGTCTCGAGACCATACGTAAGGACCGGCAGAATACATGAGTCGTATGTTTTACGTTTAAAATTTATTGGGATTTCTCTAGATTTAAGTACATACCCCAACTTGCCGAACGCAGCCCAACCTTGTCCTATTCTTCTAGGTATTTCAGAGCTTTGATTTTCTTTACCAAATTGTATTTTGTGTCTCAAGTAAATATATTCTGATACATCTTCCAGTGTTTGGTTTCCGATGTTTACCTGAATATTTTCCACACTCATTATTTTTGTTTTATGTAGATTCATCTCGAGTCCGATGTTTAAGAATGCCTGATGCAATTCTTCCAGCATGCTCTGAATTTCTTCCGTTTTATCGCTTATAATCACTATATTGTCTGCAAATCGTAAATGGTTTAGACGCACACTATCTATATTTATGCCCCTGGATTGCCAATTTAAACTCTTAAAAATATCCTCTAGGGCTAGTGTGAAGAGTTTAGGGGAGATAGTATCGCCCTGACGTATGCCTCTGTTTACCAATATCTTATCTGTCTTTGTATCTTCGTCCAGTGTTATTTGGATGGTCGCGTTTTCGTATATGTGTTTGATGAGATTTGAATACCTGGTGTCTACTCTTACGTTGTCTAGAGCTCTCAATATTGCCCAAGTTTCGACCGAGTCGAAGGCCTTTTTGTAATCTACAAATGCCAGGTGCAATGGTATGTTATATTCTGTGGTCTTCTCTATGAGAGTCCGTACTGTCTGCAAGTGCTGACACTATATTATTGTAATTATAATGTGAATGCACAATAAAGACATTATTATTATTAATAAAAGCCAGAATGATTGTCAACTTTCGAACCGAATAGGCACTTTAAAAAGAAGAAATATAAAATAGATATCCGACAACTGACCAACAAGCAGACAGATCATGAGAAATAAGACAAAATGTTTGTCGTAATCTACGTACTCTAAAACGTGAACTTCCTATTATTACCTGTTCTAGGAGAGGCCTTATCAATTATCCACTAACTATATAAAAGTCAAAATAATAACAATAGATCTAGAAGATTAGCGTACAATTCGATCACGAATCTACTTTGCGAGGCACACCTTGCTAAGCTCCCTCACGAACTAATAATATACGTACGTTCTGTATAATGTGAGCTTTATTTTTATGTACACACATTAAAATTCATTAAATCATCTTTTTTGTGATTCTAGTACATGTGCTACAGGGGAATCCTCAAATCGTTTCAGAAGCGACACGTATATGGTAGTAGCGATTCACATTGTTCATGAATCTTTGCAAATTATATTCGATGGAGATTATAGCCTTGGTAATTTATTCCAAAGGGATGAAGGTCATATAAGGGAGTTCTCAAAAAATGTACTACAACTGTGACAAGCTGAATCTCTCATGGTGCTGTATCAGCCTCCGAATAAGTACTAAGTATGCGTATTTGGTACAATTCGTTGTATCTTAGCGTTGTGTTCCGTAGGTACCGGAATATGTACTAGAAAGTCTGTTCTCTTGTTTGTCGATACCGCGAAACGCGTCTCGGGATGGATGAACGAATAAGAGACTGCTGAAATATGTGCTTTGCCTATTTTTAGTTATTTTATAGTAAACCACGTAAGGTCTGAGGTTGATCCCTCGCAAATCATGCTGCTTACTTTTAGTGTTGGCTCTGCCAACCACTCTTTCGATTTGTAGCTGCTGTGTCAGCCTTTGATTGGGTATTAGGTATGCGTATTTGGTACAATTCGTTGTATCTTACCAGTAATAATCTTCGTTTTATCGACTCTCGGGATCGCAGATGATACGGCACTACGGCTCGGGCAAGTGCTTTCTGTTGCATGACAGTGTGCTGACCGACACTTTATTGTATATTACCAACTTTCTGGTTCACATTACCTATTTACCGGATCTGGCACAAGTTGCCTTTTTTCTGTTCACGCGTGTGGAATTCGACATGAAAGAGGAGCGTTTTCAAAAGTTGATACCGAGTTGCCGTAAGGGTCGGTGTAAGGCAATAAAAAGTTCCGAGTTGCGGTACAAACCTTTTTCGGCCCAAAATTAATGGCCGAGTTGCGGTCCTTCACAGGCAGGTACAGAGCTATAAGTATGCAAGTTATGTGTGAAAATTAAAGCAATAGATATATTTCAGTAATTACTATATTTGTTAGACATGCATTTGACAAACGTTACATCATCAATTTCTTTATGTATACACTGAATTATCTTATTTTCCAAAAATGCTGAATTGTACTTATTAGTTGAAGATTTTGGTGCGCTGGTTTGTACAGCGTTAATTTTCGCGTATATTTCAGTCTGGAAACCCTTGATAACCTCTAAAAATTCATGAGAATTCGCATGAGGCGAACGACTATCCTTTGCAAATTTTGAATGAAAAGTCTCAATCCCGTTATTAGTTCTCCAAACGCTGATGTCGAGCGCGGCCCAAAGGGTTGTAGGGAAAGGATCACTATCATCTATGTAGTTTTCAACTATGTAGTCAGCAAACAATGTCACTTGTGGGTGGACTGGCTGATTTTCTAATAATTGGATGAAAACATCTCCCACAAGATTGGCAGGGAGAAAAGTTAGTCCGAACATGTGGTGAAGCCATTTTCAAATGGGAGAATTTTTATCTTTGTATTCTCTAGTTAATCCTAGATTCTGAATTTTTCTCCACCAGGATTGTCCTAACTGGAATCTGCATCCCACAAGTGTTGTTAATGGAAATTCGGTTGAAACCGCACTGTGAATAGCGCGTTCAACATCTGACACGACCTTTGTAGGCGAGAAGACACATCCTAATTGCTGGTATTTGGACTTTACCGTAGAGAATACCAAAGAATACGAAGTTTCCTTCTTGTCGTGCAATAGGCTGAACACCAAGAGAATATAGCGGCCATTGATTTATGCCAGAATAGTAAACATTTGTAGAAAAAAGACACATTCACACAAAATTCAAATGTACCGTCCACCATCAAACTTTCCGCTGCGCACAGGAACTTACTGTTACCGGAAAATATCTCACCAACCTGGACATCATTAAACATCAGGAAATCTTCATGCATGGCGGTGTCGACCGAGATTGAACTGAGATATTCACGAACTTCCTCTCGGGACTTTGGCAACTTCGGATAGCACTGAAGTCTGGCTCGGTTCAAATTCTTCCCTATTCTTGTCATATCGGAGTCGGTGAAAGTGTTCAGCACATTCGGATCTGCAATCACCTTCCTCCGAATCATCTTTCTTGGTCTTTCGTTGTAATGTTCCTCGTTGGTTCTCTTCTTCACTGCGATGTTAATTTTTTGGCGATTCAGTAATTGTTCATTGTCGTGTTGATGTTGATGATTGCCAGTTTATGGTGAAAATATTCTGGTCCAATGGTATAAACTTTGGCAGTGCAGTTCTTGTTTGTGCAGACCCAACCCATCTCTTCTGCCGATTTTAAACAGCGATATTGTCGAAATTTGTAATTTTCCAATAGAATAAAAGTTTTGTCTTTCTCGCTCAACATCCTCTTTAATAAGACCATGTTGACTTGAAAAAGTTTAAACGTAAACTAGTAAATTTCATTTTTCTCATTGTCTTTATTGGATTAAAAGTAAGGCCAGGCCTCTTACTTACATTAATAAATGTACAAAAGAATCTTAAATATGAATGTTTGCTTATACTACCTTAACTCAGCTTTTATAATAGTGGTCATATACTAACCTAACCTAGGAAATGTGTTTTTTGATACATAGTTTTCTTAATTCTAAGACTTAAACTACCTTAGCCTAAGACTTGCGCTAACTTAACTTAATCTAGATTGACAATTTTCTGTCACAGCGGGCGAGGGGAGTCATCGTCTTCATCCGAGAGACGGTCAGACGGTCTAGGAAACTGGCGGCGGGCATATGGCGGGAGTCGGAAGGCGTCCCTGATGCATGGGTTGGGGTGAGTAAATTTCAAAAATTCCCGTACGTTTTATACTTTTATCTAATTTAGGTTAACCCTAATTGAATGTAATAATATTTAAGAATTAATAATATTTGATAATTTAACCCTACCTACCTGCGGATTTGTCGATTACCGCAACTCGGATGAAAGGCAGGTCAAAATATTTACAACCTTCTAAAGGCCATTAGGCGGATTGCAACTCGGCATCTACGTTTTGAAGATGGGGCGCAGGTAATTTCCGCACCACTAATCCGTTTACGACCTAGACATATTTAAGGGATTGTAATTGCAGAAGTAAATTTCACACCGAGTACTTTCAGGTAGAGGATGAGGGTTGATAAATGGGTGGTGGTACGCACCGGCCTGTTCAATTAAATCATTAATAAACCCTTCTACATATCAGTTTACTACATATTATTAATTTGTGATTATTACTTGGTTGTGCGTATATTTTTTAAAGTGTTGCTAATATGGAAGCAAAGTTAATAAAAAGTAATGGAGGAAAGGACATGTTATGTGTGAATTACTACACTTACTCTGGACAAAAGGTACTAAAATGTGGAGAAACATTTTGGAGATGTTCAAAAAAAGATTGCAAATCAAAAGTCTTCACCGTTGGGCCCGAGAATTTAGTTACCAGAAGTGAAGGACTCCATACACACGAAGCCGACACCAAGAAGCAGAATCGGCAAATAATTAGTAATTCCTGCAAAAAAAAAGCCGGAGAGAGTAAAAGGCCATCTAAAATTATCCGACAAGAACTACAAAACACGCTGCCTGAAACAGTAACAGAAAAAGATGTCGAATATATTAGAAAAAACATTTATAACCATAGACGAAAATTTTTGCCAGGACGTAATCCAAGAAGTGCTGAGGAGGTGCATAGTGTTTTAGAGACATTTGAAATCAAAACTAGCAAGAGTGAGAATTTTCTATATATAAATGTGGCATTATTATTTTTTCTTGCACTACAAATGTCAATATGTTGTGCAAAATATCCAATATATATATGAACGGCACCTTTTCATACTGCACTAAATATTTTACACAGTTGTTTACAGTGCATGGTTTTGCAAACGGTCATTACATTCCATTATTATTTTGCTTATTGCGTGATAAGAGAGCTGAAACATACAAAAACCTCTTCACATTATTAAAATGTAAGATTTATTCAACAGATACACCGTATTTCAATCCAGAGAAAATTACTATTCACTTCGAAAAATCTATTCATAAGGCAGTATCTGAAGTTTGGCCAAATGCTAAAGTGTTAGGATGTAGATTTTATTTACACCAATCTTGGTTTCGCAAGATACAGAATCTAGGTCTAACTAAAGAATATTGCGACAAAAATTCTGAAATTGGTCGTTGGTTAAAGTATTGTTTCGGCTTGTCCTATTTAGCACCCGAAGAATTAGGTGACAGTTTTGCATACGATTTATATTCTATAAAACCTGAGGATGAACGTTTAAATAAATTTTGTGATTACCTACTAGAAACGTATATAGAGGAAGGCGCCGATTTTCCAGTTGAAATATGGGCAGAATCGAGTCCATCTTTAACTCGAACGACTAACTGTTGTGAGTCCTTCCATTCCCATCTAAATAATTCTTTTTATTCTACACATCCGTTTCTGTATACTTTTATCGATAGGCTGAAAGAATATATGAAAATACAAAGTGTCGATGAGTTTAAAATAAGTAATAATCATAATAATCAAAAATTAAAACATTTAAAAAATCTTTATGAACAATGACAATTAGGAAATATTAATCGTTTCCATTTTCTAAATGTGTCTCCTATTTTTCTCAACCTGTTTTGTAAATATATATAAATAGATATGTATAGCTTTGTAGCATTATCTAATATATGTAAGGAAATTTGTCCAATTGTATTTTATGTATTTAGCAAAAACTTCATGTTTTATCAATATTATTCTACTATGAAATAAAAGCATATATTTTTGCAAATATCTAAAATTTTCAATAAAAACTGATTTAAAAGAAATCCGTCCAATTTTATTTAGATGAATAAAGCATATTTATATTTGCTTGGTGTGGAAATTACCTGTAAGATTTAAGCACCCTTGTAAGGTTAGTGTGGAATTTACCTGTTGTATTAAGGGCGCAGGTTGTCTTGGTGTGAAATTTACTAACGCCGTTAAGATGTGGTAGCCATTTAAACAAAAGTGGCAGATTATGATGGGCTTTGAGAGATTCTGCCAGCGGTTCTACGCAAGATGTACTTGCTATGTGGAGAGGCGAGACGACTATGTGATGTATTAGCAAATAAAATTTTCCCTGGATACTTTTGTATTTCTTCCAGAGCATCAGCTTAGGGATTTATACACTAGGTGTTCATTAGAATAAACATTAAATTAAAAAACAGAAACAGTGTAATTTGTAAGATACAAGCGTGCTGTCATCAGCAAAATTTGATTTTAGCTTTTTGTTGTCCTCAAGAGATCGTGAATATAAAAAAGAAAGCTGGTAGGAATTGTCTATTCTCTTTCTGATGAGATGTTAGGAATAAATCCATTACTTGGGATTTACAAACAACAAAAACAGTGGAATTTCTCCACCGTTAATTTTCCGCAAAGATTCATCTCGTGTGATAGAACTCTTACAATTTTAGGTTCACAAAGCAAAAAATGACTATCTTATATAAAGTAATACGCTTTTTTAAACTTTAGTTTGACCGCAGAACAAATATTTGTTTTTATTACTTGATTATGATCTTCGCTTTCTTGGCATTCTGTGGTTGTCGTATTACGATTAGCACTAACAGAGAGGTACTCAATCATCTGTAAAAAAATACAGTAAGAAAATTCATCAACAAAAAGTTATCTGATCGTAATATTTATATTAAATATATTCTTCTAGTTACAATGATTTATTGAGCTACGTACTCGTATGTTATAAAGTTGAGAGCCTAAAATAAATAAGTAAAAAATTTTCGTCTGGATGGATGGATAAAATTTAAATATCTAAATCTAGAAAATTTAACGAATAAAACCAAGCAATTCACTGTAAATATGAGAATAAGCGTCATCTCGCCTGGATGACAAATTGATTTAATGTCAAGCAAGTCGTTTTCTAGTAAATACGATCGATTGATAACTTCTATCTTAACTAGCACCATACTGAAAGTTGTCGTCTAGATTTGGAATTTTCAAATTATTTCATTGCATATGTGTCCCCTTCATCATCATCATCATAGAACCCGCTTTCAAGTCCACTGCTGGACATAGGCCTCCTACAAACGTCTCCAGTTCTCTTTATCTTTAGCTGTTGAAACCCAGTTCGTTGACATTCTCGTCAGGTCACTCGTCCATCGTGTGGGAGGTCTACTTCGGTTGCGCTTGTCAGTTCTTGACCTCCACTCTGGAAATATCTTTTTCCATCTTCTGTCCACCATTCTAGCGATATATCCAGACCATCTAATCTTGCGTTTTGCGATGCATTCTATGATGTCTTCTACTCCAGTTCGCCGGCATATCTCGTCATTTTTTACTCGGTCTTTTAAGCTCGTGCCAAGCATCTATCTTTCCATTCATTTTTGCGTCGCTCTTAGTTTTTCTGCAGTTGTCTTAGTCAGAGTTAGGGTTTCTGCGCCATAGGACAGGACTGGCAAAGGTTCGTTGACTAAATGCTTTCCGTTTCAAGGGAATTGGAATGTCTGCTCTAAAGATGTCCTCATTCTTCCATAAGCCGCCCATCCTAAGGTAATCCGTCTCGATAACTCAGAGGTCTGGTTATCTCTACTTATGCGTTCATGGTCCAGCTGCACATATTTGTCCACTAGTTCTATGCTATTATTATCGATTTGTATCTGGTGGTTGGGAATCATGTTAGTCATTATTTTAAATTTATTGTTAGTTCAATTTCCGGTGATATATAGTTCAGCTCCAGAATCATGTCTTTGGTATCTCTCAAATTTTCTGCCATAATAACGATATCATTTGCAAAACGTATGTGGCTTAATCTCTCTCCATCAATGAGTATACTTTTCTGTTGCGGTGCCAACAGTTTAAAGGCGTGCTTGAGACTTCTAATGAATAGTTTTTATAATATGGTGTCGCCTTATCTAACTTCTGTTTTTATTTTTATCTTGTTAGAAGTTTTGCAAGAAGTAAAACACTACTTAAATTTCCACTAAATTTTTATTTTTAACACCATGACATGTTTCGCTGTACGACAGCTTCTTCAGATGGTTTGTTACAAAATGAGGGAAAAATTACTATAATAAATGGTTGGTTCACAATTTATGGCAGGTAATAAAATAATTTAATTAAAACAGATTTAGTAATGGTGAATTATTGTTCATTTATTAAGGAATCTGAATTTTTCAATTTGTTTATTTCTAAAGATTCTAGGTAATTAAATTTCAGACTCTTTGTGCAAGTATGTAATTGAAATATTAGTTTGAGTTGAATTGGTGGTTATTCTCAATTAAACGATTTACGTAATTTGAGTTATTTTTTCTATTGATGTATGATGAAGCATGTTGTTTTATTCTTTTTGAAAAACTTCTTCCTGTTTGACCTATATATGTTTTTGAGCAATATTCATAATTTAATTTGTATACTCCGGATCTATTGTCTCTATCTGTTTTAGTTCTGTTATTTTTTTTTTAATAATATACATCTATAATATATATAAAATATAACGTCTCTCTGTCTGGCTGTCTGTCTGTCTGTCCGTTAGTGCGCTTATCACTGGAAAACCACTTATCCGATTTACGTATTTTTTTTTTAAAAAACATACATATGTTCTCTGGCCAGGCTATATTTTATTACGATAGGTAGCATAAGGAATGAGCAGTGACCATAATAGTGAGTGAAGTCGGAAAAAATGTTTGCCGCTAGCGCGTTTCCTTGCAATACACAGCCTAAACCATTAAATATGGAAAAATATTAGATAGCAGAGAATATCTATAATCTATAATATATATAAAATACAATATCTCTCTGTCTGTCTGCCTGTCCATTAGTGCGTTTATCACGCGAGAACCACTTATCCGATTTACGTGCCTTTTTTTAAATTCCTACATATATTCTTTGGCCAGGTTATATAATAATAATAATAATAATAATCTATACCTATAATATATATAAAATTCAACTTCTCTCTGCCTGTCTGTCCGTTAGTGCGCTTATTCCTCGAGAACCACTTATCCGATTTGCGTGATTTTTTAATTTCATACATATGTTCTCTGACCAGGTTTTAGATATATATTTTATTACATCTATAATATATATAAAATGCATCATATCTCTGTTTATTTGTTTGTCTGTCTGTCTGTCCGTTAGTGCGCTTATCACTCGAGAACCACTTATCCGATTTATGTGTTTTTTTAAATTCATACATATGTTCTCTGACCAGGTTATATAATAATAATAATGATCTATATAATATATATAAAACGCAACGTCTCTCTGTCTGTCCATTAGTGTGCTTATCATTCGAGAACCACTCATCCGATTTACGTGTTTTTTTTTAATTCTTAATTTAATATATATAAAAAAATCTATAATATATATAAAACGTAACGTCTCTCTGTCTGTCTGTTTGACCATTAGTGCGCTTAGCACATAAGAACCATATATCCGATTTACATGTTTTTTTTTTATAAAATACAACGGGAATAAACTGAGACACAATGCTAATATGTAGGAAAAAAGATGGAATACTTTAAAGAAACATTAAATGGAGATAAAAATGAGGAGCTGAAGGGCAGGAGGGAAAAAATAAGAGAAATACTCAGAACCCAAAAAAAATGAGGCCCCGGGTGGAAATTATATAACAGTAGAAATGATAAAAGCTGGAGGAGTAGATCTGGAAAATGAAATATGCTGGTTGGTGCAAGAAATATGGGAAACAGGAAAGATGCCTGTGAGCTGGAGAGAGTCGCTCATTTGTCAAATATACAAAAAAGGAGAAAAAACTATATACCAATAGCCTTACTGGATGTCGTGTACAAGATAGTAGTGGTGACTATCCAAAAAAAATACTAGAAGAGAAAGCCGAGTCTATTCTGGGAGAGTACCAGTGTGGATTGAGGAAAAATAGTTCGGTTACAGACCAGATATTTTCATTTAAGCAAAACCAAGGTAATACCTTAGAACAAAATTTGGCAGTACACTTGGTCTTTGTGGATTTAAGAGAAGCATATGACTCTGTAAATAGAGAAAGACTCTACAAGATAATAGAAGAACTAAAAATTCCAAGTAAATTGATTCGCATGATGAGAATCACCCTGAATGAAACAGAAAATAGAGTGTTGGTTGAGGGCAAAGTATCAGACAAGTTTAAGGTGAAGAGAGGATTAAGACAGGGGGATCCCGTGTCGACATGTCTATTTAATTTGGTACTAGAGAAGATTATCCGGGAGTTAGAAATAAAAACAAATGGAACTATATACCAACAAACCTGCCAATGCTTGGCCTATGCGGATGATGTAGCAGTGATTGCAAGAGCAAAAGAGAACCTCTAAAAAGCCGTAAGTAGGATAGAAGAAAGGGGAAGGATGAGAGAACTAAAGATAAATAAGGAAAAAACAAAATACATGGAAATTACAAAGAAGAAGGATAATAAAAACAACAAAAGTTTAGATATAATAAACAACTTAGGGAAAAGATATATGTTTGAAAAAGTAGACAAATTTAATTATCTGGGAGTAACACTAACAGAGAGTGGACAAGATAGGACGGAGATACAAGAAAGAATAGCGAAAGGACAGATATGTTTGGAGGCAATGAATCCAATATTGAAATCAAAGAATGTAACAAGGAAAGCAAAAGAAAACATATATGCGACAGTTGTCAGACCCACGGTGACATATGGATGCAAAACGTGGAAACTGAATGCAAAAGAAAAGGAGACGTTGGAGGTGTGGCAAACGAAAGCTTTAAGAAGAATCTATGAAGGAAGGAAAGAAAAGGGACTGTGGAGAAAAAGAACAAACTACGAATTAAAATGCCTATATACGTTACCTCTTATAAGTCAAATCATAAGAAGCCAGAGATTAAGATGGTTGGGACACGTGGCAAGGATGAAGGAAGAAAGACAGGCAAAGCAACCCCTAATAAGAGGAGTGGTTGGAAGAAGAGGCAAGGGTAGACCTCTATCTACATGGATTCAGGCAGTAAAGCAAGATCTGGAGTTGATGGGAATCCCGCACTGAGAAAAGCTAACCGGAGACAAAAAGAAGTGGAGACGAGTATGCAACCAAGCCATGGGCCTCTAAGGCCTTTCGAGCTATATAATAATATAAACATAACGAATAAGCAGTGACGATAAAGGTAAATCAAGTCCACGCGAGCGGAGCCGCGGGCCCGGCTAGTAAAAATATAAAATTCACCAGTGAAACTGAAATCAATAATAGCTTAACCTTCCCTGACCTAACAATAAAAAGACATAATAACAAACGCATTTTTTCTATATACCATAAACCGTCACATACTGACATAATTCTCCATAATACCTCATGTCATCCACCAAGTCACAAACTTGCAGTTTTTCTTAATATGATTCACAGACTAATAAATATTCCTCTAAATCAAGACGATTTTCAAAAAGAACTTAATATTATAAAACAATTAGCAGTAAATAATCCATCCATCCATAATAGATAATATTCTCACGAAAAAACTTTACAAAAAAGCCAGTAGTACAGTTTTCCCGAGAAATAAAGAACCTTATAAAAACATATAACGTACTATGGTAGATGCAGGACTAAATTAAATAGATTCTTGAGAAAATTAAATATTAACACAGCATTTGAAACATCCAACATACTTGGCAAATTTATAAAAAATAACAAAACTAAAACAGATAGAGACAATAGATCCGGAGTATACAAATTAAATTGTGGAAATTGCTCAAAAACAGTCAAACAGGAAGAGGTTTTTCAAAAAGAATAAAAGAACATACTTCATCATACATCGGTAGAAAAAATAACTCAAATTACGCAAATCATTTAATTAAAAATAACCACCAATTCAACCCAAACTTTGAAATATTACATACTTGCACAAAGAGCCTGAAACTTCATTACCTAGAATCTTTAGAAATAAACAAATTGAAAAATTCAGATTCCTTAATAAATGAACAATTACACCATTACCTGTTTTAATTAAATTATTTTATTACCTGCCATAAATTGTGAACCAACCATTTATTATAGTAATTTTACCTTCATTTTGTTACAAACCATCTGAAGAAGCTGTCGTACAGCGAAACATGTCATGGTGTTAAAAATAAAAATTTGTTGGAAATTTAAGGAATGTTTTACTTCTTGCAAAACTTCTAGTTATGGATCTCCACCAAGTATCGGCTGAATCAATCCAAGTTTTATCTTGTTGGTTGTGGAATGTAGATTTACAGTTATTGTGGCGTTGGGATTAGATTATATTAAACTGGATTGATTTTCCGACTTTTTATGTACGAGTACACTAGTAATGAATGCGTTTAAAGAAGTATAATTCAGGTATTTATACCTGACTGGCATTCATCCAATCATGACCCAGAGTAATGATCAGTTTCCGCCTGTCATTTGTGTTTATGTTATTTTGATTTTTGTAAATTTGGATTGTCTACCTAATCTTTCATTTACAAAAACTGGAGACGAGAGCAAGGTAATTTTTGAAAAAGATAAGGGTGTGAGGTTAGGTAACAATTTGTTCAAAATGGTTTACGATAAACCGAATTTACTGAGATGTCGTTACTTTCCCATTATACCAGTACAATTAGAAAGGAAAATGCACCATTCGATTAAACTTATCATTGCATGACATTTTTTTTAACTAAATAGAAAGAAAGAAAGAACTGTTTGATATTCTATTGAATTTGGTCAGACCTATTTAAATGGTCAATTAAATCTATTTCGTGATCAAGTATTTAAAGAAACCGGCTATTAACGATTGCCATACTTTATTTTATAATTAGTCAGCACTTAAAATAATTTTTAATTATAAATTCTATATGAAAAAACATTGGCTTTAATTAACTAATTAGAAAAAAAAATTAAGGTTTTCATTTGTTAATTATAAGAATTTTTTTAAGATACATTCATTTGAAAACATGTTAGCATAATACCTAATACTGAAAATTCTGATACAAAACAATATATTTTCGTTAATTCCTCCCTGTATTATTATAAAACACTCTGACCAAATCTTCGGAGAGGCACTGGAAGAGGCTGAATACAGCGGGGAGCGAATAAATAATATGATATGTCTTCAGTGTCCTTACGGTCTGAAATCTTGGACGCTGACTCACGCCACTTCTAAAAAACTTGAAGCATTATGATTATGGCTATATCATAGAGTTTTAAAAATTTCTTATACTAACCATATTACCAACGATGATGTCTTACGTCGCATGAACAAGAGACTGGAAATTATGGAAACTGTTAAAGTGGAAAAATTGGAGTATTTAGGACACAAAATGAGAAATTCCCACAGATATGGATTTCTACAGCAAATACTCTAAAGAAAGGTGTTTGGAAAAAGGGGATCAGGACGTAGACACATCTCCTGGCTAAACAATCTGCAAAATTGGTTATCAACAAATACTACCGGTCTTTTCGGAGTTGCAGTGGATTAAGTAATAATAGCCAGAATGATTGCCAACATTCGAACCGAATAGGCACTTTAAGAAGAAAAAGACATCAAATTACTACATGGGGTGAAAACTCCTGAGACTTTCCGAGAGATGCTAGCACAAACAAAAAACGATATGGTTTTCAGTTTGTCAGTCAAGTCAGTGTCAACTCTCAGAAGATTCGTGTAAAATTTTTGGGACATTTTGTCTATTAGTTTGCGAGTTACAGCTGTTGGAGTGATGGGAAAAAATACAGCCAGAACCCAAGAATTGAGCTTGAGAAGTTTTGTGGCACATCTGCTCCGTCGAACGTAATTATATGTTGATGGTTTAGTAAACTTAAATGCGGTCGTACAAGTCTGATGATTCACTAGATTCCGGAAGTCCAAATGAGGCAATCACTCCAAAAAGACAAAAAAATCCACCATATTGTTCTAAATGAGTGAAAAGTGAAAGTCAGAGAGATAGCTGACATGGTGAAGATATCAACAGAATCCGTGAGGTATATTTTGCATGAATATTTGCCTATGAAAAAGCAATGTTCCCGATGGGTGCCATGCAGTCTCATGATTGATCAAAAACCGCAACGTGTCGAAGATTCAGAACGCTGGGTGACACTATTTCGGCATAATCTAAAAGAATTTTTGCGTCGATTCGTAATAATGGACGAAACATGGATCCACTGCATAGAATGGCTGGCACCGCATGAAAGCCGACCAAAGCGTCCAAAAACACAAAGTAATTTATGGGATGCACATGCAATGATACTGTTTGACTGTCTTGAAAAATATTATTTTTTCTTTAAAAGTCTCGAGATTCATGTAGTATTCCAATACTCCAGTGGCGTAGTCATTCAATGACGGTATTAGTACCCTATTCGCTCATAATAACTAATGTACTAAATCTTACTTTTCCTATGTGTTTTACTCTTGAATTAAAAGTTTTGACGTTTTCACACCGGATGGCACTGAAGTTTGTTGGCTACCGGCACTTTTAGGTGTATGCTTTTTAAATCTCCGCTGTTGTCACTGTGTGTTTCTAATTTGCCTCCTTATCTAAGCTGGCTGACGGGCTTCGATATGAAGAGATTCATACATATCTTAGTTTGCTAATTCATAGATAGCACGCCCAAGTAATCCATAACTTTGAACCACCGTACTTTTAGATATAAGAGTAAAGCACTTACTGGAGCGTGTCGGTCCGTTAAATCAATATATTTTTTCCTTTTCCTTATAACAACGAAAAAATAACATAATTTGCAGATTTCTTGATTCCAAGAAACCTGAAAAGAACGAATAACACTATATATTGATTATCTCTAATCTTGTCCTCCATCTGTGTCACCTGTTATTTGGTTAACCATAAATAATATTGCTTCTACTTTAACTATTATGTATGTACCAAATATATATAATTTCGTTCGAAGGCTATTGTGCAATACAGTGACAGACATATAGACAGACACACCGACGGTAAGTGGAAACCATGTTGTTCCCGATCTGTCGGTCCTAAAAGGCGCAATGTACAAACGCTAACGTAATAAAATATCTGCCATTATTTCCCCTTATCTCCCATTATTTCTCCTTATCTCTTATTATCTCTACATAATTTTCATAATCTAGGCTTATCTCTGCCCATCTTCCATTATTTCTCCTTCTCTCCCATAATTTGTCCTTATCTCCCATTATCTTACCATAACTCGCATTATCTAGACTTATGTCTGCTTATTTCCCATTATTTCTCCTTATCTCCCATTATTTATACTTATCTCCCATTATCTCACCTTATCTCCCATTATCCAGGCTTATATCGAATTATATAGAACATATGTATAAATTTATAAAAACACGTAAATCGGATAAGTGGTTCTCGAGTGATAAGCGCACTAACGGACAGACAGACAGAGAGATGTTGCTTTTTATATATATTATACTCTTTGCAACATGATATTGTTCCATATTTAATGGTTTAGGCAGTGTATTATAAGAGAACGCGCTAACGGTAACCTTTTTTTCGACTTGATTCACTATTATTGTCACTGCTTATTCTTTATGTTACCTAACGCAATAAAATGTATCCTATAACCTGGCCAGAGAACATATGTATGTTTTAAAAAAAGCATGTAACTCACTAACGTACAGACAGACAGAGAGACGTTGCATTTTATGTATATTATAGATAGATAATTTGGCCAGAGAACATACGTATGTTTTAAAAAAAAGCACGTAAATCGGATAAGTGATTTTCCAGTGATAAGCGTACTAACGGACAGGCAGACAGACAGACAGAGAGACGTTGCATTTTATATATATTTTAGATGTAATAAAATATATATCTATAACCTGGTCAGAGAGCATATGTAAGAATTTAAAAAATCGCGTAAATCAGATAAGTGGTTCTCGAGGGATAAGCGCACTAACGGATAGGCAGACAGACAGAGAGACGTTGCATTTTGTATATATTATAGATATAGATTATTATTATTACATAACCTGGCCAAAGAATATATGTATGAATTTAAAAAAAGACACGTAAATCGGATAAGTGGTTCTCGTGTAATAAACGCACTAATGGACAGACAGACAGACAGAGAGTCATTGCATTTTATATATATTATAGATTATAGATATTCTCTGCTACATAATATTGTTCCATATTTAATGGTTTAGGCTGTGTATCGCAAGGGAACGCGCTAGCGGCAAACTTTTTTTCCGACTTCATTCACTATTATCGTCACTGCTCATTCCTTATGCTACATCTCGTAATAAGATACAGCCTATAACCCGGCCAAGAACATATGTATGTTTTAAAAAAAAGTACGTAAATCGGATAAGTGGTTCTCCAGTGATAAGCGCACTAACGGACGGACAGACAGACAGACAGAGAGACGTTGCCTTTTATATATATTATAGATGTCTCCAATATCTCCGAACTCTAATAATTAACATTACTTTAGGTATACCTAACATTTTCAAATATTTATAGGGTTTGTTTGGCTTATTTACCAAGTTAATAGAACATCTGGAGACCATAACATTTTTTAACACTTCATCGTGACAAGTGATGGATCATACGACACATTCTTGTCATACACTCATTATAAAATTAATCGTTTTTTTCCTCTAGGTATGCAAGACCTATTAATTAATAATAATATAGTGTTGGAAACATTAAATGGTAGATAAGGGTTAGTAATTAAATCTTAAAAGGAATTTTGTGTCTGAAATTTTAATTTACCATCTTTTATCTTGCTGCTAATGTAAGGTTGCTTACAGATTAATTTTTAATAACACTATAATAAAGGTTGAATAGAAGCAGGCTAAAATTGTATATATCTAATCAATTACTGGGGAGTTTTTGTAGAGGATTACTCTATTTTTTTAATTAGTTGATCTTTAGTATCATAGAGTTATTTCAATTGACTTTTTTTAGCTTAAACATTATGTTTTATCCGTTACATATTGAAACTTTTTTATTGGACAAGTTTGACTAGCACAAAATTAAAAAATAGTAAGACTGACTGTGAGGATTTGCTGTTTTCAGATTAGCGAATGAAGATTCCACTGCTTGCTGTGTGCACGAAGATTTAGATATGAAAGAAGTTTGTGCGCTGTGGATAGGTCTCTACACCAGAAAATAACGCGAAAAAAAATCTGAAGTACATTTGACAGCTTTAGAGAGTAATGAAAGTTATTTTTCGTGAATTGTCAGACTGGAATTCTCCCACGGAATATAATTTAATGGGTTCATAAAGATATTCTTCACTTTCGACGAAGATAAAAAATCTTCTTCTGGAAAGTTCATGGCGCCTATTTTTTGGGACTGCGAGAAAATTTTTCTTATTGAACATATGGAAAAAGGATACACAAGTAATGGAGGGGTTTACAGAAGGACGATCCAAAACGTGGAGCAGGCTATTAGCGAAAAATATTCAGAACTCATAGAGAAGGAAAACAACAGCGATAAGTTCCACAAAGCCCGCACAGTTCCGACTTGCTGATGATACTCTCCTAACTGCCGGGAATGAGGATGAGTTGATGTCGCTGATTGACAGATTAAAATATATTAGCGCAGAATATGGACTCGAGATCAACACAAGCAAAACTAAAGTGATCATAGTTGACAGGGCAAATCGCAACCAACCAAATGTCGAACATGTCTCTGATTTTGATGTAGTGGACCAGATTATCTAGCTGAGAGCACTAATTAACAAAACTGGGGACAGTGAAGATGAAATCTGCAGAAGAATACAATTAGAGAGAACTGCAAAGATAAAGCTATCGAAAATTTGGAAGAGTAAAAATATCACGAGATACACGAAAATCAATCTAGTCCAAACCCTGGTGTTCTTTGTATTTAAATATGCGTCCGAAAGTTGGACAGTTCGAACAGCAGACCGAAAACGAATAGACGGACTGAACATCGAACTAACGTGTCCATTCTGAGCGAAATTAAGCCTACTCAACGGCTACTAACTACAGTGCTTGCTGGAATATTGCGGTTCTTTGGTCATGTGACTAGAAGCGAGCACATGAAAAAATTGATTATTCAGGGAAAACCTGAGGGAGAACAAAAGGCAGATCTCTCATGCGTTGGATAGATACCGTGGAGAACCCTTTTCATTCTAACGTGGCAGAGCATCATCGGAAACGTTATGAAAGAGTTGGATATATATATATATATATATATATATATATATATATATATATATATATATATATATATATATATATATATAAATATATATATATATATATATATATATATATATATATATATATATATATATATATGTATATATATATATATATATATATATATATATATATATATATACAGTAGAATGTCGATTATCCAAAATAATATGGACCAAAGTGATTTCAGATAATCGAAATTTCGGTTAATCCGAATTTTGTTATAAAATAGAAGTTTAGAATTTTTTTTTTTTTTTGTTTTTTATTGGTCTAGCACACGTGCTGCAGGGAAGTCCCTAAAGCGCTCCAGGAGCGGCACGAGTGCGGAAAAAGCGATTCACGTTGTTTTTGAATCGCTGTAAATTGTACTCAGTGGGAAACACAGCGCTGGGCAAATTATTCCAAAGGGATGACGTTCTCCATATAAAAGATTGCTTGAAAAGCGTCGTACGCGGAGTAACAAGCTGAACCTCATACGGATGCGAAGCACCAGCGCGACGTGTATTTCTAACATGCACCGCTTTGGGAGGAATTAAGCGGGCTACATCCTTCGAACACTTTCCATGAAAATACTTGTAGAACAGACTCAAGTCGCCAACCGTTCTTCGATGTTCCAGCGAATCAAGGCCGCCGGTCAATTCCGGGTCCCCAATCAGACGGACCGCTCTTCTCTGAACAGAATCCAACAAATGCAGTGTATGTTTGGGAGCGGAGCCCCAAACGTGGGAGCAGTATTCCATAGTTGGTCGAATTTGGGCTTTGTAAAGAATTAACAGTTGCTGTGGGGTGTAAAGCTTTCTGGTTCTAAATAATATTCCCAATTTTTGAGAAGCTCTCCTTGCTATGCCTGCAACATGTTCATGCCAAGACATATTTGCTCCCAAACTAACGCCCAACAAATTGAGCGACGATGCTAGGGGAATGGAGTGCCCCGACATAACTATGTCGGGTTCAGCAACGTTAACTTTTTTAGAAAAAACTGCCGCTTGGGTTTTTGCAGCGTTAAATTCCACTTGGTTACTGTCACCCCAAGATAGAATTTCTTCCAGGTCTTTGTTAAGTTGAACGACCTCCTCATGTCTGCGGATATTCGCCTGAGCAGCCGATGTCCGAGCGTTCAAGGTGAATGAAGAGACAAGCGTACTGTCATCTGCAAAGCTATAGATTGGATTCCCGGTCTTTTCCAGCAGATCGTTAATGTAAATGAGAAAGAGAGTAGGAGACAGTATGGAGCCTTGGGGCACACCGGCGTTGATAGTGAGGGTGTTAGAAAGAAATCCGTCGACCGCCACTCGTAAAGAACGCTCTCTGAGGAAACATGAGAGCTACAAACAGAACCTTTCAGACATACCATAAGAGCGCAACTTAGCCAACAGTCCATCGTGCCAAACACGGTCGAATGCCTTGGATATGTCAAGAGCAACCACTCGAGATTCTCCAAAGCGTTCAATTGCGTTGTTCCAAACATGTGTTACATAAGTCAGAAGATCTCCTGTTGATCTATGTTTACGAAAACCATATTGGTGATCGCTAATAATATTGAATCGTTCAAGATATTTTAGAAGATGCTCATTGATAACCTTTTCCATGACTTTCGATATTATTGAAAGCAGTGCAACTGGTCGGTAGTTATTTGGCAAGGTCTTCTTACCTTTTTTAGGTATCGGCTGAAACCGTGGCACATTTCCAGCAGGACGGAAATATTCCCTTTCTGTAGGATAGGTTAAAAAGTCTACAGAAAAACTGGTGTTAGTTCCCTTGCACAGCTTTTGAGAACTATGGCAGGTATTCCATCAGCGCCAGAAGCCTTCTTGGTGTCTAGCTTCATTAAAATACGCTTTATGATGCGCTGTCTGAAGACAACATCGGGCATCCTTGACTGCAATATGGGAATAGTAGGTGGTGTTTTTCCTTGGAAATCGACAGTAGAATGTGAAGCAAAGAGTTCAGCCAACAAGTTCGCTCTCTCCACAGGTGTGGTTGCAATGGAATTATCTGGCCGTGTGAGTGGTGGTATGGTGGATTTGGTAAAATTTTGACTAACTGCTTTAGCGACTGCCCAAAAGGACCTGGAATTGTTGGGGCAAGCGAGAAGTTTGTTTCTAATTCGTTGATTGTGCGCCTCCTTGGTTTCGTCGATAATTCCCTTGCATCTGTTCCGGGCATGAACAAAGATGTTTCGATTTAAGGTGTTAGGATTTTCACGCCATTGTCGGTAGGCAATATGTTTAGAAGCAACAGCTTCTTTGCATTTTCGGTCGAACCAAGGCTTGCCGTTGGAGGAGCATTTCTTCGAAAAAGGGATGTAAGCTTCCATATCAGCCAAAATAACATCGGAGACCTCCCTGGCGCAGTCAGATGGGTTATCGGATCGAAAACAAACGTCCATCCAAGGGAAAGTTCGAAAGTATTCCATGAGATCTTCCCATTTGAATCCAATGATCCCAATCCCCAATGAATACAACATTGCAGATTGACTTAAAAGCATTTATACGATATACTATTACGTACATAGGTATTTATTAAAACAAAGAATGGAACAATTAGTTTACTTATTTTATGTATATGTACGGAAAATGGAAAATAAAACAGTTTCATTCTTAACTTTAATGTCTTAAAAATGAGGTAATTTTTAACTTTACTCGTTTTTGGCTGCAATGTCTCTCCAACGTTTGATAAGCAAAACGTCCGCGGCGGTTGCATTTTCTTGTTGTTCTACATAAGTTAACGCTTTTTCTATGGCCTCTAGTCCTTCTGAATGTGACATTTTTACTGGAATATTGTCAGTGGCTTCTACTTCGTTGTCATCATCGTCAGCGCTGTCTATTTTATTAGCATTTTTGCATACACTTTTAATTAATTCAGTCATTTCATCTTCCACACTATCACTGTTTAACCATTCACAAACATCGGTTTCCGTAACACTTTCACATCCTGATATTCTTGTAATAATTTGATGTAAACTTTCATTATCTTCTGTTTCTGCCTCTGAGTAATGTCTCTCCTCTTGTGGAATCAATTTTGACCAAGATTTTTCCAGAGTACTACTCTTTACTTGATTCCAGGCTGAAGCTATTCATTATATAACATTTTTCAAATTTATCTTTTTTAGACAATCAGAAAGATTGCCACCTTCATCTACTTCTTTTAAAATATGTTCCAATAACAAACGCCTGTAATTGCGTTTTAAATTTTCCAGTACACCCTGATCCATAGGCTGAATGAGAGAAGTTACAGCAGGAGGCAAAAACATTGCGTTTATTTCCCCACTTTGAAGTTACTTCGCACTTGGGTGAGTGGGGGCGTTATCTAGTAATAGAATACATTTTCTAGGATATCAATGTTCTTTTAAAAAAAGTTCCACTTTGGGAACAAGATCTCAAAAAAACCAGTCTTTAATTAGAGTCGCGTTTATCCAGGCATTGTATTGATTTTTATACAAAACAGGAAAAGCAATGAGACGAATATTTTTAAAGGTTCGTGGATTTGCTGACTTACCGATACACAATAATGGGAGTTTGTGTCTTCCAGAAGCATTACTGCATGCAAGAACAGTAATACGTTCTTTTTTGAAGCTAAGGTATTTGACGGCAACATTTTGTAGTTCAAGCCTATTTCATCACAATTATAAATTTAGTCTGGTTGTAAACCATGTTCTTTCATAAGCTGCTCAAAATTCTCTGCAAATTTTTTTGCAGCAAATACATCAGCCAACAATCTTTCTCCACAAACTTTCAGTTGACGTACACCATTTCTTTTTTTTTCCACCTGTCTAGCCATCCATCACTTGCAGACAAATTTACAGGCGCTTCAATAACCGGCAGCTCTTCGCTTAAACTCACTGCCTTATGTTTTAAAATTGTTCCTGAAGTTGGTATTCCACGTTCTCGATTGTGTGTAAACCATAAAAATAAAAGAATCATCCACTTTTTGGTATTCACTGCTTTTCATACTTTTTCGTGCCTGTGTGAGCGATGACAAAACACTACACCATTTTTCAAGTTTTTTTGTGATTTTTTCCTCCACTCTGAAACAGTACTCACGGCTACACCTAAATCCTTCGCTATATTTTTAAGAAGTTCACCATTATCTAAACGTTGTATTGCTTCAAGTTTCTCTTTTCAGGTAATAACAACACATTTACGCTCATTATTATGACGCTTCATTTTGTAAAATATCTATTAAAACGAAACTATTACCTCTGCGATAATAATGGACGTAATGAGTAACTTATAACACTCGTCGACTAACCAAAACATAGACAGCGGTGAAATTCTAGACGCCGGGGAATTCCCGACGCGTTAAGGGAACCACTCATCGTCTGTTTCGAATAATGGGTTTTTTTTCGTTTAATGGGAATACAATTTGCTTTTTAACAGTTTCTTTCGGATAAGCCGGATTTCAGATAATCGCGATTCGGATAATCGGGATTGTACTGTATATATATATATATATATATATATATATATATATATATATATATATATACGTATATATATATATATATATATATATATATATATATATATATATATATATATATATATATATATATATATATACGTATATATATATATATATATATATATATATATATATATATATATATATATATATATATATATATACGTATAAATATAGTTGCGGATTCACCGATTTATAACATTCACCCTATAGCCTTGATATGGTGTCCTGCAACTTCTTTTTGTTGAAATACCTAAAGAAACACCTCAAGAGTATTTGTAGTGTCGTTTTTCGAGGTGCCAATCGAAGCCTTTTTTGGATGAAATGAAATAAGTAGAGAAACGCTGGACTAAATATGTTAGTGTAGGTGGTAGTTATGTAGAAAAATATATTTTTTTAGGCTCTGTAACATTTCCTTCATAGCTAAGTAGACAACAATAAAATCATCCTCGTACATCTATTTCCGTCAACTCAAGCTTTCTGCGGTCCATTTAGACAGCTTACTGTTTCCTTCTGTATGTTTTTCTTGCATTAATCCCCCTGTTAACTATTTCTGTTGTATCGACGTATAATTACAAGTTGTTATTTCCTCCGATCCTGTGGGTTCTTTGTTGACACTGCTCCCATGGCTACATCGTTTTTTGGAAGTCGAATTTTAATCTCTACTTTTTGCATTCCTCCTGTAACTTCACGTCACGTATTCCAGGAAACCTATTATCATTTACTTCAATAACTTGGTCATTTAGTTCAATGCTTTTACAAATATTTTCATGGATATAATCCGCTTAATTCCTTCCAAAGCGGTGCATGCTAGGAATACGCGTCGCGCTAATACTTCACATCCGTATGAAATTCAGCTTGTCACTCCTCGTACAACCCTTTTCAAGCAGTCTTTCATATGGAGAACCTCATCCACCCCTCATCCCAGGACTGTGTTTCCCACCGAGTACAATTTACAGCGATTCAAGACCAACGCGAATCGCTTTTTCCGCACACGCTACGCTCCTGTAGCGCTATAGGGATTCTCCATAATGACCCCTAATCCCCTTTTTTCTTGTTAAAATTAAACTGATTCCTCGACCTCCTCCTATTTTTTACTTTTCCAACTTATATTTTGAAGAGTGTGGATTATTCTCACCATTCTATCTTAAACGTTATTTATACTACAAATTTACGTGGTCTTCTGTTGTACATTTGTAGTGTTCCGTACGTAACACTTATAAGATCACTTCCATATCCGGCTGTCTGTCTGTTACACCCGATTTTCTCCGAAACTTTTTGACATAGAAAGTTAAAATTTTGGCACTAATATATAACTTGATAGCCTCATCAGAGACGTGTAGTTTTAAAAGTTAAATTTTGACTTAAGGGGTTAGTTTTGGGGGGTAAATCGGAAGTGAAAAAATGTTTTTTTTACCAGGTCATCGAGTGTGGTTTCAAATAAAAGGTTGTAAAAATACAAGTTCAAAGATATATATAATGTAATACTTGCGCACATTTTTCTTTGTATTATTTTTAAAAAATCGCGAAAAATCGCTGCCCCCCTCTTATCTTGAAATGTACTGATCAAAAAATTTTGAAAAAATTCTGGAATATATCTCACCGGGTGTAGACTGAACGAAAATTATCACGAGTGCATTACCTTTAATAATTTATCTGGTATATAAAAAACAAAAATTTCGAGGTTATCAGTTTTCAGTAAAAATCGGAAAAAAAACTTGGTTGAAAACTCGTTCGAGATGTGTTTTGTGAAGTCATTTTATACCTCCGTTACAATTTTTTTTTAAAAGCAATCAACATACGGAACACTAATTGCGCAAATCCAACCAGCATATAGTAGGTATTTTCCTGAGATCTGAAGTCGAAGTTAAAGTGTAAGAAAAAAAATCAATCATCACCTTCGTCTCTGTCAAATCAGTAACACAGAAATGCGCTTTATATTTAGTGCCGATAATTCTCTTCTTGTCACCATTTATTTCCCTCGCACTCATTAAATTATATAAATACATAGACCAGAGACTGAAAATTAAAAAACTGGAGTACTGTAATAATCTCATGTTTAATAGGATCTGTCAAAATAGACTCGTCTGTCGCCCACATAAAAATGGTGTTTTATGGTCAGAAGTTTTTTTTAATAAGGTAGATCAGCGTCTTAGTTATAAATTGTGATAAAAAGAATTTATCGTGAAAGTGTTTAAATTAAAAATCCATATATTACAATTCGACCTTGATAAGGAGCACTTAAGAACCTCTCGATTGGTTTCAGTTGTTTTTGATTAAAATGGAAATTTATGAGGCTGGATTTATATACTTATGTAGTGTATAGAGAGAGTTATTAGGAATCTTAATCAAAAATACATTTCTTTCAATTTGATTTATTTTGTGTCTCATAATAAATAATCCGTATTTCTATACTCTATTTATTTGAAACTGATAGTAATAAAAATGCCAATGGACTGAGCGGCGGCCTTATAACAGAGGCGTGCTGTCTATTCCCAGGTATTTTTCAGGTAACAATGCTCTTTTATAACGAAGTTTTATTGCCGATCAAATCATTTTATTTACATGCCTTCCTGTTGCCCCAACTATAAATATATATTTAGAGCAGCATGCTCAAGTGTAAAGCCAGTTAGTGACAAGTCAATTAGTGTGTTAACAAGATGTCTTCTCCAGCGAAACGCCAAAAGTTCGGACAGCTAACCCATAATGAAAAGCGTATGGTTAAAAATGTAATTGACTACGTTAAAAATAATCAAAATTGTGATTTAAGTGTGGACGATTGTGTGACAAAATGTTCCTTAATGACCAAAGTTGGTAAAGCCACAGTTTACAGAATTTTAAGAGATAAAAAGGAGGGGGGTATAGACTCTCCAAAAAAGAGACCAGACAGAAAAGAACTTCAGCTGACAGACAACACAAAACTAGCAGTAAGGCGTATTGTACCTGACTTTTTTATGGAAAAAAAGAGTTCCAACTTTGAATATGATCCTGCAGGTTGCGATAAGCTACTCAGAAATACCGAAAATGAATATAGAGTAAAACTATGGAATGTTTTAAAAGGTATGCATTTTTATTGGAAAAAGTGTTTTAAAAAAATCTTTGTTGATAGAAAGTGGAGAAATTGTACAATGGAGAAGAGATTATTTAAAGAAAATTAGAAAAGCTCACTCTGAAGGAAAAAGGATATATTACTTAGATGAGACGTGGATAAATGAAGGTTACACAGTCAAGGAATTTTGGCAAGATGGAAATATCAAAAATGCTCACCCAACATTCAATGAAGGTCTTTCTATTAGTCTTAAACCGCCATCTGGTAAGGGACGTAGATTAATTATTATACATATTGAAAGCGAAGAAAAAACAGGAGATTTTTTGCAGATGATTTGAAATTGTTTATGACAATTCATTCTGTTAATGTTGCTGTGAGACTACAGGGAGATTTGGATAAGGTGAGTGGTGTAAAAGAAACAAAATGAATCTTAATATTAAATAATGCAACTTAATGTCGTTCTTTCGGGTGAAAATTCCGCTTTTATATGACTACAACATCAATAATGGTCTTCTGGAAGAAGTTTTTTCATTATGTGGCAGATATTTATTTGGACACTAAGCTCGATTTTCATATTCACTCTGCCTTTATTACTAACAAATGTTTAAAAATGCTTGGCTTCGTCTGTAGGAATACTAGGGATTTCCAGACTCTAGATAGCATGAATACTTTGTATAAGGCCTTAGTAAGATCTTCTGTAAAGTATCTGTCGTGTGTACGGTCGCCTTTATATGCTATACATATTGAAAGTATTAAAAGGGTTCAGAAGAAGTATGCTAGATATGTTTCTTACAAATTTAAGTGGAACATCACTGCCTATCGGGAGCTGCTGCGAAGACTCAAGCTGCAATCGCTTCCAAGACGTAGGAAAGTTGCTGATATCTGTTTCTTATTTCGTCATATAGACTGCTCCGATCTTCTGAATTTGATAAATTTCCGTGTTCCACCATGGCCTATTCTCGCTGATCACTAGAATCACTAATGAAGCTGGTGAAACGGATTTTGATTTTTTAGTGTTCCGTACGGAACACTTATAAAATCACTTCGGTGTCTATCCGTCTGTCTGTCCGTCTGTCACACCAGATTTTCTCTCCGAAACTATCTGTCATAGAAAAGTTGAAATTTGGTAATAATATAGGAATTGATGGCCTCATCAGAGCCATGTAGTTTTGAAAGTTAAATTTTGACTTAAGGGGTTAGTTTTGGGGGGTGAAATCGGAAGTGAAAAAAAAATTTTTTTACTAGGTAATCGAGTGTAGTGTGTCAAATGAAAGCTCGTGAAAACACGAGTAAAAAATATATATATGATGTAATACTTGCGCGCACTTTTCCTTGTATTATTTTTAAAAAATCGCGAAAAATCACTGTCCACCCGCCTTATCTCGAAAAGTACTTATCAAAAAATTTTGAAAAAATTCTGGAATATTCTCCACGGGGTGTAGATTGAACGAAAGTTATTACGAGGTCATTACCTATAATAATTTATCTGGTATATAAAAATAACAGAAATTTCAAGCTCATCCATTTTCAGTAAAGATTGGAAATTAACGTTGTTGAAGTCACTGATCATTTTATACTTCCGTTACAACAGTTTTTATTTTAAAAGCAATCAACGTACGGAACACTAATTGCGCAAGTTCAACTTGCACTTGACCGGTTTTTAATCTCTCGTTAAAACTTAAAAAAAAGAACTGTTGACAGTCCACGGAGTTATGTGAGGATATTTGCTGGTGTTGTTATATTGCTATTGTATTATTATAAATTCTGTAGAAACTATCTATAAAATGGGTCTGCCCGTAAATAAATAAATAAATAAGATATAAATTCCGATGTATTTGAAGATTAGTTTTTGTAGATGATAGACTTAATACCAGACGGTTCTGTTATTGTATTGGATGGAAAAATTAGAACGAGTTCCAACCTTAGGTCGGCTGAAAAAGGACATCCAATCTTGGATGACCGAGAAAAACATTTCATTTCCAAAGGACAGTATTAAGAGAAAATTATTAGAACTTTTAAAGCTTGAAGTTTTTAGAAATAAAGACAAGTACACAAGTTTCATCATCGACGAAATAGTAAAAAAAACGTATTACTGTTTATCGCTTGCCACCGTATCATTGCGAGCTCAATCCGATAGAACTTATATGGGTACACGTTAAAGGTGACATCATCAAGAACAATGCGACCTATAAATTGGCAGACGTACAAAGCCTTTTTTCAGAATGCTATATCTAAAACTGGCGATGCGTCGAGCACGTATTGAGGAGGCACGTATAAAATGTGGACTGTGGACATGGCAATTGATGCCATTGTTGAACCTTTAATTATATATATAAATTCAAATGAGTCGGAGAATGAGCATGTCAGAGAAAGAAGATTGGTAATACTTTTTTCATTGTTGTTTGACTTCCTCATTTGTATATTTTTTGATCAATAATGTTTCATTATAAAATGTTATTTTTTCCAATTATTGTTAAAATATTATAAAATTGTTTTTATTCATACTCCAGTAGAACCCGGTTATCCGAGGTAACGTGGGGGGCACCCTCCTCGGATAACTGAAAACTCGGATAATCCGGATTTGTTTTTTATTCATTCAAAAAATAAACACCAATACTTTAAACCGATGTAATAACGTGTTTAACATATAAATAGGTACATACATTATAAAACAGTGAAATACGTATCTATGCGCTTCTGTTTCATATTGTATCTTCTTTTTCTCGCTACAATGTTTCTCCATCTATTAAGAAGAAGCAAATCCACTGGGTTGCCTCAGGTTGTTGTTCGATATACCTCAAAGCTTTTTCCAAAGAAGCAAAACCTTCTGGATGAGACGTCTTAGAGGGATACTGTTGATCCACCGCCGCTTCGTCATCGTCATCGTCTCATCTGATTTTTCGGTTTCCTGAAAGGCATTCGTTATTTCTTCAATACTCATTTCTTCTTCTAAATCTGTAATCCATTCAACAACATCTTCTCTTGTCACATTTTCGGAACCTTTTAATTTTTGCATTAATTCAAATAAACTCTTTTCTTTTTCTTCTATCTCGCTGTCAAAATTTGAGCAGTACATTTCTCCATGGCTTCTCAATTTCAAAGCTAATTCATTTAATGGAGTATCATCTTCACTGTCATTATAGTCCTCAAAATCAAAAACTTTTGACCAAAATTTTTGAATAGTGGTAGTACGCACAGAATCCCAAGCTTGACTTACCCAGTATATAACATTTTTCAGTGAAACCTTTCTCATCCCATTGATAATATCCTCCTTTTCTGTGCATTCTAACAGATGTTCAAGATATAAACGCCTATAATTTTTTTAATGTTTTCGAGGATGTCTTGATCCATTGGTTGCATTATGCTGCTTACATTTGGAGGAAAAAATTTTACAATTTCGCCTACATGAAGTTCTTCTCCAGGGTGAGAGGGGGCATTATCCATTAACAAAATTGCTTTAATAGGAAGACGGTTTCTGTTCAAAAATTTAGTCACAGATGGCACGAACTCTTCTTCAAACCAGTTAGTAAATAAGGTCGCATCCATCCATGCGCTCTTCTGACTTTTGTAATAGACTGGTAGGGCTTTGGGGTGACATGTCTTTTAAAGCTCTTGGACATGCAGACTTGCCAATTACCATCAGTGGGATTTTGTGCTTGCCAGATGCATTGGAACATACCATTATAGTTAATCTTTCCTTACTTCGTTTGTGCCCAGGAGCTGATTTTTAGTGTCGAGATGCCAATGTTTTTGATGGAAGCATTTTATAATTCAGACCAGTTTCGTCACAGTTGTAAATTTGATCACATGTGTATCCACAATCTTCGATTTGCTTTTTAAAGTTCTGCTTAAACTTCTCAATTGATGACACAACAGCAGAAAGTTTTTCACCACATACAGTCAGTTTTCATACACCGTATCGTTTTTTCCAGCGGTCAAGCCATCCAGAACTGGCGGTAAACTGATCTGTCTGTGGGAATTACCTACTAATCATTATTGCTTTCTGTAAAATTGGACCTGACAGAGGCACACCTTTTGATCTCCGTTGGTTAAACCACATGAATAAAGCTTCGTTAACCTTTTCATAGTCGCCGGTTTTCATTGATTTTCTTCCTGAGGACGAGGAGGCTTGATTTATACACCACTCTTTTATTTTTGTGCGCGGTTTCTTTTCCAGTCTCCAACTTTTACCTCACCTACTCCATAATCTCGTGCAACAACTTTAATTGTCTCTCCTGCTTCAATTCTTCTGATGGCTTTTAATTTTTCTTCAGTAGGAAAGACGATTCTTTTACGCTTGTTCTGCTCCATTATAATACGACAAACAAAAATTCAAATAAAGCAGTTCGTATTAATTACACTTAACTACCAAAACTCCAACCAAATAAATTATGTGAGTATACTCGTACTTCTCCGTAGTAAACGCTACAACGCACTGCATTCACACAAATTTACATGCTGAAAGAGTCCAAAAACATAAATAGGGGAACCCCTCGCACGGGCCAGGGGGATTCCCCGAAGGCCCCGACGATTTTAAATGGAAATATGTACATACATATTTTAGAAGCTCGGTTAATACGCAGCATAGACGTACCTCGGATAATCAGGTTCTTAGATTGGCTTGGTTAATCCGGAGCTCGGATAATCGCGACTCGGTAATCGGGGTTCTACTGTATTCGTAAATAATACGTATATGCCCAGGCGCACCGCCACTGGCTAGAACTATTTCAGACTATCTAGTCCCAAACAACAAAACAAGAGTCGTTTTCCTATTATATTCAAACATAAGAGCTTAGACCGATGCCAGAAGGTAAGTATTCCAATAAAGTTGTTGAACTGCTGCATTACAGGTAAAATGTAGGTAAAAACTCTGGGGACCTTAATACTGCTTGATGCTAATTTGCATAATTCTAGATGATTTATTGCTATCACTTTCAAATAAATAGAGTACAGAATGAGTTTTGTAAAGGCTCTGGTAATTATATTAAAAATAAATTAATTGTAAGTTACAATTATGGAAAGCGATGATAATGTGGAATGAAATAAATTACTGCTCATTAGTTAATATTTGTGAATAACATAGAGTTTGAAGTTTTTATAATAAATCTTTACTTTAACTTTGATACAAGGGAAACCACAAAGATGTTTAATTTTAAAATTGTTATACTCAAAGAACCAAATTAGTAAATGAAAAAAATATATCAAACCGATTAATTAGCTAACTAATTAATAATACAATTTTAAAACCCTTTGATACTACAATTTTTACTAAGAATGTCAGTTTTGTAGGCTCACTGAAATCCATTCACTCGCACCGCATGCACCGCTCACCTTGCCCTCACCGGATGGGTAGCCATCGTCTTCCACACCGCCCACCTTACGTAGGACACTGCTTAAAATATTTATATTTTATATTGAAAATCGTTATAAATTTACGAAGAATGTGTTTCAGTGAACCCCTGCTCACATCCATAGCACTTGATCGTTTGCTTATTAAGAGGCCAAGATTCTCGCTAACTGACACTCGAACCCACTCAACGTTCGCATCACTTTTGATCTCAGTAACAGCCTTTCTCTAGATCGATTTTTTCTTTTTAATATGTTTGCACCCATTTCTTTAATTAGTTGAACAGGGCTTCATTTATGCTGTATAAATAATATTGAACGAAAAATTCTTCCTAGGCGATATTCGCAGAATTTTCGTTTTTGTAAAACTCTCCTACACTACAGATACCCCCGCTTTGTAAAACGCTCTACAACAACTGAATTTTCGTGGATCGTTCCTGTACTTTATACACCTCGTTTGTTACGTTCGCGCAATACAAATTTAAACTTATTTCTAGGATCCTCTGTACTTCAATAACGTTCAGAGGTACAGATACACAGAACAAAATAAAAATTTGTCATTGTATGTTATTCCTATAGTTTTTGATCGGAATTTGTACCTGAGTTGTTTATTATACGAGAGATTAGTAAAATTACAAAAAATAGTCACATAAATTTACAATGACTTATTATTAAATTTTTGGTTATACATCTTTTACTTTTATTTATAGTTTATCCCATTCCCATATATCCATCTGTACGACATAACATGCCTTAGAAAAATTGATTAATATTCATAGAAATAAATTTTAAATATAAATAAATAAGGACGTAAACATTTTTTTATGGATATAGCACAGTGCTACAGGCAGGACGTACGTGTGGAAAAAGCGATTCACATTGGTCTTGAATCGCTATAAATTGTACTCCCAGTCCTGAACACATCATTTCAAATATATAAAAGACTGTTTGAAAAGGAGTGAAAAGCTCAACCTCGTACGGATGTGAGGTATTAGCGCGACTAGCATGCACCGCTCTGGAAGGAATTAAGCGGGCTACAGCCATCGAACACCGTCCATGAAAATACTTATAGAATAGACTCAAATCGTCAACCATTCTTCGATGTTTCTAGAAATTAAGGTTGAAGATGAGTTCTAGGTCTCGAGTCAGGCGAAATAAAAATAGAACATGTAAGTTTGGTCACAGTTATTAGTTCATTTTTTCGGTTTGCCGACTGTATAAAAGTAGAATCACGGATCACATTTAGGATATTTGGACCAATCATAAACAAATTTGAAGTCATCCATCCCTATTGGTTCTCAAATGCAATGCCATTTCCAGTTTAACCGGACACCACAATAATACTGCATAGTAAATTTAGAGTCTTAGAAGACATCTAAAGCCTGTTTTCATTCATTTCTTCTGTTTTTAAAGTTACTTACAAATCATATGGAAAAACCAATATACAATTTACAAAATTATGAAGACTTCCAATTTGAAGATAGAAACATCCTGATAAATTTTGTATGTTACACAAACGTGATGACAGAACAAGCGAGTTTGAACGTAGACAATTGTCTAGGAGTTTTGTTCAAAATTAAATTTTAATTCTACACCATTTATGGTAAATTATGACAATTGGGATAGTGCACTTTACTGCTGTATAAAACCATTCCTTTTTGTTCCTGTAGTATAACTCGTATATAATAGTATAAATACGATACCACCACTCACACGGCCAGATAATTCCATTGCAACCACACCTGTTGAGAGAGCGAACTTGTTGGCTAAACTCTTTGCTTCACATTCTACTGTCGATTTCCAAGGAAAAACACCACCTACTATTCCCATATTGCAGTCAAGGATGCCCGATGTTGTCTTCAGACAGCGCATCATAAAGCGTATTTTAATGAAGCTAGACACCAAGAAGGCTTCTGGCGCTGACGGAATACCTGCCATAGTTCTCAAAAACTGTGCAAGGGAACTAACACCAGTTTTCTGTAGACTTTTTAACCTATCCTACAGAAAGGGAATATTTCCGTCCTGCTGGAAATGTGCCACGGTTCAGCCGATACCTAAAAAAGGTAAGAAGACCTTGCCAAATAACTACCGACCAGTTGCACTGCTTTCAATAATATCGAAAGTCATGGAAAAGGTTATCAATGAGCATCTTCTAAAATATCTTGAACGATTCAATATTATTAGCGATCACCAATATGGTTTTCGTAAACATAGATCAACAGGAGATCTTCTGACTTATGTAACACATGTTTGGAACAACGCAATTGAACACTTTGGAGAATCTCGAGCGGTTGCTCTTGACATATCCAAGGCATTCGACCGTGTTTGGCACGATGGACTGTTGGCTTAGTTGCGCTCTTATGGTATGTCTGAAAGGTTCTGTTTGTGGCTCTCATGTTTCCTCAGAGAGCGTTCTTTACGAGTGGCGGTCGACGGATTTCTTTCAAACACCCTCACTATCAACGCCGGTGTGCCCCAGGGCTCCATACTGTCTCCTACTCTCTTTCTCATTTACATTAACGATCTGCTGGAAAAGACCGGGAATCCAATCTATAGCTTTGCAGATGACAGTACGCTTGTCTCTTCATTCACCCTGAACGCTCGGACATCGGCTGCTCAGGCGAATATCCGCAGACAGCAGGAGGTCGTTCAACTTAACAAAGACCTGGAAGAAATTCTATCTTGGGGTGACAGTAACCAAGTGGAATTTAACGCTACAAAAACCCAAGCGGCAGTTTTTTCTAAAAAAGTTAACGTTGCTGAACCCGACATAGTTATGTCGGGGCACTCCATTCCCCTAGCATCGTCGCTCAGTTTGTTGGGCGTTAGTTTAGGAGCAAATATGTCTTGGCATGAACATGTTGCAGGCATAGCAAGGAGAGCTTCTCAAAACCTGGGAATATTATTTAGAACCAGAAAGCTTTACACCCCACAGCAACTGTTAATTCTTTACAAAGCCCAAATTCGACCAACTATGGAATACTGCTCCCACGTTTGGGGCTCCGCTCCCAAACATACACTGCATTTGTTGGATTCTGTTCAGAGAAGAGCGGTCCGTCTGATTGGGGACCCGGAATTGACCGGCGGCCTTGATTCGCTGGAACATCGAAGAACGGTTGGCGACTTGAGTCTGTTCTACAAGTATTTTCATGGAAAGTGTTCGAAGGATGTAGCCCGCTTAATTCCTCCCAAAGCGGTGCATGTTAGAAATACACGTCGCGCTGGTGCTTCGCATCCGTATGAGGTTCAGCTTGTTACTCCGCGTACGACGCTTTTCAAGCAATCTTTTATATGGAGAAACGTCATCCCTTTGGAATAATTTGCCCAGCGCTGTGTTTCCCACCGAGTACAATTTACAGCGATTCAAGAACAACGTGAATCGCTTTTTCCGCACTCGTGCCGCTCCTGGAGCGCTTTAGGGACTTCCCTGCAGCACGTGTGCTAGACCAATAAAAAAAAAAAAAAAATCCTTTTTGTGAGGAATATTCCCCTCCCTACGGCCATCAATTTCTAATTTATTGTTTTGGGAAGGACATAAGTTTTAAGAGTTCTACGCAAGAATGTTTTTCATTAAAAGCCTCCCGGTTGTCGTTTGGCGTCTCTCCTCTCTATAAGTCACTCTCTTTTTAGTGTTGTTTTCCTTAAGGAGACGTTCTTTGTAACCATATGTCATCCCGGCCTTGAACCATTAATGTTGCCTGAAAACTATATCCCACAATAGAGAGATTTTGCAACGCTTATTTTTCACATGCCTTTGTCCCTATCGTTTTCTCAAGCATGCGCAGTATTAACGTGAAGAAATTGCAAGGTTAGGTTTAGTATTCGTTTTCTATAAACTTAGGGGATTTTTTTCATTCAATTCATGGTTAAGCACACCGGTTATTAGTATTTGTATAAGTAAAAAAAAGTCGTATCCAGCAGGTTTCTATCACTTTCTTCAATATTTCCAAGGTAATACGAATGTGCAATAAATTAAATTTAATTTGAAATTAGCACTACACACATTGTAATGCCATTGTGCTAAAGATTGCAAAATCCTGACATAATCTGAACCCTAATTAACTGTTGTCAGTGTTATTTGCAATAAAAGATTATCATTTCAATTTTACTGTACTTTCTTAGTAGTTTGTACACCTAAGTAGGAAAACAAATAGGCCCTACCATAATAGCGATAAGGATAACGATCTTCAAGTAACCTCTCTTATAAGTTTCTAAATAAGGGAAATCGTTATCCTTAATAAAGGTTTCGCTTATTTTGTTTCAATACTGCGAAAGCTCCAAATGGTGGGTGCATCCTTCAAATAACGATAACAGCTGAGTCCTTATATTTAATTTCTTCCTTTTACTACTGCGTAAGCTCCGAACAGTGGGCGAATGCTTCAAATAAAGATACCAAAATAAGCGTGGCAAAATCTCTCTAATCTTTACTACACATTGAGAATACCGAGGTATGGAATGGAAAATGACGGTAGAATGTAGAAATTTCAGCTACCCAGTTTACTTTTCCAATAGATGTTGTTATGGGTGTTGTTGTTGTGTCTGACCATCTAAGTGGTAGTATAGTTGATTTAGTCAAATTTTGACTAACTTATTATGTGACTTTTTAGTTTCTTCTAGAACTTTCATTCTAAATATTAAATTTAAGTTACTTTTTAGTGTTTTCGTACAGAACACTTATAAGATGACTTCGGTGTCTGTCCGTCTGTCTGTCCGTCCGCCTGTCACACCTGATTTTCTCCGAAACTATTTGTCATAGAAAGTTGAAATTTGGTAATAATATATGAATTGATGGCCTCATCCGAGCCATGTAGTTTTGAAAGTTAAATTTTGACTTAAGAGGTTAGTTTTGGGGGGTGAAATCGGAAGTGAAAAAAAAAAAATTTTATAGGTCATCGAGTGTGGTGTTAAATGAAAGCTTGTGAAAACACGAGTAATATATATATATATATATATATATATATATATATATATATATATATATATATATATATAATGTAATACTTGCGCCTACTTTTCTTTGCATTATTTTTAAAAAATCGCGAAAAATCGCTGTCCCCTCTTATCTCGAAAAGTAATTATCAAAAAATTTTGAAAAAATTCTGGAATATTCTCCACGGGGTGTAGATTGAACGAATATTATCACGTGTGCATTACCTTTAATAATTTATCTGGTATGTAAAAAAAACAAAAATTTCAAGGTCATCACTTTTCAGTAAAGATCGGAAACAAACTTTGTTGAAAACTCATTTGGGGTGTGTTTTGTGAAGTCACTGATCATTTTATACCTCCGTAACAAAATTTTTTATTTTAAAAGCAATTATCGTACGGAACACTAATTGCGCAAGTTCAACTTGCACTTGACCGGTTTTTTTATTAAATATAGTGTAAATAAAATATGTATATCTACTGGATCGTATATAAAGTACTATATTATTTTGATTTTATGACCAGCATTGTGTCGGTAATGAAAATAAAACGAGCATTTTAAAAAACAAATTTTGGCTTTCGACCCACCCTCCACATTTTTTTTTAACAATAGATAATTACCATGAAAAAATACCATTACGATATCATGTCAATAAAATCTTTATTAATTTTTTATGTCGTTATTGTCCCCCGAAAACGTCCGTTGCATTTAAATGAATAAGAGATAAATTTAAGCAATGTTTGTTTGTATTTACCAGTGAATAATTTCCGGCGTTCATAAATTTTATTATTTAATTTTAAACTTGAAGAAATTAAAAAAGAAGGTGATAGGCCCCTATTGCGCCATAAAAAAAATTAGATAGGTTTATGGACTTTAGTTCAAGTTCTAATATAGACGTCTAATAGGTCCCCAAAGAGGAAAGGACAGGCAAGGTCTTTATTAGCATGTTGGTTAGATTTCCATAAAGAAAAAGCGGATGTATATAAAATATGACATAATTTATGGATGTGTGGGTCAAACACCCTAATATTAATATGTATATGTCTTAAATCTTTTTATTTGGAATATAATAATAAATTATTATTTAATGAATGCATGGATGAATTAACAATTTATTATGTCATGATGTTATATGTTGTAATCTGGGTGAATACATTATTAGCTCAGTCAGAGGCAAATTTTAACGAAAAGCTCTAATTAACTGTTAACAGGCTGCATTTTGGGATACAGTTGTTTTTGGGACGTAGAATTTGATAAAAAGTTTGCTGCTCTAAAGTGTACGCTAAGAATACAAAGTCAAAAATAAAATGAAAAATTAGGTTTTTCGCAAACATCTCTAAAAATAAAAAAGATATCGAAAGCCTAATAGTGAAACCACGTGAAAGAACGGGATATTTTATAAAACAATAGTATATAGATTTTTTTTAGGTTTACCGTAATTTAAAAAGTTATTTACAATAAAATGGCTGGTTTAACCCTTTCAGTTGTAGTGGGAATCAAGCTTCCAATCTCACGTACGATTAAATTAAAGTTTCTGTATACCGTTAAATATTTTGAAATTGGCTATTAAGTACTGATTAAGAATTCGATGACAGATTGGAAAAATTCAAAATGGCGGAGCTAATATGACAGCCATTCATTTAATTTCTTCGAGTAATTTAGAATTTTTTGTTTTCAATAAATATATTTTTTTGTACCTGGATGTTACTTTATATTTAAAGCTTAGACTTTTATCTTTAATTTCTCACTTTTAAATATTTTTTTTGTTTTAAGTTTTAGGTTGTATGATTAATAATAAGCATAAACACTTTTTTAAGAGCAAAATTGCAAAAAAAGAGAAAGTTTTTTTAAGTTTTTAATAATTTTCTAATATCAAGTATACTTTTCTTCTTGTTCTTCTTCTTCATAGCCTTCTTACATCCAGTGTCGGATATAGGCCTCCCCTTTTGTTCTCCACTTATCTCGGTCCTGTGCTTCTCTTGTCCACACAAGATCGGCTGTAAGTTTTAGATCGTCTTTCCACCTGGTCTGAGGTCTGCCCCTTGATCTCTTTCCCAACCAGGGTCTCCAGTCCTGCATCTTCCTATTCCAACGATTGTCGAGTTGTCGCATTGTATGTCCAGCCCATCTCCATTTTAGGCCAGCTATATGTTCTTTTACATCTATTAGTTTAACTTTTTCCCTAATATATTCGTTCCGTATCTTATCCTTATATTCAACATCTAACGCTCCATTGCCCGTTGTGTTTTGGCCAATCTATCCTTTATATTCCTAGTCAGTGTCCAAGTTTGTGCTGCGTAAGTGAAAACTGGTAAGACATACTGGTTATATACATTTCTTCTTAGTCTTAGAAGAATTTTCTTGTTATTCGAGATGTATCTTTGTTTACCAGAAGCTACCCATGCGAGTCTGAATCTTCTTTCTATGTCTGGGGTTTGACTGGATTTACCCCGCATTGTATCATTTGTTCCAGATATATATAGTCTTCTACATAATCAAGTTTTTCGTTGTCTATCCTTATGTCTTTCGGGTTATGATCATTTATCATGGCTTTTGTTTTCTTTTTATTTAATTTTAATCCCGCTTTTTCTGATTTTTCTTTAATATTATTTAACATCTTTTGTATTTTTTTTATGGGTCTAGCACACGTGCCGCAGGGAAGTTCCTAAAGCGCTCCAGGAGCGGCATGTGTGCAGGAAAAAGCGATTCACGTTGTTCTTGAATCGCTGTAAATTGTACTCGGTGGGAAACACAGCGTTTGGCAAATTATTTCAAAGGGATGATGTTCTCCATATAAAAGGCTGCTTGAAAAGCGTTGTATGCGGAGTAACAAGCTGAACCTCATACGGATGTGAAGCACCAGTGCGACGTGTATTTCTAACATGCACTGTTTTGGGAGGAATTAAGCGGGCTACATCCTTCGAACACTTTCCATGAAAATACTTGTAGAACAGACTCAAGTCGCCAACAGTTCTTCGATGTTCCAGCGAATTAAGGCCGCCGGTCAGTTCCGGGTCTCCAATCATCAATCAATATCTTCTGCCTTGTTAGATATTATTACCACATCATCGGTACATCTCAAGTGATGTAGCCTCTCTCCATTTTCATTTATTCCCATGTTATCCCACTCAAGGTTTGTAAAAATATCCTCCAATGCGGCATTAAACAGTTTAGGGCTCATTGGGTCTCCCTATCGCACTCCTCGCTTCATGGATATAGGTTTTGTTTTTTCGTGTGCTTCTATTGTCATCTTTGTATTATTATATATCGATCTTATTAGCTGTGTATATCTATAGTCAATTCTATTATTATTCAGAGCTTTTTCCACCGCCCAGGTTTCAATACTATCGAATGCCTTTTGATAGTCAACAGTGTTAAATTATATTCTGTCGCTTTCTCAATGAATGTTCGGATAGTTAACAAATGATCACTGGTGTTGAAGTTTTTTCTGAAACCTGCCTGTTCAATTCTTTGGTTCGATTCCAGTTTGTTTTCTAGCCTATTGATGATGATTTTAGTAAATAACTTATAGGTCTGCGACAATAGAGATATTGGACGGTAATTATCCAATATCTTCTTGCCTTTTTTGAAGAGTAATATTGTTGTGGAAGTATTCCAATTTGTTGATATTTGTCCTTCACATTTATTGAACAGTATTTTTAATGTAGTATACTTTGAACTGTAACTAAAAAAGACTTTTTTTTACCATTTCATACCGCTTTGAACATAAAATTGCCGACGGCGTACTGCAGCAGGCAAATTTTTGATATTTTAAAACTCAATTTTTAAATAACACGTACAATGTGGGTTTTTTTTTTCTTTAATTATTCTTAAAAATTATTAATATCATCAGAAAGCTGAAAGTCTCCTTTTCCAAAAACTATCTTTTAATTTTCTTTTTACGTTCCGAAAACAAGTAATATCGGTTAACCTTCGAGCGGTGCGCTTAGACTTTCAATTAACTTGTTTGGCGTGCTACGAATTTTTAATATATTCTCACGCTAATAAAAAAAAATTGGAAAAAAAAAAAAAAATCCATGTACTATTTTTTTGTAAAATTTTCGGCTTTTTCACGTGTGCTATTAATTTTTCGATATCTTTTTTTATTTTTCATGATATTACTGAAAAAACGAATTTTTGGTTTTATTTTGGATTTTGTGGGCTCAGCATACATCGAAATTTAGCTACCTTTTTTTTATCGTATGATATTCTACGTCCAGAAAACTAACTGTGTGCAAAAATGCCGCCTGTTAAACCCCTGGCGACTGGTTTATATATAAAATTATATAATTTAAAACAGGGGTGCTCAAACTTGAACTGCTGGCGATCTACCTCAATATTGTTAGACTACGATCGATCGACTCTGAGAGGCTGCAAGTAAGTGTGATGCAGGATTGTCGTCTAGGTAGGGTGTATCGTGGCATAGATTTTAGTTTTCCGCACAATATACGTTTTTTTTTAGTCAAGGTAAGTGTAGGTCTGCTCTAAAATGTCAATGAAAAAACTCATAATTATTCAAAATTGCGAGTTTATTGGTTCTTACAAAACAAATGAGTTCTAGTGTCTAAACTTAACTAAAGAGTGACTTTGGATGTTGAAGCGTGGCACTGCATGTCCTCAGCATACTTTTCATAAGATGGTACGTAATTACCGAGTGCTAATCGCAAGCATGATGACATATGATCGTTAGTTAGTCGATAGCGATATTTTGACTTAATTATCTTCATTTCAGAAAATGCAAACTCGCACAAGTAAGTTGACCCAGACATTGCCGTCAGTTGAAGGGCGATTTGCCTTAGATTCGGATATTTATCTTCAGATATAAAACAACAGAATTTTGTATCAGATGCTGTGGCTTTGAGATGTATATCTGATATAATCTGCACTAACTCATTTTCAACAGAACATGAGTCCATGTTAACCTGACTTGCTATTTCAGTAGCTAATTCCTCAATGTTTTTACACGAAAAAGGATAACTCATAAATGATGGGATATTTGCCAATTTACTGAAATCATAAAAACGTATTTCGAATTAGCCCAAAATATTTGATAATTCTGCCTCATAAATATCATAATTCAACTGAGGAATCCTTGCTTTCAAAGACGGAAAATTTTTCAGATCCTTTCTTTTCAGTTGATCTATCATAAGTTGCAATTTACTTTTGAATGCATTTATTGCGCTAATCATCTCAATAATAGTTTTTCCTTTACCTTGAAGCTCCAAATTAATGGTGTTTAAATGCATTGTGATGTCTGTCAAAATGCCAAATCAGTCAGCCATTTTTCGTTTTTCAGCATCTGAGTGTCATCACCTCTTTCGTCCAGAAAGCCTGTTATTTCGGGCAATAATTCTTGAAACCTTTCTAGGAATTTTCCGCGACTCAACCACCTGACGTCCGTGTGAAGAACTAAATCAGTGTGTTCAGCTGACTCACTATCTTCCGACTGCAATTTAAAAAGAGCCGTCGTTGCAAGCTACGTGCACGGATAGAATTCACAATTTTTATTGCAATGCCCATAATCTCCTCCATGTTTAGAACTTTTGAACACAAAACTTGTTGATGTATAATGCAATGGAAGGAGAAAAATGAAGGGAAATCATCATTAGCTTGACACAATGCCACAAAACCGTATTTCTATGTAAAGAATTAATATAATGTAAAAAGTGAGTTAATTGTCTGTCCGTACCTGTAAAGCATACAATTATATCGTCTACGTATCGATACCAGTATAGACAATTATTACTATTGTTCTTATGGTTGTTAAATATCATTCATGATATTTAACAACCATAAGAACAATAGTAATAATTGTCTATACTGGTATCGATACGTAGACGATATAATTGTATGCTTTACAGGTACGGACAGACAATTAACTCACTTTTTACAGTACATTAATTCTTTACGTAGAAATATCAGTTTTACAATGGAAGAAGAAGTCGAAGGGAAAATCAATTTCCTAGACTTAACAATCAGTAAAGCCATGAAAAAACATGAATTTGCAATATATCACAAACCTTGTCATACAGATACCACCATTCACAATAGTTCTCACCACCCTAACCATCATAAACTTGCCGCTTATCAGAGTTTTATACATAGACTAACTAATATCCCCTTATCAGAAGAAAATTTTACTAAAGAATTAAACTACATAAAACAAGTAGCCGTTAACAACGGTTATTCGGTTACTTTAATCAATAGTATCGTTAAGAAAAAACTTAGAAACAAGGCAATCTCAGAAATATACCCACGTTTTAAGGACAGAAATACCACTTTTAAATGCTTAACCTATTTCGGCAAACCAACGGAAAAACTGGGGAAATTTTTAAATCAAAAAAACATCAACATAGCTTACAAGACTAACAATACTATAGGGAAATATCTTAAAAACTACAAACCACAAATCAATAAAGACAATAAATCAGGGGTTTATCAATTAACATGTGGGTCATGTCCTAAAACATACATCGGACAAACTGGACGTACACTTAGACAAAGAATTACAGAACACGAAAAAAGTTTCATCCATAGAAAATCTAATTCAACATATGCTAATCATCTTTTAACAGAAAATCACACATTTAACAAGAATTTCAAAATTTTACACACCCAACAAACAGGTTTAAAACTAAACCTTTTAGAGACAATGCAAATAAATCGATTAAGGACTACAGGTACTTTACTCAACGACCAGGTAGATTTAAGCAATTCACCATTATTGAATTTATTCTCCTAACTCCAGATCTGTGTAAATTTCCCAATACTATCAATGTAATTTAATTATGTGTAATATTATAATTAAGAAATTATATAAAACTGTGAATATTAAACCTAACTTGACAGTGTAAAATGTAGATCTGAAGAAGCTGCATCGACAGCGAAACGCGTCATCGCAATTTAAATAAACCAGTGGAAATTGACTAAAAACAGTCTTTTATTATATATTTATAATGAATTTCCATCAAGTAGAAGCTACAACAATCCAACGCTGTTTAATTTGTATGTCGAAAGAGCCCTCGTCGAGGCAATGTCGTAGAGAGGTCTGGGTATGAAGGTGAACGGTGTTCCCACAAACAACATCAGATATAAGGATGATACTGTTATTCTAGCAGATAGCGCAGAGGCTCTTCAGGTATTGAAAACTTTAGACAACGCAGGAGAAAATATTGGATTGAACATCAATATATATAAAACAAAATTCATGATTATTAGTAGAAACCCAATTCAGGACGTTCTCATTCGTATAAATGGCGAGAATATAGAACAGATTAGAAAGTTTGGAACCTGAGATGCCTTTTAAAAGATAATTGGGATCCGGTTATGAAAATTAAAGCCCGTGTCCAGCAGGCAAGATCAACTTTCAACAAGTTGTGCAAATTTCTTTATAACAAAAACCTCAGCCTACAACTCAGGTACAGGATGGCTAAGTGCCATGTTTGGTCCATTCTATTGTATGATTTTGAAACATGGACCTTGAGAATCTCGTCTATTACCAAACTAGAGGCATTTGAAATGTGGAGACTGAAAAGAATATTGAGAATATCTAGGGTTGATAGAGTAAGGATTGAAGAGGTAATCGAAAGAGCCAATCACGAATTATTTGAAGACACAAAAAAGGAGAAAAATGTCTTACTTGACTAACATCGTTTATTATCTGTATATAATCTATAATATTATAGTTTTTAACGTCTGATTCTAGAGGGTAAAATTCAAGGCAAAAGAAGAATAGAATAAAAAAGTGTCATGGCTACGCAATATCCGCCAGTGGACTGGAATAAACGATATTCTGGCACTAACACTTTATTTTCAGGGTTTGGCTGTAGGACACTTATAAAATGTTTCAGCCATTTCACAAATCAGTATGAGTTAACACAGCCGGTGTCTGGAATGGTGACAACGCTTTTAAAAGATGTACCATTCCCCAATTCACGATTTTGTCTCATTCTTTTGGTGGCACAAACTGTTCCGCCACACTGGCACAATACAAGGCCTCTCCGCCTATGATTTGTTTCTGCCTTTTTAATCCTAAAACTTTTTGCGTTTTTTTTCTGAATGATGGAAAGAAAATCCACTTTCATGAACATTAAATCATTTTGTAGACGTTAATATATTTTAAGGTTCGATTTGTCCTACTCTTTTCTCTAGAGGTGTTCTCTCCCCTTACCAAAAATTATTTCTTTTTTCACCTCTAAAGTTGTGTTTGTTTCATCAAATAGCCGCCTTTCATGGGCGGGTTAATTTGGTAAATAATTTGGTAAAATTCAGTTTTGTCCTTTTTTCAAATTTTTTAAAAATTTTCGAATTTCAAAAAAAAAATTGAATGTGCTTCTACATGGCCCCACGAGTCACCAATTTCAATATATGTAGTGAATTTCATAGTACCCTATATATATATATATATATATATATATATATATATATATATATATATATATATATATATATATATATATACATATATATATATATATATATATTAAATTGGCTGCAGGTGCAGAACTCCTTTTAAACAGATATCTTTAAAAGACAATCGCATTTTTTATATATCAAGATTTTCAACGTACTTGCAGTCAGAATCCTTAAATAAACAGATAAACTTTTGATATATAACTGTATTTTATTTGACAGAGTTTAGGGACTATAAAAATTAATATGTGTACTTCAAAATACAGATTTTTCCTCTTGAAAGGCTTGAATAATTGATTAGTAACGCCATATGATAGGCAGAGTTTATTAATCTTCGGCAACCTCACAAGCTTATTTTCTCACTTTATTCTATTTTTAGTGCAGGTAGAAAGGTTAATCAACTTTATAATTATATATATATATATATATATATATATATATATATATATATATATATATATATATACATATATATATATATATTTTTTCTAGAAGTACTTTGCTCCAGAAGGAAGTACTGGACACTCAAAAACAATCTACTGAGACTATTATAATGATGAAATATGATATTTTTCTAACCATTTTGTTGAAAATTTTCTTGATAATTATTTCAATACAAAAAGAAAAGCTATAGAAAACCGTCAAGCGATATAACGAATTTTAAGTATTAGTATTTCTAGAGGTCTCAGTTTTTACCTTAAAACAAAATAAATAATTAAATTTTGCCTTCCTCTAAACTAAAAGTTCGTCTTTAATGTTCCATACAGAACACTTATAAGATCACTTCGGTGTCTGTTCATCTGTCTGTATGTCCATCTGTCCGTTTGTCATACCCGAATGCCTCCAAAACTATTTGACATATAAAGCTGAAATTTGGCACTAATATAGGAATTGATGGTCGCATCTGCACCGTGTAGTTTTGAAAGTTAAATTTTGACTTAAGCGGTTAGTTTTGGAGGGGTGAAATCAGAAGTGAAAAAAAATTTTTTTACTATGTCATCGAGTGGGGTGTCAAATGAAAGTTTGTAAAAACACCAGTTTAAAAATATATACCAGGTGTACAAGTATGAAATGCGGATTTCAGACAATAGATGGTGTAACAATGCAGTTTGTGCTATAAAGATTTGACACTGCGCCATTTTATTGTGTCATCAGCAAGTGTCAGACCCGCACGAGTGATAAATTGGAAAAGTGTGTGCATAGTGTTGTGTTGTTGTGTTCAATATGTCGAAACTTATACCGAATAAGAAGCATTCGCGGACAGCATTAATTTTTTGTTTTAATTTGAAGAAAACTGCTGTTGAATCATACCGATTACTTCGAGAAGCTTATGGTGAATATGCCCCATCGCAAGATACGTGTGAACGATGGTTTCGGCGTTTCAAAAGTGGTGACTTCGATGTTGCAGACAAGGAACGTGAAAAACCGCCAAAAAAATACGAAGACGTGGAATTGCAAGCATTGTTGGGCGAAGATGATTCGCAAACATAAAAAAAACAACTCGCCGAGCAATTGGGCGTTAGTCAACAAGCTGTTTCCAATCGGCTACGAGAGATGGGAAAGATTCAGAAGACCGGGAGATGGGTACCACATGAGTTGAACGACAGTCAAATGGAAAAGCGCAAAAACACGTGTGACATTTTGCTCGCTCGGTATAAAAGGAAGTCGTTTTTGCATCGTATAGTTACAGGGGATGAAAAGGGGATTTATTTAGAGAATTCCAAGCGCAAAAAATCATGAATAGACCCAGGCGCATCATCCACATCGACCGCAAGACCGAATCGCTTTGGCAGAAATACGATGCTCTGTGTTTGGTGGGACCAGAGGAGCGTGGTTTATTATGAGCTGGTAAAACCTGGGGAAACGGTTAATACTAAACGTAACCAACAACAATTGACCGATTTGAACCGTTCACTGCTTGAAAAAAGGCCAGAATACCGAAAGAGGCAACACAAAGTCATTTTTCTTCATGACAATGCTCCATCACATACGGCAAAACCAGTTCGCGACACGTTGGAAGCACTCAGCTGGGAAGTTCTACCCCATGCGACTTACTCAACTGACTTGGCTCCTTCCAATTACCACTTGTTTGCATGGATGGGTCACGCACTTGCTGAGCAGCGCTTTGGTTCGTATGAAGATGTGAAAAAATGGCTCGATGAATGGTTCGCAGCAAAAAGGGAAGATTTTTACTGGCATGGTATTCACAAAATGCCCGAAAGATGGGAAAAAATGTATAACAAGCGATGGAACATACTTTGAATAAAGTACTTTTTATCATCCTTCCGAATTTAATATGTTTTCTTAGAAAAAAAATCCGCATTTCATACTTGTACACCTGGTATAATGTAATACTTGCGTACTCTTTTCTTTGTATTATTTTTAAAAAATTTGCAAAAATCGCTATCCCTCCCCTTACCTCGAAAAGTCTTGATCAAAAAATTTTTTTCAAAACTTGGAATTTGAGGGTATAGATTGAATGATAATTATTACGAGTGCATTACCTTTAATAATTTATCTGTAATATAAAAAAAAATTAAAATTTCGAGGTCATCAGTTTTCAAAAAAGATCGGAAACAAACTTTCTTGAAAACTTATTTGGGGTGTATTTTGTGAAGTCGTTTACCTCTGTAACAAAATTTTTTACTTGAAAAGCAATCAACGTACGGAACACTAATTGCACAAGTCCGACTTGCACTTGGTCGGTTATTTATTTTAAATCTATGATGCGAATAAATATTAGTGTGATCTTGTTTCTTGAGTAAGAAAATCATGAACCCAAATACGTTAAAACATAACTACTTTCGCCTTATTATCAAATAAATTTTTATCAAGTCATGTTTCAAATTATTCTAATACATTCCACTATCTCTTCACTTCATTACCAAAAAAAAATACTGTCCTTTTCAAGAATTTAAATAGTTATACTTTAGGAACGTTTTATGGGATCATCAATATCATAAATTTTTTCTTTAATTATTTCGGATCGAAATTTTAAATTTAAATTGAAATTTTTCATTTGAATACTCGTCAACTAATACTTAATTAAAAGCGGAGTTACTAATTGTCATTAGATACACATGTAACTGATGATAGGTAATCGGAGTTATGATATTTATTTAGTATTAATATATCAACATTAACTTTAATGAATTGAATTAAATTATTTATAAATGGAAATCTAAATATATACGATATACTAGATTTATTAATCCTTTACTTTAACAAAAAATATTCATAAAAAGAGAGTAGACTGGTCGTATGATATATGTATTTCAATATGGAAGCAATATTTTAAATTTAAATTTATATTAACATATCACAGCCTAGAGACACGGCGCCACTTTTTACTATTGGTATAGCCTCTTCCAAAATATAAGATCCTGATTTTTTGCTGTTTTAAGTGGGCAATATAAAAATTCTGACCTTTTGTTTATGATAGGTTGCAGAGATGGATTATAATTTTATTCATTAATGCAAATAAATAAAATTATAAGTGTTTTTGGAGATGTTTATTTATAGATGCATGCACAAATGGATAAGAAGTACAAATATACAGTTTGAATGAGGTTTACAAGAGGGGACATATTGTATAAATAAAAATATTTTGGATGGTTGTAGCTTCTACTTGATGGAAATTCAATATAAATATATAATAAAAGAATGTTTTTAGTCAATTTCTACTGGTTTATTTAAATTGCGATGACGCGTTTCGCTGTCGATGCAGTTTCTTCAGATCTACATTTTACACTGTCAAGTTAGGTTTAATGTTCACAATTTTATATAAATTCTTAATTATAATATTACACCTAATTAAATTACATTGATAGTATTGGAAAACCCACACAGATTTGGAATTAGGAGAATAAATTCAATAATGGTGAATTGTTTAAATCTACCTGGTCGTTGAGTAAAGTACCTGTAGTACTTAATCGATTTATTTGCATTGTTTCTAAAAGGTTTAGTTTTAAACCTTTTTGTTTTAATTTTGAAATTCTTGTTAAATGTGTGATTTTCTGTTAAAAGATGGTTAGCATATGTTGAATTAGACTTTCTATGAATGAAACTTTTTTCGTGTCCTGTAATTCTTTGTATAAATGTACGTCCAGTTTGTCCTATGTATGTTTTAGGACATGACCCACATGCTAAATGATAAACCCTTGATTTATTGTCTTTATTGATTTGTGGTTTGTAGTTTTTGAGATATTTCCCTATAGTATTGTTAGTCTTGTAAGCTATGTTGATATGTTTTTGATTTAAAAATTTTCCCAGTGTTTCGGTTGGTTTGCCGAAATGGGTTAAGCATTTAAATGTGGTTTTTCTGTCCTTAAAACGTGGAGGAGAAAATGTAGATCTGAAGAAGCTGCATCGACAGCGAAACGCGTCATCGCAATTTAAATAAACCAGTGGAAATCGACTAAAAACAGTTTTAAACCTTTTTGTTTTAATTTTGAAATTCTTGTTAAATGTGTGATTTTCTGTTAAAAGATGGTTAGCATATGTTGAATTAGACTTTCTATGAATGAAACTTTTTTCGTGTCCTATAATTCTTTGTATAAATGTACGTCCAGTTTGTCCTATGTATGTTTTAGGACATGACCCACATGTTAATTGATAAACCCCTGATTTATTGTCTTTATTGATTTGTGGTTTGTAGTTTTTTGAGATATTTCCCTATAGTATTGTTAGTCTTGTAAGCTATGTTGATATGTTTTTGATTTAAAAATTTTCCCAGTTTTTCGGTTGGTTTGCCGAAATTTGTTAAGCATTTAAATGTGGTCTTTCTGTCCTTAAAACGTGGATAAAATGTAGATCTGAAGAAGCTGCATCGACAGCGAAACGCGTCATCGCAATTTAAATAAACTAGTGGAAATTGACTAAAAACAGTCTTTTATTATATAAATAAAAATATATTTTAACTTAAACCTAATTCGGTTTCATTATCACTCTCATCAGCTGAGATAATTATCAGTGGTTTTATATTATTTACATAAATATATGAATCTTTAACTTTAACAACGTGCTGAATGGAATTCTTCCAGCTTTCACAAGGTATCATTTATAACTTTTTTTTACTAATTCAACCATTGACACGCTTAAAGTAGGAGAAACATTTTGTGCCCTTATTTTTGATTTAACTTGATGCCAAATATGTTCAATTGGATTACAATAATATGGAGGAAGCCGCAAAACAGTATATCCCATTTTCTCAGCCATACTATCACAAATATATTTCTTTTTCAATTTATAGTCTTTCAAAACTTCCAAAAGATCACTTTTTTTATAACTAAAGTCAAAATGAATGTCATTTTCTAAAATATATTCCTGTATTTCCCATTTGGTATTAGCTGCATTAGGAACCTTATTTAGTTGGCGACTATGGTAACTTGCATTGTCCATAACTATGACACTCTCTTCGGAAACATTTGGCAAAAGGGAATTTTGAAACCAATTTTCAAAAAGTTCTGCTGTCGTGTCTTCGTGATAGTCCAAACTTTTATGTTTTTTGCAGATAATAGTAGATAATTTGAAACTCAGCCCTTTTCAAATCCAGCATGCAAATGGTTATTCGTTTACCTTTATTTGAAGGTGCGTTAGTTTGACATTTTGTACTGCTGTCAACCCACCCTTTTTGCACAGTGTCATGGGTATCGAACCATGTTTCGTCAAGGTAAATTATTGGTCAATTTTCTGATCGATATTTTTTATTTTCTTGTAAATAAGTATGTCGCAAGATTCGTAATGTTTGTGACTCCATCACTACTTGCCTTTTGTTGATTTTTCGGAACGTGAATGCCATTCTTAAGAGAATTCTGTGAAGGGTTGATCGGCCACAATGTATATTGGTCCCGTCCTGCACCAGTCTTAATTTTATTTTGTCTAGTGTCGGCACCAACTACTCTTCATACATAGAATATATTTTTCTCCTGATGACCTCTTTTTCACAATCGTCTACATGATGCATTTGAAAATCTTTCCATTTTTTCCTGTTCCTGAGTGATGGTTTTCCTACAATACCCTTAATCGTAGAAATTGGAGTTATCGTTAGCTCACTGGTTTCTTGCAAAGCACTTTGTTTATTTAAATTTCTTTTTACCAAACTGTCTTAAACATTTTTCACTATTTGTTTAGCGTCAAGTGATAAATGTTTTCTCTTGTGATAGCCACTATTGCAATTTTCCCACGGACGCCACATAATTAAAATAGAACCGTTCCGTTGTCAGTTGTAAGTAAAACTAAATATAAAAATAATAAAAAGTATCTTTCGAATCTTAATGGGGACCTGTGGTCATCAGGCCTATATTATCAAATACTTAAAGGACTCCAAACCGGGCTGCCAGGTAGTAAATATATAGGTAAAAATAGATCCAATATGATTGCAGGTGCAAGTGAGGGCGGTATACAAAGCAGGTAAAATAAAAATAGGTTTATTGTAATACTTGGCAACTATGCACAAAACCCTAATAGGGTCGTTTATTGCCCCATTGAAAAAGCAAAGGCAGGATCTTATATCTTGGGATTTACCATACGTAGCGAATTTACTGAATTAGAAAAACCACTCTATAGCCTTCACATAACACTTCTTTTTGTTCAAACTTCTAAAGGGGCGGAAATTTTATTTCGATTGTGGATTGTAAACCGTCTTTTTTGGGGCGCAAATAAATCTATTTTGAACTGAATGAGAAAACTCGAGAAATGATAATTTGTTAGGAAGTTTTTCTTAATATTTGCGGATATTTGCACGAATAGCCGATGTTCCATCGTTCAAAGTAAATGAAGATTCCATTTTTCCATTTTCTTTATTGACTTAAAAGTAAGGCTATGCCTCTTACATTTATGACAGAATTTTAACCTAAGGTGAAAGTTTGCTTATTTTAACTTAACCTAAGCTCTTAAACTAGTGGTCCTATACTAACTTAACCTAGGAGAGGGGGGAGAGGTTTTTTGTAACATGATTTTTTTATTCCTAAGACTTAAAGTACCTTAGCCTAAGACTTACGCTAGCTTAACTTAGGCCTAGCTCATACTGGAAACTTTTTGCTCGCAGACAGTTTTGTCGCAATGCCGAGAGCTTATACAGCATATAAGAGTGCGCACACTAGAAGACAAGACGGGGACAAGACAAAAGTGTGGTTGAGCCCGGCAGACACCCGGCGACTTTTCTGTCTGCAGACTGTCGGCCGGCTTAAGATAGGACAATAGAAGTGCATGTGCCAGCGCAGACTGGGGGCAAAACTGTCTTCTACCAAACATTCTATCAGTCAAACTGTGTGCCATCTTATGTATCCCTGTCTAGATTTTTATTTTTTTTTGTAAAGATGTTTTCAGTTTTCTTGTTCATTTTGTGAAAAGTTGTATTAAATATGTTGGAAGAACAGATTGAAAATTTAATAGGCGAAATAGAAAAACGTCCAAGTCCTAACAAAAGGAGGAAATATATATATTTTGATAGGCTGTTGTTTTTTCTCCTATTCATTGAGAACACAGACACCAATAGTAAGTAACCTTGACGATGAAGCAAATACGTCAGATGCTGATAATGATGTAGGAGTTCCTACTCCTGAGCCCTGTACAGAAAGCGACGTTGAACGAACGACAAAGAATTCATTTGAGGAGTCACTTCTCACAATATTAAAAGAGAAAAAGACCGTGAACACAGATGAGGATGTAAATTTTGCTCTTTCACTGGTCCCCATGTTGTGGTTATGAAAGAATGGATGCAAAAATTCAAATTATCGATGTTTTAAAGTCCATAAAGTAACCCCGTCACAACCCACTCAGTATTCCAGAAATTACACCTTATTTTAAGACTCAATCGCCTCCACCCAGATACATCCCGGACCACTTTTCTACGACTTCAACTCCACACCAGCCTGGATCACATGGTTACCAAAGAAGTCTCAGCCAGATATCCATGTTCACCCTGTGGCAGTGTCGCCACAAGGTGAAGAATCAGTATAGTCATTAATCAGCAATTTTACTGACGAGTCTGATAATTCTGAATTACTACCTTTATAATAATAAAACATTTTTTGTGGAAAGAATATTCATTTTACTCATTTACCGTAATGTCACTGCAACTCTCGCTTTTACAGGTATACACAATCGGAAGGTTGTATTCTGGTACGTTATACCTCCCCCAACTTTAATTATTAATTCATCAAACGATGTTACACTCATCCGAAAGTAAGGAAAAAACTTAGTTGGATGCTCTCTTAAATTATCATACAAAGTGTAAAATTTTCCTTTTAGTAACTACTGTCTATTTCTATGGTTCAATTTCGTTTTTCGGTGAACAACTATAGCAATTGCAGTAATTTCCACAAGATCCATCTCGCTAGCTACCAGATACGCGACTGTCTTGTCTCTAGTGTGCGGAGGCGTGGCGACAAAACTGTCATGCCCTCCAAGTGTCTTTGACACTGGTAGATAGTCGGCAGACAGTCGCCAGACTGTTTTGCCCCCAGTGTGCGCCTGCCCTTAGGACTTAGTATTAACTTATCCTAGGACTTATTGTAACTTAATCTAGTTTGACAATCTTTTGTCACGGCGAGCGAGGAGGGTCATCGTCTTCGTTCGAGAATAAATGAAGAAATAAGCGTACTGTCATCTACAAAACTGCATATTGGCTGAACTGTAGCGTATTTTTAGTAGGAAGGAAATATTCCTTTTCTGTAGGATACCTTGAAAAATCTACAAATAACTGATGTTAGTTCTCTCCCACATGTTGAGCGGAATCTCAAATGTATCAACTAACTTAATACTTAACAGTTTCTACTTAGTTGTAGAAAATTTCTTCTGTAGCTGTTAGTGCAAGTGTGTACGAGATGAGGAGGTGCGGGAGGTTTTAATTACTTTGAAAACAAAATCATTCCATATTAGTTTTTCCGTTGTTTCTAATCTAATTTCATTAACTTAACATTGAATTATGCGTTCTTGAATTATATCTGGACATATATAACACAGGCCAACAAAAAAAAAATTTTGTAAAAATTTTTAAACCAATACATCTAAGTATTGTGTATTTTTGGATGCACAGTTTTTTTGTATCACCCATAGTTCTTTGACAATATGACATCGATTAAATTTTAAAATAGGGAAAATTTGATACATAAAAAATAAAAACTTAAACCGTACTTTTATTTGATTAGGCTACAATTTTTACTCACGATATTTTTCATTTCACTTCAATGCGAATATTTCCTTTCCCTTTTCTCTTTGAAGTTTCTTGTATAGGTTTTTTCTCCGATGTGATGCATTTTGTTGTTCTCTATGAAGTGACTAACAGTAATCACCCATCATGTTAATATTCCGCCGTCCCTGGTATCGTTTCTCAATCTCCTTTATGTCCTGATGAACTGTTCCCTTGCTCTTCACTCACATCGCCTAAGTTTTTAGGAAAAAAATCAAGATGGTTGTGCAAGAAGTGGACTTTAAGGCTCATTAGACAACCCAGATTTTTGAACTTGTCTATCATATTAGCCACGATAAGTTCATAGTTAGGGTCTTTTACATTGCCCAAAAACTTTGTCACAACTTCTTTAATGATATCCAAGCCTCCGTTTCTTTTGTAATCATCCTTGCTTTAAAGTTGGAATCGAACATCATTTTACGAATATCAGGCCCAACGAAAACCCCTTCTTTCAGTTTGGCTTCTGATAAATGAGGGAATCTTTTACACAAATATTTAAAACATTCACCATCTTTAGGCAAGGCTTTTACAAATTGTTTCGTTAAGCCCAACTTGATGTGTAGTGGTGGTAGAAGAATCTTTTTTTTGCGTTGCTACAAGTTCTACGAGATCTTCTACCGTGACATCTTCAAGTTCAGACCCCTCAATCATTGCAGCAATGTCTTCAAGCACTTGTCTCTGCATCTGGACAATTCTTCTAGGTGCTTCCACTACATCTGGCCAAAGATTACGCCACACCCCATTCATACAACTCATTTTAACTTCCTTCCAAGCCTCTTCTATGTTGTGAATAGACTTCATAATGTTGTATGACTTCCACCACTCTCGCATAGACTGTCTTCCTTCCCCGTCAGTTTCATGAATTAGTTGGCTAAAAGTGCGGCGATGGTAATAAGCTTTGAAGTTTGCTATTGCTCCCTGGTCCATAGGTTGTAATATTGACGTAGTGTTTGGTGGAAGGAACTTTACGTACACTTTTAAGTCTCTGGGCGTATCAAGTGAGGTTGGATGTCCTGGGGCATTGTCTAAGAGTAATATAACTTTAGGTTCAAGCCCATTTCTGTCACAGTATGATTTGACTGATGGGCAAAAACTATTAGAATACCATTCTTGAAAAATTTCCCGTGTAACCCACGCCTTTCTGTTTGATCGCCACACAACTGGTAGACTTGTCTTGTCTGTGCCTCGCATTGCACGGGGTGTTTCTGAATGGTACACTAGTAAAGGTTTCAGTTTGAAATCACCAGTGGCATTACCACCCAGCAGAAGTGTTAGTCGATCTTTCGCAGCTTTGAAACCACTGGCTTGACGTTCTTCCTTAGAAATGAATGTTCGAGATGGCATTTTTTTCCAGTAAAGTGCGGTCTCATCAACATTGAAGATGAGACAAGCAGGAATTTTCTCTCGTCTAACGAAGTCTTGAAACTTGTCTGGAAACTCAGCTGCAGCTTGAATGTCCGCGCTGGCCGCCTCGCCTGTTATGTGGATATTGTGAAGATTAGAACGCTGCTTGAACCGATGGAACCAGCCTCTGCTGGCAGCAAAAGTCGGAGTGGCACTCCCTTCTCCTTCTTTTGTTTTCAGCATCTCATACAAAGATTTTGCTTTTGTGCATATGAGATCTTGCCTTAGTGGTGTGTTCTTCTTATTCAAATCTTCGATCCAGACTGACAGTAATTTCTCCATTCTTTCTAAGATAGATGATCTCGAACGAGAAAGTTTTGTTGCACTTATAGGTGTTGAACCTTCGCTGGAGATTTTAATTTTTTCCCGATTTTTATAAATCGTTCTCACAGTCGATTCTGAGAGTCCAAAATCTCTCCCAACAATTGTTGCTTTGCCTCCATTTTCCATTCTTCTTAACACTTTCATCTTCAATTCCAAAGTGACGCTTTTACGCTCTTTTTTCTTTACAGGCGGCATTTTTAACGTAGGGTTAAATTATGTATGTATGTATCTCCAATAAAATATTAAAACAAAACTGCCAGCCGACCGAACTAACATTACGGAACAAATGAACACACGAAACGAACGAGGAAATCCCCATAGAACAAAGTCGAAGGACAGGGAATTCCCAATTCTTCAAAGAGAATATTCAGAGAAAGCGGGGATCCCCCCGCGACCATAGAGAAGTTAATGACTACATGAGCGCGAAATTTGAAATTCGCGTTATAGTGAAACCGCGCGTAACGGGGTCGCGCTAAGCGGGGTATTACTGTATATATATATATATATATATATATATATATATATATATATATATATATATATATATATATATATATATATATATATATATAAATATGTATATGTATATATATATATATATATATATATATATATTATATATATATATATATATATATATATATATATATATATATATATATATATATATATATATATATATATATATATATATGTATATATATATATATATATATATATATATATATATGTATATATATATATATATATATATATATATATATATATATATATATATATATATAAATATGTATATGTATGTATATATATATATATATATATATATATATATATATATATATATATATATATATATATATATATATATATATATATATATATATATATATATGTATATATATATATATATATATATATGTATATATATATATATATATATATATATATATATATATATATATATATATAAAAAATAAAGAGAGAGAAAGCAAAGCAAAATTCATTTTGAGTGATCCCTTACATCTGTCAGGTGGTCGTCCTTTGTCAGCGCCCTGTCAAAATTGTCACTTCTCTTTTAGATGGCAGGTGGTTAATTAATTTTGATTTTTCAGCATCCAACGTTTTCAATGGCATCCTTGCTGTAAATGCCATGTTTTTATATTAATATGTTAGTGAATAGTGGCTGTTTTATTTCAGTGTTAGTCGTTGTTATGGCAATTGTTATTTATGGTCATTCTTGTTAGATTAAATTGCATACTACTTGTGAGTTACTTCCATTTTGTTTTTGACATTTCTCCATAATAATAATAATAATAATTTATCATTTTTAGAACAATAATGCTTTTAAATTGCAATAGTTTTTTGTCAATTTTTATCAATAATTATAAGATTGAAATTAAAAATTACAAATAGAAATTAGTAATTAAAAAATAGACTCAACAATACCAGTTCTTTATGCCTGATTTTCGTTATTGGTTGCTTCGTTATCTCTTTTTCAGTTTGTGCTCTGATGAAGGTCCCAACCTAGGACCGAAATATTGGCTAAAAAGAATACAGTATGAACATCTGTTGATGCCCTTTTTGCCGAGTTCCCCAACTAGTTTCATAACTTATATATATATATATATATATATATATATATATATATATATATATATATACATATATATATATATATATATATATATATATATATATATATATATATATATATATATTTATATATATATATATATATATATATATATATATATATATATATATATATACATATATATATATATATATATATATATATATATATATATATATATATATATATACATATATATATATATATATATATATATATATATATATATATATATATATATATATATATATATATATATAAACTCCTGGACAAAATTAACGCAACAATCTGAAAATTAATTTATCTTTTTCTTATGTCAGTTTTAAAGTTTATCGAGTATTTGAATAGAAGGCTATGCATATTTTGTTTCGTTGTTCATGACAGAAATCAAAACAATTCGTTTAGATTTACAGTTTTAAAAAAATTTTTTAGAAGATAAACAATTTTCTGTAATAATGCGATAGATTTTCTTTAAAAGTAAGCTTATAAATTGTTCCCTTTTTCAAAGTAATACGTTTTTGTGGTAGACTGTTTTATTTTTGACCCCGAAGAATTAGAAAAATGAATCGAACAAGGAATTTAACTGAACACGAGGTAGTGCGAGCCTCAGTTTTATTGGACGAGGGATATTGTCAGAGATATGTTGCCAATTTGTTAGGCAAACATCGTTCCACAATAAGTCGTATGGTAAGACGCTTGAATGAAGTAGGAACTTATTCTAGAAGGCTAGGGCAAGGGCGAAAACGATGCACTAGCGACCTAGATGAACGTTTTATAAGATAATATGCTTTAAGAAACAGGACTGTCACTAGTTCTATAATAAGAAACGAACTCGAAGCTGTTCGCAATGTCACAATTTCTTCTAAAACAGTTAGAAAACGGTTAAATGAAGCTGGATTAAACAGTAGGAGACCAGCCACTGCGCCCTTGCTTACTAGAGAGAACAGAGTTGCCAGGTTACGTTTTGCTCGAAATCCCGAAAACTGGTCTGTGGATGATTGGAAACAAGTTTTCTTCACAGATGAAACTAGGGTTAGTCTAAAACATCCAGATGGTTGTGAGCGACTATGGCGAAGACCAGGAGAGAGGTTTGCTCCTTGCAATATCTCTGCAAGGATTCCATTCGGCGGTGGCTCTGTTATGTTCTGGGGTGGCATCTGCTTTGATGCTCGCACAGAGTTAGTTCCTATCCGTACGAGATCCATGAATGCTGACTACTATCTTGAGAATATTGTAATAGAACATCTGATGCCTTTCAGTCATTTTGTAGGGCCCAATTTCCTGTTTATGCCAGACAACGCTCGACCTCACGTGGCTAGGGAGGTACTCGATTATCTTAATCGAGTTGATATACCGATTATGCAATGGCCACCAAAAAGCCCGGATCTGAATCCGATAGAACATGTATGGGATCACCTTAAGAAAAATGTGAAACGTCATATACCTGCATCTAGAAACCTGAGGGAACTTGAAAATGCAGTTATCACAGAATGGGACCAAATTCCTCAAGATTTTATCCAAAAATTTAATTAGAAGCATGCCTAGGCGCATAAACGCTGTCATCTGAAGTAGAGGAGGCAACACACGCTACTAGTGTCCCAGTTACACCATTAATTTTGCTATTAGTGCCTCAGTTTATTTTTTCATTATTACATAATTTCAACGATTTTGTTATTAGGTCTTAAGAATATTATATGATTTAATATATGGTTGCGTTAATTTTGTCCAGGATTATATATATATATATATATATATATATATATATATATATATATATATATATATATATATATGTATATATATATATATATATATATATATATATATATATATATATATATATAAAGTACTTTAAAGGTTATCAAGTGAATAGGACAAAAATGGCGATTATATACTTTTATTGTACAGGGTGAGTCAACGATAGAGTAAAGTTCATTATCTCATTTGTTTCGGGAATGACGAAAAAATGTTAAATTCTGCGTAATATTTTATAACTTTTTTATTAATAATGTTATATACCTAAACCTTTTTCTAATATTTCAATTTTTAAAAAAAATACTAGTTTTCAGTTTTGTAAAAAATTGCCAGTAGCGCCATTGTTTCTTAAGGTGGAATACTCATAATTAGTAGAACCGTTCTATAGAGATGAAAAAAAAAGATATATGTAAAGAAGTTTGAGTTAGATGCTACAGGGTGTTCAAAATAAATTTATTTATACAATTTTTTTAAATGGCACGCTCTGTCTATTAATATTTTTTCTGATGGATTTTACAGAACTCTCTAACTTTTATTAGGTATTTCATGTACCTATTTCTTTCTTTTATTAAGTATGTCATATATCTAGTTTTCGATTTATTTTGAATTTTTCAATTTTTACCCTTGTTTTTAATACACTTACGTTATTGTGAAAACATAAACAAATAGTTAATAATAATTTTAATATAGTTAAATTTATTTAATGAGTAATTATTATGACGTAATAAATGTTCAAAATATGCCCGTTTACTTCAATACACATGTTGAGTCGTTTTACTATATTTTCCTTCACTTTCCTTAGCATAAAGGGCGTTATTGTCCTGCACGCATCCCGTATCTTTTTTTCCATATCTACTGGTGTTGTAGGGGGATTCACATAAACATGATCTTTAATGTAGCCCCACAAAAAGAAGTTTAAAGGTGTTAAGTCACGTGATCGAGGGGACCACTGAATGAATCCATCCCTACTGATCTATTTTTGTGGGTAACGATCGTTTAAAAAATCCTGAACTTCCCGGTGGTAATGAGCAGGCGCTCCGTCTTGTTGAATCCACATTTGTTCCCTTTCAAAGTTATCAACTTCTTCAAGAAGCTGGGGTAATTTATTTTGCAAAAAAATTTAGAGATCTAGGCCCGTTAATCGGTTCGTGAAAAAAATATGGACCAATAATTCGAAAATTTAATATTCCACACCATACATTAAGCGACCAATCATTTTGGTTTTGAACTTCCCGGACCCAAAATGGATTAACTGTTGAATAATAATGTAATGTATGGCTGTTAAGTGCTCTATTACTGCGAAAACTAGCTTCACCAGAAAACATTATTTTGGATAAAAAATTTGGATCGGTCTCTATTGCTCCATTCATGGTGGTACACAAGTTTACTCGTCGTTCAAAATCACCGTCTTGAAGTTCTTGGTGTAGTTCCATATCTAAGGGATGATACTTGTATTTTCTTGTGGTCCGATTAGCCGTAGATGGGGATGTCAGAAAAGTCAGCTAGTTGACGGCTGCTGACCTGGGGATTATCTTCAACATGAAGTAAAATCTCCATTTCTTTTTCCTCATTGGTAGCATTCTGGTTTACTACTTTCCGTTTCGTATACTCAACGCTACCACTACCATCAAACCGTTCCATTAACCACTGAAACGATTTTCTAGATTATACGTCTATTAGGGTACTTCGCTCCGTAAAGCCTACTGCCACAAGACAATTTTTTCCTGCCTCGCCCAGTATATAAACCATATCAATTGATTCATTTTTAGGAAAATCCATAACTATTACATTTATACGTCACTTACTACAACAAATTAAATTTTTTTACTTGCCTAATAGACATGTCAAAATTTGAAAATGCCCACATTTTGTGTTTTGTCTTGGCCACTATGATGTTATAGCGTAACTGTATTAAAAACAAGGGTAAAAACTGAAAAATTCAAAATAAATCAAAAACTATTAGAAATAGGTATATGACATACTTAATAAAAGTTGGACGGTTTTGTAAAATCTATCAGAAAAAAATAATAATATACACCCTGTAGCATCTAACTCAAATTTCTTTACATATAACTTTTTTTTCATCTCTATAGAACGCTCGTACCAATTATGAGTATTCCACCTTCAGAAACAATGGCGCTACTGACAATTTTTTACAAAACTAAAAACTAGTATTTTTTTAAAAAAATTGAAATATTAGAAAAACTACTAGGTTTTGGTATATAACATTATTAATAAAAATGTTATAAAATTTTTCGAAGAATTTAAAAATAAATTAGAAAATAGGAAGTTCCATTTAAAAAAAAACCGGTCAAGTGCAAGTTGAACTTGCACAATTAGTGTTCCGTACGTTTTAAAATAAAAATTTTTGTTAGGGTGGTATAAAATGATCAGTGACTTCACAAAACACACCCCAAATGAGTTTTCAACAAAGTTTGTTTCCAATCTTTACTGAAAACTGGTGACCTTGAATTTTTTTTTTATATACCAAATAAATTATTAAAGGTAATGCACTCGTGATAATTTTCATTCAATCTATACCCCGTGGAGAATATTCCAGAATTTTTTCAAAATTTTTTGATCAGTACTTTTCGAGATAAGGTAGGGGACAGCGATTTTTTAAAAGTAATACGAAGAAAAGTGTGCTCAAGTATTACATTATATATATTTTTGAACTCGTGTTTTCACAAGCTTTCATTTGACACCACACTCGATGACCTAGTAAAAAAATTTTTTTTTCACTTTCGATTTCACCCCTCAAAACGAACCCCTTAAGTCAAAATTTATGTTACGGTGGTATAAAAATGATCAGTGACTTCACAAAACACACCCAAATGAGTTTTCAACAAAGTTTGTTTCCAATCTTTAGTGAAATCTCATGACCTTGAATTTTTTTTTTTTTTTTTAAATACCAGATAAATTATTAAAGGTAACGCACTCGTGATAATTTTCGTTCAATCTACCTCCCGTGGAGAATATTCCAGGATTTTTTCAAAATTTTTTGATAAGTACTTTTCGAGATAAGGAGCGGGACAGCGATTTTTCGCGATTTTTTGAAAATAATACAAAGAAAAGTGCGCGCAAGTATTACATTATATATATATTTTTTACTCCTGTTTTCACAACCTTTCCTTTGACACCACACTTGATGACTAGTAAAAAAATTTTTTTTTCACTTCCGATTTCACCCCCCAAAATTAACCCCTTAAGTCAAAATTTAACTTTCAAAACTACATGGCTCTAATGAGGCCATCAATTCCTATATTACTACCAAATAGTTTCGGAGAAAATCTGGTGTGACAGACAGACAGACAGACACCGAAGTGATCTTATAAGTGTTCCGTACGGAACACTAAAAACATATGTTATATCGGCCACACTTTTTTGAAGTACCCTGTATACTCAAAAATAATTTTAAACTGTGCACCTTAACATTCCCTAAAACTATTGTATTTAACATTTTTTCGTCATTCCCGAAACAAATGAGATAATGAACTTTACTCTATCGTTGACACCCTGTTACATATCTTAAGACTCGAATTGTATACTGATGTTATTTTTTTTTCATGTAATAGTAGTAAGTACCTAGTTTGTCGATAAAGAAAACTCGAATTGGAAATTGAAGTATACCATTAATTAAAATTTATTATTCTGAATATAGTGGTTCAATAAATTCTGATAAACAAAAAAGCAGTCAAATCAATAATATCGTTTGTTTTAAATACACATTGCCCCAGTACTTAAGTGGCTGGTCCACTACTCCCATTTAATTTTATGGTGTGATATTTCCCACAGAGAAGCCGCAGACCATATAAAGACACATTTACATAGAAATTTACATACATACCCTGTATGGGTGCCGAGTTAAAAAAAAAGAAGATCCTTTTATAATGGTGACATATTCTCGCTTCTACCATTTTGCATGTAATCGAAGGAATGTCACCATAAATTTAAGTTTTAATCGTTGTTCTCGCAATCATAAATGTAAAAAACTAGTAAAATGGTAGTCTAGTTAAAAAAGTTTTTAGTTGCCAGTTATTTACCCTTCGAAATGTGTCTTTAATGGTAATTTGATGGTTTAATATTGTATTTTCAAAAAGTAGTTTAGGCACAATAATTGATAATTAACATTTACGGCAGTATTTTAGAAGGTAGTAGTGTCGCAGGCATAGCAAGGAGAGCTTCTCAAAAGTTGGGAATATTATTTCGAACCAGAAAGCTTTACACTCCACAACAACTGTTAATTCTTTACAAAGCTCAAATTCGACCAACTATGGAATACTGCTCCCATGTTTAGGGCTCCGTTCCCAAATATACATTGCATTTGTTGGATTCTATTCAGAGAAGAGCTGATTCGCTGGAACATCGAAGAACGGTGGGCGACCTGAGCTTATTCTACAAGTATTTGCATGGAGAGTGTTCGAAGAATGTAGCCCGCTTAATTCCTCCCAGAGCGGTGCATGTTAGAAATACACGTCGCGCTAATACTTCACATCCGTATGAGGTTCAGCTTGTTACTCCTCGTACAACACTTTTCAAGCAGTCTTTTATATGGAGAACATCATCCCTTTGGAATAATTTGTCCAAGACTGTGTTTCCCACCGAGTACAATTTACAGGGATTCAAGAACAACGCGAGTCGCTTTTTCCACACACGTGTCGCTCCTGTAGCGCTTTAGGGAGTTCCCTGCAGCATGTGTGCTAAATCGATAAAAAAAAAATAGTAGTGATAGAGATTAAACTGTAACTATGCAACTTAACAGATTTATTGCTTGGCCGGTGGTGGGACTGCGTTCGTAGTGATTCTGAACTATCACACAGAAAAATTCCACAAAATATTATTAGTAAGGACACCCAAATATGCAAAGCGTATATATTGCATATTATATGCATTTTTCTAAATATTTGCATAAATGCTTTAAAAATAGCGTATATGTGCATATTTGAAGGAATTTATAATAATGCAGGTCTTTGGCAGGCGTTTTCATTCATTTTTCGGAATAAGGGTCAATGTTTAGGCCGCCGCCGCCGCGCCGGTGGTTTTTTTTCCAAATAAATTTTATTATTTTATGGTCAGTAAAAACCAGTCAGTAAACCCCAGACGGCCATCAGAGTATACTTGTATTATTAATTTATTAGATTTCATTTTTGGTTGTGCTTTTAAAGTGGTTACGTCGATTTGTACTTTTTATCTTGTGAGTCGTATTTTACTACAGTGAAAAGCCCAAAGCAACCATACAAAGAACTAAGAATAGATATGGGAAAAATCTACTGTTCTGCATGTGTTAAAATTGTAAGTATAATTTTTGAATACCTGTTGAGTATAGAGGGTATTTTATTTTCGTTTAATATTTAAACATAACGAAATTTTTGTCAGGATTTTGCCGTTGATGCTATTTTCAATGTTATTTAAGTTATTTTTGTTCTATTTAACGAACAAGATTTCTATTTAACGAAACCACGAAATAGAAATACATACGTAAACTATGTATTTCTAGGTAATCTAATAAAAAAGGTACAAAGTAGAATTTTAATTTTTGCCTGCCCTAAGCACCTAGTTTTCTATTTAACGAAATTTCTATTTAACGAATTTTTTCCTTCAGATTTTAATTAAATTTTCTTTTTTTTTATTGCATATACCATGCGATAAAAAAGTAAAGTAATAAAATACATTATTATTTATATTTATTTTTTACTTCGTATAATATTTTATTTAGATTTAGTTCATTCGCCCTGTATGTTGAAAATTTAAAATGGGTTTTTTATTGCTACATTTGTATAGTACTCTATCATGTAATGTGAAACAATAAATTTACATTTTTCAAGTCTATTTCGATTTTTTTTACTGCATATTTACAACATGTATGTGCATATTTTGAGAAAATTATTTGCATATTTATGCGCATATTTTAAAGTTTTTCACTTGCATATTTGGGTTTCCTTAATTATTAGCAATATATAAAATAATTTAAATTAGTAAAATAATCAAAATCTTGAATTATATATATTCAAAGCGGAAAAATGGAAAGCACTTAAAAACTTAAATATTATTAAAACTAAAAATAAAAAACTTCCGGACAATCTTTATAATCCGAACGATATACGAGGCTGGTTTGAAAACTCCGTGCAAAGTCCGAGAAATGGCACCACTGGCGCGTATCGAGGTCATGTTTAGTTAGTAGCATCTATTGAATGAACACACACCAAGTTTCAGCCATATTGGTCTATTTCTTTGTGTTTGGCATTCGTGTAAATCAAGGAAGTCGAATGATTTTCAAGAAATGGACGAAAAAGAATTTCGTATGGTGATTAAACATTACTTTATGAAAGGCAAAACGCCTCAGGAGACTAAAGAGAAGCTTGATAAACATTATGGTGACTCTGCACCTTCGATTAGAACAGTTTATAAGTGGTTTCAAAATTTTCGGACTGGCCATATGGGCACAAGTGACGCTGAACGTTCTGGACGGCCTGTGGAGGTTACGACTCCAGAAATCATTGATCAAATCCATGATATGGTGATGGATGACAGAAGAGTTAAGGTGCGTGAGATTGCTAGTGCTGTGGGCATCTCGACTGAACGGGTACATAATATTTTGCATAAACATTTGGACATGAGAAAGTTATCCGCAAGATGGATGCCGCGATTGCTCACGCTTGACCAAAAACGGAATCGTGTGAAGTGTTGCAAGGATGGTTTGCAGCTGTTCCAGAAGAATCCGGAGGACTTTAAGCGTCGTTTCGTCACTGTGGATGAAACATAGATACATTACTATACTCCTGAGACCAAACAACAATCTAAACAATGGGTTACCAAGGGGGAATCTGCACCAAAAAAGGCGAAGACCGTTTCTTCGGCCGGAAAGGTTATGGCGACTATCTTTTGGGATTCGCAAGGGATAATCCTCATCGACTATCTGGAAAAGGGTAAAACTATTACAGGTGAATATTATTCATCGCAATTGGACCGTTTGAAAACCGAGCTGCAAGAAAAACACCCGCGATTGGCCCACAAGAAAGTCCTTTTCCATCACGACAACGCACCAGCACACACCTCAGCAGTTGTGGACGCAAAATTAATGGAAATAGGATTCCAATTCGTTTCACATCCCCCCTATTCTCCAGACTTGGCTCCCTCGGACTACTATTTGTCCCCCAATTTGAAGAAATGGCTGGCGGGACAAAGATTTTATTCAAACGAGGAGGTGATTGCAGACACTAATGGATATTTTGCAGATTTGGACAAATCCTATTATTCGGAAGGGATCAACAAACTAGAACATCGTTGGACGAAGTGTATAAGCCTAAAAGGAGACTATGTCGAAAAATAAAAAAGGTTTACCCCAAACACATAAGTGGTTTTTATTTTTGCACGGACTTTTCAAACCAGCCTCGTAAATCAATATTTTGTCAATTCAATACCTCAAATTAAAAACCCTGATCTCGATGCTAAAAATTATTACAGAACTGATAACTCAAATAAGACTTTGTGCTGTTACTGAAACCAAGATCTCAAAAGCTTTGTGTCGAATAAGGACAAAAGCTGTGGGTTCTGATAATATTCCTATTGATTTTATCATTTTTTGCTGTCCCTTTATTTTAAAATATATTTGTCATATTGTAAACTTTTGTATCGGGATGTCAGTATATCCATCCGCAACTGCGCATGTGGTACCATTACCTAAGACTGACTTGACTGCCCAATGGCATATAGTGATTTACGCCCTGTAAGCATACTTCCAGTATTATCAAAAGTTCTTGAACATATTGTAAAATCACAACTAGTAGAATATATAGAAACGTATGATATTTTACCTACAGTGCAGTCTGGCTTTAGGCGGTCACACAGTTGTGCTACTGCACTTCTTAATGTGACCGACCATATATTTAGAGAGATCGGTAGAAATGAATGTACTATTTTAATCTTGCTCGATTATTCAAAAGCATTTGACATGCTCGACCACTCACTTTTAATTCATATCTTGAAGTTTGTAGGTCTGGATAAAGACGCTGTTAAGTTTATTGGAGAATATCTTAAAGATCCTCACCAGCGAGTTGTCTTGAGTGGATCTTTCTCGGACCTCCAAAGGGTGACCAAAGGCGTCCCGCAAGGATCAATTTTGGGCCCTATTCTATTCTGCATTTATACCCACTTATTTCCGTCATTTCTCTGTCTGTCTGTAGCTGTCAGATGTACGCTGACGATACTCAGTTGTTTTACTCTTATTCTGAGAATGCAGTGCTTGACGGTTGTCGATTGATAAATGGTGATTTGGAGGTTATACAGAGAGTTTCGGAGGAACATCATTTGAAACTTAATCCCAACAAATGTGTCGCAATGTTGTTCGGTAGACCAATTGTTGTAAAGAGACTCACTTCACTAGTTGAAGTTAATATTTCTAATGAAAGAATGAAATGAAAAATCTTAGCTTAATTTTGGATTCAACTTTCAGATTTAAAAAACACGTGTCGACTTGCATTAAGAGGGCAGTGGGTCTACTTAGGTGTCTTTATAACTCAAGACATTTATTAAATACTCAATTAAAACTCAAGCTTTGCGATTCTATCATTTTATCTATATTTAACTAGTGTGATGTTGTTTACGGCTCCTGTTTGACCGCAGAAGATACAAAAAGAATTTAAAAAACTCAGAAATATTGTTTACGGTTTAGCTACGATATAAAGAAACGAAATCCAGTTATTTATAAACTGAAGGAAGTTAAATGGATTGACATGAAGTCAAGACGATATTTGCATTGTTGTACCGTGTATCATAAAATTATCTGCACTAAGTCACCAACGTCTCTTTTTAAAAAAATTCCATTTAAGACTGACGTTCATAATATAAATATATAAGAAGCAGAGGCTTACTTACGCCTCCACTTCATAAAACAGGCATATTTGAAAGGTCTTTCACTTACAATTTAGTTAAAACTTATAACAACCTATCGGACATTCTGAAATCTAAATCAGTCAAATGTTTCAAAAAGTACCTAAAGCATTTGTTATTGCAGAATAATTGAAGAATTTACTTATTCCTAAAAATATAAGTTTTCTAATCTTAAATCATGGCTTTCTGCAACTGACATAAGATTTTTTTTTTTGTTTGTTATTTGGTTGTGCATCATATAATTTGGTTGTACATTATTATTATTATTTGGTTGTGTATGTGTCAGTGTGTTGATGCCTAGGGGCAAGTGTAAAGACACATGGATATATATTTTACTTCAGTTAAATTAAGTTTTTTTTTCTTTTATCTTTGTTCAGCTGCACTCTGTCCTATTGACTGTATATTGCCTACTTTGAATAAAATTGTTTATTATTATTATTATATTTTAAAAAATAGCCTTTTCCTAGCTTTCTGGTCGAAAACATCAACCTAGAAACTCAGAAACTAGATTGGAAGTTCTCTTGAAAGCAGATTGCCCGTTAAAACACGTAGATGGATTTAAGTGTCCTGGAAAAGACCAAATTTCTTAAGTATATTTGTTGGAAGTCTTCTTCGTTGGAAAATTCTTTACTTTCTTTTTGAACCCAGGAATATTAAATTGAATAATTCCATTACTCCCAACGTCTCTCGGTAGACTCGGTTATTGTTACTTGTAAAATGCTTCTAGTCATTTAAAATCAAGCTTAATCTTCACCGTCCATTGAATTTAGAAACAGAATGACTAGTCCTTGTCAAATATCTTTTTTTTAATATTATTAAATAATTTTTATTGTTATGCTTAAATGGTCTTGTTTAAAACCGATTTCATTCAATCGTTTGATTAAATAGTGTCTTTGAACCTTACTAAAAAGCCATGCAGATTACAGTATTTTTACATTGTTTAAATAATTTATACAACCTGTTTGATAGAACTGATTGATGTTTAGTTCCTTTTTTTTATTAATATTATGTCACTAATAGGCTATAAGATGGATAAATTATTCTTAATGTTAAGTTAATATTACCAGACAAATAATTCCAGTGGAAGCAGGTAGATATCAACAGTATAAAGGGTGTCCCAAAATTCACGCAAGATTTGAATTTGGCGCCATTTGTATGGTAAAGTGTTGCCAACAAAACAAAAAACACAGCGTGACAGCTGACAGTTCAAGGTTATTAAAAATGGAGCGCTACACGAAAGAACAACGTATTTTTATTGTTGAGCAATATTTTAAAAATAATGAAAGTTTGGCAGCTACAGTTCGGAATTTTCGTACAAAATATGGTCAGAATAGTGATTTAACCTCATCAATTGTGAAGAGATTAATTGAAAAATTCAGGGAGACTGGATTAATTAGTGATCTTAAACGCTCTGGCCGTCCTTCAACAAGTCGTTCGACACCAAACATTGAAGCAGTTCGTAAGAGTGTTGCTGAGACTCCAGGAAGATCAATTTGGCACCGTAGTCAAAAATTGGGCATTTCGAGAAGCTCTCTACAGCGTATTCTCACGAAAGATTTGAATCTTCATGCTTACAAAGTTCAATTGACTTAAGAACCTACTGAGCACGCACAACGAAGAAAGTTCGTTGAATGGATTATGGAACAAGTGGATACTGATTTTTCGAATAAAATCATCTTCAGCGATGAGGCTCATTTTCATCTTGATGGCTTGGTTAATCGACAAAATTGTTGCATTTGGAGTTCAGACAATCCACACGTGACTGTTGCGAAACAAATGCATCCACAACGTGTCACTGTTTGGTGCGGATTTTGGGCTGGAGGCATTATCGAACCATTCTTCTTCGGATATGCGGTTGGCCAGGCAATAACAGGTAATGGTGATCGTTATCGCGATATGATAATCCAGTTTTTTGTGCCTAAACTGCAAGATATGGATGTGAATGACATGTGGTTTCAACAAGACGGTGCCACATGCCATACAGCCTGAGAAACAATTCAATTACTGAATGAGTCATTTCCTGGTCGTGTAATATCCCGTTTTGGTGACCCAGATTGGCCACCCAGATCATGCGATTTAACGCCGTTGGACTTTTTTCTTTGGGGTTTTTTAAAGTCTAAGGTTTATGCCAACAGGCCCACGACCACCCACGACTTGAAGGAAATTTCGACAAAAGAGTGCGTATGTGCCAGCAAAGTCGTGGAGGCCATTTACCCGATATGTTATTCCATACATAACCCTATAGTGTATACTTTATGAATCAATAAAAAAATTACAATTTTAATTAAAACCTTTCTATCAAAATTACTTCTTGCGTGAATTTTGGGACACCCTATAGTAACATTATATATATATATATATATATATATATATATATATGTATATATATATATATATATATATATATATATATATATATATATATATATATATATTTTTTTTTTTTTTTTTTTATATAACTTTTATATTTATAACATAATTTTATATGTATATATATATATATATATATATATATATATATATATATATATATATATATATATATATATATATATACAGTCGACACTGTGAAACACTATATAGTGAAAAACTCTTTATAGTGCAATTTTTTCAAGACCTAGAATATTTTAATGAAATTTCTGTAAAAAGCCCTGCATATAGTGAATCTGTAAAATAGTAACACTCTATATAAAAAATTTTTACCGGAATTTTATATATAAATTTTTATGCATTTATTGAGATCTTGGCCATTTCGGGTTTCCCATTTTTATCTAACATTAGCACGAATTCCATTTTTGTGACGCATTCTTTTGAAAAGGTTCTTAACGCGTTTATAACGCCTAATGGTTGGCAGTAAATCAGGTAGATTTCTGTGAGAAACCCGGGGAATAACCCATTTTATAGAAACCCGGGGAAAAACCCATTTTATAGTCGAGGCCTAGTAATTCACAAATTCAGGTTCAGTTTCTTTTTGTTTAAGAATCAAGTAAGATGTCCAAGCGAGTGTGTTTAAGTTTAGCTGAGAAAATTAAAGTTTTGGAGGAAGTTGATAAAGGCTGCAAAAAAACTGATGTTGCTGCAAAATTTGGTGTTTCTCCAAGTTGCGTCTCTCTGGTAATAAAAAGTCGCGACAGTATCATCAAGAAACCTAGTGTTCCAAGCAGTCGAAAACGAGTACGGGTGAGTACTTACGAGGAAGTAAATGAAGCAGTTTTACGATGGTTTCAAGTGGCCCGTACGCATCAAAACGTACTAATATCGGGAAATTTAATAAAGCAAAAAGCTCTACAATTTGCTAAAGAATTTAACTGCGTTAATTTTCAAGCTAGTGAAGGGTGGTTGAGTGCCTGGAAGACTCGCAATTCAATTGTTTTCAAGACGGTGTCTGGCGAGAGTGCAAGCGTTAGTCAGGAGGACTGTGTCATTTGGACTGAAACTGTTTTAAAAAGTGCGTTGAAAAAGTACGAACTAAAAAAAACGTTTTCAATTGTGATGAAACCGGTTTGTTTTTTTAAATGTTTGCCAAATAAAACTTTTGCTTTTAAAAGTGATAAATGTTTTGGTGTTAAAACAAGTAAAGAAAGGGTGACACTTATGGTTGAAGCAAACATGGATGGCTCAGAAAAACTGAAATTACTGCTCATAGGTAAAAGCAAAAATCCCCGTTGTTTAAAAAAGGAGTTAAATCTCTGGAGTTAGATTACGCCAATAATAAAAAGGTCTGAATGACTTCTGAGATTTTCGAAAGATGGATCAAAGAACTGGACACGAAAATGAAAAGCCAAAAGCGAAAGATGGTGATGTTTATAGACAATTGTCCTGCACATCCAGTTACAGTAAGTAAAAAATTAAGGAATATTGAATTGATCTTTTTTCTACCAAACATGGCTTCCAAATTGCAACCTATGGACCAGGATATTATAAAAAACATAAAACATCATTACCGAAACAGAATTGTTCACAAAATTGTTAATGCGATTGATAACAACCTTCCAGTCCAAAAATTGATTACCCTTAAAGAGTGTATAACCGAAGTCGCTAAAGTATGGAGTCAAAATGTTTCTCAGAAAACTATCAAAAACTGCTTTTCTAAAGTAGGTTTTACTGAAAAAATTGACGAATGGGAAGAAGAAGACGAAATGGATCTCGCTACCTTAAAAAAGGCAACTGCTACCGTCGACGCAGATTTTTTACTTGAAGATTTCTTAGAAATCGACAATGATGTTGGCACGACAGATCTCCCAACTGACCAAGACATCATTGACGATATAAAAAGTATAGAAGATCATGAAGAAGAAACTGAAACCGGGGAATGTCCTGCTAAATTTAGTAAAAATGAAATAAGAAATGCATTTGACATTGTGCGAACTACTCTCAGGGGCCAGGAAAGTGTACCTGATCAAATCTTTATGCATTTGAATAAATGCGACAATTTTGTTGAGCAACAATTATTTTTCAAAAGTAATGTTCAAAAGAAAATAACTGATTATTTTTTCTAGTACGTATGTACGTAGTATGTACATATATATTAACAGATTTTGTATTATTCTTTTTATTTCGTACTAGCTGTGCCCGCGGCTTCACTCGCGTGGACTTGATTCTCTACTATCGTCACTACTTATTCCTTATGTTACCTAACGTAATAAAATACCTGCCATTATTTCCCTTTATCTCCCATTTTCTCTACATAATTTGCATTATCTAAGTTTATCTCTGCTCATCTCCCATTATTTCTCCTTATCTCCCATTATTTCTCCTTATCTCCCATTATCTCACCATAACTCCCATTACCTAGACTTATCTCTGCTTATCTCCCATTATCTCTCCTTATCTCCCATTATTTATACTTATATCCCATTATCTCACCTTATCTCCCATTATCTAGGCTTATCTCGACTTATCTCGCAATATTTTTCCTTATCTCCCATTATTTCTCCTTACCTCCCATTATCTTACTATAACTCCCATTACTTAGACTTATCTCTGCTTATCTCCCATTATTTCTCCTTATCTCCCATTATTTCTCCTTGTCTCCCATTATCTCACCTTATCTCCCATTATCTAGGCTTATCTCGACTTATCTCGCAATATTTCTCCTTATCTCACATTATTTCTCCTTATCTCCCATTATCCCACCATAACTCCCATTACCTAGACTTATCTCTGCTTATCTCCCATTATTTGTACTTACCTCCCATTATCTCACCTTATCTCCCATTATCTAGGCTTATCTCTCTCCCATTATTTCTCCTTATCTCCTATTATTTCTCCTTATCTCCCATTATTTATACCTATCTCCCATTATCTCACCTTATCTTCCATTATCTAGGCTTATATCGAATTATATAGAACATATCATATGTATAAATTTATAAAAACACGTAAATCGGATAAGTGGCTCTCAAGTGATAAGCGCACTAACAGACAGACAGAGAGACGTTGCATTTTATGTATATTTTATTCTTTGCAACATGATATTGTTCCATATTTAATGGTTTAGGCAGTATATTGCAAGAGAACTCGCTAACGGTAGCTTATTTTCCGACTTGATTCACTATTATCGTCACTGTTTATTCTTGCTATTACCTAACGCAATAACGGACAGACAGACAGACAGAGAGACGTTGCATTTTATATATATTATAGATAGATAACCTGGCCAGAGAACATATGTATATTTTAAAAAAAAGCACGTAAATCGGATAAGTGGTTCTCCAGTGATAAGCGCACTAACGGACGGACAGACAGACAGACAGACAGAGAGACGCAGCATTTTATATATATTATAGATATAGATTATTATTATTATATAACCTGGTCAAAGAATATATGTATGAATTTCAAAAAAAGGCACGTAAATTGTATAAGTGGTTCTCGCGTGATAAACGCACTAATGGACAGTCAGACAGACAGAGAGACATTACATTTTATATATATTATAGATTATAGATATTCTCTGCTACATAATATTGTTCCATATTTAATGGTTTAGGCTGTGTATTGCAAGGGAACGCGCTAACGGCAAACTTTTTTTCCGACTTCTTTCACTATTATCGTCACTGCTCATTCCTTATGCTACCTATCGTAATAAAATATAGCCTATAACCTGGCCAGAGAACATATGTTTGTTTAAAAAAAAAAGTACGTAAATCGGATAAGTAGTTCTCCAGTGATAAGCGCACTAACGGACAGACAGACAGACAGAGAGACGTTGCATTTTATATATATTATAGATATAGTACATACATACATACATAAAGTCCGTACGTTATATCTTTACACGTGCGTCATAGTTTTCAGGCAATATCCCAGACGACTATTATATTTTTTGTCTCTTTTTACCAATACGATTTATTGGTGAAAAGAGACAAATAATATAATAGTCGTCTGTTATATGGCCTGAAAACTATGACGCACGGGTAAAGATATAACGTACGGACTTTATGTATGTATTTAGCCCTGTACATGCTATGTACTATTTAAACTTTCAAATATTTAATAAAATCTTTTCTAATAATTCAATTTTACATTTTTTTTTTGTTGCTTGTACCTTATAAAATACAAGTAAATGATTACCAATATAAAATACAAACATAGCAATATATACGGATTTTTTCTTTATATAGTGGAAAACTTTCTATAGTGAAATTTCGGTCAACATTTTGGTCTTTCAATATATTTTCGTGACGGAGATATATATATATATATATATATATATATTATATATATATATATATATATATATATATATATATATATGTATATGTGTATATATATATATATATATATATATATATGTATACGTATATATATATATATATATATATATATATATATATATATATATATTATATATATATGTATATGAATATATATATATATATATATATATATATATATATATATATATATATATATATATGTATATATATACATATACATATACATATACATATATATATATATATATATATATATATATATATATATATATATATATATATATATATATATATATATATATATATATATCTCCGTCACGAAAATGTATTCAATTTCACATAGAGTTCTGTACATTACGATTAAACAAAAAATTTTTTGTGCATGTATACGCACCTACATCCGCCTCCGTTGATGAAGACATTGAACCACTCTATGAGGATATAACGAAAGCGAAGAGTTCAGAGAAACCACAGCTATTAATAATAACCGCGAATTTCAATGCAAAGCTAGAACAGAGAAAACAAGGCGATCCGGCAAATGTTGGAAACTTTGGTTTGGGGAACCTCAACGAAAGAGATGAAATACTTCTGAAGTATATACAGAGCGAACAACTCTTCTGCATGAATTCTTTTTCGACAACAAACCCGAAAGGCTGTAGACGTGAAAGAGTACGGATGGTAAAACAAGAAACGAGATCAATTATATTATCACAAACCGAAGAAAATACTGCAAAGATGTATCAAAACTCAACAAGTTTAATACAGGTAGCGACCACAGGCTAGTAAGAGCTCTATTTCAAATAAATCTGAAAGTAAAATGAAAGAACGTGATTAAACATAAACATACAAAGTGAATTAAATAAATTAAATAAATTAATCAAATAAATCGAAAGAATCGAGCGAATCGAACGAATCGAACGAATCGAACGAATCGAACGAATCGAACAAATCGAACGAATCGAACGAATCGAATGAATCGAACGAATCGAACGAATCGAACGAATCGAACGAATCGAACGAATCGAACGAATCGAACGAATCGAACGAATCGTACGAATCGAACGAATCGAACGAATCGAGCGAATCGAACGAATCGAACGAATCGAACGAATCGAACGAATCGAATGAATAGAACGAATCGAACGAATCGAACGAATCTAACGAATCGAACGAATCAAACGAACCGAATGAACTGAATGAATTGAATGAATAGAATGAATTGAATAAATACAATAAAATAAATAAATTCTAGGTGAAGATAAAATAACATCTGAAATATTGAAAGTGGGAGGAAATAAACTTTTTAAAGAGATACAGATATTACTCAACAAATGTAAACAACGAATACCTGTACACTGGCAAAACAGTGTACTGTTATTCAAGAAAGGCGATCACAAAAACCTTAAGAACCCCAGTTTGTTATCGCATTTGTACAAGCTTCTTACTAAAATTGTCACAAAGCATCAAACAAATAAGTTCGATGATTACCAATCAGTCGAACAGGCGGGCTTTCGCAAGGAATCAACAACAGATCATATCCATCTTTTAATAGCAAAAGTGACCGAATATAATATTAAGCTGTACCTATCTTTCATAGATTATAAGAAGGCTTTCGACTTCCTGGAACATTGGGCAATTATGCAGTCCTTAACACATGCCAGAATAGACTCAACATATACCGAACTCCTAAAATTCATCTATGAAAATGCAACATTAACGGTTAAATTAGATGAAGATCGAAAAAACAAAAAATCGATGGCATATCTTGCGATTCGCAGATGGTGTAGTACTGGTTAGTGAAGATCTAGAATAACTCAAAATCATGATAAAACAACTTAATCAAGCTTCACAGAAAGTTGGACTCGAGATGAACATCAAGCCACAAAACACAAAAATTAAGATCGGCAGAGAAAAGATCGATTAAGTGGAAGAGTATATATACTTGGGACAGTGGATTAGATTGGATAAGGATAATCAAACCGGGGAAATATCAAGACGAATTGTTCTCACCTGGACTGCATTTCAAAAACTGGGATTCATTTAAAAAAAAAAACATACATATCCCCATGACCTTAAAAAAAAGTATACGGGAGCTGCATACTTCCAGTAAGTACGTATGGGCTGGAAACTATTACTCTTACAGAAAATAGTCTTTGTCGACTCCAACGTACTCAACGGGCCATGGAAAGACAGATGTTAGGTATTAGTATACGAGAACACATTAAAAGCGAGGATATCAGACGAACAACAAGAATAATTGGCAAAATGGAGACAGAGAGCAGACGAAGTGGCGGAAAACCAATTAAAGATGAACTGATGATATCAGGTGGATAGCAGGAAGTAGATGGCTCCAGCTTGCACAGGATAGAGACAATTGGAAGAAACTTGAAGAGGCCTATCTGCTGCAGTAGAGAAGACTTATAAAGAAGAAGAAGTTCTAAACAGATTGTGGTTGAGTTGTATAGAAACCGATAGTTATTTCCACACATACTCGTTAAAACTTTGGTTCAACGTCTTCTGAAGTTAAGCAATTTCTAAGGGCTGACATGCAACGAGACATACAATGTTCACGATTATCGTGGCAATGAGTTTCCTATACATCTTTAAGTTTGCATTTTCTAACTTGGCAAAGATGAATCACCTCTAATGTGTCAGCGAATTAATATGCATGCCATATTCCGGAGGCGAAAGTATTTTTTTTACATGTCCGAACATTGTTAATACTTAAAATACAAAATAAGTTGCGGATGTAAAAATTTAAAATGCAACAGACATCGTCTTGTTCTAAAGCTTTTCAAAGAATAATCGTTACAAAGCCGATTGAAGTTTGCGGAGACGTTAGACGAATAGTGTCCAAAATTTTAAAAGGGCATTAATTATTGTTTATATATATTTAAATTTTGTATGCAAATCTTGTCAGGTAATATGTAACTTCCTTTTTTTAATGTTAGATTCAAGGTCTAATGTTGTTCCTGTATTGTTCCTTAAACAATAAGCATTTCTTAGAATTTGTTTTTTGGTACGTATCGTTGTACTACGCATTCTTTTTGGTTCTGATTATCATAGTCGGAGACGAAATTTCTCATGAGACAAGAAAGCACTTCTCATGAAGTCCATCAGACTCAATTCGTTACAAATTTCCGCACACCTACATACTGCAGATACGAGGGTGGATTGTAAAAAACAAGGTAAATAACATTTTTTTGAAAAACCAAGAACTTTATCTTAACATAATCTCCATTGAGCTCAATTTTTTTTATGGGTCTAGCACACGTGGAAGTCCCTAAAGCGCTCCAGGAGCGGCATGTGTACGGAAAAAGCTATTCACGTTGTATATTTGCGAATAATTTTTCGGTGCACTTTTATCTTACCAACTTACTGTTTTGACTGCCGATGTCGTTTTGTCTCCGGGATGGAATAGCAGATCCACGTTTCGTCTACAGTCACACGATTCCAGAGGTCTTTTGGATTACGCCACAACTTTTCCAAACACGATTTTGGAATGTCCCTCCTCGTGCATTTTTGGACTGGAATCAACAAACGCGCTACCCATTGCACATTCAGCTTTTTCATTTTTAGAACTTCATGCAGGATATTATGTACCCATTCATATAAGATGTCTACAATCTCAGCAATCTCACGAAGCTTAATGCGACAATCTTCCGTCACGATACCATGAATTTTATCGACCATTTCTTCGAAAGAAACCTCAATCGGGCTTCTTGAAGGTGTAGCATCTTCAGTGCTCGTGCGGCCACGTTTAAATTTATTCAGTAGTCTTGAGTGCTGGTGTGGAGTTCCCATGAACTTTATTCAGTTCAGTTTTTATCTGATTTGCAGTCCATTACGAAGGTTGTAACACCGATCACCTACGATAGCTGCGAACAAATAACTGCGCTTTGCATCTGTTTGTAACTTTGAACACAACCGTCATAAGAATCACGCTAACGAGCACTCATGCCACACAAAATTTCCCGCCGTTTCGTAGAAATATATAAGACTTATCAATCCACCTTTGTATTGAATTGAATATTATTGAGAACTTTTTTTCGGCAACTGGTTAAAATGTTTTTCTACAGCTCTGTTTCCTTTTAAAATTGTATAGGTGTAAATTAATATTAGTTTATTTTATTAAAATATTTTCAAAAATTGATTTAAATAAGGTATGACTTTCTAGTTCTTGTTAACGGCTACTGCTACCTAGGTGATAGTTGTAGTGCTTAGAAAATTATATTTATTTGTGGCAGTACAATTACCTTAAAACTTATACTCTTCTCTGCACTATTTTTATTATATTAAAATCAAAACGTTGTCTATAAACGACAGAGTCATTAATTTTGTGTTCCTAAATAACAGTAGCACTTAGTGTGATGTTAACATTCAACTTCCTAAAATAACAAATTGCTTTTTTGTTTCACGTTTTAAAAACCGTTTTGTATTTATTGTGCTTGTCGGCATAAAGGTACATCTTAAAATATTCATATTTTTTTCCGAATTGTTTTAAACAAACTATTAACAGAATTTGACTCTGAAGTTTGAGTAAAAATAATAATTGAGCGGCTATCGCTCGGCGATTGTTCAATATCGTGAATGTTCCATTGAATAAATAAAAACCGGCCAAGTGCAAGTCGGACTTGCGCAATTACTGTTCTGTACGTTGGTTGCTTTTAAAATATGTTACGGAGGTATCAAAAGATCAAAGACTTTACAAAACACACCCCAAATGAGTTTTCAACAAAGCTCTTTTCCAATCTTTACTGAGAACTGATGACCTTGCCTTTTTTTTTGTATACCAGATAAATTTTTAAAGGAAAGACACTCGTGATAATTTTTGTTCAATCTACACCCTGTGGAGAATATTCCAAAATTTTTTGATCAGTACTTTTCGAGATAAGGGGGGGTGACAGCGATAACAACTTTTTAAAAATATTTTGAACTTGCGTTTTTACAAGTTTTTATTTGACACCCCACTCGATGACATGGTAAAAAAAAAAATTCTTCATTTTCGATTTCACCCTCCAAAACTAACCCCATAAGTCGATATTTAACTTTCCAAACTACACGACTCTGAAAAGGCCATCAATTTTTATATTAGTGCCAAATTTTGACTTTCTACGTCAAATAGTATTTTATATACCAGGTAAACTATTAAAGGTAATACACTCGTGATCATTTTCATTCAATCTACACCCGGTGGAGAATAATCCAGAATTTTTTCTAAATTTTTTAATCAGTACTTTTCGAGATAAGGGGGGACAACGAATTTTCGCAAGTTTTTAAAAATAATACAAAGAAAGAAATATTACATTATATGTATTTTTGAACTCGTGTTTTTGCAAGGTTCCATTTAACACTCCACTCGATGACCTGGTAAACTTTTTTTTCACTTCCGGTTTGACCAACGTAAAGTCGATATTTAACTTTCAAAACTACACGGCTCTGAAAAGGCCATCAATTCCTATATTAGTGCCAAATTTTGACTTTCTACGTCAAATAGTTTCGGTGAAAAATCGGGTGTGACAGACACCGAAGTGATCTTAAGAAACACAAAAAATGGGTGCAGTAGTTCGAACCAAGGAAAAAATTTTTAGAACGCGGTTTTATCAGAATCGAATGATATCACACATTCCACACACATTTTGGCCAGTCATTCGAAAAAGCCTCTAAAATAAATTTATTTCCACTAGAGATACCCATAACATAAATTTAACTTCGCCTAGCCAATGGATTTATTCTTATAGGGATACCTCAAAATCAACATATGCAATACAAATCTTCGCTCACTGGAACAATTAAAATAAAAACTTTTTAACAAAAAAAAAAAGACTTCAAAAACCAGCATACAAAATTTTTCTACTATAACTCGTAAAATACCAATTCAGTTATTAATTCCATATAAACAAATCCTACAAATATTAAAAGCAGCTATTATTTATTATTATGATTTCTCTATAAACAGATAACTTTTGAAGTCCGCGCCATTTTGCCACTATAAAGTAAATGAAGTCGGTTAAAAAACTGACGTATCTTTTTATAAAGAAATCAGAACAATAAATAATAGCTATTTTTAACATTTAACCCGCGTGGACTTGATTCACTATTATCGTCACTGCTTATTCCTTATGTTACCTAACGTAATAAAATATATTCTATAACCTGGCCAGAGAACACATGTATTTTATAAAAAAATAACCGGTCAAGTGTAAGTTGAACTTGCGCAATTAGTGTTCCGTACGTTGATTGCTTTTAAAATAAAAAATGTTGTAACGGAAGTATAAAATGATCAGTGACTTCACAAAACACACCCCAAATGAGTTTTCAACAAGTTTGTTTCCAATCTTTACTGAAATCTGATGACCTTGAAATTTTTGTTTTTTTTATATACCATATAAATTATTAAAGGTAATGCACTCGTGATAATTTTCGTTCAATCTACACCTCGTGGAGAATATTCCAGAATTTTTTCAAAATTTTTGATAAGTACAGCGATTTTTCGCGATTTTTTAAAAATAACACAAAGAAAAGTGCGCGCAAGTATTACATTATATATATATTTTTTACTCGTGTTTTCACAAGCTTTCATTTGACACTACACTCGATTACCTAGTAAAAAAATTTTTTTTTCGCTTCCAATTTCACCCCCCAAAATTAACCCCTTAAGTCAAAATTTAACTTTCAAAACAACATGGCTCTGATAAGGCCATCAATTCCTATATTATTACCAAATTTCAACTTTCTATGACAAATAGTTTCGGAGAAAATCGGGTGTGACAAACGGACAGACGGAAGTGATCTTATAAGTGTTCCGTACGGAACACTAAAAACAAGTAAATCGGATAAGTGGTTCTTGAGTGATAAGCGCACTAACGGACAGACAGGCAGAAAGACGTTGAGTTTTATATATTAGAGATTTTCTTTTGATAAATATTAAGTTATGAATTAAAAAAAAAAACACGTAAATTGTATAAGTGGTTCTCGAGTGATAAGCGCGCTAACGGACAAATAGACAGGCAGACAGAGAGACGTTGCATCATATATATATATATATATATATATATATATATATATATATATATATATTATAGAAGATTGTAGACAACCTGGCCATTGAACAAATGTATAAAACTAAAAAAAAAAGATGAAAGTCGGATAAGTGATTCTCAAGTTATAAGCGCACTAACGGCTAGACAGACAAATAGAGAGATGTTGCATATATTATGTTCTTTGCTACATGATATTGTTCCATATTTAAAGGTTTAGGCAGTGTATTGCAAGAGAACGCGCTAGCGGCAAACTTTTTTCGGCTTCAGTCACTATTATCGACACTACTTATTCCTTATATTACCTAACGTAATAAAATATATCCTATAACCTGGCCGAAGAACATATGTATGTTTTTTAAAAAAAAAAACACGTAAATCAGATAAGTAGTTCTCCAGTGATAAGCGCACTAACGGAAAGACAGACATACAGAGAGACGTTACATTTTATATATATTATAGAAGATTATAACACATGGGCTGAAAAGTCCCGGGCCTAACAAAGAAAACACGGTTTTTTTTTGGTTCAAAATTAGCTTTATTCATCAACGTAATCTCCATCAAGAGCAACGCAATCATTCCAGCGACGCTCTAACATTTCAATACCACTTTTGTAGAACGATTTATCTTTTGCCTCAAAATAGGCCTCAGTTTCAGCGATAACCTCTTCATTCGTGCGAAATTTCTTACCGGCGAGCATTTTTTCAGGTCTGCGAACAGCCAGTAGTCGCTGGGAGCCAAATCTGGCGAATACGGTGGATGTGGGAGCAATTCGAAGTTCAATTCATGTAGTTGTCATTGTTTTGATTGACTTGTGACACGGTGCGTTGTCTTGATGAAACAAAATTTTTTTCTTTGCCATATGCGGTCGTTTCTTTGCAATTTCGGCCTTCAAACGCTCCAATAACGCTATATAATATTCACTGTTGATGGTATTTCCTTTCTCAAGATAGTCGATGAATATTACACCACGCACATCCCAAAATACCGAGGCCATAACCTTTTCAGCCGATTGTTGTGCTTTCGGGCGCTTTGGACGAGGTTCACCAGTTGCTGTCCACTCAGATGACGATCGTTTTGATTCCGGAGTGAAGTGATGGATCCATGTTTCATCCATGTTTCATCCATTGTCACATATCGACGCAAAAATTCCGGTTTGTTACGTTTAAACATGGCCAAACACTGCTCAGAATCATCAACACGTTCTTGTTTTTGATCAACAGTGAGCAAACGCGGCACCCACTTTGAACAGAGCTTTCTCATAGTCAAATGCTCATGCAATATAAAGCCAACACGTTCTTTTGATATCTTTACGATGTCAGCTAACTCACGCAACTTCACTTTTCGATCATTCAAAACGATTTTATGGATTTTTTTGATGTTTTCTGGTGTTACCGCCTCATTTGGACGTCCACTGCGTTCTGCATCATCGGTGTCTCTACGACCACGTTTGAAGTCAGCAAACCAACGTTTTATTGTTGTTTCTGATGGAGCGGAGTCCCCATAACACCTTTCAAGCCATTGCTTCGCTCGAACAGTATTTTTTCCCATCAAGAAGCAGTGTAAAATTAAAACACGAAATTGTTTTTGATCCATTGTTTTGAAAATAACAAAAGTAGCGTCACTCTTAGCACAATAACTCACAAACTAATGAATAGAATATCATGAAATTTTAACAGCTGTCTTTTGAAGGTTAGTATTAACTGAAAAAAAGGTGACTGCAATAAAACTAGCGCCATCTATGTGTTAGGCCCGGGACTTTTCAGCCCATGTGTTAGATAACCTGACCAGAGAACAAATGTATGAATTAAAAACAACACGTAAATGGGATAATTGGTTCTCGAGTGCTAAGTGCACTAACGGAGAGACAAACAGACCGAGAGACGTTGCATTTTATATATATTATATTCCTTGCACATGATATTATTCCATATTTAATTATTTAGGCAGTGTATTGTAAGAGAACGCGCTAGCGGCAAACTTTTTTTCCGACTTGATTCACTATTATCGTCACTGCTTCTTCCCTATGTTACCTAACATAATAAAATATAGTCTATAACCTGGCCAGAGAACATATGTATGTTTTAAAAAAAAGCACGTAAATCGGATAAATGGTTCTCCAGGGATAAGCGCACTAACGGACAGACAGAAAAAGACGTTGCATTTTATATATATTATAGATTAATAACTGAATTTTCAAATTAAACCAATATCTCAGAGGTATTTTATGAGTGTTTCAAAAATATTATTTTTTACTTTACCATATAGTGGCAAAATTTTGTATGCTGGTTTTTTGAAGCCGGTTTTTATTGTTAAAAAATTTTTATTGTTCGCTTTTTTTATAGTAGTTTTTTTTTGAACGTATGTTTTCACTCGACGACCTGGTAATTTTTTTTTCCGCTTCCGATTTTTTCACCGCCAAACTAAACCCTTAAGTCAAAATTTAACTTTCAAAACTACACGGCTCTGATGAGGCCATCAATTCCTATATTATTTCAACTTTCTATGTCAAATAATTTCGGAGAAAATCGGGTGTGATAGGCGAATAGACAGACGAACAATAAAGTGATACCATAAGTATTCCGTACGGAATACTAAAAAAAACCGGTCAAGTGCAAGTTGAACTTGCACAATTAGTGTTCCGTACGTTGATTATTTTTAAAATAAAAATTTTTGTTAGGGTGGTATAAAATGATCAGTGACTTCACAAAACACACCCCAAATGAGTTTTCAACAAAGTTTGTTTCCAATCTTTACTGAAAACTGGTGACCTTGAAATCTTGTTTTTTTTTATATACTAAATAAATTATTATAGGTAATGCACTCGTGATAATTTTCGTTCAATTTATACCCCGTGGAAAATATTCCAGAATTTTTTAAAAATTTTTTGATCAGTACTTTTCGAGATAAGGTAGGGGACAGCGATTTTTTAAAAGTAATACGAAGAAAAGTGTGCGCAAGTATTATATTATATATATATTTTTTAATCGTGTTTTCACAAGCTTTCATTTGACACCACACTCGATGACCTAGTAAAAAAATATTTTTTCACTTTCAATTTCACCCCTCAAAACGAACCCCTTAAGTCAAAATTTATGTTACGGTGGTATAAAATGATCAGTGACTTCACAAAACACACCCCAAATGAGTTTTCAACAAAGTTTGTTTCCAATCTTTACTGAAATCTGATGACCTTGAAATTTTTGTTTTTTTTTTATATACCATATAAATTATTAAAGGTAATGCACTCGTGATAATTTTCGTTCAATCTACACCCCGTGGAGAATATTCCAGAATTTTTTCGAAAATTTTTTGATAAGTACTTTTCGAGATAAGGCCCGGGACAGCGATTTTTTTTCGCGAATTTTTAAAAATAATACAAAGAAAAGTGCGCGGAAGTATAATTTTATATATATATTTTTTACTCGTGTTTTCACAAGCTTTCATTTGACACCACACTCGATGACCTAGTAAAAAAAATTTTTTTTTCACTTCCGACTTCACCCCCCAAACTAACCCCTTAAGGCAAAATTTAATTCTCAAAACTACATTGCTCTGATGAGGCCATCAATTTCTATATTGTTACCAAATTTCACCTTCCTATGTCAAATAGTTTCGGAGAAAATCGGGTGTGACAGACAGACAGACAGACAGACAGACAGTCAGACAGACAGACAGACAGACAGACACCGAAGGGATCTTATAAGTATTCCATACAGAACACTAAAAAGACTCATCGATATATATCTGCCAAAGTTATCGGGGTTTTATTACAAAAATTTAAGTTTTGTAGGAATTTTTCAGAAACTACATAATCAATTTCAATAAAATTGATATGGGACTATCTCGGATGTGTACTGTATCGAATAAAAAATAATCATCCAAATGGGTATATATTTGCCAGAGTTATGCGAATTAAGAACCTCCTCTTTTTAAAGTCGGTTAAGAAAATAACGCAAGAAATGGCAGTAATCACGGAAACGACCAGTGTGGCAGTAACTACACTTTTTGAATTACCTATCAAAAATCTGACGCTAATAAAAAAAAATCTGGAAAAAAATCTATATATTACTATTTTTTTGTAAAATATATCTTTTTTATTTTTCGAGATATTTCCGAAAAACCGAATTTTTGATTTTATTTACATTACTCGAAGGAATCTTGTTATTGGCGATCGGAGAAGAAACACGAGCGCAGTGCCACCTGCCCGAACTGTTTTCTGTCATCTGTGCGACGCTCACGTAATTTGTATAATGTATTTGCAAGTACAATAATGGTTATCTAAACAACTCTTGCTAAACAATTGGGGTTGACAGATGGAGGATACCAAGTCAAAAATATTAACACCTGACGCAAATGCCAGCCCCTGCATTCCTATTAGAAATGATGTTTTGCAACTGTAAGAAAAGATGTGAAAAAAATTCTAAATACAAAAGAGCAGCACATTTATCTTTTTTACTTTTCGAGATATTGCCGAAAAACCGAATTTTTGATTTTATTTTGGATTTTGTGGGCTTAGCGTACATCAAATTTTAGCTAACTTTTTTTTATTGTATTCTACGTCCAAAAAACTACCTGTGTGTCAAAATTCAGCGTGTTAACATTTAATGATATCGCACTGGCAACTGCGTTATGAATACTCACCAAAAAGATCATTTTAAAAGTATGAATTCAAAAAAATTTTGACTTTGAAAGAGAGTAAAGTATATATTGGTGCACTGTGTAGCTGAAATACAAGTTCAATCTATTCATCAATCAGTCAATGGAATTATCTATCTCTACATAAATATTACAAAAAAAACTATAATGGAACTTACATACATTAAGATAAACTGAATATAATAAAGATACATTTTTCTTCGAAGATAATATGCAGAAGGAAACAATAGTTTAAATAACTACAAAATTCATTTATGATGATAACATAAGTCTCAATAGAAGACGTGATTAAAGCCGCTGAAAGGTCGCATTGTATTTTAAACCACAATGTCAGACTAAAAATCCCTTATGATAATAATGCGACCATAATAGTCAATATAAGATATATTGCTCTAGGTTAAGGATTAAAATCAAGTTAAGTTCGTTTAACGTATTCAATAATATTCAATAAAAATTAAATTAAACCCGTATGTTTATAAACGTTTTGATCGATATGCATAGCTTTCCGTGGGTATATCAGATTGACAGTACCGTCAAATCAGAGAACATATTTGAATATTTATTGGTAAAAAAGAAACAAGCTGAAAACTTGTAGGTTTAAATCTGACTAGGTAAAAACATGTAATGCTGATGGTTGTTGAAAGGCTTTCATTTATTTTGAATTATTACTATTAAATCCCAGATAAATAGTTACAGTAGTACTATTCAAGTAATTGCGAATACAGGAAAAATTAAATCTCTGATAGCTCAGTCGCCAGGGATTTTGATCTCTCATTAAATGTTAATAGACTGCATTTTGGCACACAGGCAGTTTTTTGAACTTAGAATACGATAAAAAAGTTAGCTAAAGTTTGATGTACGCTAAGCCTACAAAATCCAAAGTAAAATAAAAAATTCGTTTTTTCGGTAATATCTCGAAAAATATTAGCGTGAAAATTTATTAAACATTCGGATAGGTAATTCAAAGTGTAGCGAGTTATACAGGTTAATTTGAAAATTACTTGTTTTCAGAATGTAAAAAAATAGCCTTTTGTAAAGAAGACTTTCAGCTTTCCGATGATACTAGTTTTTATTTTTGTGGCTTTATAATTTGGAAAACATAAAATGAAATTTTTGTTTGCATTATTTTAACTGGTATACAGTAAATTACAAATATTTATTAAAATATAGTATTGAAAAAAAAATCCTCGTGCATATACGAGGATGGACTGAAAAGTTCGCGGTCTCACCAAAAAAATAATTATAATATTTTTATTATAGTATCCTCAATAAGTTCATACTTTCTTTTGTTGTCACAGTGTAAAATTTTGTTGCTGTAGAATTTGTAGTTTTTAGTTAGAACGAGTTTAGTGAGACCAAGTACAGCGTTTTTGAAAAAATGAAAAAAATCAGTCATCAAGTACTTCTTAAAAAAAGATTAACACCAAAGGAGATCCACGATGATATGAAAACAACATCAGGGGAATCTGCTCCGTCATATACCACTGTGAAAAAATGGGTTGCAGAATTTAAACGTGGACGAGAGAGCATTGAAGATGACCCTCGCTCCGGCCGACCCACGACGTCTACGACTGAAGAAAACATCGGCAAAGTGTGTAATCTCAGATTGAAAGACCATAGATTAACTATTAGGGAGATTGCAGACACTATAGGCATTTCGTATGAATGAACACAGAACATCATTGCCAACGAAGTCGGATTTTCTAAGGTATCCGCTAGGTGAGTCTCCAGATTGCTTTTAGTTGAACAAAAACGAATTCTGCTCGGTTTCTGGCGAACTCTTCAATCCATCCTCGTTTTATTATTATACCTGTGTGTGATATTTCAAAATTAAATTTTAAAATACGAAAATTTGCCTGGTCAAAAAAGCCGAAAATTTTTTTTTAGTTACGGTTGAAAGTATACTTGATATTACAAAATCATTAAAAACTTTATAAAACTTTCTCTTATTATTAATCATACAACTTAAGATAAAAAAAATAAAGGTGAGAAATGAAAGATAAAAGTCTAAGCTTTGAGTATAAGGTATTTATATTTCATTTAAACATCCAGGTAAAAAGAAAAGAGTTATTGAAAACACAAAAATTCTACATTACTCGAAGAAATTTAGTTAATGGCGATCGGGAAAGAAACGCGCGCGCAGCGCCATCAGCCCGATCTGTTTTCCGTCATCTGTGCGACGCTCACGTAGTTTGTATATTGTATTTGCAAGTACAATAATGGTTATCTAATCAACTCTTGCCAAACAACTGGGGTTGGAAAATGGAAGATACCAACTCAAAAATACGAACACCTGTAAAAATCACGAAAATGCCAGCCCCTATTAGCAATGATGTTTTGCAATTGTAAGAAAAGTTGTGAAAAAAATTGTAGCTGCAAAAGAGCAGGACTGCAATGCTCTTTACTCTGTGGCTTCTGTTTTTCTTCAGAAGGTTGAAAAAATTTACCTATTATTCCATCATTACAAGAGGATGATGAAATGAAAATTGTGAACAAATTGAAGAAGAAGAAAGTGGCTAAAAAATAATGTTTATTATTTTGTAAATATTTCTGGTATACTTTTTTTGTAATTTATTCTTTATTTCATTGTATTGTATTTATACAATTATTATTAAATATATTCATTAATATATAAATATATTTTCATTTATTTTTAGTGTTCCGTACGGAACACTTATGAAATGACTTCGGTGTCTGTCCGTCTGTCTGTCCGTCTGTCTGTCCGTCTGTCTGTCTGCCCGTCTGTCTGCCCGTCTGTCTGCCCGTCTGTCTGTCCGTCTGTCTGTCCGTCTGTCCGCCCGTCTGTCTGTCTGTCCGTCTGTCTGTCCGTCTGTCACACTCGATTTTCTCCGAAACTATTTGTCATAGAAAGTTGAAATTTGGTAATAATATAGGAATTGATGGCCTTATCAGAGCCATGTAGTTTTGAAAGTTAAATTTTGACTTAAGGGAGGTTTTGGGGAGTAAAATCGGAAGTGAAAAAAAAAAAACATTTTTACTAGGTAATCGAGTGTGATGTCAAAGAGAGCTTGTGAAAACACGAGTAAAATATATATATATATATATATATATATATATATATATATATATATATATATATATATATATATATAATGTAATACTTGCGCGCACTTTTCTTTGTATTATTTTTAAAAAATCGAGAAAAATCGCTGTTCACCCGCCTTATCTCGAAAACTACTTATCAAAAAATTTTGAAAAAATTCGGGAATGTTCTGCACGGGGTGTAGATTGAACGAAACTTATCACGAGTGCATTACCTTTAATAATTTATCTGGTATATAAAAAAAAACAAAAATTTCAAGGTCATCAGTTTTCAATAAAGATTGGAAACAAACTTTGTTGAAAACTCATTTGGGGTGTGTTTTGTGAAGTCACTGCTCATTTTATACCTCCGTAACAAAATTTTTTATTTTAAAAGCAATCAACGTACGGAACACTAATTGCGCAAGTTCAACTTGCACTTCATCGGTTTTTTATATACACTGACTGCCATTTTAGATCACGCATTTTGAATTTTTTAAATCTGTCCTCAGATTCTTAATCAGCACCCCAAAAAACCTCCTTTAAAAAGAAAATTGAAAAATTACATGAATTACGTACTCTCTGGCCACCATATTAGATCCACCATTTTGAATTCTGCAAATCTGTCATCGGATTCCTAATCAGCACCCCGAGAAATCCTTTAATAGCAAATTTCAAAATATTTAGAGCTATACAGAAACGTTAATTTATTCATAAATGAGGTTGGAAGCATGATTCCCCCTACAACTGAAGGCGAGTCATATGTTAAACCAGCCATTTTATTTTAAATATTTTTTTTTAATTACGGGAAAACTAAAAAAAAATAATCTATATACAACTTTTTTGTGAAATTTCCCCTTTTTTCACATGGTGCTACTTTTTCGATATCTTTGTTATTTTTCCAGATATTTGCGAAAAACCGGATTTTTCATTTTATTTTCGATTTTGTAGGCTTAGCGTACACTTTAGAGCAGCAAACTTTTTTTTATCGTATTCCACATCCAAAAAGCTACCTACATGCCAATGCAGCCTGTTAACATTTAATGGGAGCTTTTAGTCAAAATTAGCATCTGATGACTGGGCTCTTATTGAAAACTTGTATGTTTAAATCTGACTAAGTAAAAACATGTAATGGTGATAGCTGTTGAAAGGCTTTCATTTATTTTGAATTATTACTGTTAAATCCCAGACAAATATCTACAGCAGCACTATTCAAGTAATTGCGATTACAGGAAAAATTCAATCCCTGCAGATTTTCAACAACGAAATTTTAGAATCGAAACTTTTGAAAATTAAATTATCAAAACATTATATTTTTTAATGTTTGTATAAAATGCCTTGTTTTTTTTTTTTCAATTCGCTGTTTAAATTAGACAAAATATAAAAATAATAATACACTGGTGAGCAAAAAAATCGACTCAAACTATTTATCTTCATTTGACACGGATCCTAGAATTTAGTGTTCATTTATTTTTACGGATTTTAGTATCATTTAAGAGCTCATTTTTTCTCTTTCTAATGATACCAAATTCCATAGCATTCCTGATGCTTTTACAGATTAAAATGATTGAAAGGGGAAGCAAGGGGAACAAGGATTGGAAATAGGGTTAAGAGAAAGGAAAAATTAAACAAAGTTTAACAATTAAATTTACTGACAACGAAACGAAACGAAAATCAATATTTTGTGTTACCCCCTAGCCCTTATTACTGCTTTCAGTCGGTTTTTAATGGAACGGGTGAGCTTTTTCACCACTCTCTGTGGGACTCTTCTCCACTCTCCCGTCTTCGCAACCTTTAAGGCCCTCAGCGGTGTAGGGGCTGGATTTCTGGCTCGAACCCTTCTTTTGAGCTCATCCCACATGTGCTCGATCGGATTGAGGTCAGGATTCCACGCAGGCCAGTCTAATGTAGGTATTCTCACTTCCGCCAGTTATTGCCGCATCTAGTAGGCGACCGTTCCAGTAATGCAGCTCTGCGCCTAGCACTCCCCAGGCCTCCTATAGACACATCTTCTTCCATCACTGCCATGTAGGCACATTCAGGACTCGTCGGAGAATAAAACGGAGCGCCATTGCTCTAAGGTCCAGTCGACATGTTCTCGGGCAACTCTGAGTCGCGCTTGTCGATGGGCTACTTCAATTTGGGTCTGTTAGCTGCTCTTTTCGGAGTTAGGTTAGCTTCTTTAAGTCTTTTTCTGACTGTCCAATGACTGACAGCCGGACCACGAACTTATTGGAGCTACTGCTGGACCTCAACGCCGGTCAAGTGACGATTTCTTAGAGTTGTGTTGACAATGAATCAGTCTTCTCGCTCCGAGATACACCTTCTTCTTCCTGGTCTCCATGTAAAGGCGCCAATCTCTTGGTAACGTCTGTACGCTCTGGAGACAGCTAACTGGCTCAGGTGCAGTTGCGCAGCGACTATACATTGGTGCCTTTTCTTCCGAGGTGGTATCCATTTTTCAATGACGTAATTCGTGAGCAGGAATAGCAGATATGTTGATGGTTCAAGTTCCGATGAAGGAATGATAGGAAAATGCAGTTGCATGTGTTTTTATAGGGATGAATAGCGTGCAACGAGTACGTTGTTGTGCGAGCAAAAACGGTTCTATTGAGTAAAATCGTTTTAGCCAGTAAAACTTTTTGGAAATCCAAATGTTTTTCGTATTATTGGAAAGAGTAGAAAATCAGCATTCTAATGATATCAAAAATAATACCACTGTTGGAAAATTAACTTCAAGGATCGGTGTTAAATGAAGCAAAATCGTTTGAGTCGAGTTTTTGCTCACTAGTGTATATTGTTTTAAAAAATTCAATACTGTAGTTGCTAGAAGTAGCTTGCACTGCATTTTTAGTGATTTCTTGATGTGCGGTGGTTATTTAACCTAGCTAAGCGTAGAAAGGGCTAATTATTTAGTACGTGGAACACGTACTCATTCAGTATATTTGTTTTCTCTTAATTTGTGGCTTCTAAGTAAGCATAATGTAATAATAGTCTTCCTCAAATAATGCCTTATATTCCATGTAACTTCTCAGAAAAACGCAATACAACGTTATTTTATCTATACATATTTACGTACAATACAAAGTTATTTTAACTATACATATTTACGTTGAACTTTGGTCATTTTTAGAACTTGTAAACAGCTAGCAGGTATCCTAGTTATGTGATTAAATATTTATAAGAATGTCTCACGTTTAAAAACTAAGAGAAAATTATTTTTTTTTAGGTACTCTTTTATCGTTATAAAAAGTACCTGCACAAGAGTGGTAAAGTAAAGCCAAAAGGAAATTTTTGCAATATTATTGGAAACAAAGCTCAAGTGCATTATAAATGTTGGATTAATATTTACAATAAAGTAGTTGTAAAGAAGTAATGCAAATCATTTTAATATTTTCATGATAGTACCTTATATTAAAAAATTTCAGTTTGACATATATCTCTAGAACCGTTATTAACGTGTCTGTAGTTATCTAACCAACATTAACGAGCTAATGCTAAAATTTGATAGTATAACCTGTCCGAAAATCTCAGATCCTGTTTTTTGCCGTTTTAAGTGGGCAATATAAAAATTCTGACCTTTTGTTTATGATAGGTTGCAGAGATGGACTTAAGAATTTTATTCATTAATGCAAATAAATAAAATTATAAGTGTTTTTGGAGATGTTTATTTATAGATGCATGTAAAAACAAATGGATAAGAAGTACAAATATACAGTTCAAATCAATGGCTTTTACAAGAGGGGACATATTGTATAAATAACAATATATTTTAACTTAAGCCTAATTCGGTTTCACTATTACTGTCATCAGCTGAGGTAATTATCAGTGGTTTTATATTATTTACATAAATATATGAATCTTCAACTTTAACAACGTGCTTAAAGTAGGATCTTGTTTATGTGCCCTAAATGTACATCCGTTTGTCAACCACTTGACCAGGGAATTATAAAAATTATTACCGAAGTCTAATCCTAAAACACCTGATAGTAAACATTGAAACTGCTGGTGGTATGGCTTTTGAGTTAATTAAGAAAATTACGTCACTGGATGCAGTTTACTTTGCAAAAACCACTTGGGAACAAGTAACCAAGGAAATAGTTAAAAATTGCTTCCGTAAAGCGGGATTTAAGTATGAAGCAGATTCAGAACAAGAAGTTGAAAATCCAGTTGAAATACAAGGACTTTCCGAAGATTCTGATGTCGATGAGGTTTCACTACCAACAAACGCTCTCCCGAAGATCACGGAGACGATTTTTTTTTTCTTTTAAGCGGACACCCCTCTTGAACGGACACTTACGGTCGGTCCTGCTAGTGTTCGCTCAAGAGAGATTTCACTGCATTTTTTTGAAAATGTCATCATTAGCTTATAATGCAGAAGGCATACACAGCTTTAAGGAGCTTATATCGGAATAGAACTATTTTGACCAGAGACGTAAGGAAGAGGCTCTGCGAAGCATTAGTCTTGAGTCATGTTAATTATGCGGATGTGGTTTTTGAGCCACGTCTCGATGTTCGATCCAGTTCCACAATACAGAAGATTCAGAACTCTTGTGTTAGGTTTATTTGTGGATTGCGGAAGAGAGATCATGTTTCTCCTCAATTGATGGGGCTGGGCTGGCCCAATAAGTTTAGCAGGCGAAAATTGCACATGGCAGTGTTTGTTCATAGACTCTTGGCAACGGGTTGTCCTCTCTATCTGAGACAGAAATTGCGGCATCAGGTAGATGTACACGGTATATTCACCTTTTAGAAATATCAAAGCACAGAAAGGCGATCTTTGGAAGATGTTTCAGCTGTGCTGCAGTGAGTGTTTACAATTCGGTACCGCACGCTATTCAAAGCAAGGCAGTTAATGATTTCAAACTAATTTATAAGAAATTTCTCCTCGGGGATGCAGTTTGACTTTTATTGTTATTCTTATTTCTATTAGTCCTATCTTTTGGCGATGGATTGCCGTTATCTTCTCCTTCACTTCTATACATTACGTTATGTTTGCTGTTTTGCTGATTGATTGTTGTATGTTTTCTTCTTTTTTTCTTCCAGTACTATGTTATCTTGTATTTTTATTTTATATTATTATTATTATTTTTTTCTTTTCTCTATAATGATGTAATGTTGTTGTATGTATTTGTATTTAGTAGTTAGGCATTACTTGAATGTTGCATTATTGAATTTGTATTTTTATATGTGTTTTTTAGTGTTCCGTACGGAACACTTATAAGATCACTTCGGTGTCTGTCTGTCTGTCTGTCACACCCGATTTTCCCCGAAACTATTTGACATAGAAAGTTGAAATTTGGTAATAATATAAGAATTGATGGCCTCATCAGAGCCGTGTAGTTTTGAAAGTTAAATTTTTTCAGCTAAAGGGTTAGTTTTGGGGGGTGAAATCGGAAGTGAAAAAAAAAATTTTTTACTAGGTCATCGAGTGTCGTGTCAAATGAAAGCTTGTGAAAACACGAGTAAACAATATATATACAATATAATACTTGCGCGCACTTTTCTTTGTATTATTTTTAAAAAATCGCGAAAAATCGCTGTCCCCCCGCCTTGTCCCGAAAAGTACTTATCAAAAAATTTTGAAAAAATTCTGGAATATTCTCCACGGGGTGTAGATTGAACGAAAATTATCATGAACACTAATTGCGCAAGTTCGACTTGCACTTGACCGGTTATTTATTTTTATGTATCTTGTATGCTTAGCTACTGGCTCGGTTGAGATGAGCAGTTCTTAACTGGACTTCGCCGAGTTAAAAATAAAGACCTCTTATTATTATTATTAAATATGCGAATACACTGGCTAAGACTAAACCTGCTGGTGACTTAGTGACCTGAGTAATAAATCTCAAGGCACCTTTATCGTTAGATTTGTTTAATAACTTCGAAAAATCGGTAATGACACAATAGTAAGTTGGTGATCGTAGTAGATCTTCCCGAGAAAAAAAAAAAAAAACATATATATATATATATATATATATATATATATATATATATATATATATATATATATGTATATATATATATATATATATATATATATATATATATATATATATATATATATATATATATATATATATGCTAGAATGTCGAGAATTTGCAAATGCAGAATGACCAATAAATAAAGATCCCACGAATGCTATATTCCATGCCTTTCCTCCTACGACTACAGTTTCTGAGCCTATACTCTTCATCAGGTAGGTTTTAGGCAACGGTATCGATCATTAAGACCAGAGTACCGTGAAGAGTCAAGTTGGAATGACTCTAGCTGGCTTATAGCAATCATGGTACTTTATGTAAACGAGGTACTACTCGTTGGGCAAGATACAGACTCTTGCGCCATCTGTTGAGAGTTTCGAACATCGAAAACTGCTCAACTCTCTCTGCTCAGTTTTCGATGTTCGAAACTCTCAACAGACGACGCAAGAGTCTTGCCCGACGAGTAGGACCTCATTTACATAAAGTACCATGATTGCTATAAGCCAGTGAGGGTCATTCCAACTTGACTCTCCACGGTACTCTGGTCTTAACGATCGATACCGTTGCCTAAAGCCTACCTGATGAAGAGTATAGGCTCAGAAACTATAGTCGTAGGAGGATACGCATGGAATATAGCATTCATGGGATCTTTATTTGTTGGTCATTTTGCATTTGCAAATTCTCGACATTTTGTTGTAGTGACCAATCAAGTAACAAACCATATTCCGAAATTTTATTTCGGAATATCGATTTGATTTATTCCTCCTAACAATATATATGTTATTCATTCAGTACAACATGAAATCTGCACTGCTCACATTGACTAAATTGTTTTCATTCTGCCCCAGCATAAGTAACCGAAAAATCACTGGTAAAAAGAAGAAACGACAGAATTGTTTCAGAAATGTAACTCGTAGCGATTCTATAACGGAAAGTTCGATTGTTGTCATATTTCCGACATCTACTAATATTTACGGTCTATTTACAAGTATTACAAAATTAATAAAGTTACTACTATAAAACTAGATTATAACAGATTTTTGTCGACCAAAAACAAGCTCATAAATCATTCATAACAGACTGCATTACAATATGAAATATTGAAACATTTATTAATAATGAATCTTTTATAGGCGCAATTAATAGATCATCAAATGTAAGACTGTCAACAAAGTGGTAAAGTATTAATAAACATCCTTCATGATGGTAGATAACAACGAACTTAATTTAGATTCTTTTAATTAAAATCACCTACATAAATCTTTATTTTAATAATTAATTTATATTACTTCCTTATTGGGAAATTGCTTAAAAATTAATATTAATTTAGGCACTATGTTATTTACTTTATGTTATTATAGACTAGCTGTGCCCGCGGCTCCGCTTGCGTGGACTTACCATAATTCACTATTATCGTCACTGCTTATTCCTTATGTTCCTTAACGTAATAAAATATATCCTATAACCTGGCCAGAGAAAACCTAAAAAAAAAACACGTAAATCGGATGAGTGGTTCTTGAGTGCTAAGCGCACTAACGGACAGACAGACAGAGAGACGTTGCGTTTTATATATTTTAGATTTTTTTTTGATAAATATTAAGTTAAAAATTTAAAAAAAAAAACACGTAAATCGGATAAGTGGTTCTCGAATGATAAGCACACTTACGGACAGACAGACAGACGTTGCGTTTTATATATATTATATAATCATTATTATTACTTTATAACCTGGCCAGAGAACATATGTATGGATTAAAAAAAAAACACTTAAATCGGATAAGTGGTTCTCGAGTGATAAGCGTACTAACGGACAGACAGAGAGACGTTGCATTGTATATGTGTGTATATATATATATATATATATATATATATATATATATATATATATATATATATATACATATATTATTGAAGATTATAGATAACCTGGCCAGAGCACAAATGTATTAATTAAAAAAAAGTGTGGTTCTCAAGTCATGAGCGCACTAACAGACAGACAGACAAACAGATCATATTTAATGATTTAGGCAGTGTATTGCAAGAGAACGCGCCAGCGGCAAACTCTTTTCCGACTTGATTCACTATTATCGACACTGCTTATTCCTTATGTTACCTAACGTAATAAAATATATCCTATAACCTGGCTAGAGAACGTATGTATTTATACACGTAAATCGGATAAATGGTTCTCGAGTGATCAGCGCGCTTACGGACCGGCAGACAAAGAGACGTTGCATTTTATATATATTATAGGTCAAAAATTATAGATAACCTGGCCAGAGAACAAATGTATGAATTAAAAAAAAAAAAACGTAAATCGGATAAGTGGTTCACCAGTGCTAAGCGCACTAATTGACAGACAGACAGAGAGACGTTGCATTTTATATATATTATAAAAGATTATAGATAACCTAGCCAGAGAACAAATGTATGAAATAAAAAAAAACACGTAAATCGGTTCTCGAGTGATAAGCGCACTAACGGACGGACAGACAGACAGAGAGACGTTGCATTTTACATATAATATAGATATTCTTTGCAACATGCTAATGTTCCATATGTAATGGTTTAGGTAGTGTATTGCAAGAGAACGCGCTAGCGGTAAACTTTTTTCCGACTTGATTCACTATTATCGTGACTGCTTATTCCTTATGTTACCTAACGTAATAAAATATAGCCTATAACCTGGCCAGAGAACATATGTTTGTTTTAAAAAAAAGCACGTAAATCGGATAAGTGATTCTCCAGTGATAAGGGCACTAACGGACAGACAGACAGACAGAGACACGTTACATTTTATATATATTATAGATTACGAGATCTGAGACAGAGCCAACCAACTTCTCACAGTATTAATTTTTTCACTCTGCATAATTTCTCTACTACTGTTTTTAGAGTGAATATATAGAGAAAGATTACTTTTTCACGAATGCCCGTGAAAACATATATTAAAAGGGATTACATACACCTCGGATTTTCAAAAATTCGATTTTTTTTTAACGGATTTTTATTCTCTATACTTCTAAGAATTATTTAAAAAAAATTAAGAAAATTCCATTCCATTACGAAGTTATACCATTAAATGTTACCTGGTGTCGGATTGAGTCTTCAGACACTGTCTGCAATATTACTCAATCAATTTTTAATATTTGTTAACTTTTTTTGTTATCTTCTTTCGACTCATAGCTAGGCATTATTACCTATTTTCTTATTTTCTTTGTTTTCTGCTCTATAGATCGTCGCTCCATCTCTTTCTTGGACGCCCCATTGATCTTCTTCCATTCAGTGACTTGCTATCCGTACTATAATGTTGGTTGCCATGTGTTGATTGCATTCCACTTTTCTTCCTCTTATCCACTGGTTGATATTTTCTATATTACATGTGCATCTTATATCTTCACTCCTTTCTCTATCCCTCACTGTCTTGTTTGTACATTTTGTAAGAATTCTCATTTCAGTGGATCCCAGCATCCTGGGTGTTATAATTGTATCGGGTCTTGTTTCAGATGTGTAAGTCATTACTTGTCGTATTACACTCTGGTACATTCTTGTTTTGATGTCAACGGAGAGGAATTTATTTCTAAATATAGTATCACTGAGGCATCCTGCTATCCTATCAGCCTTGTTGACTTGATGTTTTACTTCTTCCTGGATTTTTTCGATGCTAGATATTTTGATGCCTAGCTAATCGACCTCCATCACATGTTCTATTGGTTTATCTTCCACCACCAGCTTGCACCTGATTGGCTCTTTTGCTAGTACTATTGTTTTGGTTTTTTCAATTGAGATTGACATAAATAGTCTCCTTGCCTCATTCCAGATTCACGGTTGATTGGTTCTGTCATTCCTTCTCATAATCTTGCGATTAGTTTATTGTCTTTATATATATTCTCGATAGTTTTAATTAAGTCTAATGGGATGTTCCTGTTATATAATAGATGAATAACGTCTTCTATTTGCACATTGTCGAAAGCTTTTTTTAAGTCTATCAGGCCGAAGTATGTTGAAATATTGTATTCCAGTTGCATTCTCGCGGTTATTTTTGTTGTAATAATCTTTGTTGTTAATTTCAGTGTACAGTTTAGTAGATTTATGTCTCTATAGTTATTTGGATCTTCTTTGTCTCCCTTCTTGTGCATTAGTATAACTGTCGCTGTTCTCCATTCATCTGGGATTCTATTCGATCTTATAATCCTCTGTATAAGAGTTGCTTAACCGGGAGTGTCCCTCATATTTTAGTAGTTTATTAGCTATTTGGTCTTAGCTTTTTTTTAAATATTTATAATTACTTTTTCTACAAAATGTTGAGAGTTTTTTTAAATTTTTCCAATAATAAATCTTATATAAATAGGTAAACATACATTTTTTGGTCGAAAATTGCATACTAGAGGTTGAAACACCGTAAATTTTTTATTTGTTACAAACAGCCCTTCGACAATTCTTAACTACTACATTATTTTACAAGATTAATTTTTATTTTTGCAAATTGGATTACTTTTTGCGAAGTTATCCTGCAGACAAGGAGGCGCCATAGTTTTCATCAGTGGTCCATTTAACCTGATAAAAAATAATGTTAACATTTAAAACATATTTAAAAAAATAAAATTTCTTATAATTTAAAGTACAGGGTGGTCCAAATTGGACACTTTTAAAGGTAAACCCCTTTATCTAAAGGAGATAGACGAAAACTGATATCGGTGTCTGAGGCTCAATTTTTATGATCAACTCAATGGTGAAAACCGCATATCGATATCTAGTACCGTTTCAGATATACAGGGTGTTTTTAAAAATCTGCATTTTGGAAAAATGTTTGTAATTCTCTTCTTATTGAAAATTTTTGATTTCTGTAAAAACATTCTCAAAGCACTTTTTCACGTGGATTTCAACAGTGTAAGTTACATTTCTTTACAACCAATATTTGAATAGTTATTAACGCAAAAATATATTTTTTAAATGGGATACCCTATATATTTTTCCTTATTGGAATAGAGCTTTAAATTACCATTCTAAAAATATAGCACACTTTATATTTTGCTTAAGTCTACTTCAAAATATAAAGGTTTTCAGTTTTTAAGCACATTTTGTAAAGTAGGCTTTGGACGGAGCGGCCATATGGTTTAATTCAATTGTTTACCCGTAGTTGTCAAATTTTACTTCAGGAGCAGTTATTGAATTGTCAAATAAATTGCAATGAAGTTTGAAATTACGAAAAATGGGATATGATAGTGCGTTTCATACAAACCGGAGAAAATTCGGAAGCGGCAAGTAATTTGTACCTCGAACGGTATCCAGAAAGACGTTAACCCTTCAAGGATATATTCACTCGATTGCGACATAACCTAGTTAATAGTGGTCAGTTTGAAAAGAAACGAGCCAAAAATTACGCATCAAACAGGGATAAGGAGTTAGAAGAAATAGTAGTTTTAGGAATTATCGGAAATAATCCCAACACTTCAACCCGACAGTTAAAAGAATCCACTGGACTACCAAGAACTAATGTAAGTCGTACTTTGAAGAAGCACAAATTCAGGCCCTATAGGACAAGAAAAGTTTATCACGTTAGAGACGGAGATTTTCAACGGCGTATGGATTTTTGTCAATGGTTTCTGGAGAATTATAACCATGTTGTTGTTTTTCATTAAATTGCATTTGGACAGACGAAGCTTATGTAAGCAATGCAGGTATTTTTAACCGATACAATTCTTTTACGTGGGCACAAGAAAATCCTCATTTAGTTGTGGAGCAAAGAAATCAAGGCAGATTTGGATTTAATGTATGGGCAGGAATTTTAGGAGGCAGGGTTATAGGTCCATTTATTTACGAAGGAACACTCACCTCTCAGAGATATCTAAAAATTTTAAGGCAGCAAATAAAATCTCTTGTTGATGAACTGCCGTTAATAGACCTTAGAAATATATTTTTTTCAACACGACGGGGCACTCCCTCATAACGTTGCAGTTATCAGTAATTTTTTATCGGCCAATTTCGACAATAACTGGATAGCCAACCAGTCAACATTTCGAACATCTCTTATAGAAAATTGACACCATCAGTTTTCGTCTATCTCCTTTAGATAAAGGGGTTTACCTTTAAGAGTGTCCAATTTGGACCACCCTGCACAATAAAAACATATAATCGTCATTCTTTTGTATTATTCACTTAATAACCTTTGAAATATATATTTTTTTAATATACATTCTTTTTGCAGCGCCCAAATGTATGTGACCCCTTAAAGAGATACGGTACAAGACAGTAAGCGTAACTTATGCTTTTTTGTTCAATGGCAGTGAAAGCAAGAAGTTAGAGCTGTGATCTTTATTATTATGTAAACAGTATCTAATTCTTACAAAAAGGGAAATAAAATAAGGGTATCTTGCTCTGCCTATCGCCCATTTAAAAGAATGAAAATGGCGGAGGCCATCAAAACTATTTGACATAGAAAGTTGAAATTTGACACTAATATAGGAATTGATGGCCCCATTAGAGCCGTGTAGTTTTATGATGAATTTTGACTGAAGATGTTTGTTTGAGGGGTGTCAAAAGAAAGCTTGTAAAACACGAATTCAAAAATATATTTGATATAAAACTTGCCAAAAATCGCTGTTCCCCCCTTTATTTCGAAAAGTACTGATCAAAAAATTTTGAAAAAATTCTGAAATATTCTCCACAAGGTTGAACGGAATTATCACGAGTGCATTTCCTTTGATAACACTGATCAACACTAGTCATGCCACACGAATTTTGATAGCTAATACTGTTTTAGCTAACTACCCTCATTATTAAACTGCAGTTGTTTTGTTTCAATTGGCTTCAGTTTTCTTGTGATACGGTAATACTTATAACTAGTACTACGGCAATGAAAGTAAAGGAACGTTCGCGAAGAAATACTCATAAAACTATTTGTCTGTGATTTCATTAAAATATTGTGATTTATTAACTGTGTTAACATGTCGAGAAAGTGTAGTAACGATCCTAACTCATTTTGTTATGTTTGTGGTGAACTGACTTTCAAAAAACAAAGACGAAATTTCACAAAACTAGTCTTGGAGAGTAATCACCGGTATTTTGGTTTCGCTGTGGCCCATCAAGACAAATCCTGGGCCCGTCATATTTGTTGCATAATGTATGCGAAGAATTTAACCGATTGGAAGAAAGGGTCCCGTCATATGCTGTTTGCTATACCCATGATTTGGACAGAACCAAGAGATCACATTTCGGACTGCTATTTTTGTCTTACTGACGTAAAGGGTATAAATTTCAAGAAAAAACACGCAGTTATTTATCCTAATTCACCTTCAGCCATGAGACGAGTTCCTCATAGTGATTCATTTTTAGACTCACACCTGGATTTTTTTTCCTCAGAATTTGGGGGCTGTGAGCGATGAGCACGAAGAAAGGTTCCATTAGGACATTTCTAAGATGGAAAAACGTTACCAGGGCAAATGGAACCCAAATATGTTGGCAGATTACTGCTGGACAATCAAAAGGGACCAACCAGGATCTAAATTTGCTAGAAAATCTTAGATCGTAACTTCATAATCAAACTTTTTTACATTTTTGATTTAGGAGGTCATTGTTTTTTGAAATATTTTAAATTACTTAAGAGAATAAAATTCTTGGCTAACAGATTTTTATTAATGTCTGTTTTTACTGCCAACCACCTATTAAAGTAAAAACTATCATAAAAGTCCATGTGCACGACAAAGTTCCAATTTTGTTTACCAGTGTAATTTATCTGTTATATAAAAAAAAATTGAAGATCATCAATTTTCAACAAATATCGGAAACAAACATTGCTGAAAACTCATTTGCTGTGTATTTTGTGAAGTCTAAAAAGCAATTCGGTACGGAACACTAATTGCGCACACACGGTTTTTTTTTGATCTGATATCGCTCAAAAATTATCAGTAACTTATTCCATTGCAGAGTTATCGTACTAACAGACAGACAGGTAGACCAACGAAAAATGAAAAATATGTTTTTCATATTTTAGGGACCTTCAAACATAAAGATATACAATAATCTAGCTAAGGAGGATATATGTATATTGAAATATCAGTTATAATATGTAGTAATGACTCTTTTAGAAACATCGTCAAATAAAAGACTGTCAACAACAACAATGTTTGAAAACATTAATAACAAATCTAATTAATCCTTCATAATACTTGATTGATAAGAAAATTGATTTAGCTTGTTTTAATTACCATCACCTACATAAATATTTATTTCATTAATTAAATTATATTACATCCTTATTGGAAAGTTGTTTAAAAATTCATAACAATTTCAATACTATGTTATTTATGTTCTTACAGACTGTGACAACTTAAAGCACATTTACGCTTTTATAACCTCGATTGACATGAAGCTTATGCTACGAAATTGGAAATGTGGTTAAGATACATGTATTTCATCATAAACGTTTGTAAGATTCTATTTTTTATAAGCTGGTTAAATAGCCTATTGACATTAAAAAACTTAGCGAGTAAAGGACGTTGTACAAGGTGTTCTATACAAAAGTTTTGATTCAAAAAATTATTGGAGGTAAATGCTGTAAAATTTTCATGATTTTTGAAAATTTTTGGGCACAGCTTAGAAATCGATTTAACTACTTTGAAACAGTACCAACATAATGTAAACGAGTTTTCTCATCCTAATTTTCACCGCAAGGTCACTTTTCTTCTATTTTAGTGCATTTTTTCACATTTTAACGCTTTCGGTTCAATATTTCTTAAATATCTCAGCTTCTGTTAGTTGTTATGCGACAAAAAAATGTCATTTTACTAGTCATAAAGTTGCCTAAAAAACGGCGTAGATCGCATTAAAAAATATTAGGTACATAACCTAAAACAAGTATTTACTACGGCAAATTGAAAAATGGTTTTTTACGAGTAACTTCTGTTTAATTCGATTCGGCTTCAAATTATAGGAAAATATAGCTTTTTTATTAACAAATAACCGGTCGAGTGCAAGTTGAACTTGCAAAATTAGTGTTCCGTAAGTTAATTGCTTTTAAAATAAAAAATTTTGTTACGGTGGTATAAAATGATCAGTGACTTCACAAAACCCCACCCCAAATGAGTTTTTAACAAAGTTTGTTTCCAGTCTTTACTGAAAACTGATGACCTTGAAATTGTTTTTTATATACCAGATAAATTATTAAAGGTAATGCACTCGTGATAATTTTCGTTCAATCTATACCCCGTGGAGAATATTCCAGACTTTTTTCAAAATTTTTTCATCAGTACTTTTCGAGATAAGGTAGGGAGACAAGCGATTTTTCGCGATTTTTTAAAAATAATACAAAGAAAAGTGTGCGTAAGTATTACATTGTATATATATATATATATATATATATATATATATATATATATATATATATATATATATATATATATATATATATTTTACTCGTGTTTTCACAAGCCTTCATTGGACATCACACTCAATGACCTAGTAAAAAAAATTTTTTTCACTTCCGATTTCATCCCTCAAAACTAACCCCTTAAGTCAAAATTTAACTTTCAAAACTACACGGCTCTGATGAGGCCATCAATTTTTATATTAGTACCAAATTTCAACTTTCTGTGTCAAATAGTTTCGGAGGAAATCGGGTGTGACAGACAGAACAGACAGACACCGAAGCGATCTTATAAGTGTTCCATACGGAACACTAAAAAGTGTGCCAAATTTTATTAAAAAATATTAAGAGGACTGGTCAAAATTCGCATTTTAATTCAAATCTTATTATGGATTTTTTTTTGTGGGAAAAGGGAAGCTTTTTTTTTAAAAAAAAAATGCGAAATTTTATGCTCTTCAAGATGGTTAGAAGGAAAAATAAAGAATACACAAAAAAACTATCTTATTTTTAAATTTTTTCGTTATGTCGAAAATTTTTTTCCGCTTTTGCTCTAGAAGAAGTCTGGTTCATTCTTTTTATTTATATTCAATATTTTATCTTAAATATGACATGAAAAAGTGATTTTAAAAAAACACTACCTATTTTACAGTAAAATTATGATTTAGATAACAGAAACTTTTATTGACCAACCATTAATATATACAGTGACTCACAGCTTAAATGATGCAGTCGCTATAAGAAAAGACTAACTGGTCTCAGTGTCTCTTTATTTATTTGGAAGAAACAACTTATTGAAATTAAATTAGTAAACAGTCTTCTAAAAAAGTATGAATTACTTTTTGTCTTAAATATGCCTTACTTAATTAACAATAAATAATTAATCAAATCATATGCAATTTTAACGTCACAGCTTAAATGATGCAAAATAACAACAGGGGTCAAAACTTACCGCATTTTGTAATTTACGAAGGCGGCGTTGCTTTGATTTCTTAGTGCAATTGTTTTTTGTTTAGTTTGACATTTTTTCATTCAATAAAACGAAATTGTTTAAGAATGGGTCGTCGAACTACAATTTCTGAGAGAAATTTAATTATTACTCATTACAGGAATGGATACAGCCAAAGAGACATAGCCAAAATGGTAAATAAATGTCCGTCAACTGTTCAGCATATCATTGAACGTTACCGGAATGAAAATAGAGTCCAGAATAAGTCAAGGTTGGCTCCAAATAAGATCTTCAATGAACGTGAAGAAAGATGGATTTTAAGAGAAGTATTAAATAATCCAAAAAAAAGTGCGCCAAAGTTGTGCGCCGAGGTGGAAAGACAGTTTGGAAAAAGGTGTAACCCTGAAACAGTTCGTCGGATCTTGCGAAATAATAATTTACATGGTCGAACTGCTAGAAATAAGCCTTTCATTAGCCAAAGAAATAGACCAACCAATATGTGTACTTGGATATACTAAGGCAGCATCTCGTCGCTAGTGCCCAAAAATTAGATATTGAAAACAATTATCGGTTCTATCACCACAATGATCCAAAGCACACGTCATTTCGGGTCCGCAGTTGGTTGCTTTATAACTGTCCAAATGTTATTAAAACACCAGCCCAGTCACCAGACTTAAATGTAATTGAAAATTTGTGGCTGACATTAAAAAATAAAGTAATTAGTGCCCCAATATCAAATAAAACTGAATTAAAAGTAAAAATTACTGAAGCATGGAACACTATTTCCCCGGAGTATACTAGAAAGTTAGTTGAATCAATGTCCAGAAGATTACAAGCCGTTATTGATAATGAGGGAGGCCCGACCAAATATTAGCAGGCTTATTTCAAATTCTACAGTTTGCTTTTTCTAATAATTTTGGTATATTGAATTTTGCATCATTTAAGCTGTGACGTTAAAATCGCATATAGTTTAATTAATTATTTATTGTTAATTAAGTAAGGCATATTTAAGACAAAAAGTAATTCATACTTTTTTAGAAGACTCTTTACTAATTTAATTTCAATAAGTTGTTTTTTTCCAAATAAATAAAGAGGCACTGAGACCAGTTAGTCTTTTCTTTTAGCGACTGCATCATTTAAGCTGGGAGTCACTGTATATATATATATATATATATATATATATATATATATATATATATATATATATATATATATATATAGTATATGGTGATGATGATGATGATGATATAATGTTGTCAGACTTCCAAAATCTTAAAAATATCCTTGATTCATTGGCTTGTTTAATATCATCAGAACTCTAACCCAATGAAGTGCATAGTTTCAGATAATAGAGAAGAAAATAAATACCATTATATTTATAAGTAACAGCTGAATTATTTCTAAAATTACACTTTAATAAGTGAGATTAATAAACCACATAACATATATCCAGTCATTAAAATTAATGAATATAAGTGGTAACGCCGATATGTATCCAATCCAGGTTTTACTACAAAACAACAGACGACCATTCCGTTTGATTAACGCAGTTGCATTCATTAGAGTTGCAATTTACTCTACTGTTTTATACCTGGCGCTCGTTAAAATATTGAATGGATGATTCTTTGGCGAAAATCAACTTCATGAATGACATACAGTCTGTCAAGTAAGAACGTATCTGCTATAATTCCTTTTTGGGTAAATGCGATTCTAGTGATTTAACAAAAAATCGGTAGAAGAAAAACCTTTGTCTACGACGCATTTTAGTAAAAGTATTAGTCAATTTCGAACTTTCGTCAAAATCACGTAAAATCCAAGATAAGTCACTTATTTGTGCGCAAAGCGGCTTAAAATGCAGCCGCTAAATATATTAAAAAGTCGGTATTGTTTGTGAAGAAGGGGATAAATCACCTTAAAGAGACGAAAAATGTCGACGACTTGTTAAAACGTGGCTCGGTAGGCAAAGTCACTCCGAAAGTCAAAAAACGATTCGTGTTTTGACTTTGTTTTCACGGGACTTGAAATTGACGCTGCATTAAGAAGCGGCGAAATTAAGAAAATCGGGTCTGAATGTGTCCCCTGAGACTATTTGACATCTTCGTGCTCATGATGTCAATTTCCGAAACACGTTCAAGAAACCTTCGCTGGGAGAACAGCACGTCGCGAAGCGGCTCGCTTGGGCCCACCATAAGATACCAGAATGGCCTTCATAATCTCTGGACGCCAACTTTATTGAAATCGTTTGGTCCCTTGTAAAGAGAAAGCTCAGATGAAAGACTCTGAGGACTTTGACTCAGTTATCTCGCGAGATTCGAAAAATTTTGCAGAGTATGCAGAAAATCTCGTCCACAGCATACCTCAAGCGATTATTGATGCAGGAAGCGATTAGATACCTTACTGAGGTAATTTCACCGTTCTTAGCACATCAAAGAATAGATTGTGGACGAATACATTTTTTCAAGAATACGAGCAGTCACGTTCTTACTTGACAGACTGTAATTTATCTCTCGAAAACGTTTTTGGTGGTAAAATCGTAATGATTGATCTACCACACTGGTAAGTAATTTTATGGGCGGAACATATTCATAAGTAAATTTTATGATAGCAATTAGGGACTGGTTTATTATAGTAGGACGTTTAAATTATTAAAGTTGGATTATTAAATTTATATTCTAAAAAATATTCAAACTATTCCAGAGACCACAATAAAATACGCTTTCTAAGAAACATCTGCAGAACAACTAAAAGCATATTTTAGATAAATAACGGTGAAAAAATTAATTTCCAAGTATTAATCTTATTTAATTACCTAAAATGATATATTACCAAAGACAATCACAACTCACATCAGCGAAGAAAATTATAGTAGTTTTAAAATTTTAACCGAGACGAATGGTTACAAAATGCCATGACGGACTTTTTTTTATTAGATGTTTACACTGTATTTGAATACATAAATATTACGTTCAGGGGATTAATAGATACCGGTAAATAGAAAGGAGGGTTTTTAAAAGTTTGATTGTCACGTATAACGGCTTTATAAAATTTACTTTATAAACGGGAAGAAAAAAAACAGTTTCTGGCAAGTGTAAGTTTGGTGTTTAAGTGGATTACGTGTGTGATGTGTATTTCTTTAAAGTGTTCAACCTACCCTATAGAAAGTATATATTTTCTCACTGTTGGACCTGCCTCCTAAATAATGAGTGGCGGAAGATCATATACATAGAATGATAAAAAGACGAAGAACGAACTGGGTGAAAACAATATTAGCCTGTAACATTCATTTTTTCCTAGATTTTAAGATCATGTTACGACACTGTTTTTCTCCTTATAATTTATATTTTTTCTCCATTTTTATATTTATTGCAGTGATTTCAATTCATTAGCCGTGTAGCTTAAAACATTGTGTTAAATTTTTGAACAGTTTAATTTAAATTTTACAGTGTGTATTGCGGGTTGACTACTGTACTCTCTAATTTGCATCGAATTTGTCTGATTGGCTACAGATTTGTATCCGGGAAGAAAGCCATTTTAGAGACGTTACTTTAAGGAAGGGAGAAAAATATTTAAGCGTACGGATGGCACTGTCCAAGGCTTTTTCCAGCCGAGATGCAGTAACGGCTTTTTCCAGCCGAGATAAAGTAACGGTTTTTTTCAGCCGAGATGCAGTAACGGCCTTTTCCAGCCAAGTTGTAGTAACGGCTTTTTCCATCATGAAGCCGCAGTGGGCTTTTTTTTTTTATTACGTTGCCGTACTCGTTTATTAGTGATGTAGTAGTGCAGAAACGGTTTTTGTTTTCAAGTTCAAGGCCTTTTCCTTGAAATATCCTGCTTCTTTCCAGACCTTTAGGGGTCAAGAAATGTTTAGCAGCCCAAAGGGAACTAGGGTAGCCAAGGTGGAGACATCAGTGTTATGAATGTCTCACCAGGACAGGCCAAAAAAACTCACAGAAAAATCGTAAGTCATCAGTATATTAATCCATAGATCTAGCTTCCTGCTGACAAGTGCGTTTACATGGTTTATTCAGCACGTGTAACTCGTGAAGTTAATTCCACGAACTTTTAACATCGTGTTTAGCTAAGCCTTAATTAGAATCCTGATTTAAAGACTCTAGATCAGAGGTTCCCAACCTTTTGTTTCTCGTAGACCACTTTCAAAATTTTACCGGTTTCGGTGGACCCCCTGCTGCTACATTTCTACCATATTCCCAAAACTCGTCGAAAAATGTGAAGATTAGATCTAACGATGGAAATTTGCGTCGTGGCTGAGTTCCAACCCTAAATTCGGAGTGGTAAAAAAAAAAAAGAAAAATAATATATTTTCTTGTGTTCTATTTATTAAAATAATATGATTACAGACTTAATAGAATTAAAATTAAACATTAGTAACGAACTGTCACTTCAACAATGCAAATCAACAATTAAAAAAAAAAATAGTCATAATTTTAATGGGAGGGATGTACTTGATGGATTGACAGCAAATTATCAATATTTGGCTTCAGTTTTGTAAGGAATAACCGCAAATCTCTCCGTTCTGTGATGTTCAATCTGCTCCTTTTTTTTGTTAATAGGTTTGTAACGACACTAAAAGTTTTTTCGACAAGGTATGACGAGGGAAACGCTATCAAAAGTTTTCTCGCAATTTCTCACAGCCCAGGATATTTTTCGGGTATTTCTGCCTGCAGCCAAAATGTTTGATAGCCTTTTTTAAATTACACCTTCAGCTCCTCATTGGTGCTAAGCTCGAGTAGCTTCTCTTGTAATACCACATTCGCCACTTCCGTTTCTTCAAATGGATTTATGATCCATGTTGGTATTTCCATCGTCAGAATATCTTCAAATCTATTTTTGAAGTCATCATGCAGGGCATTTAAATGTTGAACGTATGTCTGAATATCCTCATCAAGACATTCTGCCTGTGATAAGTTTGGAAACTGGGAGAATTCGCGCCGACTAATATTTTGCTTCAAAATTTTCCAAGAAGAGCCGAAATTACACCCTTTGTTTTTATTAAATTCAGGCTATCCCCTTGTAACTGCAAGTTAATGTCATTAAATTTTTTGAACAAATCTGTCAAATACGCGATGTCTGCTTTCAATTTGATCAGGTTTTCTTTTAAATCTGGATCTTTACTTTCCAGAAACTCTAAAACTGATTCAAAAAGTGAGTAAAATCGTGTTAAACATGCATCTTTCGACAACCAGCGTACTTCCGTATGTAAGAGCAATCGTTGGAAGTCTTCATCATTTTCGTCGCACAATTGTGCAAATAAACGGGTATTCAACGCATTGCTTCTTATTTTGTTAACTGCTTTAATCACAAATTAAAGCGATTGGTGCAATCTATAACTCAAATTTTTCGCTACCAGGTGTTGTCGGTGGATGACACAGTGAATTGCAGTTACTCCTGGTATAATTCTTTTAAGATGGCTTATAAACCCACGATATCGCCCGAAGATGGCAGGAGTTCCATCTGCTGCCACCGAAATAATGTTTGTAAATGGAATCGATTTTTCCTTAAAAAAATCACTCAGGACATTAAATATTGATTCGCCTTTAGTGTCCGTCTCCAAAGTTTTCGCGAATAGCAGCTCTTCATGGATTTCTTCGTCCATAACAAATCGAACATATGCCAATAATAATGCTTCATTAACAGGTAAAGTTGACTCGTCCAGTTGAATAGAAAAATGAGTTGTTTGCAGATAATTACACAAGAAGCTTTCAATATCAGTGCTCATTTCATCAATACGTACAAATGGAGGTTTGTGCAGAACAGTTTTTAAAACCTCTTCAACAGAGGGTAAAATTAACTGTTCTCCGATGGTGTGCGGTTTTCCAGATTTCGCTATAAGCAATGAGATATTGTAAGATGTCCGCAAGCCATGATCGTTACTTTGAGACGTTGAAGCGAACATACTGTGCACGGTGGGTCTTTTTTCATATTTTTCCTTCAATGTTTGAAAATATTTTAAATTTTTACCTATTTTATCAGGATGGCACCTTCTTAGATGATCTTCGAGCTTAGATGGTTTCATAGAGTCATTGCTCAAAACTTTGTTGCGTAAAAGGCATATGGGCATTCGTTTGTCTGCCTTTGATGGAAGAAAATCAAATTTCAAATAATCAACACTGTACTGTCGACATTTCTTCTTAGATTCAGCCATGTTTCGTATCTGTTACCTACCTGTAAAGAAAAAATGTTTGTTTTGGTAATCATAAGGCGACTTTAACAGGATATGGCTATTTTAACAGAATAAAATAGGATTAATTAATTATTGCAATGAAAAAAACCAAAATGCCGGCGGCAAAACTGATTTTAATTATTAAAAGCAATAAACTGCTAAGACCCATATAGAGGTTTTCACAAAACGGCTGAACCTATTTTAATGTAATATAAAATATTTTTTGATTAATTATATTTTGATACATTTCTGTAAATTCGAGAGAAAATACTTTTAAAGAATATTTTGACATCAAAACTCCGCTATTTTAATGATTTATTTATTATTTTGATGTACGTTACGAATGGTACATAAAGACACGTACAATTTATGAAAATATTTTTAGTTATTTAGCATTAGCAACTACGAGGGCACTGAAATATGTACAAACATGCAGGTCAATCATATATCTCTCCTTTAGTGAATCACCACAGTCGGTTAAATAAATAATTTTATAATAAAAGGTACTAAAAGTTCAATCTTTCTCGGCTTTCTGTTCTTTTATAGAAGTATCGAATTATGGCCCTGTTCAGTATTTAATTTTTATTACGTACCTACTACACGCAAACATAACAAATATAATATTATTACAATATAAAATAAAAGTATGAATAACAAATAGGCAGGTATTTACTTTTTCCGGCACTGGCAAACACTGACATCGATTCACTCACACTTTTCTTTTCAAAATTCCGGAAACAAATGAGTAACGTTTGTCCTTGGCATTCGTATTTATATTGGTGAAGAAACAAACAAGTTCATGCAAGATTGCAAGCACAGCACAAATCGTATTTCGTCCCTTTGCACGTCTGAACGGGTTGCGTTGCGGGCGGGCGGGCGGCGCTTTGCAAGTCTCGACGCGCGTTGTACTGAATATCGAATATGCAAGTTTTTACAAGTAACAGTCGCTGACCTTCTTAAAATACACTACTCAGAAAAATTAAGGGAGGTTTTAAAACAAGGAAATTAATGCTAAATAAACAGGCTATCTGATCCATATGCCGGCCTAACTGAAAAAAATTTTTTCAAGCCCGTGGACCAAAAAAAAAAAAGCAAAATATTTGCAATATTATTTTTTCGCGCTATCTGTTAAGATGGATTGAGAACCGTAGCTCCTAAAAAATTTTAGCCAAAAAATCTGAAAATTAGAATCTTAAAGCCTCAAAATGCTTTTTTTTTTAAAGTCTCAATACGACCATTTTTCACCGAAATACAGCCTGTCAAAAATCACCGAAAAATTTGGTTTTTTTTTTTGAGTAGTGTATTATCTGCCTACATTGATAAGTAAAGCCAAGCAAACATTTTTGTTCTTTACTATCGAAACCAGATAAATTTTCGTGGACGCCCACTTACATCTTGTGAACCCCCACTTTTTTTTCACGCCAACGTACACCCCCGTCGAGTCTCCCGTGGACCCCTGGTCCACCTGAACCACCTTGGGAATCACTGCTCTAGATAATAATACCATCTACTAGATTAAGGGATTTTATTTAGTAGTAGTTATTTTAAAGTGGAGCGAAGTTAGAACTTTTAATTTTGTCATTAATAAACTCTTTTCTTTATTTAAATCTAGCGTTTCACTGAATCACCAGTTTTACCTTTTAGGACGCAACGGTTGTACCATATTAAAAAATTTTTAACAACTACATAACCCTTCAGTATTTTTTCATTTTTTTGAGCTGAAGTTAGATTCTTTTTATTTTAAAATGAATGGTGCTCAAAATCTGTACAATCAAAATTTTGAACAACTATAGAGACTATTTTCAAAAGACGTACAAAAATTATCTCTTATCCATATCATCTACCAAAAAAAAACTGAGCTAGTTTATGTCTAATTTCTCTAGTTCTTTCAGTATTAATATCCACTCAATCCATTCTCAGAAATTAAGATATACGTAAGGGGCAAATGACGACTTCTATTTAATAAATAATATATTTATTAAAAGCAAAGAAGTTAAGACGTTTCAAAATTGCGCCTCAAAGTGCGGGCGTTATTAAAGGGTTACAAAGTGCGCACCAAACGAGAGGCAATTTTTTTAACACGTCACAAGCCTCTTCAAATACTCTAATATATAACTTATTGTTTAACTGTGATTAACGATTATACAACTCTTGCTACTGTTGCTGCTATCAGTTTTATACACTTACATATATTAATTTTAGTTCAGATTAGTTTAGCGCTTAACTAGCTGTACCAACATAATTTAGATCAAACTGTAATTTGATATATATTGTACATATTGTGTTTGAATACTGTTAACTTTTTAACTTTATATCAATTAAAATATTTTAAAACAACAAACTTTGTCGGTTTGATGTTCTACATAACAAATATTTAAAAACAAATAAACAATCTGAACAAAAATTTAAAAGTTAAATTGAAGATTATGAAATTAGATACTGAAATTCCTCCGCTTAAACACTGATACTACCTATTGCTAAATTATTAATTCGACATAACGCAACTGAACTAAAATAACAATACAACGTTTATGACCTAACACGTAGGTTGAGAAGTTTTTGGTCTAGCTACTTAAAACACAAGATTCGACTTTATTCATCAATATAGTCTTCTTCAAGAGCGATACAATCAGTCCAACATTTCCATACCTTTCTTGTAGAAGGATTTGTCTTTGCCTTCAGAAAAGGCCTCAGTTTCGGCGATAACTTCTTCAATGGAGCCAAATCTCTTTCCCGCGAACAGTTTTTTTGAGGCCTGCGAATAGATAATAGTCGCTGGGGACCAAATCTGGAGAATACGGTGGATGAGGAAGCAATTCGAACTTTAATTCATGCAATTTTGCCATTGTAACCATTGACTTGTGACACTTGATGAAAGAGCACTTTTTTCTTGTTCCTTTCGATTTCTGCCTTCAAACGCACCAATAACTTTATATAATATTCGCTGTTGATGGTTTTTCCCTTCTCAGGATAGTCGATGAAAATTATTCCATGCGGATCCCAAAATACAGAGCCCAAAACCTTCTCAGCAGACTGTCTCTTTGGTTGCTTCGGGCGGCTTTCACCGGCTGCTGTCCACTCAGCTGACTGCCGATTTGATTCCGGTTGGTAGTGGTGGATCTGTACGACCGCGTTTAAATTCAGCATACCAATAAATGATAAGTGATTTTCTAGGGGCAGAGTCCCCGTGACACTTATCACGTCATTGCTTTGCTTGAACGGTATTTGTTCCCATCAAAAAACAGTGTTTAATCAACACCCGAAATTCGATTTTTTCCATTGTTTTGAAAATATCAAAAGTAGCGTCACTAAAGCCACACTTTTAAACAAATGTCATGAAATTTTAACATGTATTGTTTGAAGGTTGGTACTTGCTAGAAATCATATGGAGGTACGTGTTATGTATATATCTTAAGAAAGCAAATAATTAGCTTTGGAACATACCAATGTTCTATCTGTTGTGGGAGTGAATGTATCTTATATTTTGCCTGAAAATTTCTTTATGAAGGTGAGCTTCCTTTCCTTCGTAGGCCTTTTTGTGTTTACGAGTAAATTTGTCAAATGAGAAATCAACGGGTCCCTCTCTTTCTGGTTTGATGAATACAGCCATTGGATTAAAAGTGTAAATGTGTTTGCTTCCAGGCCCAGGGAATGCACCACATATTAGATCTAAATAATTGTTTAGTAGTTATCAGTGTTATTATAACAATATTAATAATCTTATTTCAGACTGGCTTTCCTCTACAACTCCTTATAAAAGTTGTGTGTGGTAAAAACTATCCAAGAAAAATATTTATTTAAAAAGGACAATTTCTGTGGGCGGCTTGATTACGAAATATTATTCTAAATAGTGTAACATAAAATTCATTTTATATTCATTTCTGATTTTTTTTAGTGTTCCATACGAAACGCTTATGAGATCACTTCGGTGGCCATCTGTCACACCCGGTTTTTTCCGAAAGTTGAAATTTGGCACAAATATAGGAATTGTTGACCCACTCAGAGCCATGTAGTTTTGAAAGTTAATGGCAAGAAGAACTTGTTAAACAAACTACCGACCAATCGCAATGCTTTCAATAATATCAAAATTTATGGAAAATGCTATAAATCAGCATCTTCTAAAATATCTAGGATTCAATATTCTTAACCACTATCTATATGCCTTTCGTAAACAAAGATTAACCCGATATCTACTAACTTACGTAACACATGTTAGGAACAACCTAACTGTATATTTTGGAGAATCTTGAGCGGTTGTATTCGACCTGATTGTTGGCTAAGTTACGCTCTTATGGTACGTGTATCTCTGAAAGGTTTTATTTATGGCTCTGGTGTTTCCTCAGAGACCGTTCTTTACGAGTAGTAGTCGACAGATTTCTTTCTTATACCTTCACTATCATACCAATACCAAGGAGGGATCTTACTTGGTCCGACCATCTTGTCGGAGACCGTCCCCTTGTTCTTCTACCTCCTACTTTCCCCGTTACTACAAGCTTTCAGGTACCTACTGTCTATTAATTCTGTTTGAAGGTCGGTCATTTATACTAAGCTCGTCAAGAATAGATACATTAGTACGATGTTCGTTATATGACACTCTGAGGATTCTTCGATATGCACGCATCATTTCGTTTTTGTCACCTTGTTTAATGGTTCATGTTTCCGATCCGTAAGTTGCTATAAAACTGCGCCTGCAGGTCGCTGGGTGGATTGAGTAGCTTAGTGGTCTGTTGCCGCTCCCATGCCCGGGTAAAGGAGGAAGGTTCCCAGATCAGGCTAACAACCTACCTGGGATAAAAAAAACCAAGAACACTCACAGATTGGGAGAGACCAGGAAGTGGAAAAGAAAATCAGAGAACGCAAAATAGACATATGCGCCTTACAAGAAACAAAAAAGAAGGGAAAAGGACAAATGATATTAGGAGAATATATCCTGCTTACAGTGGTGTGGTGAAAGACCAGCTGGCAGAGGAAGGAGTAGCCCTGATGATAATGAAATATCAGTATATATCGGAGAGAATATATAATAAAAGATTGTTTTTAGTCAATTTCCACTGGTTTATTTAAATTGCGATGACGCGTTTCGCTGTCGATGCAGCTTCTTCAGATCTACATTTTACACTGTCAAGTTAGGTTTAATGTTCACAATTTTATATAATTTCTTAATGATAATATTACACTTAATTAAATTACATTGATAGTATTGGAAAACCCACACAGATTTGGAATAAGAAAATAAAGTCAATAATGGTGAATTGCTTAAATCTGCCTGGTCGTTGAGTAAAGTACCTGTAGTCCTTATTCGATTTATTTGCATTGTCTCTAAAAGGTTTAGTTTTAAACCTTTTTGTTGGGTGTGTAAAATTTTGAAATTCTTGTTAAATGTGTGATTTTCTGTTAAAAGGTGATGTGATATGTTGAATTAGATTTTCTATGGATGAAACTTTTTTCGTGTTCTGTAATTCTTTGTATAAATGTACGTCCAGTTTGTCCTATGACCCACATGTTAATTGATAAACCCCAGATTTATGGTCTTTATTGATTTGTGGTTTGTAGTTTTTAAGATATTTCCCTATAGTATTGTTAGTCTTGTAAGCTATGTTGATATTTTTTTGATTTAAAAATTTCCCCAGTTTTTCCGATGATTTGCCGAAATAGGTTAAGGCAATCTCAGAAATATACCCACGTTTTTAAGGATAGAAATATCACATTTAAATGCTTAACCTATTTCGGCAAACCAACGGAAAAACTGGGGAAATTTTTAAATCGAATAAATATCAACATAGCTTACAAAACTTACTTGGGGCGTGTTTTGTGAAGTCATTGATCATTTTAAATCTGTAACAAAATTTTTTATTTTAAAAACAATCAACGTGCAGAACACTAACTGCGCAAGTCCTACGTGCACTAGGCCGGTTTTTTTATGTTCTTTATTATTTCAGTGATACAAACCGCGTAGTCTACGCGAGCTGAATCACGGACACCCACCATTATCTTATATTTCATTTTTAATTTTTACTATAAGTGCTTGGACGGAAAACAACTGTCAGAAATTAAAAGTTTAAATTATAGTTATCCAATGTAAATATATATTGGACAAATTAACTATTTTTATAATATGTTTACGCAATATATCTTGCCTAAATGTGAACAAACGGTATATTTCAACACGGCCTCAGGCGAGCTAACTAATAAAATGGATTTTAAGAAACTAACGATCTCACTAAATTAGTAGGACTTATAATACTTCATAAATAATGATCTGTAATGGATATAAAGAATATACTTTGAAGAATTTTTAATTTACTCTAACTTTACTAAGCTAAAGTCACTTCACTTCTTTAACTTTTATATCAAATAGTTATATAATAATTTATTTACTAATTTATCAAGCTACTTGAGAACAGCTAAGTCCTTTGTTATGATAATATCTGCCTCCAAGACAAAATGTATAACAACGTCAAAGACACCCTTAAGATGTAAACTTGAGGTGGACGGAGAAGTTATTAAATAGCAATTAAAATTTAAATATCTAGGCATAGAAACATCTGCTTATGGTGATGCAAAGGAGGTAAGGGAACAAATGACAAAAGCCGCAAAAATAGCAGGGAGGCAAAACAATATGGTGAAACAAAGACATGGGAATCGAAGCCAAACCGAGAAGACCTGTTATGGCATATTCTGCGAAAACCAGGTCAGAAACATTGAAAACCAAAAGACTACTGGAATCAACAGAAAAGAAGGTACTTCGCAGAATAGCCAGAAAGACACTTTTAGATGGGGAGAGAAGTGAAAGAAACAGGTGTGGGCTAGAGGATATCAACGATTGGGTAATGAGACGGAGAAGAGAGTGGAATGAACAGATTGGTAGGATGAAAGACGGAAGAATGGTGAGAATTGCTCTTGATAGGTCACTATTAGGACATGGGAGTGTGGGCCGTCCTCGGAAGAGGTGTTGTGATGATCTGAGTGTGGCGGAATAGTGGCGGGCAGGTAGATGAGATTGAACTGGCGATAAGCCTAAGTTAGAGAAACAAGAAGAAGAAGAAGAAGAAGATTTAGCAAAAATGGACATTAGAAAAATCTTTTCAAGAAGATATTGAAAAAGGGTAGTAGAAGTAAGGAGTAGGTAGCAAAAAGTGGTGGAGATAACGAAAGATGTTGCTTTACAACGGTCGTTGTTATATCAGCATATTTACGTTTTAAAAAAATCCGAGGAAGAGCATCAAACTTAACTGAATTATGAACTAGCGCCTTATCCTCTCTGGTTAAATTCGAAAGATAAAAAAATCAACGTTATACGAACTATTTTCCGAAGTCTCCATAATAATTAATGATGCAGAAAATTTTTTTTACGTAATTGGTAGAGGTATATTATTACACCGATGTAAATGACAATTAGAAGAAAAAATGGGAATAAGATGTAATATTAATATTGTGGGTGGCTAAATGTACGTAAATGTGTACGTAGTATTTGAGGATTATAAAAAGACAGTATAAAATCAGCCGAAATAAATAGGTGTGCACTCAAAAATAAATCTGCAGATTGAGTTTAAGGGAAATTGTCCCTTAAAACTGGCCAAGGAAAATTTCTTGCAAATAATAAAAATAAATGTCTACTCATAGAAATGTGGAAGAAAAAAATGTTTGACAATGTCAGAAATATATTGGTAACATAATTTCTACATAGAACTACTTTCACATTTCCCATTTCATTTATTGACAAAATTAGCTAGTAACTAGACTATAACTAATATACATTGATAGAATAAGCGTGTATACATTTTGAATCTTAAGATATTGACATCGAATGAACCTAACTACTTAGCCTAGGTATTGACAAACTTAAGATATTTCAACTTAAGATATTTCATGAATATACTTTAAAACAGAACTTAATGAATAAACTTAAGATATTTCAACTTAAGATATTTCATTAACGTGAGCTTAAGTACTTAATATTAACTGAAGCTAATCCTGGGTCATCGGGTCGCTGGGTCTTAGTAGACGTCGGCGGGCATGGCGTGGAGAACTACTTTATTAAGCCTACATATTTGAAGAATATATACACTGACTCACAGCTTAAATGATGCAGTCGCTATAAGAAAAGACTAACTGGTCTCAGTGCCTCTTTATTTATTTGGAAAAAACAACTTATTGAAATTAAATTAGTAAAGAGTCTTCTAAAAAAGTATGAATTACTTTTTGTCTTAAATATGCCTTACTTAATTAACAATAAATAATTAATTAAATTATATGCGATTTTAACCTCACAGCTTAAATGATGCAAAATTCAATATACCAAAATTATTAGAGAAAACAAACTGTAGAATTTGAAATAAGCCTGCTAATATTTGGTCGGGCCTCCCTCATTACCAATAACGGCTTGTAATCTTCTGGACATTGATTCAACTAACTTTCTAGTATACTCCGGGGAAATAGTGTTCCATGCTTCAGTAATTTTCATTTTTAATTCAGTTTTATTTGATATTGGGGCACTATTTACTTTATTTTTTAACGTCAGCCACAATTTTTCAATTTCATTTAAGTCTGGTAACTGAGCTGGTGTTTTAATAACATTTGGACAGTTATAAAGCAACCAACTGCGGACTCGAAATGACGTGTGCTTTGGATCATTGTCGTGATAGAACCGATAATTGTTTTTAATATCTTTCTGGGCACTAGCGACGAGATGCTGCCTTAGTATATCCAAGTACACATATTGGTTCATATTCCCTTCGACGAAATGCATGTTACCTACTCCTGCAGATGACATACAGCCCCATAACATCACTCCACCTCCACCGTGCTTTACCGTAACTTTCATATTTTTCAATTTTAAGTCATCGTTAGGCTTTCTCCACACTGATATTTTTCCATCGGACCCAAATAAGTTAATTTGGTCTCATCAGCAAATATTACTGAATTCCAGAAGTTCAAGTCTTTATTGATATGCTCTCTGGCAAATTCCAATCTCACGCGTCTATTTCTTTGGCTAATGAAAGGCTTATTTCTAGCAGTTCGACCATGTAAATTATTATTTCGCAAGATCCGTCGAACTGTTTCGGGGTTACACCTTTTTCCAAACTGTCTTTCCACCTCGGCGCACAACTTTGGCGCACTTTTTTTTGGATTATTTGATACCTCTCTTAAAATCCATCTTTCTTCACGTTCATTGAAGATCTTATTTGGAGCCAACCTTGACTTATTCTCGACTCTATTTTCATTTCGGTAACGTTCAATGATATGCTGAACAGTTGACGGACATTTATTTACCATTTTGGCTATGTCTCTTTGGCTGTATCCATTCCTGTAATGAGTAATAATTAAATTTTTCTCAGAAATTGTAGTTCGACGACCCATTCTTAAACAATTTTGTTTTATTGAATGAAAAAATGTCAAACTAAACAAAAAACAATTGCACTAAGAAATCAAAGCAACGCCGCCTTCGTAAATTTCAAAATGCGATAAGTTTTGACCCCTGCCGTTATTTTGCATCATTTAAGCTGTGGCGTTAAAATTGCATATGATTTGATTAATTATTTATTGTTAATTAAGTAAGGCATATTTAAGACAAAAAGTAATTCATACTTTTTTAGAAGACTTTTTACTAATTTAATTTCAATAAGTTGTTTTTTCCAAATAAATAAAGAGGCACTGAGACCAGTTCGTCTTTTCTTATAGCGACTGCATCATTTAAACTGTGAGTCACTGTAAATGGACAGAAAATACCTTAAATTTGGAAAGAAGCATAGATAATACCAATCCACAAAAAAGGGGGATAGAACTAGCTGTCCAAACAATAGTCGAATCTACGAAAAAATTTTAAGAAATATAATTGAGGATGAATATAGTCCCCACAAGATTGAACAACAATCTGATCTTAGAACTGATGATAGATCGTGTGTAGACAATATATTTAGTGTAATTCACTTAAATAAGAAAAATACATCAACGACCAAAGCGTATGATACCATCCCAGTGAAAACACTACGGCAAATATGAGAATGATTAACCATAAACAGTACAGTAATCGCCGCAGTAAAGTAGCTGTACGACCAGCTACCTTTTCGAATAAAGTTGGGAAACATTCCCGCCGAAAATTTTTCTGTAACAAAGGGTGTCAGACAGGGTTGCTATCTGTCTCCTACATTATTCAAAATTTTTCTGTATGAGGCATTAGAGAGATGGCAAAGAGCATGTGGAGGAATGGGAATACAGCTGACAGACGAAACAACGTTGTACATTCTACATTTTGCGCACGATTAGGTGGTTATTGCTCAGAATAAGGAAGATCTTAAATTTATTGCGGTATAACAGTTAACTGCAAGAAAACTAAATATTCGTGGATAGGAGGAAAAACAGGGAAGCTTTACTCTAAATACCGGTGAGGTCATCGAAGCTGGTAAAGAGTATATGTATATATATATATATATATATATATATATATATATATTTATATATATATATATATATATATATTTAATTTAATGATGTTGTGTTAAAGTTATTATTAATAAAACTAGTGTAGAATAAGAATAAGATATTAAGTAATAAAGTCAAGAATTCACATGAGTAGTGTGAAGTTGAGTTAGCCTGAATGGCCGTAGGTCGCTTATACATAAAAACGTTGGTTAATCCATGAAAATGCAAACTATAACACAGTAGATAAAATTACAAAAACCAGATTAAAACAGGGATGTGATTGAGAACCTTGGATGTTGAAAACATTATTAATTACTTCACCTGAGACAACCACCCATGGCCACCACCATATAGGAAATAAATGACAAACAAGACAGGAGACAGCTGACCGACAGAGATAAGGGGCTTATTTTGAACTCAAATAACCAGAAAAGGGTCGACACCCGGAAGGAAACCGATCAAGATTGAGAAATGCATGTATGGACCTTTAAAGCAAGAAAGAGATAGCCAATTGAGCTACCTAAAACCGGTATGGAACCAAGGATAGGAAAAACCGCAACCTAATTTTGGGTTAAGGGTAAACGAGAGAGAGAGAATAATGGGAGCAACAAGGAGGATGATCGTCTATTATATTAATAATTTATTATTAATTAATTTGTTAATTTCATTGTTGATATATGACTGGAGGAAGAGGTTGTTTACAGAAATATATGAAGATTGACAGTTCCAGGAGGTAGTGAAGGGGAGTCGTTAGACACTGTCAGTGGAAGGAGGACAGTAATTATTAAGTGCACAAAATGGCCCAGACCAAGTGGAAAGCATCTCTGGAACCCAGGAACAAAGAGACCCGTAAACAAAGAGAGGAAAGAGGAAAGAAGACAATGGAAGTTACACAGCTAAGAGAGAGATGACTACTGTTTCAATTCAGATGGATCATAAAACACTTGAAGACAAGGAATTATCGTGTGGTATTGATTTATCACAAGAGAGGAGGAAACTATATATGTTACTGAGACCATCATCATTCTTTTATTGATATTGAGGTGATTCTCCAGGATGTAACACATTTCAAGGAATTCTCTCTTACAAAAGATTTTTAGAGAAATGAAGTATTTTTGGGTTCCCTGAAATTAAAGGAGTGTCCATTGTCCACAGAATGGGTCGCCAAAGCACATCTTTGCGGATGGCATCTAGTATCACTTTTATGGAGTGCAATACGACGATTCAAGGATTGAGAAGTCTGGCCAATATAGATTGATGGACAATTGAGGCAGGAAATTGAGTACACTAAATCTGACATGGAAAGAACTGGCAACGGGGCCTTCAACTTGCTGAAAACACGTCTATTTTTAAAGAAATAATATTTTGCAATTTTAATGTTAGGAATGACACGCAAAATATGGACTAATTTGTTGGTAAGGCCAGGAATGAATGGTAAAGAAAGCAACGACCAATTTATTTCGACTGGGGGAGTTTGAGGAAGAGAGGAGATTTGCGGTAGATGGAGGGGAGGGGGTTCTGGGGGAATTTGGTGGATATGAGTAAGCTGAGATTGACTTCATCTTTGGTTCTTAGCAAGAGTTTGCGATTGTATCCATTTTCTATGAAAAGGTTTGTGGGTGTTTCTTGTGACTGGTGTAGGAAATCAGAATGGACTATTGTCTTCAATCTTCTATATAGGCCTTTGATGACGTTGACTTTCACTTTCCAATCATGGCCAGAGTTTGCATGGATATATCTCCCAGAAGAAGTAGGTTTTCTATACCAATCAAGTTTGATGATGTTATGGGAGTCTCTAACGACTCTTGTGTCCAGAGAGAGAGAAATGCATTTTTATGGATTAACCAACGTTTTTATGTATAAGCGACCTACGGCCATTCAGGCTAACTCAACTTCACACTACTCATGTGAGTTTTTGACTTTATTATGATTAATATCTTATTCTTATTCTACACTAGTTTTATTAATAATAACAACTTTAACACATCATTAAATTAAAAATTGTTCCAAGCTCTATCAGTGAATATGTTTTGTTCTCCATTTCAGTTCTTGCCCTGAAGAAGGTCCCAATCTAGGACCGAAATATTGGCTTAATGAAAACTGTGTGATCTCTTATCACGCCCTTTTTGCTGAGTTCCCCAACTAAGATTTTATTTTTAAGAATTTTGGTAGATACGGCAATTTTTTGCTCTCTTTTCTGTATTTATATATATATATATATATATATATATATATATATATATATATACATATATATATATATATATATATACATAAATATATATATATATATATATATATATATATATATATATATATATATATATATATATACAGTAAAACCTGTTAAAAGCGGCCACAAAAAATTTAGGAATATTGGCCGTTTAAGACAGGTGGCCGTTATTCCCAGGTTTTGACCCCTATAAATAAAAGACCTGGTGATTGGGAAGACCCAAGAGGATGGAAACTGGGAACCGGAAGGCGAAGAACGCTATAATAAAAAAGAAACCAGATTGATGATGAAGATGTATTAGATTATATATATTTTTGGTTTTATTTATTTATTTTATTAATAAATATGTTAATGGGTGAACTTTTTAATATATCTTATGAACATTACAATCCGAAGAGTTTTATGAAAATTCATTCAAAGTAATTTCAGAGATTTTTGAATTTTAGCAGCTTTAGACACTCTACTGTTAATACAGTTAGTAAATCAATAAACCATTAAATTTGTATATTTACCTAAAACATTTTGAGTGTAGTAGACTACACGTATACTTACTACAATGCTAGATTATTTATTTTAAAATAATAAAATTAATTTTCTAATAACAGTATAGTACTGCCATTCTTTTCTAAGTTGTTTTCTCTGTTGTAATTACAAAAATTTGTAAGCACGTACCAGATCAATTCTGTAATAAAATTAAAGTTATAAATAGAGGGCTCATTTTCAACGGTAAAGGAAGTTAAAACACAATAGGGAGATTTTGCAATGCTTATTTTTCACAGGTCTTTGTTCCTATCGTTATCTCAAGCATGTTCAGTATTAACGCGTAGGAACTGCACTTTCACACTACGGAGAAATTGCAATAAAATAAACTAAAAGGAAGGTTAGGTCAGTATTCATCTTCTATAAATTTTTTTCGTTCATTTCTTGTTAAGCACAGCGATTATTAGTATTTGATAGGTCAACAAAAATTTCTAAATTAAAATTGTGTCAAAGTAAACCCCATAGAGTAGCAAAACTCAGGGGTAACCGTATAAGAAAATCAGATCTCAATTTTAAAGAGGTCACGTTGCAGTCCTCCATGTTAAAAAGGGGATCAGAGGGAGATTTTAAATAGAAATAATGTTACTGTGCCAAGTTTTATAATTGAAAATCATAGATATTACACAAATATTTGAAAATTTTTAATTTAATAAAATAAAGTTAATGCATGTTATCTGTTATATCTACTATCCATAAAAAAGGGAATAAAAACGAATGCGACAACTATAGAGGAATCGCCGTGGCCAGCACAATCAGCAGAATTTATGGAAAACTATTAAAGAGCAAAATCGGAACATGAAGACCACAGCATGGAAGCCGAAGAACAGGCAGGCTTTAGAGCAGGAAGATCGACAGTAGATCACCTTTTTTGCCTCACCCAAATTATCTAGAAAAAAAATTCGCCGTAATTCAAGAACTACATATGTTATATGTGGACCTTAAAAAGCATATGATAGTGTGCCACAAAACAAATTACGGACAGCACTCGACAGCACTCCAACAAACAAATATCAACTCGAATCTAATATCCGCAATTAAAAGTTTATATCAAAAAGCAGAAACCAAGGTTAAAGTAGGAAATTCAACATCTAAATGTTTTTATATCAGCAAGGGAGATAGGCAAGGGTGCTGTTTATCACCTAGTGTATTTAAAATATACCTAGAACATGCACTAAAAGGCGACAAGATTGTAATAGCTCAAGATCATGATGATATAGAATATATGACTCGGAAATTGATAGAAGAATACAGAAAATGGGGCTTAGAGGTCAACATAAATAAAACTCAGTATATGACGATTGGCGAAGTGCGGCAAGACTTAAGATTAGAGGACGGCTAGCAAATAAAAAATTGTATCAAATACACGTACCTGGGGGTACAATTGACTGTTGATGGTAATTAAACACAGAAACGTTCAGGGATGAAGAGCTATTGCACAATTAAACCGTGTACTGTGGGACCAAAAAATATCAAAAAGAAACAAGCACCGTATATACAACACGATTGTTAAAAGTATTATAACATACGGTGGTGATGTATGGCAATTAAAGACATCAACCGAAAAAAAAACTCTCGAGGTGACAGAGATGGACTTTTGGAGGAGATCAGCCTGAAGGTCAAGACTGGAACACGTAACCAACTAGCGAATTAGAGAGATAATGAAAGTTTCCCATTCCATAACCGAAGATATAAAAATAACACAACTCAAGTGGTACGGACACGTATAAAGAATGCCAGAAGAACGGCTCCCGAAACAGATATTAAACTAAACACCACAGGGTAGACGAAGAAGAGGACCGTTACGATGAAGTTGGAAAGAAGGAGGAGCGAGAGGTATTCGAGACAGGGATTTGGATGAACACATTTGGATGGAAGACGTTGTAATGCGATATATATATATATATATATATATATATATATATATATATATATATATATATATATATATATATATATATAAGTTAATGCAGCATGAGTAATATAAAAAAAACAAAATGAAGAATGGAGCGCTTTGTTAGAAAAAAAGATGAATACAAGTGAAAAACTTGACAGGAAGGCATTTTCAGAAAAAATTTCCAATTTCCAACTGGACATTTGATGACGCGGTTGGTTTTTGCAAGAAAAATCTTTGCTATAAAACCAAGAAAATGTCATAAGAGAAATAGCTTCTCAGAATTATTCAATTTATCGGAGTACGATTTCTTACAAAATTGATATTCTTTAATTAAATCACTTACCTTTTTTTACATTTTTGGGGAAGAAGAAGAAAACTCACTCCTGGCGTACTTTTTGCATTATTTTTACGATTGTCAGTGGCACAACAGTAACCTCCTTTCCACATGATTATATAAATTGTTTGTCAATCTTTTCGATTGTCTTCACTCACAAACGTTTTTAATTCTCTTTTTATACAAACTCTCTCTTCCTTCTGTCTTTAAATTCATATAAACTGCAGTCACATCAAGAAACGATCGATAATACATTTCAAAAGACACATTCCGAGATCAAATGTAAACACTGAGCGGACATTTTGAAAGAGGAACACGTCGATGCACGCGCCTTCAAAATCTCGTCACCAACCATTAGGTTCACCGTGGTTGTGTCTGGCAGGTTTCTATCACTTCCTTCAATATTTCATTTGAAATTAGCACTACACAACAGTTATTACCACTGTACCAAACACTTTATTTTTTCACTCGACACGTGTTACACTAACCATGCGTGCATAGCATCATCAGGAGCCATCAGTAAGTCGATAGTCAGTCATAACTCACGACGCGACGATGCTCACATGGTTCTAGAAACGCGTATCAGGTGCAAAAATAGAGTGTTGGTTGTAGTGGTGATAAGTATTCTATAATATCATTGTGCCAAAGATTGCAAAATCCCAACATAATCTGAATACTAATTAACTGTTATCTGCGTTACTTGCAATAAAAGATTATAATTTCAATTGTACTCTAAAAAAAAAAACAGGTCCTACTATAATAGAGATGAGAATAATGAACTTTAAATAACCTCTCTTATAAGTTCCTATGATCAATCGAGTCGTAATAGTCAGCGAAAGATTTGGATTAAATATGAATATAAAAAAAACCAAGAGGATGGTAATAACAAAGAAAAATCTATCACCAGAATCCCTCGAAATCAGAGATAACACCGTAGAACATGCCTCCACATTTAAAAATTTGGAAACCAATATAAATGACAAGTCGGATCCAAGAAAGGAAATATATTCCCGAATTGAACAGGCCCGAGTAATATACATGAATATGAATAAGTTTTTCCATCGCAAAAGTTTCAGTCTCGAACTCCGAATGAGAATGGTGTATGTATTCTGCCGGGCTGGACCCTTGAGCCTGGCTCAGAGAAAGAACGACAGGAATCCCTTGAAATGTACATTTATAGATGCCTTGTTCGCATTTCCTGGGTGCAGAAAATAAAAAACACAGAAGTACTGGAAAGAATGAATAAAATGAAGGAATTACTAACAACCATAAAAAATAAGAAAAACTCAATAATTCGGAGATATAATGAGGGGCCCAAAGTTCAAATTGCTACGTCTAATTATTGAAGATAAAATAAAGGCAAACAATCAATCTGAAGACGAGAGAATTCTTGGCTAAAGGACATAAGAAGGTGGTTGGGATGTGCTTCGAGTGATATTTTTCGAGCACTAGTTTCTAAAGTTCGTTTAGCTATATGGATTGCCAACCTTCGTGAGGAGACGGCGTAGAAAGAAGAAATTAAGTTCCTAAATAAGGGAAATCGTTATCCTTAATAAAGTTTTCTCTTATTTGGTTTCAATACTGCGCAAGCTCTAAACGGTTGGTGCATGCTTCCAATAAAGATAACAGTTGAGTCCTTATAATTAATTTCTTCCCTTTACTATTACGCATGCTTCAAATAAGATAACGATAGTGGTGTATCAAAATAAGCGTTGCAAAATCTCTCTAACAAAGTATTCTTAGCCGACTTTATAGTGAGACTAGACATTTAAACACCTGTAAACTTGGTCCATATTGTACTGTTATTTTAAAGGAGAAACGCATTAAAAGCGCATAATAAAACTAACTAAAGTAAAAGTTCAACAACCAACATAGCTGAGAACGTTTTTATTGCAGAAACAGAGCCGGTAGTTCTATAATTATAAATGTTTAGAAACAAAAAATAAACAATTATGTTCTAGCCGCATATAATGTTAATTGTAATCATTAGGGCCGCTTACAGGCATGAATTATTACTACTTTAACTTATAAGTATACATTTGTCATTTTCGGGTTTAAAAATATGTTTAGTGATATATGTTTCTATTATATTTGTTTATTTTGAAACAGCAGGGGAAATTTCTTTTGATCTTCCGCCTGCTGCTCTCAGTGAGTAACGTTTATAACAAAGAGTTTTCGAAAAAGTATTGAATCTTTTAAAGTTAAAAATTGAGACAATTGTTTTGTTGTGTTCCGTAAGAAACACTTATAAGATCACTTCGGTGTCTGTCTGTCTGTCTGTCACACCCGATATTCTCCGAAACTATTTGACATAGAAAGTTTAAATTTGCCACTAATATAGGAATCGATGACCTCATCAGAGCCATGTAGTTTTAAAAATTGATTTTTGACTTAAGGGATTAGCTTTGGGGGGTAAAAGAGGAAGTAAAAAAAATTTATTTACCAGATCATCAAGTGTGATGTCAAATGAAAGCTTGTAAAAATACGAGTTAAAAATATATATATAATGTAATACTTGTGCGCACTTTTTTTGTAACATTTTTAAAACATTACGAAAAATCGCTGTCTCCCCACTTATCTCGAAAAGTACTGATTAAAAAATTTTGAAAAAAATTCTGGAATATTCTCCACAAGGTGCAGATGGAACGAAAATTATTACGAGTGCATTAGCTTTAATAATTTATCTGGTATATAAAAAAAAATTCAAGGTCATCAGTTTTCAGAAAAGATCGGACAAAATTTTGTTGAAAATTCATTTGGGGTGTGTTTTGTGAAGTCACTAATCATTTAATTGTATAATTTTTTGTTACTTTGTGTCAATACATTTTAAATTTTTAAATGAAATGAAACGAATTACTTTGTTATTTGTCACTTATTTTTTTATTTATCTGCTACTGCAGTTTCGCAGGTTTTCTACATTATCAAGCGTAATACTACACACTAAGCTGGTTTATTTATGATTTATAACAGATTTCCAGGTACAATTTGGAATTACCCTTCATTAAATTTCAATGAACTTAAATTAAATTATTTTATTACAAAGGGTTAAATGACATTATTGTTTAAAATTTGAAGAAATACTTTTCAATATTTTCTTAAAACTTTTAACAAAAATTCTTTTTTCAAAGATATATCTAAAAAACTTTTAAAATACGCCAAACAGGGTTGAATTCTGAACATCTGTTTGATTATTTAACATAATAGGATTGTATCTTTATTTTTATTGTGCTTGTAGATCGATCTCTATAGCTTCTAAAATATTTAATTTTCTTCCTTTCTGTGCTTTATGTAATATTTGTAGACTATTTATGTCTGGAAAAATATGATTTGTTTGGCGGAGGTGGTTAGCAAAGTTGAGTTTTCTTTGTTTAATCTAAAAGATGGTCTTCTTTAAATTTAGTATCGAAATTTCTCTCTATTTGGCCTATATAACAGCTATTACATTCATTACATGACAGTTTATAAACTCCAGAGTCTTTGTATTTATGAGTTTTGTCTTTAACATTGAAAAAGAGGGAGGACAGTTTTTGGGGTGATTTAAAAGCGATATTTATGTTGTCTTTTGCGAGTATATATGCAATTTTATTATAAATTGGTCCGAAATATGTCAATGAGGAAAAAGTTCGTATTTCATTGTTTTTAACGTGTGAATAAATATGTCTTAAATTTAGTTGTTTTTGTCTATTATTTAATTAGGTTATCTATGGTTTTTTTCTGAAATCCGGTATTAAGGGCAATATTCTTGATTGTACCAAAGTCTTTCTCTAAATTTTGTTTATTTAAAGGGATGGAGAATGCTCTGTGAATCATGGATCTATAGGCTGCGAGTTTATGTGTTGGGGTGGCATGAATTATTGGGAATAGTGGTGTCTGTAAAAGTGGGCTTTCTAAAAATATCGAATGAGAGTTTATTGTTATCTTTGGTGATGGAGAGGTCTAGGAAGTTTATTTTATTATTCATTTTTAGTGTTCCGTACGGAACACTTATAAGATTACTTCGGTGTCTGTCTGTCTGTCTGTCACACCCGATTTTCTCGGAAACTATTTGACATAGAAAGGTGAAATTTGGTAATAATATAGGAATTGATGGCCTCATCAGAGCCATGTAGTTTTAAGAATTAAATTTTGACTTAAGGGGTTAGTTTTGGGGGGTGAAGTCGGAAGTGAAAAAAAAATTTTTTTACTAGGTCATCGAGTGTGGTGTCAAATGAAAGCTTGTGAAAACACGAGTAAAAATATATATATATAATATTATACTTGCGCGCACTTTTCTTTGTATTATTTTTAAAAATTCGCGAAAAATCGCTGTCCCGGGCCTTATCTCGAAAAGTACTTATCAAAAAAATTTCGAAAAAAATTCTGGAATATTCTCCACGGGGTGTAGATTGAACGAAAATTATCACGAGTGCATTACCTTTAATAATTTATATGGTATATAAAAAAACAAAAATTTCAAGGTCATCAGATTTCAGTAAAGATTGGAAACAAACTTTGTTGAAAACTCATTTGGGGTGTGTTTTGTGAAGTCACTGATCATTTTATATCACCGTAACATAAATTTTGACTTAAGAGGTTCGTTTTGAGGGGTGAAATCGGAAGTGAAAAAAATTTTTTTTTACTAGGCCATCGAGTGTGGTGTCAAATGAAAGCTGGTGAAAACACGAGTAAAAGATATATATATATATATATATATATATATATATATATATATATATATATATATATATATATATATATGTATATATATATATATATATATATATATATATATATATATATATATATATAAATATATATAATGTTATATATATATATATATATATATATATATATATATATATATATGTATATATATATATATATATATATATATATATATATATATATATAAATATATATAATGTAATACTTGCGCACACTTTTCTTCGTATTACTTTTAAAAAATCGCTGTCACCTACCTTATCTCGAAAAATACTGATCAAGAAATTTTGAAAAAAATTCTGGAATATTCTCCACGGGGTATAGATTGAACGAAAATTATCACGATTGCATTACCTTTAATAATTTATTTGGTATATAAAAAAAAAAATTTCAAGGTCACCAGTTTTCAGTAAAGATTGGAAACAAACTTTGTTGAAAACTCATTTGGGGTGTGTTTTGTGAAGTCACTGATCATTTTATACCACCCTAACAAAAATTTTTATTTTAAAAACAATCAACGTACGGAACACTAATTGTGCAAGTTCAACTTGCACTTGACCGGTTTTTTTATTTTTGTTTCTAATGTGAATTTTATATTCGATTGTATTCCATTCAAGGAACTTAGGGAGGATTGAAGGGATTTGTCGTCTCCCTTAAAACTGATCATTTTATACCTCCGTCACAAAAATTTTCAATTTAAAAAAGTAATCAACGTACGGAACACTGATTGCTCAAGTCCGACTTGCACTTGACCGGTCATTCTTCCTTTTAATAAGCAAAATTCATTTTTATTCTACAATATAAGATTTTTCTTGAAAGAAGGAATTTTAATATTTCAAAAATTCATGGGCATCATACCAGTAATATGGCGGCAGGTCACGTGATCATTACAAACTCAAATCCCTTGAGATCAAAGTTGCCGAGTCGGACTGTCGCTACTGTGTTTTATGTTTATTGTGGTAAAACCGTGTGAAATATTATTGCGGATACGTTGTCTTGTGACAATTCAAATAACATTTCTAGTATGGTATTAAATAATAAACCTACGAATAATACACTTCTAATTTGTAATGGTTTCAATTAACATGTTATTGATGCACTTTAAAAATGTATGTTATATCCAAAAGCTAGTAAAGAACTATTGAATATTTCGTTAAAAATAATATTACTATGTTTTTTCCCACCATAATGTGTTAAGAATAACATATTCTTCAAAAAAAGTAAATTGCTTTGGGATTGCGTAACCAAATGAAATCCCTTGTACTCTTTATAGTAGCCTCTTTCATACCTAGTGAATATGTTTCTTAAAGAAGCAACGTTTCTAGCTGTATTTAAGATTGCCAAAGTAATGCCTTTATTTAAGAAACGTTTCGTCCAATACCATTTGAGAAAGAACTGGCAAAAGGTCGTTTTTGAACAAATAACTTATTTTTATCAGCATTTCGTACTGGCTGAATTTAAAATAGAAAAATTTCAGCTTTCCCAATTTTGCAATATGTCAAGCATCTTTGTCAACAGTTAAACAATACCAAAAAGTGTTTTGGAATTTTTATGGACCTACGAAAGGCTTCCGATTTGATCGACCATACTTTGTAAATAAGATTGACCACTGTATAGTCCAAGAGGAAACTTCTAGTCGGCAAGTAAGAACATGTTACCTCTAACTTGTAGTCGATAAAAGCAATTCCTTTTTTTTTAGGTTATTGTTGGATCCTCTGAAAACAATACTTTGTGGAAAGAGATCCATTTCGTAGTTGTTTTCTTTTTTCTATAAGGTCTTTAGTGTTTTGTTTTCATGGTTTCGTTTTGGACAGTGAATTTTTTCTGCTTTTTTAATTACTTTGATTATGTTTATATTAAGGGTTTCAATATCTGGTTCCTCTGCACTAGATCTCACCAGAGCCGCCCGGGCAGTATTTTCGTAGGCCTTAGGGTTAGGCGGAGTGTACCATTTAGTCGGTTTGGTTTTAGTGATTAGTCGCACTATTTCTTTTTTCAGATTTATTTTGATATTAGTCTGTTGTCACTCCCAGTAGATAAGGAATTCAGTACTGTGACATCGCTTCTGATTTGTCGTTTATCGGTAATAAGAAAATCGATCTCATTTCTTGTGCTGCAGCTTGGGCTCACCCAAGTCCATCATCTGTGTGGCTTCTTGAAAAAACTGTTTATAAGATATAAATTGTTATGTTGACAAAAACTCAGTAGTTGCTGGCTCCGTTCGTTTCTTCCATCAAGTCCAAATTTTCCTAGCAATGTTTCCGAGTCGTCTTATCGTGGACGAATCTTGGCATTGAAGTCTCCCATTATAAGATTGTAGTTGCACGGAAATTTATCTTGAGCGGCTGTTATCTCTTCATAAAATTCGTCGCAGTCATCATCTTCATGATCTTGACGAACTATTGAATCATTATTTACTGTTGAATGTTGTAACACTTTTTAAATAAATACATTTTTAAATGAACAATGCACGACATGTTCTTACTTCACTAGGAATAAAAATTTAAACAACTGTTTAAGATCACCACTTATGTTTATTATATTATGGCTGACAATTGTGTCTACACACTGTGACTTCTTCTGGAGCACTATGTAAATTTGCATCGACATAGTGTGTCGAAACAATTGCCAGCAATAATATAATAAACATAAGTGGTGATCTTAAACAGTTGTTTAAATTTTTATTCCTAGTTATTATGGATCTCCATCAAGTAACGGCTAAGTCAGTGCAGTATCTTACTTGACTGACTGTAGTCATTTATTATAGCCACATCTGGAGGATAGGGATTAGGTTGTAGAAATTGCTGAAGGGAGCTTGACTTGAAACTTACGAGTGTACTTCAGGGGTCCTTTCTCCATCCCCTGTTATTTCTAATATTAATAAACGTTTTACCCGAATACTAAGAGATACTGGGTCTACCACGGAAATTACAGTTTTGTCCGTAATCTCTTTTTGAATAAATTAAGACATTGATTTTTGTCCGGCGTCTTAAATTTCATATATACACTTTCGTCCGAGGGTAACGCAGGTAAACAGATGGATGATCTTGACCGTAATTTTAAAAAACTCATGCAATAAAAATAATTATGAAATATTTAGGCTTATAGGGGTGGTTTAACCATAACTCATTATTCCTTGAGGTTTGTTTCATTTCACTTTAATTTATCGAATGATTGAATAAATAGTGGACATGGAAGGTATAAACGTCCAAACAAGTGTGTCTAAACGAGGCAAAGTTTTTTTTAATTGTAAATAATTTTAAATTTAATTTGGCGGATAAATTGTTAAGTGGTGAAGTTAAGTGGAGATGCAGAGTTCCAAGATGTAAGGCTGCTTTATACTCGTATATTGTTGGCGAAGACTACGTGATATCAAAGTGTAATCTGACCAATTGTCATGCCGAAATAAGTGCATCTGACTTACAAAAACAGTTCGTTGCAGTTTCGACAAAACGCAAAGCGTCAGCAGATATAGGACTTCAACCGAAAAGAATTGTTTAGTCTGTTTTGAAAGACAATCAGACCGACTGTGAAAGATTTACGTTCTGTGAAAAGAAGTATTTATGATGTGAGAAGAAAAAAGTTTCCTACACTGCCCAAGTCTTGTGCTGATTTACATCATGCTTTAAATAAGATGACTTCGATTGTCACGAATAGAGGAGATTTTTTAATAATAAATAATTCTGTGTCGAATATGGTAATATTTTCATGCGAAACCAATTTGAAACATTCGTGCGCGTATACTCGTATATTCATGAACGGAACATCCATATATGACCCTAAGCATTATCTACAACTGTCTACAATTCACGGATGCTGCAATGGACTTTATATTATGCTTGTATTTTGTTTATTAAAGGACAAATCGACAAACTCATATGCAAATTGTTTAACCTACATTTTAAATAAATGTAGAGAGTTTAACTTGCTGTTTCAACCGGTAGAAGTTGTGATAAATTTTGAAACATCAGTCCACAAAGGCGTTAAAGAGGTTTGGTGTAATGTGCAAATTATAGGCTGTTGTTTCCATCTCAATCAAGCTTGGTGGAGAAAAATTCAAGCGCTAGGATTAGCCAGAGGCTGTAAGGAGAGGGAAATGGAATGCGTATTGTTTTGGCCTTCTTTTCCTAGGGTTATTTCAATATTTGTCCGGTTAATATTATCTCAAAATACAAAGATTCGGTCATTATAGTATATCGTTAAACTTCTATCTAATTAATCTTTCTTTATAATATAGATCCAGAAATTGTGGGTGAATGCTTTGCTTTTGAGCTAAATGAAATGAGACCTAGCAACCACAGTTAGAAAAATTTGCAGGACTACCACGTAGAAAATTATATAGAAGACGATGTGCTATTTCCACCCAATATATGGGCCGCGAAATCAACTTCCAGCCAGAGATCAACAGATGCATGTCGTTTCACTCACATTTAAATAAATGTTTTAATTCTAGTCATCCTAATATATTTGTATTTTTGGAAACAATTAAACATTACCAATGTGAAATATACGTACAAATACAGAATGTAAATACAGTCAACACTCTATATAGTGAAAGACCAAAATGTTGACCGAAATTTCACTATAGAGGGTTTTTCACTATATAAAGAAAAAATCCATATATATTGGTATGTATGTAAGATATTCTAGGTCTTGAAAAAATTGCACTATAAAGAGTTTTTCACTATATAGAGTTTCACTATAAACAATGTCGACTGTAGTTTCAAACGTTTAACCAGTAAGAAACGAGAAAATTTTTTACAAGAAAATATTGTAAAACTTAATAATAATCAAATTTTTATGCCGCAAAAAGTATTATTAAATTCACATTATTATAGTTTTTAAGAATATTAATTATATGCAATTATATTTGTTCTAATAAACTTTTCGTATGTACTCCTATTTTATTATTTAGCTATATTTTAAACCAGGTAAATCGGACGAAAATGTATATTCCCGAAAATTTGCAGCGGACGAAACTGTATATGTATATATTGAGGTAAAGAGTTTCTTCACATTTTGACCATTAATTAATGCGGGCGGACGAACCTGTATGTGCCCGTCTACCAAATCAGCCAAAAGTCGAAAAAAAGTTTCCTACGGGTAAATAAACTTTTTCAGCATAAAATTAGATATATGTTATGTAACAGTTAATCACGTAACAAGTTGAGTCATATTCCGGATGATTTGTGCGATCCTGTCTTATTAAATAATTATTTTTCTTCGTGTACTGGAGGACTGAATAACGTATCAGCAAATAAAATGATTTATGATAAATCTAATACTCATTCAAAGGTAACAAATGAAAGGAAATTTAGTTTTAATCTAATTACCGAGGGAGAGTTGTTAGTCATCATAAATAAAATCTGTACTAATGTCATAGAAGAGGATGGTATTTCAGTTAAAGATCTTAGACTCTGTCTTCAATACTGCACGCGTCGCTAATAAATATAATCAGTTGTTGTATATTCGAAGGGTACTTTCCGAATATCTGGAAAAAGGCTATTATTAAACCATGTACCAAAGTGACAAACCCCATGGAACCAAAGAATCTACGACCAATTAGTATCCTCCCAACTTTATCAAAAATTCTGGAGCGACATGTATATCAGCAAATGTTTTTATATGTAAATAGTAAACAAATTATACCGAGTTTTCAGTCGGGATTTCGACCTTATTTTAATACTACCACCAGCTTGGTTAATTTACTGAACGAATATTCGTTTCAATGAAGATAAGAATGAAACCATCTGCTTAGCTCTTTGGATTTTAGTAAGGCGTTTGACACCCTACATCATGATCTGCTCTTGGCAAAGCTTTACTATTTTGGCTTCTCAGGCCAGTCAGTTACTTTTATGGAAAATTTTCTCAAAAATCGATCACACTGTGTAGAAATTAGAAAAAATTTTAAATCCATTAAATCTAATTACATACCGCTGACTAAAGGAGTGCCCCAGGGCTCCATCTTGAGTCCACTATTGTTTTCTCTTTATGTGGCAGATATTGATAAGGCGTTAGAATATTCAAAAATGCAACAGTATGCCGATGACTCTCAAATATATATGCCATTTCCTTTAAATAAGTTACGCACTTCTTTAGAATATTTTAATAGGGACCTAAATACATATATAATTTTTGTAATGATCATAGCCTTAAGCTTAATGCACGGAAGTCTTGTTTTATGCTGTTTAACGGTAATAAAAATACAGAGGGTATCCTTTTTGATACCTTTAGACCTTCTATTGACAATACTTTTTTGCCTTTAGTTCATGAGGCCAAAGTATTAGGAGTGATTTTTGACAAATCTCTTTCATTCCAATCACATATTAATATTAAATTAAAAGCTGCTTATATTCGTTTAAAAAAACTGTATAATCTAAGGAATCTTCTACCATCAAAAACCAAATATTATTTGTGCAATAGCTTGATCTTATCTTTATTTGATTATGCTGATGGCTGATGTTGTATATGGCGACTCTTGGTCAGCCCAGTATGATAGATCAATCCAAAAAATACATAACTATTGTATGCGCTTTTCTTTTAACATTCCATTCAGAAATCGAATCACACCCTATTTAAATAAGAGCTACATTTTAAATATGGAAAATCGTAGAAGGTGTCACTTGTATAATTTTGTCTATCGAATTTTTAAATTTGGACAACCCCAATACCTCAAAGAACAATTTAGTGTTTTTCTGCATCCGCACGACACAAGGAACATTAATTCTTTTAGAGTTCTTCAACACAGGAAGGCTGCCTTTCAAAAGTCCTTCATTTTTGTTGCTGTGCATTTGTGGAATTCTTTGTCGCAAGAGGTTAAACAATTATCACCAGACAAGTTTTCTTCCTATGTAAAACACCAACTTATTAACCAGCAAAAGAATTCTAATTTAAGGTAATATTTACCTACTTCTTTGTATATAATTTGAGATCCTTTTAGAGGTGGTACCACTTGCCTACCATGTCATATTATGTAAAATTTACTCTGTTTTATCCATATACATCTCCCCGCGTCTCCGCCGCCAGTTTCGCTGCATGCTCGCCGATCCCTTAGGATTTTTTATTCTTAGAATTTTTACAATTAGTTTTTTATTTATTTTTAATGTATATGTTCGTCCCAGGGTGGCACTACACATGCCCAAATAGTGAAGGGCTTGTGGTATCGGCTATTTATAGTCGCTGTGCCATCCTTTTTGTCGTATTTCGAGAAAATTTAATTTCTGTCATTTTATGAATTTGTAGATATTGGCAAATAAACTGAATTTGAATCTGAATTTGAATCTATTATATTTTATCTATATAAAAATTTAGCCTAGTCTTCACAAAAAGATAAAATTAAATTAGTTATTTGCAACTCTAGAAATATTAATGGTCAATGTTAAAGGCATCATATATAGGAATGTAGGTACTTTTTGTGATAAACACAACGTGCTTCCACCATTTTCAATTTAAAGTAATAAAAACTACCAATAAAAAAAATTCGAACAAAGAATTCGTTTCTACATTTGGACAAATAAATTATTTTTAATAGTGTCGTCGTCCATTGTGCCTTCTGCTAGCGTGGTAGTTTTAAAAATTTTATTACTTCAGAACTATAAATTTTCTTTTATTCTTTTTGTCATTATGTATGCCCTGATAGTGCCTTTTCTGTTTGTTATTTTAACAACATGTGAAATTCAAGCAGATGACCTAATATTGACATCGAGTCAGGTCGAAACAGGTAGATATATTTCATAACTGCTTAATTAATATTTTTTTTTAATCTTAGTAAGGTAATTATAGGTATATACTCTTTACAAGGCGTATCTAAATTAAGTTCATAAATTTTCATCTGGACAGTACATATTAATACTTGCACATCCAAACCTAGCATTTTAAATCAGTGCAAAACAATTTACATTACTTTCTCAAAATTTCTCATTAATTCTAAAACGGTTTGCTAGTCTGATCTAATAAAGTTATGTTTTTAAGAAGTATTAATAATAGGCCAAGAGATCTATTTGTGCAGTTAAATAGTCATGTGAATCATACGGGTCTGTAATTTATATTAGTGGTTGAAGCATGTACATGAAGTTGTTGCAATTTATGTATATACCTTAAAAGATAATTGAAAATATTAACGTAATGGAAATGCAAATACTCAATTTTAAAATAAATACTGAATTTGACTTTCTCACCCTAAACGATAAAGTAATACCGGCATTACAGCTCAATATTTTAAATGGTAGCTACTTTATAGTGATACAATAATCATAAAAAGATGTGAAACAGAAGAAAAAGCAGTTAGGGTTCTCACCTAAAAATTGAAAAAAAGTCATCTCATTTTTTTTGAGACAATAAATACGGATCCGGTGTCAGAAATTGGCGCTCGGCTACGTCCGCACCCGTACGCCTCCCCCAATCCCCGATAATCAAAGAAAAAATTCAATTACGGGCGTTTCGTATTATTAATATGGTTTTTGCTGATACCCCGGATCTGAAAAATCGACAATTTCATACTAGAAGGTTAGTTCAAATTAGTACAGGTTAGTTCAGGTTATTATATTATTTTCTAGTACAAAATTGTTGATTTTTCAAATTTTCCAATTTTTCATTCTGGTTGTGGGCGGTTGGGGGTGGCCGGATGGGGTCCGGGGTGTTAGCAACAACAATATTAGTACTAATAATAATAATAATAATAAACGTCCGCGTATTTGAAAATTTTGTTCTGATTTTCGGGGGTTGGGTTGGCGTAGGGGTGCGCCAAGCGGCAATTTCTGACAAAGAATTCGTGTTCAGCGCCCCCAAAAAACATAAAATGATATATATTTTTTTAAAATTTCTAGGCGAGTACCTTAAAACGAATAATTACCGAAAAATTTCTGTTTAAAGTCAAAATAATGAAAAAATTACATAATTTTCAGATGTCTCGTGCCCTCTAACTCCAAAAAGAACTTAGCGTTATATACTCGAAGTAACCTCTTTAACATTTTTATCCTTATATCCTCTTATAATTATGCTTAAATGTGTTCATACTAACCAAAAATCAGGAAAAATCCTCACAGTACTATTGCAACTGTACAATATTCAACTACCTTCACCCATTTTACCCTTTTTTCTTGAAGTTATGTCACTCAAAAACTGTAGATGCCTTTCCTATTTCAAATATTGTATAGGTATTAAATTTGAAATCTTTGTCCATTTCGGGCCATTGACTTCATAAAACACACCCCGAATGAGTTTTCAACAAAGTTTGTTTCCGATTTTTACGGAAAACTGATGACTTTGAAAGTTTTGTTTTTTTTTATATACCAGATAAATTATTAAAGGTAATGCACTCGTGATAATTTTCGTTCAATCTACACCCCGTGGAGAATATGGAAGATTTTTCGCGATTTTTTCAAAAAAATAATACAAAGAAAAGGGAGTGCATGTAAGATATTATATATATTTTTGAACTCGTGTCTTTACAAGCTTTCATTTGACACCCCACTCCATGACCTATTAATTTTTTTTTCACTTTCGATTTCACCTCCCAAACCCCTTAAGTTAAAGTTTAACTTGCAAAACTATATTAGTACCAAATTTCAACTTTCTACGTCAAATAGTTTCAGAGAATATCAGGTGGGACAGACAGACAGACACCAAAGTGATCCTATGGAACACTGAAAAACTAAAACGAAAATTAGCTAACCCGCTTCGTGTAATCATATGTGAAACTTCGAAAAGTCATTGAATTTAGACACGACCTTTACATAAGAACCATGAACCAACCACAAGAGCACCAATCTTTGTTCGATTTTCTAAATTCAATGATTTAATTTCACCAGTTGAATATTAATTTCAATAGTTAAATATTTTCTTCTGAATTTTTTGCCGGGGCTATAGTAATTTAAAAATATATAGGCAAGTTTTTAGGAGGTAGAAACGAGGTTCTAATAACCAGTCAAGTGCAAGTCGGATTTGAGCAATTAGTGTTTCGTACGTTGATTGTTTGACTTCACAAAACAATACTTTTTGAGATATTTTTGGCAACTTTTTAAAAATAAAGCTAAGAAAAGTGTGCTCAAGTATTACATTATATATATTTTGAACTCGTGTTTTCACAAGCTTTCATGTGACACCCCACTCGATGACCTGGTAATTTTTTTCACTTCCGATTTCACCCCCCAAAACTAACCCTGAGAGGGCCATCAATTCCCATATTAATGCCAAATTTCAATTTTCTATGTCAAATATTTTCGGAGAAAAACGAGTATGCCAGGCGGACAGACAGACAGACAGACAGACACTGAAGTGATATTACAAGTGTCCCATACGGAACACTAAAAAGAGTATTTCTGATATGCATTTTTCTTCGCGAAAGCGATTTTTCTATTTTTTACATTTTCGAATCTTTAGTTGGAAAAAATATTGATCTATTTGTCTAGCAATCTGTTCTACTGTCAGACTGTCTGTTTACCTGTCTATCTGTCTGTTCGATAACTCTCGACCAAAATGAAACATCAAGTTCAAGTTTGGCACACATATAATACTTGAAGCAGGAACGGAACCTATTTTTTTTGGGTTGTACTGCTTAAAGTAAAAGAGCTCTAGATTAATAAATCTTGTTGATTTCTGATATTATTTTTAGATTTTTTCTTTGTCTTTGGTTAGGTAATCAATGAATTTTAAGAATAAAGATCTATAGTATAATATTTATGGAGTTAAAGTTGCGGAGGTTGTATATATCATGTAATTGTCCTTTTCAAAGTTTATGGAGAGAAACAAACCGGAAATTGTGTTATGATTTTATATTATTTATTATTTTCAATTAAATAACGGGTGTTTCAGTTGCGAATATCTCTGAAACCCTTTCCTCCTTCCTCACTTTTTTTTATTAATATCTTATCACAAGGCACTTGAATTAGAGAATTCTTTAATATAAGAACGTCAAATTCAGTACTTATTTTAGAACTACGAATTTACAATGGAGGTGCTGTATAAATCAATTTATTGGGCCTTCCAGTATATGTTCATCAATAATTAAAAATATTACGTCTTAAAATTCTGTAAAAGTTGACTAAACTATAGTTCTACATCCGTCATTGCAGAAGAAAAATAAACGGTCAAGTGCAAGTTGAACTTGCACAATTAGTGTTCCGTACGTTGATTGCTTTAAAAAAAAAATTGTTACGGTGGTATAAAATGAGCAGCGACTTCACAAAATACACCCCAAATGAGTTTTCAACATAGTTTCTTTCCAATCTTTACTGAAAACTGATGACCTTGAAATTTTTTTTTTTTTTTATATACCAGATAAATTATTAAAAGTAATGCACTCCTGATAATTTTCGTTCAATCTATACCCCGTGGAGAATATTCCAGAATTTTTTCAAAATTTTTTGATCAGTACTTTTCGAGATAAGGTGGAGGGACAGCGATTTTTCGCGATTTTTTAAAAATAATACAAAGAAAAGTGTGCGCAAGTATTCCATATTATATATATATTTTTTACTCGTGTTTTCACAAGCTTTCATTTGACATCACACTCGATGACCTAGTAAAAAAATTTTTTTTTTTCACTTCCGATTTCACCCCCCAAAACTAACCCCTTAAGTCAAAATTTAACTTTCAAAACTACACGGCTCTGATGAGGCCATCAATTCCTATATTATTACCAAATTTCAACTTTCTATGACAAATAGTTTCGGAGAAAATCGGGTGTGACAGAGAGACGGACAGACAGACAGACAGACAGACACCAAAGTCATCTTATAAGTGTTCCGTACCGAACACTAAAAAATAATACAGTAATTAAATCGGTAAACGGGCCGTATTCCAAAAGTAAAGGCCAATTGCTTATAATTAAATACTCGTACTTCCCTTGCAGACTGCTCTAAAATAAGTACAGAAATTGGACTTTCTCACACTAAACCATAACCTAATTGAAGCAATACTACTGAATATTTTCAATGATCGATTATTCATGGTGAAATATTAATCACGAAAAAGACAGATAAATGGTCTGGAGATATTTGTAAATAGAATCTTACTTTATTCTTCCATACTGGTTTTCAATTTCTCCACTGCAAAAACCGACATCTCATTTCGTTCTAGAGTCATCATGCCAACAAATGGGGATATCGACACACAGATCAACAGACAGGTAAACCGACGAAAATTAGAATACCACGTTTTTCGTAATACAGGGAACCGGAAAAAATGAAAATATTTTGGAGGGGGATTTCTCATCACAGACTTCAGGAAAGCCTACAATTTTTAAAGACACTTTTCGGTATTATGTTATAAGCGTTAGTACACTATTTAATGAAGAGTAAACATTTCTGTTTTAAATTTGTTTCTACTTACTAATAACTCCTGTATGCACTCATGCTAGTATTGGGGTCCTTGAACGTTGATCAATGATCATGAAATGCATTACTCTGATTTATTGCGTCGGGTCATTCCAGGGAGAAAAAGATGGTAGATATAGATCTAAGCTATTCAGAATGAAAAAAAAATAACGTTTTACATAAAATCCGTGCCCAAGCTGTCCAGATTTTTTACAGAGACCGGCATGTACCCATCTAAGTGATAAATGATCAGCTTAAGGTAGTACTATACATTGTGCACTCTCATAAATAACAATTTGTAGTAGATATACAACATGTAAGTAGAAAAATAATTGCTTTTACGTCCCTTGAAGGGAACGACGTGTCGTATGGCGTTTTCTTTTAGTTTTAAATGGAATCCTGTTTTAAATTTTTTTATTTGTCAAGGTTTATAATGGATGTCATATTGATTGCTGCAAAAATGCAAGTCGTTTTCTTTCGTATGTCTGCTGGATAAATTTGAAGTTATATTGATATAATTGGCGTAAAAGTCTTTTTAAATAACGTAACTCTGTATATCTTTGTTTTGTATATTCCTCCAAGAGTATTGGATATATGAAATATTATTTGTGACTTTATTGTCTTTACCATTTGTTATGAATAATAAAGTGGCGACTTTAATATACCCAATTTTAATGTACCTGAGAATACAATGCGTAGCAGTAGTAAAACAATAATTGAAAATTTTCTAAACTTCTCCGGTCTATCTCAAATTAACGTCATAGAAAATACCTCAGATAAACTTCTTGATCTCGTACTGACAAATAACGATGGCAGTGTTGAGAGAGCCATGGATATTTTGACGGCGGAAGATAATCACCATCCTGCTTTAGATATTTTTTAAAAGTACAGTGTGAATCCAAAAAACATAAGCAAAAGAATCATTCAAACTATTTTAATTTCAAAACAGGAAATTTAGTTAACCTATATCTTAACTTTTCATATATTAACTGGGACTTTCTGTCTCAATTTACAGATGTAAATAAAGCCTGCAAAAGATTTTATCAAACAATTTACATTACTTTAGATATACATGTTCCTAAGACACAAAAGACAAATAAATATTATCCACCTTGGTTTACTAATGAAATTATACAAAATATCAGAACTAAATACAGCTTTTGGAAAAAATTTAAAAGAACGAGGAATTTATTCGAACTAGAAAAGTTTAAAAATCTACGGCGAATCATTAAAAATGACATAGAGGCTTCCTATAAAACATACCCTTTAAAATATTGAAAACAACATAAAAAAATGATCCTAAAAAATTCTGGCGCTATGTTAATGACAAGAAGAACTCTCATGTTATACCAACCACTACGTCTTATAATAACAACATCCTTAATAATCCTAGACATATAGCCAAAAGTTTTGCATTCTTTTTTCAAGACTCTTATGTAATGTCTTCTGAGAAACAAAGAAACGTGGAAAATAATTTATTCCCATCACAGAATCCTATTAATATGGAGAAAATAACGCAACAACTTCTTTTTAAAGTATTAAAAAAGTTAAAACCTACAGCTACTGTTGGTCCAGATAAAATTCCTGCCTTCTTGTTAAAATACTGCGCCTCTGTTTTTGCTCATCCTCTTACAATATGATTCAATTTATCACTTGACACATCTGTGTTTCCAGACACATGGAAAACATCACGTATTACGCCTGTTTTCAAAAAAGGTGACAAGAGTTGTGTAACAAACTATAGACCGATAAGCATTATTAATAACTTTTCAAAAGTCTTGGAAATCATATTACTTGATTATTTATATAATTCAATTAGCACACAGATATCACTGCAAAAACACGGTTTTGTGAAGGGCCGTTCGACGGTTTCAAATTTATTTTGTCTTACGCAAGACCTTGCGGAATCACTTGATGGGGGTCAGCAGACCCACGTGATTTACACTGATTGCTCTAAGCCTTTGATCGGCTGGATCATGGGATTTTGTTGGACAAGTTGTTCGCAATTGGCTTTTCGGATAAGTTATTGTCTTTTTTTGAATTATACTTGATAAACCGCTCGCAGTTTGTACAATGTCTTGGTCAAAATTCTTCTAGCTTTGTTGCCACATCGGGAGTGCCGCAGGGATCACATTTGGGGCCACTCCTTTTCAACATATTTATAAATGATCTTACTCAGAGAGCCGGTGTTGAATACCTACTTTATGCTGATGACGTAAAGTTATATTGCAGAATCAGAGACCTGAACGACTGCATAAGATTACAGGAGGGCTTTAATCTTATAAACGATTGGTGTAGTAACAACAAACTCCTTTTGAATGTATCCAAGTGCAATGTAATCACACAAAAAAAGTAAGTCTCATACAATTCAATTACAGTATGAACGGTCAGGTCCTAGAGCGATGTCAGTCGGTGTCTAATTTGGGTGTTTTGCTGGATACTGCTTTGTCTTTTCGTGGCCATATTGCAAAGATTATGGCGGAGAGTTTTAAACTATTTGGTTTCATCATACATAATAGTGCCGACTTTGTTGAATATGATACTCTAAAATTGCTCTTTAATAGTTTCGTGAGATCACGGCTTGAATACTCAGTTGTTGTTTGGTGCCCCTTTTATCAAGCGCACATTCAAAATATCTAAAAAATTCAAAAGCGTTTTTTAAAGTACGCTAGTTTTAAACTCGATGGGGTATATCTCGAAATAGGTTATCTCTATGAAAGTCTCTTGGATAGATTTTCGGTGAAAAGTTTGACGGCACGCCGAAACAAAGCCCAAATTATATTTTTACACAAGACAATATCAAAATTGATGCGAACAAAATCTTGCAGTGTCTGCTTTTTCATGTACCTAGACCCGCGGCACGTAGTCTGCAAACTTTTGGTTTACCAACCCCAAGAAGAAATGTCCTAAAATTTTCTCTCCTTTTTCAAATTTGCGAGAAATATAATCGAATGCAGAATCGGCTTGATATTTTCAACTGCAACGTGACAAAAATAAAAAATATATAGTTTTAAAATATGTTGTTAATAAGCTATTTAATTTTAATTAGGTTTAGTACATTTCATTATGTTATTTTCCCATTCTGTAATTGGAATACTGTAGAATGTGGTAAATAAATAAATATTAAATAAAGGTAATTAAATAAATTCTAGTGCGATTTATATGTCAATATAAAAAATTAGAATCAAGATATTGGACATTTTTGATCTGGTAATTTCGCACAGCGATACTATAGATACTCCTTCTTCTTGAGGAAAAAGACATATATTGTTATATTTTCCAGAAGCAGTTAGAGATATTTTCGAGTAATTATACCCCGACTGATTTCCTCTCCAGCATAAATTGCTTACTCTGGAATAGTGAAAATCAACACTTAAAAGTAGTTTAAAATAATTTTGCTTCTAAGGGAGGAAAATACGGAAGAACTTTTATTTCCGAAAGGTTCCTACAACACATAAGTCTTTTAAATTGGAGATGCAATGTGTAGTATGCACCTAAATTATCTATTTAAAACAGTAGTTCCGTCATCAAGCAGTTTTCAAAATGCCACCCTTAAGAAAGGGGGTCACTATACATTTACTCCTAAGCAGGGTACAAGAGAAGCCATTGTTTGCAGGATATTCGTCTCTGACATGTTTGTTGTAACATATTAGTATACCAAAGGGCAGTCGAATGTCAGTCTTTTAATGTGGGTAAAGTTGAGGTCAACTGCTTGTTTAAAATAAGTTTATGTATATATATATATATATATATATATATATATATATATATATATATATATATATATATATATATATATATATATATATATATATATATATTACTCAGTATATATCACCACACTACACCAAACACTTTATTTTTGCACTCGACGCGCGTTTCGCTAACCATGTTAGCTTCATCAGGAGCGATGATTGACTAAAGCTAAACTACCAAATCTACCCTATTTATACTTAGCCTAACCCTTGAATTACTCAAGCGGAACTAATGACATAGGCAAGGCTATCAGTTCCGGTCAAGTAACCAGTAGAGGGGACTATAAGGAATAGGCCCTCTGTCTTTGTTTAAACTACTTTTACATTTTATGATTTCCATACTTTCGTATGCGTTCAACAATCTCCTATCAGATACATTTTTTATTAATCTTAGATTATCTAATGTTACAGTATGATCAGCTTCAAGAGCATGTTCGGCAATGCTAGACTTTTCTGTTCTGTTGTATTTTAAGTGTGCTAAATGTTCTTTAAATCGTGTTCTAATTGACCTTTTAGTTTGCCCAACATACTTTTTGTCACAATCATTACATATTACATTAATTTCATAAATTCCACTTTTCTCACAATTAGGAATCTTATCTTTGGGATTTCCTAAGATATTCCTCAGATTGTCTGATGACTTATAGACTAAGGTGAGGCCTACCTTATTTAATACCTTATTGAGCCCCTTGCTATATTTTGGATTATATGGTATGGAGACATACTTGGTGTTATTTTCTTCGCGTGTAAAAAAGGTGGAATTCTGAATATTAAACCTAAACTTATGCCTATTTATTAGCTTATTTACTAAGTCATCGTCATAACCATTAACTCTAGTTATATTTCTAATACGATTCCTTTATTTATTAAAGTTTACTCTATTCAGAGGGAAAGTGACCAAACGATGAACTAAAAAATGTAATGAGGCTAATTTATGTTGTTTGCAATGAAATGAATCATTAGGAATATATCTATCTGTTACTGTGTCCTTCCTATAGATATCAAATTCTAATCTATTATTATTTTTAATAATTAAAATATCTAGAAAAGGCAATCGTCCTTTGTTCTCAACTTCGTAAGTGAATTTAATGGAATCATACCGGCTATTTAATTTGGAAACAAAATCATCAATATTTGTTTCCTTTGTATCAAAAATCGCGAAAATATCATCCACATACCTATACCATACCCTTGGGAAATATTCGAATCCTTGACTGGCTTCGATTTCAAACTTACTCATGAATAAATTGGCTATGAAAGGTGACAAGCAATTACCCATAGCTGTTCCTTCTTTCTGAACATAAAATTGATTGTTATATTGGAAATAATTTTGTTCCATACAGAGTTTAGATAATATCAAGTATTCACGAATAATTTCGTCTTCAAAGTCATTCATTCTAAGTAATTCTTCGTTCCACAAACTTTACAATATCTCGAAGAATTACTTAGAATGAATGACTTTGAAGACGAAATTATTCGTGAATACTTGATATTATCTAAACTCTGTATGGAACAAAATTATTTCCAATATAACAATCAATTTTATGTTCAGAAAGAAGGAACAGCTATGGGTAATTGCTTGTCACCTTTCATAGCCAATTTATTCATGAGTAAGTTTGAAATCGAAGCCAGTCAAGGATTCGAATATTTCCCAAGGGTATGGTATAGGTATGTGGATGATATTTTCGCGATTTTTGATACAAAGGAAACAAATATTGATGATTTTGTTTCCAAATTAAATAGCCGGTATGATTCCATTAAATTCACTTACGAAGTTGAGAACAAAGGACAATTGCCTTTTCTAGATATTTTAATTATTAAAAATAATAATAGATTAGAATTTGATATCTATAGGAAGGACACAGTAACAGATAGATATATTCCTAATGATTCATTTCATTGCAAACAACATAAATTAGCCTCATTACATTTTTTAGTTCATCGTTTGGTCACTTTCCCTCTGAATAGAGTAAACTTTAATAAAGAAAGGAATCGTATTAGAAATATAACTAGAGTTAATGGTTATGACGATGACTTAGTAAATAAGCTAATAAATAGGCATAAGTTTAGGTTTAATATTCAGAATTCCACCTTTTTTACACGCGAAGAAAATAACACCAAGTATGTCTCCATACCATATAATCCGAAATATAGCAAGGGGCTCAATAAGGTATTTAATAAGGTAGGCCTCACCTTAGTCTATAAGTCATCAGACAATCTGAGGAATATCTTAGGAAATCCCAAAGATAAGATTCCTAATTGTGAGAAAAGTGGAATTTATGAAATTAGTTGTAATGATTGTGACAAAAAGTATGTTGGGCAAACTAAAAGGTCAATTAGAACACGATTTAAAGAACATTTAGCACACTTAAAATACAACAGAACAGAAAAGTCTAGCATTGCCGAACATGCTCTTGAAGCTGATCATACTGTAACATTAGATAATCTAAGATTAATAAAAAATGTATCTGATAGGAGATTGTTGAACGCATACGAAAGTATGGAAATCATAAAATGTAAAAGTAGTTTAAACAAAGACAGAGGGCCTATTCCTTATAGTCCCCTCTACTGGTTACTTGACCGGAACTGATAGCCTTGCATATGTCATTAGTTCCGCTTGAGTAATTCAAGGGTTAGGCTAAGTATAAATAGGGTAGATTTGGTAGTTTAGCTTTAGTCAATCATGGCTCCTGATGAAGCTAACATGGTTAGCGAAACGCGCGTCGAGTGCAAAAATAAAGTGTTTTTGGTGTAGTGGCGATATATACTGAGTAGTATCATTGTGCCAAAAAGATTCCACATTCCCAACTTAATATATATATATATATATATATATATATATATATATATATATATATATATATATATATATATATATATATGTATATATATGTATATATATATATATATATATATATATATATATATATATATATATATAATTTAGAGTGGTCCTTAATTCGGCAAGTTTCGAATTTCAAGGAGTTCACCCCCCTAAGTTGTTGGAAATTGTTTGTTACGTTTTACTCAAAATTTTCGAGCATTTAAACACTTGTGCGGCACCTCGAACTTAATTGAAATGGTTTTAAACGTCAAAATTATTAAAGTGCATTAAATTCCCTTTAAGCCTCTCTAAAAATGATGATTAGATTAAAAATAACGAAGTTATAGCGTTTTAGAGTTACTTAATTTTATAATGCTTCATTTTTGTCAAATTTTTCAGTTCGATGTAAATTCGTTGGAAACCGTCGTCATGGCATGATTGCTTAACGTTTAATTTCAGTTTCAATATGTTTCAATCCATATTTTACTCTCAAAAAAAAAATTTAGTGTCATATTCAAAAATTCACCAAAGTGCTTGATTGCTCGTGTGAAAAAATCTACCTTCTCTTTATTTTTTCTCTTTCCTTCATTTCAATTTAAAAATAATTTCAAATCAAAGGTAATAATAAAGAATTATGTATCATAATGATCATAACAATCATGCAATCAAGACTACGTCCAATGAAAATACAACGATTTGAAATTTGGGAAAATTTGACAAAAATTAAGCATTTAAGAAACTTCTTTATTTTTTATTCAAAGTAATGCAATTTTTAGCGCGTTTTAAAGGAAATTTAATGTACTCTAATAATTTTGACGTTTAAAACCATTTTAATTACGTTCGAGGTGTTCCAGAAGTGCTTAAATGCTAGAAAATCAGAAAAAAAGCATTTTTTCGAACTTCAGTTGTCTTGGGCCACGGATTATTCACAGAACTTTGAACTAAAACGCAAAAAACTGTAGTCTTTGCCAAATGTCTAACAACTTAGGGTGGTGCATTCCTTGAAATTCGAAATATATATATATATATATATATATATATATATATATATATATATATATATATATATATATATATATATATATATCCAAGTTTTAGTCCCCTTACGAAAAGTAGTATTGTTTTCATGAAAAAATAACCGGTCAAGTGCAAGTTGAACTTTCACAATTAGTGTTTCGTACGTTAATTGCTTTTAAAATAAAAAAAAATTTTACGGTGATATAAAATGATCAGTGACTTCACATAACACATCCCAAATGAGTTTTCAACAAAGTTTGTTTCCAATCTTTACCGAAAACTGATGACCTTGATTTTTTTTATGTACCAGACAAATTATTAAAGGTAACGCACTCGTCATAATTTTCGTTCAATCTATACCCCGTGGAAAATATTCTAGAATTTTTTTAAAATTTTTTGTTTAGTACTTTTCGAGATAAGTTAGGGGGACAGCGATTTATCGCGATTTTTTAAAAATAATACAAAGAAAAGTGTGCGCAAGTATTACATTATATATATATTTTTTACTCGTGTTTTCACAAGTTTTCATTTGACACCATACTCGATGACCTAGTAAAAAAAATCTTTTTTTCACTTCCGATTTCACCCCTCAAAATTAACCCCTTAAATTAAAATTTAACTTTCAAAACTACACGGCTCTGATGAGGCCATCAATTCCTATATTAGTACGAAATTGCAACTTTCTATGTCAAATAGTTTCGGAGAAAATCGGGTGTGACAGACAGACAGACAGACACCGAAGTAATCTTATAAGTGTTCCATACGGAACACTAATTATCGATTGAAAGCTTTGCTTTTTTTTATGTTTCAAGGTCATTTCCTTCTATCTGTTGGCAAATAACTCTTGAACGAAATGAGATATTGGTTTCAAATTTGGTACATATATGATACTTAAAACAAGAATGGAACTTTTAGTTTTTGAGCTATATCGCTTTAGGGAAAGGGAATGAAAAGGATAACAAGTCGACAAAATGTGATTATTTTCAATATTATTAGAATTTTTCTTGTTTTTTTTTTTGAAATGATAAACACATTTCAAGGTTAATTAATTAGAGTCAAACATATGGGGAGTTAAAAGTGCCGAGGAAGGTGTTAGGGAGATTGCTTCATATGTAGCGTGTTATACGTCCTTTTCAGTGTTTTTGGGGTCAAGAAATTTACAAATCATTGTTGATTATTTATGGTAAACAGATGGGAGAACGAATTATAGGAGTTACTTTGTATATATGTAGTGCTTTACGTTCTTTCCGGGATTCGTAGAGAGTAACATTATGAAAATTTTCATCATATTTTTATTCTTTTCCAGTTTAACAGAAGTAGTATGAAGAGAGAAATACCAGGTTTCATTTTTAAATATCTCAGACACACTATTTAAATTTTTTGTAAATAATATCTGACAATAATGTCCATATCATTGAAAATATGAACTTGTACTGCTTACATTATTTTATTCTCTAGTGTGGGAAAGTTAAATCTACTACCTTTTTTAGGACTAAGTTTTTACAATAGAAGTACTGGGTAAATCACTATAGTAATCACATATACATTCCAAGAAAATATTAACGAAAAATGTCTATGTTCAAGTTATAATGGACATAAATATTGGAGGAAAATTAGGAATTTTCGATATAATTCAAAAAGTAAACTGTATGATTGACAAGAAGGGAATGAATTACATGAATTAATTAAAAACAAAATGGCTGCTACAAACCATAGTAAATATGGACTAACTGTCAAATAGCTGCTCTAAAACATAAAATTAAAAAGTCAATAGTGCGTACAGTTACAATGTTTAAAAAAATAATCTATTCCCGTTTACAATTAAAGAGGACCATAATTTAGCAACACTATAATTAAAAGAGCACAGAGAAGATGTTTCTAGTAACCAGGTTTGGCAGGATTAGCAATACAGAAAATGAATCCAGCCGAATTTCGGTTGCTTTAAACATCTTGTTTGAAGGACCCCTTATAGTAATATTATGGCTGTCATTATGAATACAATATTATTAAAGATTTTCCGGTTCATAATATTTAATAAATATTAGTTAGATTTATTTGTTAATACTAAGTTATTCATACACAACCGCTTGTATATTTGATTATGAGAAGGTAATTTTATTAATAATTTTTTAATATTCCGTACGGAACACTTATGAGATCACTTCGGTGTCTGTCCGTCTGTCACTCCGAAACTGTTAGACAAATTTGGGACAAATATACGAATTGACTGATAAAGATTAGCCTGTAGGGGAAAGTGATTTTTTTTTTCTAAGGTAATCGAGTGGGGTATCAAATAAAAGCTTGTCAAAATATAAATGCTGTAATACTCGTGCAAATTTTTCTTCATATTACTTTCAAAAAAGGGCCAAAAGTAACCGTCTCCCCCCCTTATCTCGAAAAGTGCTGATCAAATAATTTTGAAAAACTTCTGAGACATTTTACATAAAGTGTAGATGGAGCGAAAATTATCACTGGTATAAACAAAAAAAACTATGAAAACTATGTACCTTGTCATATGGTGACGATTTGTGTGATATACTTTTAAGTACACATTACTGTAACCGTGTAGCGAGTCGTTCTTTTACCGAGATATAATTTTATTTTATTGGTTTATAACACTGGTCTACAAAAAAAATTTTTTCTTTCACAAGGGCTAAATTAACGGAATATATTTATCTTTTCCATGCTGAGTTTAAATATTGTTTTTTTGTGGCACGTGTTTAAAATTTTAAAATAATTAGTACTTACAAAACACTGAATAATAAATACACGACTAATTTTGTCTAACCTAAACAGTTTTATATGATAATTTACGGTCATATTTTGCCTTCGGAATGTCTCTTTTCATGGTCCAGCAGTAGTCGGCCAGCATAGTGGGATTTCATTTGCCTTGGTACCTCTTTTCCATAGTAGAAATCTGCTGATGAAAACGCTCATCATGCTCATCAGAGATAGCCCCAAGATTTTCAGGGAAGAAGTCTAGATGAGAGTCAAGAAGTGAATTTTTAAGGACATGTTGCAGCCCATTTTTTTGTATGAAGTCAGAAGATCATTCACTATTTCACTATAGTTTTCTTTTTTATTATTACCAAGAAATCCACAACAGATATTTTTGAATGATTTCCACGCTGCCTTTTCCGGTGGATGTAACAGTTCCTCAAAATGTTCATCATCCGGTATTAATGATCTTCCTTCAATTTTGCATCACTTATTTTAGGAAATTTAGATTTCAAATACATAAATGCAGCAGAACCTTTTTCCATTTTTTTTACAAAATTTTTATAAGCCCCAGTCTTATGTGCAGGGGAGGTAAATACACCTTTTCGGGATCCAATAATGGGATATTTGATACATTTTTATGCCCAGGAATAAGAGATTCACGTTTAGGCCATTGTTTCCTTATGTAGTGACACTCCTTATCCCGGCTATTCACACAAGAAACAGCAGAATTTCGTGCATCCAAGTTACAAACCTATCAATAAAGCTATAACCTTCAAATCGCCACAGATATTCCAGTTATATTTAGTATACTGAATTTTTTCTAACAGGAATTTCATATTTTCATATGTCTCCTTCATATCACTGGCATGCGCGAGAGGTATTGATGGTAATTTATTCCCATTATGAAGAAGTACAGCCTTCAAACTGACTTTCGATGAGTCTATGAACAATCGCCACTCATCTGGCTGGTGTTGATGTCCAACAGCCTCCATTACTGCACATACATCATTACAAAAAACTACATAGCCTTCTTTAGAGAAGTAGTTACTGAAATCACTATGGCGTCTACGGTAAACGCATATCCTTGTATCTTTTTGGAGTTTGAGCCTGGAACTTAAAAGCTCAGCTGACTGTTTAGACAAATTTAAATCCATATAAGATCATTACGATCTTCTTGAGATAAAAAGTGGGGTTCTGATAAACTAATTGCCTCAAATGTAGGGTCATTTCTCTCGCTTTTTCCGTCTTCAATATGAACTGAGTCGGAGTTATCACTTAAGGTCATGAAATCTGGAAACTTTAGTACAGGATACTCTTCGCTATGTGGCACAGGTCTAATTGCAGATGCCAAATTGGGGTACTTAACTGTATATTTTGTTTTAGACGTAATTCCTTTAATGTTAGTTAAGCAGAATTTATAATCAGTTAAAGGATCCTTCTGTTCCTTCCAAATCATAGGGTCTGAAAACGACATATGATGAGTACCATTTTTTCAACCAGTGAGAAGCCTAACACATCATACACAGCATAAATGTGGGGCCCAGTCTTCAAAATCACAAGCTTTATACCCAAAATAAAGCTTATAACATTTTTTCACAAGCGCACAGTGTGTCGACTAGTACAAGTTAGCTGGACAAAATTATTTTTTCACTTATTTCAATTGTTTATGAATATTCTAGGCATATTAAGTTATTTTAAGAAAAAATTCATCGCGTTGGTTTTTTTTATGGGCGTGGCTAATTTTTTCCCCTAAATTAGTCAGCTACGCAGACATATTTAACGATAACTCGGGAACAACTTGTCAGATTTTTATAAATAAAACATTAAAAAAATGCGTAACAAAATTTTATTAAAGTTGATTGAATATTATTTTATTCTATCTTTTTATCGTTTTGGAGTTATTTAGAAATTAATGGAGAGAAAAAAAATTTTTTCGTGTAAAATTCATTATTTTTTTCGGTAAAAAAGCGCAATAATAAAAGAAAAACAAAATATTATTTTTGTTTATGTTTTATGTTTATGTTTTATTTAATAAGGCTTGCAAATTTATTTCAGCACGAGTTTCTGTTATAGCAATGTGCTCCTCTGCAGGGTAACAGGCCTGTTTGGACTTTTTTAAACTAAAATATGACGGAAACACATTATGCCCCGCCTTCATGGACCACTTCCTAGTTTGTTTGTAAGAATGCGTTCTTGACTTAGAATCTATATAGTAAGCTAAGGCTTCGTCACTACTTAATTGCCTAGGATTAACGGAACTGGTATTTTTAGACTTAATAATATTATCTGGGCTCTCACTAATGTCTCTAACCACATTGGTAATTTTTTCCTTTGCCCTGCTGAACGCACAGCAAATTTCGGCAGCAGTCACCAATTCACTGACACTTCGGGATTCTACGAGATCCACGACGCGACGTTTCTTCGTCTTAAACGACGATTCCTCGAAATCTTTGCGAGGTCTTCCTGCAGGAGTCACATTCTCACTTGATGTTGAAGGTTGTGGCGCAAAAGAACTCGCAGTAAACTGAATGTCTGCTTCATCCAACCAATTCTTATTTTTAATTAAAAAACGCTCCTTCGACTTTCCTGAAGCCAACCATTTGGCACCAAACTTATTAGACAAGTTGGATGTCTTCAACTTTATTTCTTTTTGGCTGCTTTCAGTAATGTCACCAAAGTGAAATTTTGAAGAAAGAAAGTCATATACGCGCGAGTTTTTTTCATTCTTCGTGTGTTTCAACCACTCCTCAAAAAAGGCTACCCTTGAAATAGAGTAAAAGTGTTCTGGAAAAAAAGAAAAAAAACATGTTGTACTGAAGTGTGCTAAACAATATGTGTATTTTTACGAAGAATAAAGTTATTTCTGTGTAATATCTAAAAACTAGCCCGGATAGAGGTGAATGTCTGTATATTCCTTTCAAAGTTTTTTTTTTAAAAAAAAAACACGCTAAAATATATAGGCTATTTAAAAAAAATACTAAAAATTCAAATTGATAGATTCTGATTAAAAAAAATACATTAAAAAATAGTACTTACCCTCAGTATTAATATTCATCACAAAAACTTTCACAATATTACAATATGTCACTATAAGATGTGCACGAAAGTGTCGCTAAATTGCAACTGATTGATTGAAAGAGCTGCATTAAACTCATTACCTGACTTCTGACGCTTATGACTCGCCACTTGCAAATTTGATAAACAACCTTTTCTCGGAATTCGGGGTTTGGTGGTGTTGTTTACGTTTTGCAAATAAGATTTCCTGGAAATCATAACATGAATTTTGTCCACCTAGCATGTTCTACGCGACACACTGTGAAGCGGTGTAAAATTTCGCCTCTAAGACTTAAAGGTCAGTTCACTACACACGTAGCAGAAATTGTTTACACACTTTCTTGGGATTTTGAAACGTTTATAAGAAAAAACTAAATAGCACAAAAATAAGTAGGTACACCTGTTACCAGACTCACTAAAATTACAATACTGGCTACTGGCCCTCTGCTTGCTAAAAAAGTGCAATATTTGTACAAGGTAGGACAAATTGTTCCGAATTCAAATTCCCACTTCTATATTTATAAGAATTATTACAATGAAATCCTAATATAGAGAAGTATATTACACAAAAATGACTGTCACAAGAAAACTATGCCTGATAGAAGATCTGATAACATATTTGAATTCAGAATAAAAAACTGAACTAGGGTCTCTATACAGTTTCCTTGTGAAAAAAATCATGTTGACCAGTGTAATTAAACAAATATTTAGGTAGTAAATATTTGTTTTACACTTTTATTACAAGATTCTAGATTGATTTATTGGCTATTAAGTAGCTAAAAGGCAAAAACTATTATACTCGTACATTACTGACTAAGAAAAACCGTGACAATACATAATAATTTTATTTTATTTTAAAAGCAATCACGGTACGGACCACTAATCGTGCAAGTCCAACTTGCACTTGACCGATTTTTTTTTTTAATGATGAGAAGTGTCTGGAGGCGAGGGAGTCCTTGGAGTCGAGGAAGCTGAAAATTATCTTATTTCTTCTTTATTTCCAATCTAAACTGAACTAGTATGTAGGGATGATCAGGATATAATTAACAGTGTCCCAAAAATTTTTCCTGTTTTAATTTTTCGCTGTTTTTAAATGAGAGATAAGCCAATTTTTAATGTTTGTGGGTTGTAATATTTTTAATCTGTTAGTTGTGAGTATATACTGGATGGAATACAAGTAAAATTTTTATTTTAGATCGTATATTTTTAAGGAAAATATAAGAAAAATAACCATTTTTTTTTTTCTGCAGCTGCCAATTTCATGCCATGTATAGATGATACAGACTGTGATAACTTTCCGAATGCAACATGTTACGAACATTTTTGCGAGTGCAATGGAACAAGATTTTGTGAAGACAGAGTCAACATGGTCGTTATGAAAATAGGAGAATTTTGTAAAATTGATGCTGACTGTAATATTGAATACGCCACATGTAAAGATCAAAAATGCGCGTGTGAAGAGGGAAGAGTAGATTCGTCAGATGGAAGAAGATGTTTAAATGGTAAGTCTTTGCATCTGTTTATATGAAAAATAATTTAGAAAAAAATCAAATGCAAAAGTAATAGTTGCTCGATTCATCAATTCAAATATTATTTTATGCATAAATATACTACGTGTCTCAAAGTAAACAGGACTTTTTCACGATGAAAATAAAAATTTGGGAGTCTGCAGTGCCCGCATAAAGCTTTCGTTTCATCGACAAATATAATTTTGGAAATAAATAGAAGTGGCAAGGAGCAAAATCAAGCGAATACGTTGCATGATTGCTGGTTAAAATGCCGTTTTGGTAAAAAAATCAGTATTAGACGACGTGTTTCGGTAGAGGTTTTTACAAAGTTTTGCACAAAACTTAATATTCGCTCTTTATTCATTTTTCGACTGATTGCTAAAACGCACTGTCACTTTAGGCTCAATCTCACAACTTCTATTCATCCCATTGTCATGAAAACTAAACCTAATGTCACTAAAAGATGTACCTTTCCAACGCATATTTTGAAAAAAGTCCTGTTTACTTTGAGACATACCGTGTATCTATAATATATATAAAATGTAACGTCTCTCTGTTTGTCTGTCTGTCCGTCTGTTAGTGCGCTTATCACTGGAGAACCACTTATCCGATTTACGTGCTTTTTTTTAAACATACATATGTTCTCTGGCGAGGTTATGGGCTATATTTTATTATGTTAGGTAACATAATGAATAAGCAGGGATGATAATAGTGAATCAAGTCGGAAAAAAGTTTGCCGCTAGCGCGTTCTCTTGCAGTACACTGCCTAAACCATTAAATATGCAACAATATCATGTAGCCAAGAATATCTATATTTATAAAATATATAAAATTCAACGTCTTTCTGTCTGCCTGTCTGTCTGTCCGTTAGTGCGCTTATCACTGGAGAACCACTTATCCGATTTACGTGTTTTTTTTTTTTAATTCATACATTTGTTTTCTGGCTAGGTAATCTATAATCTTCTAGAATATATATAAAATGCAACGTCTCTCTGTCTGTCCGTTAATGCGCTTATCACTGAAGAACCACTTATCCGATTTACGTGTTTTTTTTAGCTTTATACATATGTTCTCTGGCCAGGTTATGGGATATATTTTATTACGTTAGGTAATATAAAAAATAAGTAGTGACGATACTAGTGAATCAAGTCGGAAAAAAGTTTGCCGCTAGCGTACTCTCTTGCAATATGCTGCCTAAACCGCTAAATATGGAACAATATTATGTAACAAAGAATACAATATAACATATATAAAATGCAACGTCTCTCTGTCTATCTGCCTGTGCGTTAATGCGCTTATCACTCGAGAACCACTTATCCGAATTACGTGTTGTTTTTTTATTTCATATTTCTCGTCCTCTGGCCAGGTTATATAATAAGAATAATAATCTATATAATATATGTATATAAAACGCAACGTCTCTTTGTCTGTCTGTCTGTTCGTTAGTGTGCTTATCATTCGAGAACCACTTATCCTATTAAATATAATATATAATAATATATATAAAACGTATCGTCTCTCTGTCTGCCTATCTGTCTGTCCGTTAGTGCGCTTAGCACTCAAGAACCATTTATCTGATTTACGTGTTTTTTTCTAAATCATACATTTGTTCTCTGGCCAGGTTATAGGATATATTTTATTACGTTAGGTAACATAAGGAATAAGCAGTGACGTTAATAGTGAAAACAAGTCTACGCGAGCTGAGCCGCGGGCACGGCTAGTTGATACATAAAAACACAAATCGTTTTGTACCTATCTTGGTTTACTAACATTAGAATAAATCCAACTCTAAAATAGGTTAAACAGGAAAAATTATTACAAAATTTCAAAAACCTGTGTTCTCATTATTTGAAAATACAATTGGCAGAAAAATTTCGTTTTCGAAATACCAATAAAACGCATTTTTGTTAACTTTAATTCAGAAATTTTATATTGATACCTTACGTTACCCCAGACTTCCATTAAAATATTTTGAATAATTTCAATGTATTGAACGCAGTAAGGCCTTATTTCGCTAGATAGCTTTAAAGTTGCTTGTTTCTGATAATACTATTCGGATCTGGTCATAGGAAATCGTTATTATGAAAAATGGTTATTAAGGTTTTGGTGAACAATATTGGTGAATGACGAGTGTTAGTGAAGTGATTGTGAAGTGCATGAAAGGTAAGTGTGAATCTTGGTTTAGTAATTACGAATAGATATTCTGTGCAATATAATATTTTTTCTAGGTAATTATTACAAAAGTTTTATACCCATGCAAACCAATCAAACTCTTATAATTTTGTGCGCTGATTGAATGTTACAAGTCACTGGGTCTGGTTGGTTTGAAAGTTCCCCAATTTTTTTTTTTAAGTGAATATTATCCCACTTTTTACGATGGAAGTTTTTAGTGTTCCGTACTGAACATTTATGGGATCATCTCCTCGTAATGAAATTTGCAAAAAATTCTCGTTAGTTTTAAGTCGCTTAATGACCTACAAAATTGAAAAAACAGGCAAGAAACTGTGTTTTTTTTTTTCATTTTATTCTACGGGTCGATTAAGTGAACCGATGGGCTTGAAACTTTTAGGAAATATGCCTTTTGTTATAGTAAAAATGCCCTGACATTTTCGTACTAAAGTAATGAACACAGTGGGCACAATTAAATTTGTTATTAAAATTTGAATTGCCGACCATTTTATGCCATTTGGAAAAGGGATCTTTTTTTCAAAATTTAGGTTTCGATGCCAGCTTTCCGATGCCATAAAAAAAATTTTTTTGGAGTCATTTTAACCGTTTTTCATGTTAACGAAAATGATTTTTTTAAAATAAAAGTTTCGCGATTCTCTACCAAATGACGTAAAAAAATTTCAGTTTTTTTTTCGAAATTACCGAAAAAGCGCATTTATTGTAATTTGATTAATAAACAAAATATAAAAAAAACGGTAGCGGAAAGCTGGCGTCGTTACCTAAATTTTGAAAAAATAAATAACCGGTCAAGTGCAAGTTGAACTTGCACAATTAGTGTTCCGTACGTTGATTGTTTTTAAAATAAAAAATTTTGTTAGGGTGGTATAAAATGATCAGTGACTTCACAAAACACACCCCAAATGAGTTTTCAACAAAGTTTGTTTCCAATCTTTACTGAAAACTGGTGACCTTGAAATTTTGGTTTTTTTCTATACCAGATAAATTATTAAAGGTAATGATAATTTTCGTTCAATCTATACCCCGTGGAGAATATTCCAGGGTTTTTTCAAAATTTTTTGACCAGTACTTTTCGAGATAAGGTAGAGGACAGCGATTTTTCACGATTTTTTAAAAGTAATACGAAGAAAAGTGTGCGCAAGTATTACATTATATATATATTTTTTACTCGTGGTTTCACAAGCTTTCATTTGACATCACACTCGATGACCTAGTAAAAAAATTTTTTTTTCACTTCCGATTTCACCCCTCAAAACGAATCCCATAAGTCAAAATTTATGTTACGGTGATACAAAATGATCAGTAACTTCACAAAACACACCTCAAATAAGTTTTCAACAAAGTTCATTTCCAATCTTTACTGAAAATTGATGACCTTGAA